>JAVRXN010000007.1:1875000-2590000 GCA_033556935.1 Timema podura
CAATCAAGCCATAGCGGCCAGTGGCCGCTGGCTTTTGCGAAGATAGTGCCAACTTACGCTGATAAAATGTGTCATGTGGTCAGCACAACAAATCCTCCGGCAGTTAATCTCAATTTTCTAGACCAGAGTCCTTACTTTTTCATTCAAATAACTCCTCATTGAAGTATTTTTCAATTTTTTCTTGGTTTAAAAAAAAAAAAAAAAAAAAAAAAAAATCTGCGTATAACCCGAACGGGTAGTAAGACGCGGTGCTAATAATAATAATTTAAAAAAAATTGTTTCTCTGATGTCAATTCGACTGTTTTCTCAAGAAAAATACATAAAACCACTACACGATGCCTGGTTTCAGCCATCTCACCTAGGTACCTAAATTAGGTGATATCTGTGGTTTAAAAAGGGGAATACAAATCTTGTGATTAAAGCGTCTTCCTTTTAAACTTAAATAAAGTGTAACATGATGCAATCTTATTAAGATAATTTTAATGTTATGAAATTAATATTTTATCTTATAATGTGTTTATTAAGTTAACTATAGCTGGTATCACTTCTGATAGCTAACATATTAATTATATGATTTAGTAAATTACAGACTTTGTACAACTACCCCAAACTCACCAATTCAAATAAGATGAGGGTCAGGAAGTTTCATAATTTAACATTTTGTAATGTATTTATGTCTTACAAATAATTGTATTATATTTTGAAGAAGGTACAGGAAAGTTGGATAGAAACATATAAAAAGGAACGAAACACAATATGGCTTTTACAATGAAAAGAAGAACACAGTTCAGACTTTACATTGCTGCCACTGGAAAGAGAGGTAATGGTTGCCTCTTGAAGAAAATCGATCGTTACCACCCATTCCCCCGACCTAGGTTTCATTATATCGGAACTCATCAGGAGGGAGTGCGAAACGGAACTTCCTAAAAGAGGGAACCATAAAACACAAAAGGAAGAAAAAGGAAAATGCTTAAGAATGATAGAAAATTAGATGGGAACATATAAAAGGAATGGCATAAAGAACAAACACAGGAAATGGGCATTGAATGTGTGTGTGTGTGTGTGTGTATATATATATTATATATATATTATATATATATATATTATATATAATATATATATATATATATATATATATATATATATATATTAAAAACTTATCTCAGCAATGTAAAGTGTGAACTATGCTCTTATTTTCGTTGCACAAGCCTTATGGTGTTTATTCTTTTATATGTTTCTATCCACCTTTCCTATACCTTCTCCCAAATATTATTCAATTAACTCATAAAGCAAAAAGAGGTTTTCCTTATAGAGATATCCTACAAATAAATACAGCTTGAAACAAATCTTTAATTCCTAAAATTCCATTTTAAAAACACATAAAGTGTGCACACAATTCAAGTTTATATAATTGGAGCTATTCTTAGGACTGTAAAACTTTGTGTTTTCCATCTAACTCCAGGTCAATGGAAGTGGCGTATGTCATCCCTGTTTTGTTCCTGAGTAACTCCTTGGGGACCCACTGCTCCCCAACACCATCGAGAACCAGGACTTTGAGATGGCCGTGAAGACTGCGGATAACAAAGAGTTGTTGCAGAAGTGGTACAAGCTAGACAGCCATGCGCAGCCCCCCTGCTACCGACTGCAGCCCATCAGCAGTCACATACCTGGCTTTAAGGTGATACTTAATTCCATACTTTCCTGATAATCGTCATATACACAAAGTCTCCACTTCTTGCTGCAGCGGCCGGAAAAAACAATTTGTTTAATCTTCCATCACCCCAATTAAATAAAATTATTATCACTTTCATTAACAGTCATCAGATCATCATCATGAACTGTTTCACATCTGTAGCTGGGTCAGTTTAGTAAAATGCCTCTATCTTCCTCTTTTCTTCCAAAATTCTTCCTTTTTATTTGCTTCATCTTCTCCTCTTACTCGCAAACTTGCTCTTATCTGCTCCTCCTATATATTACTTGGTCTTTTCCCCCAATCTTTATCTCCATAACTCTTCTTGGAATTCTTTCCTTTTCATTTTCATTACATGGCCATACCACCTCAACCTTGCTTCCTCTAATATCTCATAAACTCCATCATCATCATCATCATCAAATGTTATCAACCTATGGCAGGGTCATTTTAGTAAAATGCCTCCATCTTTCTCTTTCCTTCCAACATTCTTCCTCCTTTAATTGCTTCCATTCTTCTCCCTCATTTGAAACTTTTCTCTTAGCTGCTGCTCCCATCTCTTTCTTGGCTTCCCTTGCGGCCTTTTTGCTCCCCCCTGCCTCCCAGTTCTTTCCCAGATACATTAATTTTAATCCTATTTCTCACAGTGACAGCTAGCATTCGTCTCAAAAAATTTCATTTAATAACTGTCAATGAGTTTTCATTTGGTCCTCAGGAAAACTCCCCCGAAGAGAAGGACCGTGCGACTTAGTGAGTGGCGCTCAGAGATCGAGAGGACACTGGCAGTCATGGTGAACGTGTTCCCGCAAGAGCTGAGGGACACTTATTTGACAACCGTCGTTGAACAGGTGAGAACGTAACTAGTCTATGAACAGATTCAAATTTGTGCTTTTTCCTCTATTCGAGAAGAAAGAAGTCAGGATTTTTAAACAAAACATACTTAATTTACTTTCTAAAGATACATTTTACAAACCATGAAATAACTTCTAAGTAGTCATGGGTTGTTAGATTTAATGTATTATCAACTATTAATTTTCTATTTCTTTTGATTTACTAATATTTTATTTACAAAAAATATATTATCAAGTCATTTATTCATCATTCCAACGTGGAAAAAAAAAAGTCTTATCAGGTCTTCAGCAGATTCAACAAAGTAAACTGCTTCCAATTGCTTGTGAGGCTCTGTTTTAAGCTATCTTATAATTAAGATTTAAGAAAAACAAAAATTAAGTTAAAGTATACCTATGTATATTGCAGTATAATTTTCTACAATATGATTTAAGTCATGGTTAAAACAATGTGGAGTTAAGTACCTTATATGAACAGTTGTTTGTGTTTAGGTTTCTAAAACACTTAAAAAAACACTCTCTTATACACTTTCAAACCAACAACCTCTAATTCGGATAGATGGGCAAGAACAACCTTGTTTATGTCCACAAAATAGCCAAAAAACTTTCGGATGCAGCAAATTTGTGAATACCAACACGTATAGTTATGGGGTTAAAGCATATATAAAGTCATGATGGCAATATCCGTTAGTTCCTCTGCTGTAAGTATTTTCTTAGATTATCGAGAGCGGCATTTATTTCAATTGCCTAGGGTCGCCAAATACCTTAACCTTGCTTTGGCTATTAGTAGATGTTATGACTGAATAAGTAACAGGAGACTATATTTCAGGAGGTTCACAACACGGTTTTCATGAGCCAGGAGTTGGCTCGCCGGTGCTTGTGGTTATACAGGGTGTTCACCCAAGGGAACCCCTCTCCAGAGCAGACAAGTCCTGGGGACCACGAGCTCAAGAGGAGACTCAACATCTTGCAGAAGGACCTTAAGGTGGGAGCAAGCATCAAATATATTCAACAAGCTTCCAGAGGGGAAAAAAAACACCTTTATTATAGATAATGGGAACATAAATTTTATTGTGTTATTTTGGGTTTTAAAATGCAAGTGTGTTTAATACTTGAAATCTCCTAAGTTTAGTAAATTTTAAACCAAAATAATCTCAAACTACTTAAAATCTCTGTCTTTATGAGGAAAACCTCATTTTGTTTTATGAGGTAATTGCATTATATATTTTTGAAAGAAGGGGCAGGAAGAAAGGTGGATACAAACATAAAAAAAGGAACAGACATAATATGGTGTGTTTTGGTTTTCTCTTTTAGAAAGTTACATTGTGCGTTTCACACTCAACCTGATGAGTTTACAACATTCGTGAACTTATAAATGTTGATTAGAAGGAACAAAGTATAAGAATGATTTACAAGTTTAACAAATCAGTTTATTAGTATTCAAACAAGTCAAAGGAAGTACATAGAACTATAGGTAGAAACTATTCAAACCATCCATTGTTTAAACACGAGAATATAAACGGTTACAATAATATAAATAGCTCGACAAAGGAGCATCAGGTCTGAAGCACCCAGGTACATCCTATAACCCACATATATAGATCATAGGTGTAAGTAAGAAAGCTTGTAACTCGTTAAAGCAGGACAATTACTAAGTCATCAAATAGGATGAAAGGAAGTAATTCTAAAGCAATATAAATAAGTGACGGTAATCAAATCTAATTACAAAATTATCATAGATAATTCTACTCCAGTCAGCGACTGTGAGCTTTAACTACAACTCATAATTTAAATATAAAGAACTAAACCACATAAATTTTGTCCAGTTTAAGGAGCTACAAGGGTGATAATTAACATGACTAGCTATCTTGGGTTAACTCCATAGAAGCTAGACATTAATATGTTATAAGCTCCTAGAAGAGAAACTATAATTTTACACCTAGTAAACAGCAAACTACCAGGAATTTAGACGCTACAGATACTATGGCTGGCCAATTCCTAATTATACTGCCTGATCAATCAATAATATATATTTCTCTGTTACTCTAAAAAGGGGTAAATAATACTAGACAAAATAGTGATCATGTTTGACTATCGCTAAAGGCGCCACAAGGGGGCTGTACACAACAGACAAAACCCCGGGGCCACTACAACAAGATTACACCACGCTGTACACACAAACATCAGAGACAAGTGTCAGTTACAGACTCAATTAGGTCATGGAAACACAGCAATAATAACCTGGTATCCCGCATTATTTTATTCTATGGTCATATAATCTAAGGAGTTTAATCTTGACCCTAATATTTGCGGCGAGGAGGTACCACAGACGCCTCAACCATTCGGTCTTCAGTACGTAGTCTTAGCAGATGCTCGTGAATTTCTTCCAGCGTTCCTCCAAATGAGTGGTTACAGTAGAATAGATATACGTGAACCGAGACAGGCTAACCAGTGGGACTAACAAAATTTGGCAAGGTTATCTCCATGTACGAAGGGGGGTGGTAATCATCAAATATCAAATCAGTCAACCGAACAACTAGCGCTCGTCGACGTCTGTTGGTAAGACCCCGAATGAAGGCCCTCTCATTTACTTGTCGTCTGGCCCAATGTTAAATTTTTTGTGAGTTGATCTTCGAAGCCGAGCTGCCTCGTTCGCTGGGCATTTTTGAAAGAATTGGACGTTTCCGCTTGTGATGTCGTAGTGAGTCTATATCTGCCACACATTATTAGAACTTATTAGATCTGTTAGTAAAGTTTTAAACCTATTATAGGGTTTCATTGAGTGTAAGTGTTAGAAAGTGACTAACACGTTACAAGTTCCGATTAGAATGAAACCTAGGCCGAGGGATTGGGTGGTAACGGATTGATTTTCTTCAAGAGCAGCCATTACCTCTTTTTCCAAAAGCAGCAATGTAAAGTGTGAACTGTTTTCTTCTTTTCATTGTAAAAGCCATATTGTTTGTTCCTTTTATATGTTTTCTATCCATCTTTCCTTTACCTTTTTCCATACATAAAAATAAAATTATAATTTAAAGTTTTCCTCCAAAATATTCATTTCATGATTTGACAAATTAAATCAATTTGAATTAAAACCAGATTTAAAAGAATAGTACTAATTTTATAAAGACTACAAACTCTTTAAGTATTTTAACTTTATTATTCATTGTGTTTTATCTTCTCATTTGTTTGTGTTTTAGAACCAGTTAAATGATAAGCACATTCTCAGATACCAGTTCGATGGGTCGAGGGTGGCTTGAACATCAACATCACGGAACATACTCAGTATGTTACCGAAGTGACGTTCACATCTTACCAAACATCTTAGGGCATCTATTGATAACATCATCGAGGAGGATCAAGCTAAGGTGACATTAATATTATCTAGGTAAATAAGAAAACAATAAAAATACAATAAAAGTATGTGAAATGGAAGGAAGCCAACCTGGAAAAATAGTCAGGATAGGCGTTAATAGAAACATGCATACTTTAACTTCATCCCTCAATTTTTCTTAAAAACCTTATTAAAAGCATTTACAATTACCATGACAAATCCTTATGAAAGATTGGAAATAAATCAAGGTATAAATAAAAATCCATTTAGTAAATTTGGCTGATTGAATTATTTAATCACTATTGGTTCACCATTTATGTTAACTTAGTGATTAATAAACATTAAGGTTGTGTGAAGTCTAATTTCTCAATGTGAAGCGAAATCAAATCGAACAATATGAGATATTCTTTAATCTAAGTTCAAATGTTAAAAAAAAAAAGTTTAATTTTGGATAAAAAATATTACACTTTGTATAACTATAAATTTAAGTACTAAGTATAGTTTATAAAATGCTATATTCCAAACATAATTAATATATTTGGTTTTAAACTAATAAATGAAGCTACTGCCACAAAATTTAATATTTTTTTAATATTCTATGTGAAAACTAATTTATGATGGAAATAACCGCAGAAAATGGGGAATAAAGGGGGTGGGGGGACATAAATATATATTTCAACTTTAAATATTTCTTTTTGGCGAAGCTTCATAATTGTCGAATCCGGAATTCTACTCTCGAATCAAAGTCGAAGCGAATGAATAATCAAAGTTAAATCAAAGTTTTCTAAGCTTCACACAATCCTAATAAACATAATTTTTTCCAATCCAAGCCTTTTATTAAATTAATACTCCTTACTTATTTTTATTTTTTAGAGTGTTTTCTGAAATGTTTTTAAGGTGTAGCACTTTTAAAAATCTTTTACCCTTATTTTAAAATAGAACAAAATAAGTAGACCACCGGTAATTCGGACATCAAAACTCCAGATCGTGGATAATCCGGATCACCAAGAAAAAATTATTCTTATAATTATAAATAACCACAATGGTATCATTATCAAAGACATGGCTGCCAAAAAATGCACCTCAACCCTTGCTTAAAAAAAAAAAAAAATTGGAAATTATTTTTTGTTAGATTTTTACCTTATTATATATATTCCTTCAGAATTTTCATTATTTAGCAACAAAATAAAACATGTGTAAGTTTATTATTTAAATAAATTGAAAAGTTTCTACCTTAGCACGGAGTTTCGGTAAGTAACCCGTCTGTGCTTGTTTTTATTTTTTTGGTACTGTATTTTCAAAATACGGGCAAATTGACAATCCAGAGTGGGTCGATCCCCAATTAGTCTTAATTATCAACGCTCTACTGTACTCTTAACACGTCTTTCGTCACATTTTAAATGCCTGTTCTAGGCTGTCTTGAAGTCGTGTTACGGAATCGACTGTCGACTGCTCCAGGAGCTAATGCAGCAGACCAACTTCTGCCAGCGAGCTGCCCAGTGTAGTATCAACAGGGAAGATGTGCTTCAGGATATCAAGAGGTGGGAAGAAAGGACGACGCGTTACAACTCTGGTTATTGGGTTCCTCTTTCCGAGAGGCTTAGCTTAGCACTTGCATTACTTAGCTCTGACCTTAGAGGCCTTAGTTCAAACTCAAGTCAGGGCAATGAAGGGTTAATACTTTTATAATCTCTCTTCAGACAAATTCTGGTGTGTTTCCTTCAGGTGCGGATTAAGGGGACACAAGAAAAGGTTATTGTTTTCGCATTTTTCTATATCAAGGCTTTTTTTTGTTGTCTCAAAATAAATCAAATATTGCTTCACTACAAACATAGAGTTTAATTAACTACTGATATTGAAGGATTGGGGTTCGAATTCTGGTTGGGTGTTCTGGAGGTGGTTTTTCCTAAATGGTTTTCCACTCTCCCTTACATAAATCAAGTTACACTTTCTCTAAATTCAACCTTCCTCTTCCCTAACCACTTAGCGTAATCGTTCATATGCGTATACCTAACAGGTAGTACGACTCGGTAAAAAAACTTTATATTTTATTATAATATTTGTATGTATTGTATATTTTGATGTTTACCAACAATATGCTACAATATCTATGTTCCTCAGCTATATTATCGGCGAGTCGAACTGCCCCTTGGTAGTATGTGGTCCAAGAGGCTGTGGTAAGAGTACGCTGCTAGCACGGGCGGCGCAGTGCTGCCATTCGTGGCAGCCCGAAGGTGTGTTGGTAACGAGGTTTGTGGGCGTGTCTCCATACAGTTCCACTGTGGAGCAGTTGCTTCACAGCATTACCAACCAGTGCTCTGTAGTCACTCATGGCTTCCAGACTTGGGATACTCATGTGAGTCATTATAATGAATACATGCATATACATACCTAATCACGCCGTTCCCTTACCGGGTAGGCAAGAAACTGTGCATATAGCTAAAAAAAACAACACTCTGTTCTTAATCGATCCTCACTAACTTTCTCCCACTTCCTAATCTTGCATACTACCCTTCCTTCAACAATCCATACACCGAGTCATACATGCTCTTTTATTCTTAAAACTCTTAATATTTCTCTTTTTCACACATTCGTCTACAACACTTAGCCACGTCTTACTTGGCTTACCCCTTTCTTTTGATCCACACACTCTACCTTCATATATTTGCTATTACAATGAGTAAATCACTAAATTTATTGTACAAAAATAAAAACTGATGTGGTCAGTATATTCACTTACAGGGGATGACTTCAATCTGTTTTTTCTTATATAGTCTGGTTGTCATTCCTTATATGACTTCGCAAGTATTGCACCCTTAGTATACCTTGAAAAGTAACATTCTCACCTTGAATGACTGTACTGTGGCTCTATCTTATAAGCTACATGATAATGAAACCAAAACCTGCTTCGATGGCCGCATGGTCTAAGGCGTCACTCACGCGAGAGACTATACTGCCGATGATAGAGGGATCTGGGTTTGAATCTCGGGCCTGGTGTAGTGAGAGTGGTTTTTCCTTGTTGGTTTTCCCCACTCTCTATCCATACAAATGTGGGTACACTTTCCATTAACTCAACTTTCCTCATCTCTTACTCATTAGCCTAATTAATATATATGCTAATAACCTGAACAGGTAATAAGATGTGGTGCTAAAAAATTAACAAAACCAACCAAGGTAAGCTTATAAAGGTAAAAAAAAATGATGCAGTATAAAATTGTGTCCCTCTTACTATAGAAAAGCCATTTACATATTTTTTAACTGGACTTTTTAACATATTTTAAAATTAAATGAAGCTGTTGAATGTTTCAGAATGTGGAAACTTACACAGAAACCTTGCCCAAACTGTTGGCTGCTATTTGTCTACAGAGACCACTTGTCGTTATGATAGATGGAATTGATCAGGTGCGGTAGTTTTAAATCACATGTATTTTAGATTTTTAATGACAAAATAAATACTGTAGCTACAACTATGAACTGTAGTTTGTTCAAACTTGAATGTGAAATATTTTCAATAGTTTTTACATTCTTAAAATAAAACCTTACAATAATGTATATAAACATGTACTTATACTATTAATCTAACTGTAAAACATGTAATTTGGAGGTTATGTATAATAAGTTGGAGGTTACAAACTTTGAAACTTTACTATTGTTTATAAAGTAATATTCAAATCTTATGTGGTATGCAATATCATATAGGATGGAAGAAGATAAACAAAGTTCTAATTTTCATCACCAAACATTTTGAACGTTATCTATTTTTAATAACTTTGGTCAAAAGTTATGTAGCTGAAATCAATCCAAAGGTTTCTTTATGAACTTTTGTATGTTCCAAATTTAGTCAATAGTTTGTTTGTTTTCGATTATGTAATGTTTGTTTCGACGAATGTTAAGGTTTGTGACTATGGAACACTGAGTATAGATTGGTTGCCAGGAAGCTTCCGGAGAATGTCAAGTTAATTCTTTCAGTCGCGCATGATTCTCCTACCTTCACTGACCTTCAAGGGAGGGTCAAGGACACAGCCGCATTCATTAAGGTATGCTTATACTTCCTTATCTATATCACGGTTCTCAAAACGTTTTGAAAGTCCTGTACAGTACTCTTTTTTGGAGTCATAACCTTTCCTCTTTCACTTCTTCATAAAAAAAACCTACATCTCTTTTAAAGTGTAAACAATCATTTCATAGTTTGATAAAACTTGAGTTAAACAAAGCCGTCACATATGGAAAATAAAAGCTTATTATAATCCATCCACAACATTACATCAAAATGTGATTTAATATATGACCTATTTTTATCAAAAGAATATTTTAAGATTAATAAAGCTCGGTGGTGTATTGTGTACCCCTCAGGGGCATATACGTACCACAGTTTGAGAAACAATGATTGCTATGATCAACAGCTAAAAAAAAGTAGCCTATTAGGTTTCACGTTTTATATTAATTGATAATAGTAATAATGGCTTGTCTGGGCTACATCAAACAGTAACTCACTTTTCAGAAAAAATTGGCCAGAACTAATGTACCATACTATCTCACCCTTACTTCCTCTAATACAGTGGTTCCCAACCTTTTTCAGCTGACGCCCCCTTTGGTAGATAAACAAATTCCCGTTCCCACCACCCTATTTTTTGGAATACTTAAAAAAAAAGTTTTAAATGCTTTCTAGCCACTTCTTGATTTTATACAAAAATCAATGTAACACTGGCAGGATGCTGGTAGATAAAAACGGCTGAAGATTATAGTGATTTTTGTTTTTTTAAGTTCTTGAATATTGAGATTAATGTTTCACCGAGTTCACCGCAGATCTCTTTGTACTTTAAGTCGACAGCGCTGTTTGGTTTTTATAAGAGTCAGAGTTGAAGATTCGGTGATGTTGCACGTGGCCGCAATGGCAGCATCTTTCAAACTATGCTTCACAGTTATCTCAAGCTCCCCATGAAGGCAGTTTTAGATAATTCTTTATTGGTTTTCCACACTATAAATCAGCATCAGTAATTAGGATTGCCAATTTTTTTCGAATCTGAATTAAGGACATTTGCCAAAGGTGCAGCCAGAACATGTGAGACTTTTCGTTTGTTATATTCTTTTCTATTTATATAAGTTAACTGTAGTTATTGAATGTTCATAATAATGGTGTAAAAAATGCTATGAGAGCTCTAGCAGGTATTTTTTTCTGGCGCAAGGGCTCCTTTGGTCTAAAAAGTTTGGGAACCTCTGGTCTTGGGTGCAGGGGTAAAGTGAAGAATTGGTAGAAGAGGAGGGACTCCGAGGCATATGAACTTGAAAATAAACACATGCACGCACATTTTTGACTGTTCAACAAATGTATTACAACTGGTAGGCATTGTTGCCAATACCGCATAAATAATTACTTTAATCTCTTTGGAAAAGGGATTTAAATAAAAAAAACACCTTCAATTTGTATACGATTTTAAAGCTATTTTTGAATTGTTCCTTTGCCCCCTACACCGAAAATGCTTCACGGCCCCCCAGGTTGGGAACCACTGCTATAATATCTCACGTACTCTCTGTATCCCGACTCTTGACTAGACAACTTTATTGCCAAATCCTAATCCTGTTTCTCCTTGTGATGTAGCTAAAAATCTTCATTCCCACAGCCTCCATGAAGAGTATGTATAGTATACTATTTACAGTACTGTTACCCACCTCGGTGGCGTAGTTGGCTAACGCCAGACCACTGAGGACAGGTAGATCAAGGTTCGAATCTCGGTCGGGTGAAATGGGGGGGGGGTTTCCTAAATGGTTTTCCACTCTCCCTCCACGCAACTGCGGGTTCACTTCCTCTAAATTCAACTTTCCCAATTCCTAATCCATTAGTGTAATTAGTACTTAAGCGTACAACCCGAACGGGTAGTAAGACGCGGTGCTAAATAATAATAAATAATAATATAGTACTGTTATTGTTCTTCAGATGCCAACTCTTGGTAAGGCAGAGGCGCAGGCTATTCTGATGGCATCAGTGATGCAGTACAACCACAGTGTTAACAACCGTATACAAGACTGTGTAAGGTCTTCTGTACAAGACTGTACCTTACCTCTCTACGTCAAGGTCAGCAAACAGCGTATATTATTTTTAACCAATATGTTTGAACAAAAAGTGATTTTCATATTCATTTAAGGAATAAAGTACATGTTATGTTACATAAGAAAACCTGCACCAGCATTAGCCAAGAATGGCGAAAGGAAAACCAATTTGTGTTTAGATCAAACCCAGTGTAACCAGTTGAAATTTAAACTTAATATGCCATGTTTTTGTAGTATGGCAGATTATCTATACAACCAAAGTTGCTTGTAATAGCCCCTTGTGTCCTAATTTATTTATTTTAAATGCCAATGATAGTGCTTTATTGAACGTCTCAAAGTCGAAACATAAATAATATTTGTAAACTAGAAGTTACTCTTGTAAATACAAGGTATTCAGGTACCACAGTTGTGTAGCATGGTCCTAACTTATTTTTTTTATGGTTTAATGTTTTGATGTGAGAAGAAAATATTACCAAAATTTAATAATTATAGCAGTGGCGTAACTATCATTATAAAGAAGGGGAGACTGAAATTATTATTGAAACAGTTGTCTTACCTTATATCTCGTTATATATTAGTTTGTTAGATATTATATTTATCAATGGTTTTATTGTGCGCACAAAATGACAGATTTTACTATGGTACTCTTAGAAAAAAAATTATCTTCTGTTCTTCTACTTCCATTTTAAAATAAAACTCAATTGAAACTTTTTTTTTTACAGTCATCATTTGAACAGACGCATGGTACTCAAAACAATGTCTTCAGAGTTCAAAATAAAATTAACTGACAATAATGTTTAGAAAGGCAATGCTCTAATGTTCAAAGAGGAAAACCTCCCATGGTTTCAGATTACTTACGCGAATACTAGCATTTAAAAAATTACTGGCTGTATTGCTTAACTCACATGATGTATATGTTATTTTTGTACGTCCCTTTGAGGAAAACCTCTTTTCGCTTTTTGAGGTAGTTTGCATAAGGTACGGTAAAGGATAGAAACGTATAAAAGGAACAAATCAAATATGACTTTTACAATGAAAAGAAGAACACAATTCACACTATACATTGCTGCCACTGGATAGAGAGGTAATGGCTACCTCTTGAAGAAAATCGATCGTTACCGCCCAAATCCCCCGACCTAGGTTTCATTCTATCGAACTCATCAGGAGGAGTGTAAAACGCGCAACACAACTTCCTAAAAGAGGAAACACAAAAAAACACAAAAGGGGGATTGGGCAGTAACGATCTATTTTCTTCAAGAGGCAGCCATTACCCGGGTTCATGTCTAGGTGTCATTTTTCAACAATTTAATTTTTTATTTATTTGTTAATTTTTCAAACGCGGTCAAAATACCCTGTTTACTTGCCCTCCTCCTCCTCCTCCTCATCATCATCATCATCAACAACAACAACAACATTTAATGTTTCCAGTCTGTGGCCGGTCAGTTTAGTAAAATGCCTCCATCTTCCCTATCCTTCCACTTAATTGCTTCCATTCTTCTCCTCTCACATGCACACTCTCTATTATCTGCCTCCCCCAACCTCGTTTTGTCTACTTGTCCTGGTTGTATTAACGTGTGTTATCACCCCTCAGGTGCTGGCGTGGCAGACATCCTGGTGGTCCGACACAGAGCACAACATAGTTCCTAAAGGCAAAGTCACGGACCAACTCAGACTCATGCTGGAGGAACTGGAGTCCATACTCGGCCAGGAGAGGGTATGGAGGAACTTTACTTATTCTTATTTAAATTATATTTGGATGAAGGTACAGAAAAGGTGGATGGAAAACATATAAAAGCGACGAACAAAATATGACTTTTACAATGAAAAGAAGAACACAGTTCACACTTTACATTGCTGCCACTGGACAAAGAGGTAAATGGCTGCCTCTTAAGGAAAATCAATCATCTCCGCCCAATCCCCCGAACCAGGTTATCATTCTATCAGAACTCAGTAGTATGAAACGTGCGACACAACTTCCTGAAAAGAGGAATCCAAAAAAAAAACACAAAAGGGAGAAAAAGGAAACTTGTAAAGAATGATAGGACACACTTAGATAGGAACATGTATTCTTAATTAAAGGTTTGTGTATGCACGACTACAACACAAGAGGTCATGTGAGGGTGAATGATAAAATAAAAAGAGGTTCAGCAGTATTCACCAAGTGTAGGTAATTAATTACGACAAATAATTGAGATCTAAATTTAAAGTGTGACATGAGACAAATTTTATTTTATGCGCCATTGGGCACATGAGCAAAGGTGTCGGTCTTATCTTGTGTGGTTTGCCTTTGATGGGAAGGTTGAGGTTCATATCTCAGTCGGGTGTATGGACAAAAACCGCTCTGGTGTTAAGCAAATTAGAAAGTATAATATAGTAAAACATTGATGGTCTAAATGTCAATCAATCAAACTGAATTTAAACCTGGGTGCATAAATAAACTTATACCGGTACTTTCATATTATTTGTTTATATGTTGTTCTACATTAGTACCAAATCCAATTATTGCTTCCTTTTTTTTTTGTATAAATGTATAATTATGGTAAATCCACTTCTGTTACGAAGTTCAATATTAGTAAAAAAATGATTTTACATGGTTTATATAGTTTGAATAACCAGATAATTTTACTATCCAAACAATCCTTAGTCCCAATTAATTTGCTTGGTTGACGCTTTATTGTAAATGTTTTCATCAAAGGAATCAAATAACATAAGTCTCATAACGTGAGCTGAGAAAATAAGTCTTATCACTTAAACTAATATCTTAATTAATTGATAAACTAATATATCAAAATGAAGTTGTGAGGAGCATGTTTGCTGTCACGAGGAGAAACAAGATTAGGAATGAAGTTATCCGGGAAATATTGGGGGTACAGGGAGTACATGAGATAGTAGAGGAAGTAAGACTGAGATGGTATGGGCATGTAATGAGGATGTTGGAGTACATGAGATAGTAGAGGAAGTAAGACTGAGATGGTATGGGCATGTTAATGAGGATGTTGGAGTACATGAGATAGTAGAGGAAGCAAGACTGAGATGGTATGAGGAATTAATAGGAGTGATGGAGAAAGGAGAGGAATGCCAAAGAGAATGATGGAAGTGAAATATGTAGGAAAAAGGACCGCAAGGGAGGCCAAGAAAGAGATGGGGGGAGCAGATAACAGAAAGTGTGTAGTGAGAGGAGAAGAATGGTGGAAGGATAGAGGAAGATGAAGGTATTTTACTAAACTGACCCGGCCACAGGCTGGAAACAGTTGATGATGATGATGATGATGACTTAAACTAATATCTTGATATGTATTACAAGTTCACTGTAAACTTGTGTATAGCTAGTTAATATTTTGTTTGTGTTAGGTGGAACACGCCCTGGCTTTAGCGACTGTATCGAAGATGGGAGTCTGTGACTCAGAGATGCTGGATCTTCTCGCACATGACCCTAACTTTCACAGTAAGGACACTTACGGTGAGTTCACAACAACCTGCTGACACCAAACTAAATCTCCTGACTCAACATTCTTAAATAATACTCCTAGAAATATATATATATATATATATAATTTAGTAACTGAATATATATATATATATTCAGTTACTAAATTTTAAGAGACTTAAAATAAAATGATTGATGATGGTTCTCCCCTGCAGAAAGAACCTCTGCCTTTGTTGACTCTCTCTTACAACTCTTAGTTTTATAATAATGGAAAAATGGCGCCAAATGGCTATATTAAATCATAAATCAAAAAGAGGATAGAAGTACATGGCCTACACACTTACCAGGAAATTGTAGGCCTCAAATTTCACAACTAAGAACACAACAAAACACATAATTATGTAGTTTTTGGGTTATCTCAGTCTCTATCTTTGTTTCAAACATAATTAATATATTTATTACTCGCCTCAGTGGCGCAGTTAGCTAACGTGATAGTTTCGTGTTGAGCTAGACTTCCGAGGACGGGGAAATCAAGTTTCGAATCTCGGTCGGGTTAACTGGGGCGGTTTTTTTTCCTAAATGGTTTTCCACTCTCCCTCCACGCAAATGCGGGTTCACTTCCTCTAAATTCAACCTTCCCATTTCTAACCCATTAGCGTAATTATTACTTAAGTGTATAACCCGAACGGGTAGTAAGACGCGGTGCTAAATTATATATATATGTATTTTATCTTAAAATGATATGCTAAGTTACTATCACCAAAATGTAATTTAATTATTTTGGATATTTTTTTTAGGAAAACATTAATTTGTGATGTAAACAACAATAGTAAATAAAAAGGAAAAAAAAGTGTGTTTTAACTTAAAAAAAATATTTTTTGACAATTATTGTCGAATCCAGAATTTTACTTTTGAGTCAAAGTTGAAGCGAACAAATATTTTAAGTGAATTCGAAGTTTTTGAAGCTTTGTACTTCCATTGATTTATCCAGCCATTTGCTACTTTTAGTTCCCTGACCGTGTTGCAGTGTCGTGGGCACCTGGGTGCTTGTTCTGGGCAGGTCTCAACAAGTACCTGGCCCCGTTCCTCCGCTGGTCGGGGGTGGCGGGTCCCAGCACATTGAGATGGAGGGACAGCTTGCTGTTTGACGCCATCAACAATAAGTATTCGATGCATCACAGCTGGGCTAGACAGATGCTCATAGACTACTACCAGGTAAACTTGACATTCACGACAGGGGTGAGGACAAAATTTAAAATTGAAACTAAAATTTAAATGTGTTACTGATAGAAAAATTACTGCTAAAATATTTATATATATTTTAAACTATTCCTTCAAGTCTACTTTTAAAGAACCAAATAATATTTTAAAAATTGCCTCATATAACAGTTAATAACTATTTAATCAACTATTTTGATATTTAAGACAATTTTAATATATTCGTTTGGATTTAAATAAACAAAAGTGGATATAATTTGTATTTAAAGACCAAGTAGCCAATTTAACAAAAAGGTTTTAGTTGCCTTTTATTATAAGTATGCATCATCAATAATTAAATGCTTGATTCTAATGTGGTAGATAAAAGTTTGTAAAAAGATGTATTATAAAATGTCATTGTCTATAATTATCGCTGCTCCTTCATATATTTTATCAGGCACAATTGGCTAACATATTTTTCACTATAAAATAGGGTCAGTTGGTATAAGGAAACAGAATGATGAGGGAGAATCATTGAAGGGGAATCTGTTTTCACCTTTAAAGAGAATGATAAAGCACATTGGGAACAAATAGTAATTCATTTGGTCAGAAACAAATATGTCAACAGTTTGCTGGCTAGAAACAAATATGTCAACAGTTTGCTGGCTATAAACAAATATGTCAACAGTTTGCTGGCTAGAAACTAATATATCTACAATTTGCTGGCTAGAAACTAATATGTCAACAATTTGCTGGCTAGAAACTAATATGTCAACAGTTTGCTGGCTAGAAACAAATATGTCTACAATTTGCTGGCTAGAAACAAATATGTCAACAGTCAACTTGATCAGAAACAAATATGTCAACAGTTTGCTGGCTAGAAACAAATATGTCAACAGTTTGCTGGCTAGAAACAAATATGTCAACAGTTTGCTGGCTAGAAACAAATATGTCAACAGTCAACTTGATCAGAAACAAATATGTCAACAATTTGCTGGCTAGAAACTAATATGTCAACAATTTGCTTGCTAGAAACAAATATGTCAACAGTCAACTTGATCAGAAACAAATATGTCAACAATTTGCTCAGCTAAAAACAAATATGTCAACAGTCAACTTGATCAGAAACAAATATGTCAACAATTTGCTGGCTAGAAACTAATATGTCAACAATTTGCTCGGCTAAAAACAAATATGTCAACAGTCAACTTGATCAGAAATAAAAATGTCAACAGTTTGTTTGGTCAGAGACCAAAAGCTGACCCTCCAAATCAGTGCTAGCACAAGATGGCCCAGAGGATCTAGAGGGCTTTAAGGTCTAGCCACACATACCAGGGCCATGTCCGGGCCGTACGCCATTCGACTGACCTATGTCGCCCGGTTCACGAATAGTACAACAGAAATGAATGTGTCTGTCCACACATCATCGTCACGTGTCGGTACCTTGCCTGGGTGCCGTCTCCGGGAAGGGGCAGAAGTAGTTTTGTTTACTTTTTCCCGGACCCGGCCATGACTTGGATCAGTTGTTGAGGAGATTCCAGTTCCAGTAAACTTTACCATAAAGCTTCATAAATTCAAAACCATGTCTTTAATGAGTCTATACTATGCATATTCAAATTAACTTGTCCAATAATTGAAAAATTATCACATTTAATTGTAATAAAAACTAAGATTATTTTTCTAAATGTTTCAGAGGATAGATATTTAAAAAAATAATAATACATTGATAAAAATCCAAATAGGAATATAGAAAATAAAACTCATCCAAAAGGTAATATAAAATATAAAACAAAAATTTGAAAAAGCATAAAACTGATAAAATTCCTCTCAGATCCTGCTATACTTCATATCCATGAACCCAGAACCAACCATATCTTGTCTAATAATACATTAAGTTCTCAGTCATTTCTAAAATACATATCCCTGGAGATTGGCTACTCAGCCGTAGTAGGTCAAAACTTGATATTAGTGCTTCAGCTGCACAAGCTATGGCGGGGCCTGTACTAAACTCACATTATAATACACTTATATTTAATTATTTGGATAACTGATGGTGATATATTGTATCGATTTGTCACAGGGAAAGTGGACAAATGACAAGGGTCGGAAATGGCAGGCCGACAACTCCCCCAACCCAATAAGACTGATTCGTGGTAAGTTGGATGTGACAATGGTTTCATTATTTTGTCCATTTCCTGTATTTGTCCTTTATGTTATTCCTTTTACATGTTCCTTTTCAAGTGTCCTTCATTCTTTACAAATTTTTTTTTTTTTTTCCACTTTTAGGAAGTTGCATTGTGCATTTATACCTTCCCCCCCCCCCTCCCCCAGATGAGTTTCGATCTAATGAGACCTAAGTTGGGGGATTAGACGATAACGATCAATTTTTTTCAAGAGGCAACTTATAACCTCTTTGTCCAATGGTAGAGATGTTAAGTGTGAACTTGTTTTTCTTTTCATTGTAAAAGCCATATTGTGTTCGTTCCTTTTCTATCCACCTTTCCTATCGGGTCACTTCAGTAAAATGTCTCCATCTTCCTCTATCCTTTTATCACTCTCCCTCCTTTAATTGCTTCCATTTTTCTCCTCTCACTTTAACACTTTCTGATATCTGCTGCTCCCATCTCTTTCTTGATCTCCCTTGTGGTATTTTTCCCACATACTTAATTTTCATCATTTTATTTGGCATCCTCTCCTCCGTCTTCATTACATGCCCATATCATCTCAGTCTTGCTTCCTTACTATCTCATGTACTTCAACTCTTTCCTGGATATCTTCATTCCTAATCTTGTTTCTCCTCGTGAAAGCTAACATGCTCCTCACAAACTTAATTCCCATGGTCCTACACTTTCCTAGTTTTTCTTACATTCATTGTCCATGTTTCGCTGCTTATGTTACAATGGTACAAAGTACGCCCTGTACAACACTTTTAAACTTCAAGGGCACTTCAATCTCCATAGCATGTCTCTCACACACTTATAGAACAACTCCCCTGCTACCCTTTTATTAGATCCTCTCTATTCTCCCCCCCCCCCTTCGACAAACTCATGCTTCCAAGATATTTTATTTTCCGTACTTTTCCTTAACTTTATAGCTTCACTAGACCTCAATGAATGAATGAATGAATGAAGAAAGTTATGTTTTTAGTTATCTTCTATCAGTATCCAACTTTAGCTGCATTCATGAACCAAGTATAGAAAAATGTGTTTAAAACTATTTGCATGAAAAAGAGTATTTCTAATCTGCGTTTGTAAATTTTTTTAATTTACATATTTATTTTTATAAACACACTTTAAACTACAAAAGAAGATTTGATCATTTTAAAAATCAGCAAATTCTCAAAAGTAGTCCTTGTCATAGTTTCTTTGTGATTGTAGCTTCAAGTTAATAAAAACCTATTCAATGAATATGTAAATATTGTTTTGGTTTCAGCTATAACCAGCACAAACTTGATGAACTGCCCTATCAAAATTACCAACTACACAATCGATAAAGCAAGATTTCCTTTTCAACCATGCTTGGCTTTACGACAAACTTTGCGGCTCCAACGTGTTTCAAGTATGTATTAGTACCGCAAAGTAATGTTGTTAGTTAAACTAAAAAGTAAATTACAAATTGTGATTCTACTAAAAATTAACAGTTAATTATTTTACTTTTAAACACTCATAGTAAAAAAAAAAGCTACTTATAACTTTTTGCAAAATGAGATGTCAATCAAGTTTAAATGATTTGAATGATTTTATACTTCCAGGTATTAGAGGATATTATTTTGAAGAGAAGGTTACTTCAAATCCAGAAAAAGACATTGTGCAACTCCGAAAGTTTCTGGAAGAAAGTGCGACTGCTCTCATTTACGATGGCAGACAATTTTATTCTCAGATGTACGGAAAACTCTCCTCATTTTTTAGTTTAGATGATTCACTAACACCTGGGACACAAACAGAAAGCAATAAGCATTTTGAGGCAAAGAAGAAGATGGCCGAGGAATATCCATTCCTAGCAAGTCTCTACGAAAGCTTGCCGTAGCCCCCCAATCGCCTCTTTGATTCCGATCAAACCACTGGTCGGCGTTAGTTCTATAAATGCCGACACCAAGAATGGCGCTGGAGAGAAACTGGAGAATGAGATATTAGGCGATGATCTGGCAGAAGTGCGTTTCGATCTAGTGACCCGTCTTGGTGACAGTCCGACTTTGTGGTGACGTGTCGACGGAGAGGGAGGAGATATCGGTGTGGGATGTTCACAGCGCCGCACCCGTACGCACGCTCGTAGGAGTCACTCATCCCATTAACCTGAAGGCTATCGACGAGCACAGGTGCGTTGTGTTGTGCCGCCGTGAGCTCCGGACGTATGACCTGGATACGGGGAGTTTTGTGACTCGTCTGAAAGGAGTCATGAACCAGAAGATGCCATACTACGGACTGCACGATAAGGTACATCTGGTCGCGCTGTCCAGGAACAGGATGTATGTAAACCTTATGAACTTGGAGAGTGGTGATTGCGTGACGACTTTCAAGGCTGGCGAGGATCGCTTCTTGAACTCTTTGCTCGTGTCGGGGGATGGCAGGTGAGTTTAAGAGATTATGAGTGCAAACTTCATTATAAGAGGAGACACTGAGCTCTTTTATTTTTTAAAGTTATCAATATATTTTCTATTCAATCATTAGATAAAACAAAAAATGCATTTAAAAATCATTTCAAAATCGATAGTTTTTAGAATAACGGAAATTGATAAAAAAAAAAAAAGTAAGTGCAAATTTATTTAAGAAAACCCATCTAGGAAAAAAGGAAATAAGAAGGAAGAATTTTTTTTTAATCTACATCCATCACTGTTTCCAGCCTATGGTTTGGGTCAGTTTTTTATTCAAACCACATAATATTTCCACTATCAGCCTGCTAGGCCTTTCGTAGCTTCTTATGCCTTATAATATAACTTAAGACTAGGACAGGCACAACATCCAGTCCCCGGCCATTGATTTATCAATGTGAAAGGGTAAACTCACATTTCACCAATGATGAATTTTCGGCAATGACAGGACCCTTAGCTTAGAAGACAGACACGCTACCAACTGAGCTAAGATGTCGGATAGAAAGGAAAAATCCAGTGCACAAAGATGATATAATAATAGTCTTCCTATCTTCTATATTCTATGGTAGAAGTGGTCACACACATTTAAACACAATCAGAGTAATATTTCGGCCTTGTTGACTTTATCAAACGAAATAAGTTAGTAGAAAAGACACTTTACTTTCGTTTTTGTTTATTTTTATCAATTTCCATTGTTATGAAATCATTTTGCCATTTGGCCTCATTGTTAAACAAAAATCTAGAGTTTGTCCGAAAAACCATTTCACTTAGAAATTACCACATCAATTGATTATAATGTTATGTATATTTTACTGGTGTTTCAATAATAATGAAGTATTTATATGAAATAATTTAGTTTAAAATTAAACATTCCTAATCCCTAACCCATTAGCGTTAGTAGTACATAGGCATATAATGTATAGTAAGATGCGGTGCTAAAAAAAACTCCCAAAATATTCGAAGATACAAATAACATAAAACACTAATAGTGGTCTGCGCTATTTCCATGACACTGTACTCGTGTCTTGTCATAGAGTGCTGGTCTGTGGAGATGAGACCCAGAAGCCCTTCCCCCTCCTTGTATGGAATCTAGCGTCGAGAAAACTACTGTACGACCTTCGCATCCCCCATCACGACTTCCAGACGAACCTCGCCGCCATCACCCACGAGGGACACTATGTCTGTTGTGTCGCAAAGGTACTGTACACGCAACTGATACATAAAAACTTACAAGATATTGGCTATCTAAAGTACGATTTTCATAGGAAAGGCCATAAGGGCCATTAAAAAAAATACAATTTTAATGCTAAGGGTTGACCAAGGGAAAGAGTCATAAAAAAAAAAGCAGGTGAGACTGTAAAAACTATCAAGAAATGAGAGAAAAAGCAAGAAGAAAGGAAGACCGGAGAGCTGCTCCCAACCAACTTAAGAGGTGCGGACCACAAAAGATAACTAGTAGTAGTACCTGGCATTTCTCAGGGTAACCACGCAATACGGTACCCCTTGCAACGCTTTTATTTGTTTTAAAGAGATAGAAAAATAATCTCTTCCTTTTTTATTTCTTTTGACCCAGTTTTATGAATAGATTTAAAAAACATAATCAAAAAATTAAAATTCCAGCTTTGAGGTTTACATGTTTGTGCACGGGGTTATTAATTTTAAATATTCAGCCCTCTGCGTGCGGTAGATATTGCACAACGCTCATGACAGACAAACTAATAAACACATCATTTTATTAATATAAATAACAATACAAAAATGACAGCTGCAGATCACATGACTTCACAAATTAATATAGTAAAAAGTATATCCAGTAGATTTTCCAGGTCTCGGATAAGACTCTTCCTATAGGAATTGAAGTGTATTTGATAAAACCTACATTTTGGACATGCTATGTCGAGATTGTCTAGTCTGTTTGGTCAGTAATGGAGAGGAAGGGTTCATATTCTATAAGGTGTTCTGAGGGTGGTTTAATTTAAATGGTTTCTCACTCTAACTCAATGCAAATTGATGTACATTTCTTCTAAATTCTACCTTCCTCACCCCTACCCCTTTTAATTGTTTTACATCCATTACTGTTTCCAGCCTATGACCCGGCAGGCTAGGCCTGTCGTGGCTTAATATGCCTTCTAATCTATCTTAAAACTAGGACAGGCACAACATCCAGTCCCCGACTGTTAATTCATCAATGTTAAAGGGGAAACCCACATGTCATCAATGATAAATTTTTCGGCCATGCCGAGAATCTAACCCGGGACCCTTAGCTCAGTAGAGAGACACGCTACCGACTGAGCTAAGTGTGTCGGACCCCTATCCCGATGGTGTAGTTAAATTGGTACGCCCCGGATAAATAGATATACGAGGATAAAAGTAATAGTTAATTACAAAGTGCTTATATTTGGGAAGTTGAATTCCTCAGTATGTAATCGAGATAATAGAATTTACAACCCTCTTTGGTGGCTGCATGGTCTAACGCGTCACTCTCGCAGTAGACCAAACTGCTGATGACGGGGAAATCGAGGTTCACATCTCGGTCGGGTGTACTGAGTTTAAAAAAAAAAATCCACTCTCCATACATTCAAATGCGGGTGCACTTCTTCTAAATATAACCTATATAATCCCTAAAACCATTAGCATAATTAGTACATAAGCATATAACATACTAAATGGAGTTTGTGCTTCAGGAAGTGGATGAGCCCAGCGCCAACTTCATTGTGGTGTACGACCTGCAGAGCGGGACACTGTTCAAGAAGTGGAAGCCAGGCGTGAACACCGTGTCGCTCGACATATCTTCTCGTGATGGCTGCGTCATCAGTGGTCTGGAGGACTCCCGTATTCTGGTGTGGGACCTCATAACAGGTGGGAGATGCATTATACAATGGGGATCCTTATGGGGGTGTCAAACAGAACATATCACATCATGACTAGCCAATCTAGGAAGCTTCATCAAGTCTTATACTTTGTTTTTAAGCTGTGTTGGACTGTCATTCATTCATTCATTCATTCATTCATTCATTCATTCATCATGCACAGTTTCCCACCACTGGCACGCTCTGTCTCGAACAGAAGCCTCTCCATTTACTTCTCTCCTCTCATCCACCTGTCCAAAGTCCAACCTTTCGTCCACGTCGTTGGAGATGGGCAAAAGCATGAAGTAGGGGATTGTGTGTGGGGGCGAAGTACAGTGGGGACTATGTATGCCCCAAGACCTGATACGGTAGCTGTGAAGGCCTTACATGAACCCTGAAAAGTGATGGTTTACTCTGATGAAGCTATGATGGGCCTAGCAAGCCAGTAGTGTATAGTAAAAATTCTTTAAACAGGAATGTTAGACTGTCATTTTTTTTCAGAATTACACCAAAGGTTGAAATGTATTTTGCATCATAATTTATATTCGCCACCTGCCATTTGAATTGATATAATAGAAGCCCGATATAGCGTGGTCCGATACACTGAGGATTAAGATTAAACGCGTTAAATAATGTGTCTCTGCCCCCACTCTTCCCCCCATCCAACCCCCCACCCCCACCCCCAAATCTTACTTCTAGAGATTCAATAAATAGAGAGATTCTACTTTACTATTTATTATTGGGCTTGAATCTCTGACCTTGCGGACCTTTCACCATGTCCCCCCCTCCCACAACCATCAGAATAGCTATTATCCCCCCCATCACGACCATCCAATCACCATGGACACCTCTATTCACCATAACTATCACTACCTCTCCTCCCCCCACTTCTCCATCATTCCCACCATAATCCCCACGACTACTAGTGAGAGCTTGTTTGCGTATTAACATTCCTAGCTAGCGGGAAGTCTCTGGTACCAAACCATTATCTCCTTATTCTCGTTGTCCAGGAAACTGTCGGTGGAGCCTGTGCGGCCACACGGCTCCTGTCAACTTCCTACGTCTGGATGCCCTAGGAGGATCCTTCCTATCCGCTGACTCTTCATGCCGCGACCGCTCACTCAGGTTGTGGGACCTCAACAAAGGTATGTAAACTCTAATATCTATCATCAAAGCTATTCCGCACACCCGGGTTAAACCTAGTGTTTGGTTTTGTATGATAATAGTAATGTGTTTTTTTTAGCATCGGGTTATACGCCTATGTACTAGTTACACTAATGAGATAAGGATTAGTAAGGCTTAATTGAGAGGAAGTGCACCCGCATTAGCGAGTGGAAAACCATTTAGGGGAAAAAATCCTCATTGCACCCGACCCGGATCGAACCCCGATCTCCCCGTCTTCGGCAGTCTAGTCCAACACGAAAGTAGCACGTTAAACCACGCGTCAACCGAAGTGGGTGAGAGTGTGTTTAGTTTTTAGTATGTCTCTGTTATTAATTTATTGGTCCTCTTGATTTAAAGTTACTTCCTGTTAGGGCATGTTAACAAAGGCGTCTCGTCTTGACTGGTTTGCCGGTAATGAGAAAGTCTGGGTTGAAATATTGGCTGGGTGTGTTTTTACCTGAATAGTTTTCCATCTCCCTCCTAACAAATATGGGTACACTTCATTTAGATTTTACCTTTACCTAAATGTGTAGATATACTGGAGGGGTAGTTAGGAATTGTTCATTAGATAAGTCACGCTAATTTTGGGTATTTTTGATTCCTTCCCACCCCCCTTGTCACACATTGTCACGATTTTGTGAAGCCACCCCCAATATATCACAATATCATGCACCTCCTTCCCCCATTTAAATAGTATTTTTATTTGTAGAGCCTATATAACTTTTTTAATGACACTTTTTGCCAAGCTTGATGATTTGATCGTTGCTTATTTAAATGTGTGCCCAGTAGGTTTTATTTAACACACAACGCTGCCCGATACGCTTAATTGTAGTGTGACATTATGCATTATCTGACTTCTTCCCCCTCCCCCCCTCATTTGTTTGGTTACACCGAGCATTGCTCCCCCCTCCTTTCCTCCTCCCTTCAATATGCGTACATAGTTTATGGATAGCCCCTAAGATGTAGAGCAGGTAACAAAATAATCCTCTAATCCTTTTCCTAAGTTTTGACTAACCTCTTCATTTTAGGATTTGCTAAAAGCGCAAAAATTAACAGAATTTGTCACTCAATAAATATTTCCCCTACTTTGTTTGGCTTAGCAAGTACAGTGGAGCGTCGTTAATCCGGATCGATCGGGACCGGGACCCATCCGGATTACTGAATTGTCCAGATTTTCAAATGTGCTTTCACTAACTGTATACATATGTAATGTATTGACTAGAGGATACATGGCGCTCGGAAGTCTACTGTATTGCAAAATAGAGGCTGAAGGCTTCGAAAAATACAGTACACAAAATACTTTAATAAAGTATATTGAATAAGAACATGTACATTATGTAATTTAGATTAGTAACTCTACAATACTGTTTAGAAAAAAAACACAAGAATCTACAGTAATTAATGGAAACTTACTGGGTAAAAAAGTCCTTAATTGTTTTTTGTACAAGACTTGACCTGCTCTCACCGCCGATCCGGATTTGCGACGCTCCGGATTTTTGACGTCCGGATTTCCGACGCTCTACTGTATACGGTTTATATTTTCAGGTTCACTGCTGGCAGTGTACACCCCTGAGCGTCCAATAACATCGTGCGAAGTTACGAGCGGCGGAAGGTCAGTCGTGTTGGCCCTCCGCGGCCGCTCCAATATCACCACCCTGCAGCTGCGCGGCCCAAATATCGGGGCCACAGCTGTCCCGCCACTACCGGCGCGTTGTTACGGGCACCCGGAGCACACCGGGAAAATATTCACCCTGCGTGATCAAGAAAGGTGACGATTTACGGTAGCAGTTTTGAACGTGAACATTGCCGATGGACTATTTGGTGGTTATAACAATGTTATCAATATCAAGAATAATAAGATTTGTCAACCTCTATTATTGTTTTTCCTTCAATCAGCTGTTGTCCAGTGAGTTGTGTTACTTACAGTATACTTACAATGAATATCGTTTTAACTGTAATAAGGTAATCGTTTAGCTATCATTGCTATGAATATATAATACTAAATCGTAGTGTGACAACATTATTACTTTCACACTTGAATGCTAGAGACATATAATTATTTTAAAATTAAATGTCATACTAAATGAAAATAACAATCTAAAATTTGTTAAAATAATTTTTAAAAGGAACTGAAGATGTTTGTAAAGATACCATTTTACGATAATAACTGTTCCAAGTATTTACATCTCCTTGCTAAGGGCCTAATTCATAGTCAAGACTTAGTGCGGCTATATACCAAACACAAGACAAATGCGAAACTGCCCCATTCCATTCGAGTCTAAGTAGGTGTGGTCTTGTATATGGTATCGAGGCGCACTAAGTCCGACTATGAATCTAGCGCTCAGTCAACATTTCACACCTACTTGGCGCTTTGGATAAATATATGAATAAGAAAATATTGTGACTACCTTAAAAAGATTACAATATTGGCAAAACATATTAGTTAAAATCTAGTTTATTATTCCAAAATAATTTAAATAAGGTGTTATCTGCCCGATTTTAAAATATTCCAGATAGAAGCTGGACAAAAAATTAAAAAAAAAAAAAACTAGAAATTGTTAGCAGGCTAATAATAATACTTTATCTGAATCTAAATAGTTTTCTATGTTATCTATTAAATAAGAGACATAAAACCAACCAATGTATTTACTAAATTTTTGTATGAAAAAACTCAGCTAAATCTGTTAAATGAAAATCCTCTTATTAATATAATGGAAGAAACTGTTTACATAAGTAAAATAAAAATAAATAGACACATAAAACCAAATTAGAGTATTGTTTTCTAATGAAGCCAATTAGGTGTCAAATTTCCCTATGTAAAACAGAGTTCTCTTTACCTTGAATTTCAATTATTTACAGGAACATAAGATAACACAAAAGCACACATGACAGATTAAAGTAATTTTTTGGTTATATTGTTATTTATTTAGCAACGCGTCTCACTAACTCTTTGGATTATACGCTCAAGTACTAATTACACTAATGGATTAGGAATTGGGAAGGTTGAATTTAGAGGAAGTGAACCCGCATTTTCGTGAAGGGAGAGTGGAAAACCATTTAGGAAAACCACCCCCAGTTCACCCGACTGAGATTCGAACCTCGATCTCCTCGTCCTCGGTGGTTTAGCTCAACACGACTGGCTCGTTAGCTAACTATGCCACCGAGGCAGGTCCGATTATATTGTTCCAAAAATTATTTTATTTTCGGTTATATTGTTCCAAAAATTATTTTATTTTTTTATGTGTATGACTTTATGCTATTTTCAGATATTCATGCAGGTAATTTTACTTTCTCTTGTATCCAAAGGGGGTCATAATTTACTAATAAATTATTTTGGAAATTTGAAAAATGACTAACAATTTTGTTAAATATTGTATAGTTTTACATGATAAATAGACCCGCCTCGGTGGCGTAGTTGGCTAACGCGCTAGTCGTGTTAAGCCCGACTGCCGAGGACGGGGAGATCGAGGTTCGAATCTCGGTCGGGTGTACTGAGGGTGGTTTTTCCTAAATGGTTTTCCACTCTCCCTCCACGCAAATGCGGGTTCACTTCCTCTAGAGTCAACCTTCCCAATTCCTAATCCATTAGCGTAATTAGTACTTAAGCGTATAACCCGAATGGGTAGTAAGACGCGGTGCTAAATAATAATAATAATAATAATAATAATAATAATAATAATAATACATGATAAATAAGAATATATTTTAATTTTTCTAAAAAAAAAAAAAACTTGGGTAATTTACTGATGCCTGATTTTTGAAAATGGTTGTATAAATTTTGTTTGGAGTTTATATCCTGGATTCGATTCCTGTGTCCAGGTGTTATTTTTCAAAATGTATTAATTACTAAAGGGGTACTTTACATAGCTGATTTTTTAAAATTGTGTTTTGAACTATAATACACTATATAAGAATGTATGTACTACTGTCAGGTTAGTATATTTTTTACTATTAGGCTACTGTGTCACTGGTGAGAACATTATTTATTTCAGCACTCTAATTAATCTCCCCCCCTTCCCCCACTCAATGAGTAAAATCAGGAGCTCCTTAAAATAGTAGCTTTCTTTTAAATATTCAACATATAACAGGGCAGCCCAGAAGATTCTGGAAGCCCAGTCCTTTCACAAAAAAATAATTAAATTAAATTATGTGTTCTATTAAATTTACTAACTTAATATTTAAACCAGACAATGTAAAACTCTTATCTTATCACTGTTCAGGGTAAACCTAGGTTTACATGAAAAAAAATATATTGAGATACTTTGCATTGTTCTTATCTTTACATAATTCACCGACTTTAAAAGAGCCAGGTTTGAAAATTCGAATTCTTTAATAATATATCTCGCCTGGCTATAATGGCAGCAAGTATGTTTGGGAATTTTTACCCCCACCCCCCAAGAAGTGAGACAAACCGCCCCATTTGCCTCTTCTTGTAGGTGGTCCTGACCACGAGAAAACACTTTCTTCTTAATACTGAGAAGAATATTTTGTGAAAACACATGTGTGTATTTATACAGCATTTAAAATGTCAAGTTAGTTTATTAATACATCGGATATCTTATTCAAGAGGACACTTTAGGGCCAAGGAGACTGTACCCTGCTTGAATGGTTAGAGAATTTGGTTGAATATTGGGTTATTGGAACATTATTTTAGCCGTTGTCTTCTGAAGTTGCCAATTTGATTTATTTTTTTTCCCCCTTTTCTGTTTTTTGGTTTCTTCTTTTAATGTTGTGTTGCGCGTTTCATACTCCTCTCTGATGAGTTTCAATAGAATGAAACCTAGGTCGGGGGATTGGGCGGTAACGATCTATTTTCTTCAAGAGGCAGCCATTACCTCTTTGTTCAGTGGCAGCAATGTAAAGTGTGAATTTGTATTCTTCTTTTCATAGTAAAAGCAATTTTGTGTTCGTTCCCTTTTATATGTTTCTATCCGCCTTTCCTGTACCTTCTTCCAAATATAATGATTCTTAATACCAGTAAGATATTCACATTCATGGAAGAAATGTTGCATAACATAATAAATAATTTAGTAAAAGTTACAAGGTTGACCGCATATATTCATCAGCTATTGATAGAGATGTTAAGGGGGCCGCCTACCAGAGAGTTGGAATGCGTTGCAGACGTTCAGGAAATACGCGATGGTTAGGTAGTGTTTAATTTTTTACAAACTTGACTTAAGCCAAAAGGAAGATAAAGGTGGGGAACATGCTTATTTATTATTATCAACCTTACATTTTGATAATCTATGTATATAAAAAATTAATGAAAACTCGAAACTTGCTCATTTTCAATGACCTTTAAATGGCCTTAAGTATATTGTCACAGTTCTGAGACGAGGGTAACTTATAAATAATCCTAGACACAACCTTTCAAAAACAAATAAAGTCATTTTTTGATAGGGTCACAACAGAAAATGTGAAGATAATTGCTAATTCCTTTTGCTGTTTTGATGCGTCAAAGCTAATGCTTTTCAGCCATCAAGTGGCGCAGCCATATCCTCCATCTACGCTTTGGAAGTAAAGAATAGCCGGAGAAAGAAGGAAAGGCAGTTGACTCCTTGCGCATGCGCTCTTTTAGTTGGATGTCTGCCTTCGCCTTGTTGAGAGTTGAGACAACGCACAGTGAGCCGGAACATTTTTAAGTTTTAGGTGTTCATTAGAAAATATTAAAAATAATATTTATTGTAGCTTTTACTGGAAATGTGTTTACAAACTGGTCCTGTGTTTCCGAACAGTTGTGTATGCTTTGCCTTCTTATGATAGCCATTATAATTATATATAAATAAAGTAGAATAATATTGTTGTGAATGTGAGGAACGCCAGGCCTCCACCGTGGTTCGGATTCCACGTTAAACTGTAGGTCCTCCATTTCATCTCACAATCACCCTATCATTGCACATTTAGCGTAAGTGCGTATAACCCGAACGGGTAGTAAGACGCGGTGCTAATAATAATAATAATAATAATAATAATAATAATAATAATATTGTTATTTTCGATAAATTAAAACTACTATGAACAATAACACAAGTGTTTCCGAACAGTTGTGTATGCTTTGCCTTCTTATGATAGCCATTATAATTTATATATAAATAAAATAGAATAATATTGTTATTTTCGATAAATTAAAACTACTATGAACAATAACACAAGCAAAAGGGACTACCGTAAAGGGGAAAAAACTAGACTTCGACTATCTGCCCGCCGCAAAAAATTAGGATGGAAAAAGGGGAAGAAGCGTTTTATTAATGGATCAAAGTAAGTACATACTGATTGATTAGTATAAAAACAGGATCTAGTTCACTGTTCAACGGTTGGGTGTTAGTTTCATTTTACCGTGTTGCTCCTATATTCAGGAGGACGGGGTTAAAATCCCGTCCGGAAGTTTCATAAAGCTAGTCCTGTGAAGTAAAGAACCATAATTTGAATTCTGTTGCTTGGATAAAACATTTATTTATTTATTTGGTCATTCCTTGTACTGTAAAAAAAACATTACATAAAGATAAATAAGAGGGAAAAGTATATATTTACTGTACGTATACTAATTACTAACAAAGTGATAATGGACAATTTAATTTCTTAAAATATGTATAACTATATATTAAAACAAAATTTTTACTACACCCAAGATAACATTTAATTTTAATAAATATTAATTCAGTTCTGATACGTGAAGGTTAACTCTAAAGCAATTATTACAATGTTTAGTGCCTGATTGGTTGTCTCAACTGAAAAAGTTCCAAAATCAGCTCTACAATATAAAAAACTTGAGCAATATATTTAATTTATGAGTAAGTGTGAATTTGCTTTTTCAATATTAAGGGGGCCGCCTCGGTAGGCGAGAAGTTTCCGTGCAGACTTCCAGAAATCCCGTCATATTTAATCAGTGATGAGTTAAAAAATATAGTCTGCTCATTTAATATAATTAAGACCCAAACAATGTTTAGCACAGTAATTAATTAGTTTTCTATTAAGTTTGATATACTTTCAATTATATATTTTTTATTTAGTTGCTTGTGATACATATTCTTGTTTATTTTTTAAATGGATTACGTGACACGTAAAGAAGACAAACGTAGAGGGGAAAAAACAAAATTACGAATTTGTGCTCGCCGCAAAAAAAAAGAAAGAAAGCCGTGGAAACATTTATTTGATAGAACAAAGTATATATATATAAAATTTATTTTAATAATAATAATAATAATAATAATAATAGTGAACACAAATGTTCTATAAGAAACGGTTAACTCAAATTAGAACGTGTTTTGTCATGATATACCTACAGTAGGCCATAAAAAACTAATAATCGATAACAATAAATTAAATAATAATTTTTTTTCAGACAAGGTGTTTTTCTCTCTTCAGGCAGAGAGGACAAAGCTGACTGTCGGGACAGAGTAAACCTTTCTCAGTCCACTCCCATTGTAATGTCCACAACGTTTGATTCAACCCAACTTGAAGACAAAGCTATGGAACCAATAAATTTGGAGATTAGTCAGCTTTGTCTGGGGTAGGAAAACTAAATTAATAGGTTATCCATTATAAATTTTCGGGAGCAAATAGTTTTGTGTGAACATAGCTACATAGCTACTATATACGGTATTTATTTCATTTTCATGATTCATAATATCCTGGCCGCTTGTCCAATTTAGTAATAATCTCCACACGTTATATTTGACATAAGTCTACTAAATGTACCACACTCAGAGATTGAATGTGATAGAAGTTCCCAACCTGGGTTCGCAGGTCCCTAGGGATCTGCGAAGGCACCTGTGGGGGCCCGCGAAACAAATATAAGCCCTAGTATTTTTAAATTTTCTTTTATTTGAATTTTCACATCATATAAAAATATATAGTATTCACAATTTTCTCAAAAATCTCTTTTTTCCTGTTCGACAATATTTATATATATAATTGGTTACGTAGAGTACCATAAATGTGTGTTTTTATCTCACCATGTATGGCTGGGGAAGTTAGAGGGCCGCGATGAATTATCATTGGCTTGAGGGGGTCTGTAAACTGGAAAAAGGATGGGAACCACTAATATAGAATATCTATGTTTGTGTGGTCTTAGTGTGTGTGTGGGGGGGGGGGAGTTCTTGGGGTTGTTGACTTTTCTGTGCTAATTGTTAGGCCTAATATATTTCTAATAATGGGTTTCTTATATCAATACTATCAGCCTAATATCATAAACCATGCTGATTATGGTGAAGGAAATATCTATAGCCAGGGGCAGACTAAATGTATTGTCACAAGCGGAGAATAATTCTGCCACCCCTCATCCCGCCCCACCCTTCAAGCATCGTGGCGATGATGAAATCAATCCTGGGGTCTTTGTTGAAGTCTGCAATAATTTAATCAAGTTGTAAACAATGCCATACCATCCATTACACTGGAAAATGGCTATATGAATAGTTATGAAACGAACTATAAAGTTTTGACATTAGTTATAATTAATTGCGTACCATAACAAAAAAATAGTATTAGGTACATTAGATAACCTTCACCCTAAATGGTTACGTAGAATTTACAATACAATAATAATAATAATATTTAGCACCGCGTCTTACTACCCGTTCGGGTTATACGCCTAAGTACTAGTTTCACTAATGGATTAGGAATTGGGAGGGTTGAATTTAGAGGAAGTGAACCCGCATTTGCGTGGAGGGAGAGTGGAAAACAGTTTAGGAAAAACCACCCCCAGTTCACCCGAGCGAGATTCGAACCTTACAATACAAGAATTGCATCCAATGATGTATTTGTATATACAGTCACATAATATATTTTATATAAATATAAGTACTATAATCAAAATAGTATTTGCTATAGTTATTGCAAGCTACGAAATTCCACCCATGGCAGCCACTGGTGCCCCAAGTGTCCGCTTGTTTCTTTTGCACCTTAGTCCACCCCTGTCCACAGTAAGATTTTAGAAAAGTCTTTTTAGGCTCTATTTTTATGAATAGCAAATATATATCTAGTTAAATAAAAACTCATCACTACTGTATTAAAAAAAATTAAAGTCTATGACTTATTTATGAAAATTTAGCTATAAAATTCTATTTCTCAACTTTCGCCCTTGTAAACCTCTTGGCCGTAAATTCTCCTGTTGACAGTAGTAGGTAAATTTAAAAAAAAAAGTTCAGGGGTGCACCATAATTTTGTACCAGTTGCACGGATTGGTTGCTACCACTGGTGGCGGAACGTTATTTGTGTAGAAGGGTGGAAGGGGGAGGCGGCGGTGGCAAACGAAAAATAAGTTTTTTGAGAAGTTGCCTTCCCCCCTTCACCTCTCCCTTACTCTGCCCCTTTTCGCAATAAATGTTGGAAACTTGGATGTCCCTAAAAGTTATTTGGAGATGTCCTCCTCCCCAAATTTAGAAAATCAGATTATTTTAATGCTATTTGGAGAAGTTTTCTACAAATTTTTTTTTTAACTTAAATGCTTCTAGAAGCCATCTGGAGTGGTCCTCGCCTTTAATTGAAAAATAAAAATAGATGTCTCTAGAAACTATTTAAAGTGGTCTTCTCTAATTAAAAAAAAAATGTAAATCTTTAAATGCTATTTGAAATGATCCTCACCTGGACATTTTTGAAAATAGGATGCTTTTAGAATAAATTTGGAGTTGTCAGATGGATTTTTTAAAATGATTTGTATCTGGAATATATTTGGAGTGACCCTTTCCCAGAAAAATTTTTAAAAATAATATTCCTCTAGAACAGGGGCGTACACACAAAGGAGGTCCAGTGGGTCCCAGCCCCCCATGGAGAACATGAAGGATAAATAAAATATTAAATGCAAAGGGACGATTTAGCAATGTTAAATCACCTTAAAGCAGTGGTTGAAAATAACCCAATGTCTTGATACAGTGTGAGCAGTGGTGCATCCATGATTATGTCATGAGGGAGGAGGGGGGGCGTGCCTACACCACAAAAGAAATACCTTTAGGTACCAATAGATCATAAACACCGCGTCTTACTACCCGTTAGGGTTATACGCACTTAGCTAATGTGTAATGGTAGGGTGATTGTGAGATGAAATGGAGGACCTACAGTTTAACGTGGGATCCGAACCACGGTGGAGGCCTGGCATTCCTCACATTCACAAGTTGTGAATAATACACGTCTTGTCAGAGGGGAAGGAAGGGTTTGGCAATCAGATAAATCTGTGCCGGGTCCAAGGATTGAACCCCGGACCCTCAGCACAGAAGTCTGACACCTTACCCCTTGACCACCAGGTCACCTTTAGGAACCAATAAAATGGTGGTCCGTGCCCTTGGGGCTTTTCACCCCTGGAGAAAAATTTGTAATTCTAAGGTTCAAAATGGTGCCCTTTAATTATATTTTGTACCTAATTGTTTCTGATTAAACTTATATGGGTTATAAATATATGTTACCTTCGATTTGATTGCCAGCTTTAATTTCTAGGTATATTCACTGTAGAATTTACATTTAGTTTGTGAGTATAATTTTTAAATTAATATAAAAATGAACTGTTAAAAATAAAGATGCCTAACTCAAGTGACTGTATTTTAGTTAAAATATGAAAATAAGTCAATAGTAAATAACACGCTCTTTACTACACAAAGGAGTGGTGAGATAGGAGGGCAGTGTGCGGGAAAGCCAGGGTTCGGAGTAAACGGGGTGAAACATGTGTTGTTCGAACACATTGGACGTATGTCTGCAGAGGAACACAGCACCCTTCAATCCGTCAATTTAATTTTTGAAAAATATCTCAAAAAGGGGGGATTATAGCTCCTTAGTCCCACCCCCTTGAATCCATGCCTGAGTGTGAGACATGCCCAACTGGATTTAACGCTGTCTAGTCTGTATAGCGTTAAGTATTTTGTTTAGTAATAATGGATTTAATTGATTATTGACTTGTAACTTCTATACTTTGGATCCTCCTTTAGAATAATTTCTGTGTGCTCCCCTGCTCTAGAATATATTTGAAGTGTGCTTCCACCGACATACTTTTGGAAATTGGATGCTTTCAGAAACTATTTGGAGTTATCTTTCACTACGATTTTGTTTTAATTTGGAAAATAATTTAACACTGTCTTGTTTACTCTCTAACCAATAGTAAACTAAAGTAAAGATCTCTAACTACCCCCACTTTGTTGATGAAGTAATACATTATAATTGTTTTTGGGCTCTAAAAAAACACAATACCCCCCTCACCCAACACACCTCTCCCTGCCCTCTTATTATATATTCTTATTTCTATGAGCACTCACCTCGATATATCTATATTATCCGTATATATTATAGATTGAATTGAAGTCTCCCCTAAAATAAACCAAGTTGAACGCTAAATAGCTTGCTAAGGCATCCAATATTAATAATATTTTGGCCTCCTGCGTGGGAAAGCGACCCTAACCCAGTGATTCCCAACCTTTTTTCTTTAGAAGAACTCTTAAAAATATTTTATAAAATCTTATCACACATTAGATACGACAAGGGTAAATTATAAAATAGACATATAGATCATTAGGGTTGTTAAATACGAGTAATAATAATAATAATAATAATAATGATAATAATAATAATAATATTAATAAATTTATACTTTTGAATAAAATATTTCAGGATTATTTATTGCCTATTTCTATTTACTATTACTAATTACTGTCCTCCGGTACTTGAACTTGGGTTATCACTATTCTTACCAATCTCACTTTTAATATTACTATCGGCACTATTCTCTTCATCTTCCTCGGGTACATGAGCTATATTTATATATCTCCACACTGTCCAAAAAATATTGTCAGATTAATAAAAACAAAGGTTGGAGATTCTCGCGGAACCCTGGTTAGGAATCACTGCCCTAACTCCTCCTTTTGTAATCTCATTACGGTTACTGTTTTGTCACTATCTGCCCTTAAAATTATCTTTTTTGCACAACTAAGCCTTCGGGGGCACAATGTACTACTTCACACAACGTATAGTCTTTTTTTCAAGGATGTAAACTATCTATAACATTTTGGATTGACGTTGAACAATTATTTTCTAGGAGATCTCCAAAAACATTTACGTCACTTCGTAATATGCAATTTGAGGAAATAAATCTAGAGAACAATAGGTCAGGGAAGACTCTATAATTTGGCCAGGCTCATTGCCTAGTCTAAATAAAAGTATTGAAATATATCCTGAAGAGGTTCTAAACATGGTTGATAGAAAACACACTCGAAAACTTAAATCAAACACTTAAAGATAAATAATTATTTATCAGCATTTATCATTGGACTCAAAAGGCTTTTATCCAACATAGCTTTGTAAATCTTGTTTAAATATTAATTTTCACATACAGATACGAGATTTTTAAAAGGATGTAAGGTAGCAATATAATAATAATAATAATAATAATAATAATAATAAATTATCATGGTGCCCCCCTGTAATTTTTTTCTGGATCCGCCACTCTGTGTGTGTGTGTGTGTATTATATGAAACAGTCAATGTGTTTCAACATTAATAATATTGTTTATTTCTTATTGTTTTTAATAAGTTCTTACTTGATATAATTATTTAAAACGTAAGGATCAAGCTAAACAAGATTGCCAGTGACAAGGAGGTCGGGGTTTGATTCTCGGCCAGGTTTACTAAGGGTAGTTTATCCGTAGCCCTCTCTCTAAACAAATACGGGTACATTTCATCAAAACTTTCCTTCCTCTTCCCCTATCAGCTAGAATAATCAGTGGAAATTACTGATAGCCTGAATAGGCACCTGAAATTAAAATGTATTAATTGTTGATAATAGGTTACACATGACCATTTAACCTATTATTTATGTAAACTCTAGCTTTGTGTAGGCGTAAACAGTGTAGGTGATATAACAATGTGTAGTCTATCTCATTTTAGTTGAGAGTAAAAGTTAACTAATTTGACCCGCTTCGGTGGCCGCATGGTCACCCATTAGAGTAATTATTACATAAGCGTGTAATCCGAACGGGTTGTAAGACGCAGTTCTAAAAGGAAAAACCTCTTTGGTTTGATTAACAACGATGAGGTCGGAAGGGGGGAGGATTATTCACGATTAAAAAAAAAAAGTGAATGCTTTTAGAAGCTAGTTGAAGGCATTTTTTTTTTTACATCTTCAATATTTATAAGTATTTACTAAACATTTTACACAGATAGAATAAATCTAAGACGGGTTGGGGGTATAGGGCCGTGTGTTAGAGCTCCTTATACTCCTCGGTTCCGACGCCCTGCTATCAACTAAGTAAGGGTAAGATAGAAATTTAGTCTACACGTGATTAATTATTGTATAGTTAATATTCACATTTTCCTAAAAAAAAAGTGACATGTATAAAAGTGTGTGTTCTTCAAGACAATTTTTTTTTTAGCATCGCGTCCTACTACCCGTTCGTATTATAAGGTTTCAAGACAAGTTAAACTATCAATAGAGGATTGTGCTTGTTTGTGAACCCTTCACGAGAATCTCAAGTTAGCAAAATATCACAAGATAAACACAGGCTGACAGCTGTACTGTGTAGTGAGTGGGGAGGCGATCAGCCACGCGCATTATTCCTCTTGACCTTGAAATAGTTTTCCATTTCTTTGCTTCTCTTCTTCTGACATGGGGTGGCAGGGTAAGTGTGAAGAGGATAAGATTAGAGAGAGACAGACGCTGTAGTTCAAGATAACAGCACAGAGCATTTTCATTTTAAGACATGAGGTCTAGCACGAATGATACTTTCTCACGTACCAAGGCGGCCCCCTTAATTCCAAATTTATTTTTTAAAGATTTAAATTCGTTGACAGTGTTTAACATTTATTAAATAAAGATGTCTCTAGCATTCTCTAATGATGATTGTCCCACGGTATTTTCCTATTTATTATGTCTTAACCTAATTAGAAAATAGTCACAGAAACAGTCTTTTAACTAGATTGGTGGTTATAACCTGTAACTTTTCATACTTTTTCTTGATAATAAAGGCAATTTTAATAGTGAAAAACTTTTATGAAATATTTGCCTGTATCTGATATTTTAATTTGAAGAATATCAAAACAAATACTCATATTATTTAATATTCCTCTGTAGTGTACATACTGGTATGTATGAAATAAAGTGTATTAAGACTGTTATAATAAATAAATACGATATGATTGTAGAAAGTGAAGTACAAATAAAAGTAAAAACACTAACTCATATCTGCAAATGCATGACAATGAAATGCAGAAGTATTTTTAAATATGTATTGAGCTCGACCTCGAGGACGGGGAGGTCAAGGTTCGAATCTCGGTCGGGTGAACTGGGGGGGGGTTTCCTAAATGGTTTTCCACTCTCCCTCCACGCGAATGCGGGTTCACTTCCTCTAAATTCAACCCTCCCAATTCCTAATTCATTAGCGTAATTAGTACTTAAGCGTATAACCCGAACGGGTAGTAAGACGCGGTGCTAAATTAAAAAAAAAAAAAAAATATGTATTTAGTTTTTTTACTTTTATTATTTTGAACTTCATTTTCTACAACTCTTATCATATTAATTTATTACATTTCAATTAGCAAGTTTTATTCCTGAAATAATTATTAATAATTACTCATACGTTAGAGAGTTTAATCACAAATAGGATTGATTACAGTTGTATTAATTGATCATTGAAATCAAAGGTGTGTAAAGATTCATAAAGCCTAAGATAAATTGTAAAAAACTATTTCGTTTCGACTTTAAGAACACAATTTCTTTCGTATGTTTTGAAGAAAATTAAAACCTTTGACAAGTGTTAAATGGCACAAAAAATTTAAGAAAATATTTAATATTTTAGACTTAAATTTCATTTCAAACAGTTTCTTGATTAACTGTTTGTTTAGAATAAAAGATTAGATTTGTCAATCCTACACTGAGATATTGACAGCCATCAACCATTTGGTTTAAAAATTGTGTGTATATATATATATATATTTTATATATATATATATATATATATATATATATATATATATATATATATATATTATAATATATATAAGTCAAGTGATGTTTAAGAATTATACATTTGGAATATTTTTTATTTCAATACCTTTTCTTGTATATGGCTGCATTTATAATCTAAAGCTTTTAAAGTTAAAACAAATATCTTTGACTTTGCTTTCTATCGTGCTTCACATTTGATAAGGTTGTGCTTTAACTTTGCTTCACTTAATAAAAAAAAGCAGCTTTTCATACCTCCAATTAAAACTGTGTTAAACATTGATCGCTAAATTACAATAGTTGTTTTATTTAGTAAACCTCCAACTATTATTTGTCTTACAATTAATGTGATGTGATGTGTTTTTTGTTAAATGTGATAATTTGAACCTTTATCTTTGAGTGAGTATGTAAGTCTTGGTCTTCTATCCTCCTTCCATTGTTTAACTAAGATAAGTCACTGATATACTAAACAAACTATCAATTATTTTATATTTTCACCGAGAATACTTCACTTCAGTGTCAATATGCTGGTTATTAACTTAAAACAATATGAGGAGGGTGATTTTAAAAGGGAATGTAAAATAATTTTCTGGAGAAAAGTTAGAACTAGGGGTGTGCGAAGCTTCGAAACTTCAACTTGTCTTCGAACCCAAAATCAGCTTTGACTTCACTTCAAAACAAATTCTGGTTCCGAAGCTTCACCAATAAAAAATATTAACAACTAAAATACTCCATTTAACTCATTTACCTTACAAAATAAGTGTTTTTTTTAGCACCATGTATTACTAACCATTTGGGTTATACACCTATTTTCTAATTACTCTAATGGTTTTGAGGTTTAAGAAAAGCATATTAAGAGGAAGTGTAGCCACATTTGCATGGAGGAAGAGTGGAAAACAATTTTGAAAAAACCTTCCTCTGTACACCCGACCAAGAGCCAAACCTCGATCTTCCCGTCAATGCCAGTCTAGTCTACTGCGAGCGTGGCGCATAAGACCATGCGGCCACTTAAACGGGTCCAAAATTAAGTTAAAATCATTTATTAACATATCAAACCTATGAATTGGAAAAAAGTAGAGATTTTTATTCAAAATGTTGGTTTGAAAATAGAAAAAGGCTAAACTGCTCCAGCAGATTTACCCTTTATATAATTATTTACATTTAATGTGGTCAACTAAAACATAATAATGTGGAAACGCATGTACTATTTTCACTGATATACTTAAAATGAGGTTGTTAGTGTCTTAATCAGAAACTAAAATGAAAAATGGTTAGTCAAAAGTGTTTTTTTGTAATGTATTTTTAAAATATCTATTGTTTGAATACATCTAGTTGATTCGTGGTCAAATCTGCCTAACAGTAACAAAGGACCAATCAATACGTCAATATTATTTGTTAAAAACAATCAATGCAATTTTCTATGATCAAACTTTATTTTTAAGACATTTAGTGAACTTGAAATGCAAATGAATCAAGTTTTAATACAAACAAAATGCTTGGTTTTTTTTTTTTTTGTTTTACTAAAAAAAAAACTGTTTCTGTGAGTAAACTTTACTGTTAATTAAGGGACTAAATAATATATTTAAAGACTAAACTGTTACACTAATTATGTTAACTTTAAAATATATTTGTAAAAAGGAACTTTACACTTTTTGTTCTTTCTAACAATTTACATCCATACTAGTGAGAACTTTTTGAAAAATAATTATTTGAAGGGGTCAATGTTGGAGTGAAATTGATGGAACTTTTAATGCTCTTAGATGAATATTGAAAACCTTATACCCTATGAATAGATGTGAAAATAGTTTAAATATCTGATTTAATGGTTTTTGGCAAACAATTCAACGATGTATCACGTATATTAAATTTATTTTATCTAATTAGAAATCCAAAACGTAATTAAAAATAAGAGCAAATACATATTCATTTAAATTTGAAATAGAATATTACAAACATTAATAAAATACTAGCAATTTTTTCCAACAATTCCTCAACTAAAAAACTTTACGCTCATAACAAAATCTGTTAAGTTACAATTCTTGGGTAATAAACTACCTCAAATGATTTCGAAACTCAATTTTTGACAAGCTAAAGACTGACTTCTGGTTTGTTTATGAGTGTAGATACCATGCATTATCATCCTTCGCACTGTGGTGGATATCGCTTGAACAGTAGACACATCCCTAGAATTTAGCTGCTATGGATACTTGTGGTCACCTACATCTAGAGTCTAATCACTCAAAGTGTTGACTGTCGGAAGTCAGCTGTGAACTGTCAGTCAGCTCCAAAGAAGCCACGGGGCTACCTTCTATTAATTGATTCACACTATATATAAATTAATTTGTGTTTAATGATTTAACATTAAATCATCATCAACTAAAATCATTCAGAAAATGCTTGATTGCACAATTCTTTAAAATAATTCTTTCTAAGCTGATAAAATAATTTACTATAACAACATGCAATTATATTACTTCAGATTTTTTCATATGAATATTAATTTATTTACATATCAGCTCAGAATGGCAATAATTAAACATAAATTAGTAGTCGAGTTGACAAAATTTTTATTTGCAAACCTTAACTGTCAAAACTGTAGTTTTTTTTCTCTCAGAGCAGTCAATATTTTATCAAAGTAAAATAGAAGGGTTATTTTTAGTGTCTTACTACTCGTTTGGGTTATACACTCAAATAGAAGTTCTCAAAGCTTCGCACATCACTAATTATAATTCTCTATTCATTTGTCTCATTAAAGTTTTTTTTTTTAATTTCACAAATGACAAGTGATGTAAACCGGCTTGTTCTATCAAAATAAATTAAAATACAAATGCTTAGAATGTTAGTAACAGTACCAATTTGTTACAATAGTAGTTGAATTTATACTTAGTTCTCTTTTATAAAAAGCACATTTAAACATGTCAATCAAAGAAACTTAGGATCAGTTTCGTAGTCAGACTTAGTATGCCTCAAGTGCGGCGCTATACTAAATACAAGATGACACCTAGACCAGATATATGAAAATGGTTCATGCCATTCGAGTTTAGCTAGGGGTTGTCTTGTATTTAGTGTAGCGCCGCACTTTCATACTAAGTCTGACAGTGAAAGTGTCCCTAGTGGATGTTATGAACAAATGGGAAGGGACCAACTAGTTGAGAATATAGTTGAATTTTTTGGGATCAACACTTTTTCTTGAAATATCAACATTCTAAAACACATTTTTTTACTAATGTTACATATACCTAAAAGTAAGATGAGCCTACAAAATTTTCTTTTAGTCAAAATTTATTAATTTTATGAACACTTTTATGAAGCAAAATTTATCTGTGGTTAAGTATGTTTGCTAGAAGCCAGGGCTAAATTTAAGCAGACAAAACTCGATAGTTAAGTAGGGGTGGATTTAAATAAACATTCACTTTACTACTACGTTTATCTATCAGCGTTACTACAACGTCCAGCTCACTACCTAACTTCCAATATGTCACTCAATACTTACATTACAATATTCTATTAGTGGTTAAACAACCATATTGGTATCTATTCTTGCTCAAGCTAACAGTACTATTATATTCTGTTATACTCTCAAGGGGTAATGGGAGTTTGGGGTAGGACTAAAATCAACTGTCTAAGCTTTCGCATAGCTAAATGTGCTCCTAGTAATACATCTCTTTAAGGAAAACCTCTTTTCACCTTTTGGGGTACATTTCATTATATAGAGAAGGTAGAGGGAAAAAACGGATAGAAACCTTTTTATATTCTTTGTTCCTGTATGTTCTTTCCTATATAATAAAATGATCCTAGTAATAAATAAAACAATGTTTAATAGAAAGGATTTAACACTTCTAATGGTGTAAATTAGTTATTTTAAAACATTAAATTGATCAGTTTCTTTGTGAACAAAAAATATTTTATGTCGTGTATTTTGTTTCTTAACATCAAAGTTCCCTATTATTTAAATGTCAGAAATTTATGCATATTGTTTAAATAGAGTACATGTTTTTTTTTTTGCGTTAAAGAGTATTCATTAATATTTTGAAACTAATATGTGGGTTGTGTTGACTATTGATCATGATGGAACATTATTTAGTCCCTTACAAAATGATAACTTAAGAAAATATATTACCATACTTATCGATATTATGAAAAATCCATTGCTGTAATGAATATAATATATTGCTGTGTTTTGTTTATGTGTACACAGTTGAATTATGTGTTTTTCACTGTCTTGTATGTACTGCACAAATAAAACAATGTCCAATACTCTTATCAGATGTAAACTTATTTAGAGCAGGGGCGAAGTGGAACCACCCTGATGAGTTCCGATAGAATGAAACCTAGGTCGGGGGATTGGGCGGTAATGATCGATTTTCATCAGTCCAGTGGCAGAAATGTACCGATAGAATGAAACCTAGGTCGGGGGATTGGGCGTTAGCGATCGATTTTCTTCAGTCCAGTGGCAGCAATGTAAAGTACAAACTGTGTTATTTTTATTGTGAAAGTCATTTGGTGTTTGTTTCCTTTTATATGTTTTCTAACCGCCTTTCCAGTACCTTCTTCCAAATATAACAAAGTAGTAGACCTTGAGAGTTGTTTTCTTCTTCTTCTTGGCAATATACATCCCCTCCCCCTGCTCAAGTTTTCTCACCAGCATCCTCCTCGTCGGAGAAAGAAAGTAGTAACTATTTATTGTTTATTTGCGACTGCATGCGAGGAGTCAGGTGCCCCTTTTTGTCTTTAAATTAAACTATCACACCAAGTAGAAACAACCCATAAACAATGGGTAGCCCTAAAACGTGTTATCGATCATCAGCCCAGCTCTAAATTTAGTTTCAAGGTTCAACTATTTAATAAACATATCAGCTGTGAATAAGCTAGTGCATTCTGTTGGTGAAATAGTTCCAATTCTTTCAACATACTAAAGTGGTTCAAAATCTGTCCAACTGATGGATAATTTCTTATTATAAAGGGTATTTTTAATTTAATCCCGTAAGGTGTAATTGTTTCAAATTATTAAATTATTTTAACAATACCCACTTAAGTCTAGTTTGCCGACCAGGGTTTGAATCCCGGCTAAATGTACAAAGGCTTTTTTTTCTAAATAGCGTCTCACTCCCCATTTGCACTAATGCGTGCATTATTTCCTCTAAATTATAACTTCCTCATCCTTAGCCGGTTAGTGAAATTATATTAAACTTGGGCAAGCAGTGAAAACAAAAACCTAATAAATTATATTTATACTAATCACATCACCCGCCTCGGTGGTGTAGTTGGCTAACACACCAGTCGTGTTGAGCTAGATCACCGAGGACGGGGTGATCGAGGTTCGAATCTCGGTCGGGTGAACTGGGGGTGGTTTTTCCTCGATGGTTTTCCACTCTCCCTCCATGCAAATGTGGGTTCACTACCTCTAAAATTCAACCTTCCCAATTCCTAATCCATTAGTGTAATTAGTACTTAAGCGTATAACCTGAACGGGTAGTAAGATGCGATGCTAAATTATTAATAATCACATCACATACCTAGTTTATATGGTTTGAATTAGCAAGTATAGCCAGCACACTTACCTTGGTGGAAGCAAGACTGTAATAGGACAGAAAAGGAGCAAATACTAAAGAGGATGATGGAGATGCATGTAGGAAAAAGACCGCAAGGGAGACCAAGAAATAGATGGGAGCAGTAGACAACAGAAAGTGTGTAAGAAACAGGATTATGGAAGCAATTAAATGAGGAATAATGGTGGAAAGATAAAGTTGGAGGCACTTTACTAAATTGACCTGTCCATAAACTGGAAACAGTTGATGATTATAATGATGATGTGTATATATTTAAATAAAACATAGGATTTTACAGGATTTTTTTTTCTAGGCCAAGAACAGGACTTGTAAAATACAATGGCGGTAGCCCTGCACTACATTTTATGACAGAAGTTTATTTTGATATAAAAGAGTTTATACTTTTCTTAGTTGAAAAACATTTATTGGTTCCAAAAAGAATTCTTGCCTTTATAAATGTCTGAAAACTCCACAAACCAAATCAAAAGAATTGTACAATTACTTTCCCGCATTTTCACGAGATCGAAATTTTATACTAGAAAAAACAACATTTACAGGTCACAACTATGAAATGCAGATTATTTAGGCCAATTTTTGTATCCTTATAAAATTGTAAAAGAGGGCGAATCAATTTAATTCTTTGTAAGTATTAGTATTCCATATTAATACAACTCGATTCGGCCACTAAACTAAGTTTGTATTGTTTCAATGTCATAATTCAATATTTCTTTTTGGTCGGGGGTGAAGGATGGTCAACCAGCTGCTGAACAGCTTTGACAACGCTCTTGGCACTTATACCGAACAAGTCCAGGAGGCCTTCCGGAGATCCAGACCTCGGTATTCCTTCAACTGCAAGTATCTTCACATTGATCCCTTCCTCCTCGGCCACGGCAGACAAAACTGCCTCCCCGATCCCACCTGGGAAAATTATTAAGAACTCTAAAAAATGTGCAATTTAAATACAAACAATAAAACATAGCCAATATTTTTATGTTTAGAATTTGACAAAAGTACTAACATATCGATCAACAGCTTCTGGCTATGTTTCATTTGTGACTCGACTAAATGTTCAATGAAACCAGTTATGATTAAGAACTCAATACTATCAAGGGAACATAAAAAGGCTTAATATAAATATAATCTGTATTACATATTTATTTTTTACATCCATTACTGTTTACAGCCTGTGGTTAGTTTTTTATTCAAGCCATATATTTTCCACTACCAGCTTGTTAGGACTGATGTAGTTTCATATGCCTTATAATATAACTTAAGACTAGGACACGCACAACATCCAGTCTCCAGCCATTAATTTATCACTGTGAAAGGGTAAGCCCACATTTAACCAATTATACATTTTTCAGCCCTGCCAGGAATCGAACCCGGGACCCTTAGGTCAGTAGACAAACGTGCTACCGGCTGAGCTAAGGTGTCTATTACATATAAGACTCTAGTAAGGAGAATAGAAAGGCAAGATCTAAACATTTACCAGAAAACTGTAGGCCTTAAAAGTTCACAATTAAATGATTAGTTGAATACAGCTATATAGTGCCATTTTGTCTTCCTACAAACATGATAAGAGTTGTAGAAAAATCAAGTACAAATAGAAATAAAAACTGCTCTAGATCAGAGTTTAAATTAAGAGGGATAGCCAGCACACTTACCTTGGTGATACTGGGGTAGAAATTGTTCAGATAGAACACTAACACAAACACATTTTTAATAACAAGCTTTCACTGTCACAGGCAGCTTCATCAGGTTAAGAGCGTACTAACCTTCACGATAGTGGTCCTCCACTGTGAGTATGATTCCCTTGCACTCCCTGGCGTGTTTAATTATGTTTGCCTTGTCAAGGGGTTTGATAGTGAATGGGTCAAGGACACGAATATGGATCCCCTTGTCAGCCAACTCTTTGGCAGCCGTCAAGATCTCGTGGAGTGTCACGCCTGCACCAATAGCAAGGACTTCGTCTCTGCTGCTTTGTTTCACAATCTTGGAATGACCCGCCTAAAATCACAATATATGTTACTTGAACAGAGTGAGATTTTTATTCAAGGTCATAACTAGTGGCATGTGAAAACTTTGACTTAGGAAATTATAAAGCTTCGCCAATAAAAATACTGAAAGGTAAAATATACATTTATGATAATTTTTGGCATTTTGTCGTTGCGTTAATTACAAATTGATTTTCACATGTTCCATGTAGAAAAGTGGGGAGGAGTGAGGAGAAGATCGGGACATGGTGGGGAGAAACGATACTTTGGAAAGGCCTATGGTCTATAAGCAGACCTGACCAGTGGCTGGAAACAGTGTATGATGATAATGAAAAAAAAAAAATCTAAAATCGTTGAATTAAGTGTTTTGACTGTCTTAAGACAAAATCTGTTTAGGCGTGTGTTTTTTTTTTTAATACAACACTTCAATTCAGTTCAAAATTTCAAATAGCACTAAACCAAAGATATTTTCCTCCTTCACTAGAAAGAACTAAAAGCAGTAAAGATTTTTTTATTTACATTGGACACAATACACTTTTACAATGAAGTCTATTTAATATTCTCTTACCTGCCTCGGTGGCTGCATGGTCTAAAGCGTCATCTCGCAGTAACAGGGAGATCAGAATTCGATCTAAGTCAGATGTGCCGAGGGTGGTTTTTTTTCTAAATGGTTTCCCCGCAATCTCTCCATGCAAATGCTAGTACAAATCCTCTGAACACATACTTCTTCATTCCTAGCTCATTAATGTAACTAGTACATAGTCGTGTAGCCATGAATGGCTAGAAAATATGCGGTGTTAAAAAGAAATATATATGCTCTTGCCCTAACCTAAAAGTATACATCATTCACGCCTTTTTTTTAGCTCCCTTCTGTCAACCAGATAGTGAACTTGATAGCAGAGGCAGTCAATCCCTTTTATAATGGTAGGTTTTCCCCCAACTCTACCTTTCTCTTCTCCACAAGCACACAGGTTGCATACTTTTACCTTGATTAATAATGAATAGACATTTGATTCAGAGCACCTTTTAGAAAATACAAACTTTTTTGAGGCCAACATCGATAACATTTTATTATAAATATGTTAAAGTATTGATAATATCTATTAGGGACAGGCCCTCGCATCCTTAAGAATATTCTAGAAAATTTTGGATTCGAGAGTCAAATCCTAACAGTTTAAATACGAAAGACAAGTGTTACCACAAAAGGCTCGTCATTCTTGTAGAGGACTGGGACAGCTGGTCGTGATGTGCGGATATAACAGACGCCTTTGGTGTTGGCGGCTAGTTCTACCGCTCTTTCACAGCTGACGGCATCACTTGGGTAGAAAACGGTAGCTCCTATTCAAACACAAGCCGAGTTATTTTACAGGAAATCATTAAAATAAACTCATCGATTACTAGGAAGAACATATCAAGCCCTTTCTTTATAGCATACATGCCAACTTTTGGAAATCAGAACTAGGAAAACTTTTGAGGGGCGAGGAGATAAATGCAGAAACTTGCAGAGGGAGGGAGAACATCTCTTAGAAAGGGGTCCCTAGCATATGTTTTCTAGTAAAATATATTTTTATACTTCTTTTAGAAACAATACCCATGAGGATAAATCGAGCTAGAAATACCCTTACCTTGTTAGAATATGTTGGGGTCCCCTTTAGAAATCGTGATTTTCTGAACAACGCAATTTTCAAAGATTCCTTGACTAAATATTGATCTGCATATTTATTTTGTTTCCATAATAATCAAGTCTATTATTTAGTTGTCAAAATATAGCTCAAAATAATCTACAGGACTAATCTTGTCTACCTGAATGTTGTGTACCCCTCCGATGATGTTAGCAGGGAGAGATTGTGGTTTGTTGTTAATGTCACAATCACCCCAGTCACCTTGAATTTCAACATTTTATTCAACTTCGTCTTCTCCAGAACTTCCCTCAGACTCTACACTAAGCACTTCACCAGTGATCAGATTCACTAACACTAGTATTGTCACCGTTATCCAAAATATTAAGAATATCACTATCATGTAAGACACATTGCGCACATCCCTCTAACACAAAATCACATACAGCATTCACAAGAACACTTTATAGAAACTATATTTCAAATAGTACAGATATGGCCGTTAGTTGCCAAAACCAGCTGGAAACCCTCGCTAAAAGACTTGTCCTTGCCCGAGATCTACTGGTCAGTTCTTAAACTTCATGCAGAAGCGTGTAAATGCATTACAAACATATGGATGACTGATGGTGTTGCAAACGCTGTACAGCGCTTCACGAGCAGACGACTAATGACATCGTACACGCTTTCAAATGCTATAAACTATTTTTATGTCAAAATTTATTTTAAAGGAGAATTTGTTTTAAAGACCAAATCTCAAAGATTTATCTACCATAATTTAGGGTTCCTAATCTTACCTGGAATAGTGCGGAACATTGAAATGTCTTCCAGGCCCATTTGACTGGGACCATCCTCTCCAATGCTTATTCCACAATGAGAACCCACAAAGTTTACATTGGTTTGAGATATGGCACCCATTCGAATCTGTGGGACACAAAGTAAGCGGTGATTAAATGATTTCATGCTAGCAATTTCCCCGATACTTTGATCAAATACAAACTATTAGCCCTCCCTTATAAAGACGGGGTAGTTTGATGTAATGTTTTGTACCTGATCAAATGCTCTCGTAAAGAAAGCTGCAAATGTAGATACAAATGCCACAGTCCTATCTCTGCATGCAGCGCCGATTGCAACTCCCACCAAATTTTGTTCAGCAATGAAACACTCGATGTAGTTTTCTGGGAATGCCTGAAATAAAAATGTTTCATACTAAACTGACATGTCACACAATAATTTATTTATATTATTATTATGAGCAGGAGCGTAACATCGGGGTGGACTATGGGACTAAGTTTACCCAAAATGTATATTGGAGAGCTAAGAAAAATAAATACCAAAGGTTTATCAACTATTGTAAGTTTAAAAATAACTCTCAAAGTGATAAAACTTGCATAAACGTAAGCCTGTGCGAATACATAGTTTTCAATTTCGAATCAAACTCGAATCTTGGCTGACTCTAATCAAATTCATGCCTAAAAATAACTTCAAGTCAAGTTCAAATTTAATCTCATGCCTAAATTTTTTTTTTTGACGAATCTGAATCGAATCTCATGCTAAATTTATTTTATAGGATTGAATCCTAGTCAAATTCCACGCTTAAAAAAATTGTATTAAATATTTTATTTTTTAAATAGGCTAAAATCAAAATCAAATAATTAATTTTAGGCTTACTATGAAAATGTTTCAAATAAAATCTGTATTTAATATTTTACCATGTTAAGTTTCTGAATCCAATAATAAAATGCTTCAAAACATATTGATACACATTTTAGGTTTATTAATAAAAAATGTAATCATCATAACTAATCTCAAAAGGTGAAAAATTAAATAAGCACCAAACCCTTTCCCTATTGAGACTCGCCTCAACTTTGTAGCAAATATTTTTCTCCAACTGTTATCACTCCTTTCAGATTCCAACCCCTCTATTCCTACTCCAAGGGTACCTCTAACAACCCCGAGAAGACGCTAGTCTTGACAGAGTTGTAAAATTGTATTCGTGTTTGGATTAATAAATCGGTATTACTCGTAATATTATGCATATAAACAAACAGTTATATTAAAAGCAGCACTAAACTAATTATCTTCAACTAAGCACCCACCTTTTTCAAGCTCTCTGCATATGTGGAATTTTTGGTGTCTCCGTCAAGAGCAATGACTCGCCTGTTGGTGGTAGCGAGTCTGACTAAAGCGGTGCCGTAGGACAGCCTAATGGCCACCTTCTCGCCTAGCTTGAAGGCAGGTGGTGTTGACAGTTTAATATTCGTCAGATCTACATTCGGGACAGTGCCTACAGGCGAGGGAATCACATGCTCAGTTTTTTTCTTCTCCTGTACAAGGGTCTTCAGGTGCTGCCAACAATAACATCAAATGTTAAAGTTAAGATGTAAAATGTTCAGAATTCAATTGTCATTCAAGTCAAACTGAATCTTCCTAAATATTTTTAAGAATGTTGCCTACCTGTGACGTCACAACAGCTCAATATAAGAGTTCCCATGTTAGTGAATTTATGTTTTATTCATCGAGTTTTAAAGATATAACTTCGAAACAAAAACCATAGGTTATTAAATAATTCTAAAAATAGCCATACAGTGTCAAAAAATATTTTTTTTATCTTGAAGTAGTTATTTTATAAACATATTTTTTGTATAAAGCTCTTTGGCTTAGTCACGAAAACGGCCTGTAGGACGTAGATTAAAAAGGTTTGTGGAAGTATATGTCTATCTAGAATAGGAGAAGAAAAATTTTATTTTAAAAAGCAAATAAATATTTTCAAGGCGCAAATAGTAAAGTGAGTGTGTAAACTCGTCAGATAATGAGGAGAAGGGTTATCAGAAATAAACAAGAGGCCTCACATGGTGGACTGCTCAATTTTATCCCTCTTTTTATTTCGTACACTGACGTCTAAATGTGATAGTGCTTAGAGTGTGTCAAGTTAAGATGCAACCCATTTCATAAAATTGCTTTGAAATCTCCAAGTAGGCAACATCGTTAAAACACATTAAAAGAAGGCAAACAATAATTTAGTGTGTGCGTCTCTAATAGCATTTGAATTAAGTAATGCATTTTTTAATTTAATGTGAAGAAAAGAATGTAAAAGCTGACTTCAAAGTGATCCAATATCAAAGTTTAGAATTCTAAAAATGTATTTAAAATATTGTCAGGGATTAACGCACTAATGTTAGCATGTTGCTTTTATTGGTGGTGAATTGTGTAGTATAATACATTCATGACCTTAGTTTACTTGGAAGACAGCTCAAAAATTTACTAGAAATAATCCCTAATATATCCCTACGCCAACCGCTGACATTTTTCACTTTGGAAAACTGTATTGAAAACGTATAGTAATGTATGAATTTGATAGTAAACCACAGTGATTTAAGCCAATATTGTTTATATTATTTACTTGAGGTCAGGCACAAAGCTTATTTGTCATTTTATTTCACTTTTAAAAAAATGTATTCACACCACTTTCACAAAAAGATTAACTAACATAATTAAAAATGGCGACCAACAAATTTAAACCATATGATTGAACGTGACGGAAACAAGTTCTTTACAATAATGCACCCACGCAGTGGATGAAAATATTTTATTCAGTTGAATATTTCAAAATACGATAAAATAATCATAAAATAATTTACTATACATTTTAAAAAAATTACAGTATTTTCTCTTTTCCAAGTAAATATGATGCCTGTATTAATGTATACACTATATTACACATCATAGATAACATTCCAAAACGGAGAATAAATACTTTTAATTATGTTTAAAATATTGTTTCAGATTGGGTAGAAAGAAATTATTAAAAGTTATGAAACGGTGTAAGAAAACTTAAGTTTATACTATGACAAGCCTAGCAAGCCAGTAATGGGAAATATATGGCTTGAATAAAAAACTGACCCTGGCCACAGGCTGGAAACAGTAATGGATGTAAAGTAAAACTTCAAATCATGACAAAGTCAAAAAAATGTATAATAAATAATGAAATTGAGGTTTCTCCTTTCATAATGATGAATTAACAGCTAGGAGATTGGGTGGTGCTGCGTCTGTTCTAGAATCAAGTTAGTTTGTAAGCTGCATGCTGATAAAATCAGTCGGTACATGCATCAAATAAAATAATTACTTTTTAATTCTGCCTAAGAGACCATTGGGTTTGTTTCTTTAAATTACACTATCGTTCTGAACTTGGCTCCTTTCTTGAAGGTCAAAGCTTTATCTCAACAAACCTACTTAAATGTTATCAGTAAATGATAGTACAAACAGCTAGTTTATACATCTTTTAAACAGTCTAACAACAAAAATACAATAAGATTTAGATACTAACCTTAGTTTAAAATTGAAAAATTTAAAAGTTTTTAGCAAATGAATTATGACCAATCATGATACAAACTTTACAGATTACATAAACTTCTTCAAGCAGTAAATAAAACTTTTCATTTTAATATACTACCCATTACTATACAATATAAATAGAATATTATGAATAAATCTGAATTTTAGGGATGTAATATAAAACTTGACTTTGTAAATTGGGGTTCAAACTCCAAACCAAAATCTATTGGGGGTGAAGTGAGAAAGAATCTTTAGAAAAAAAAAAAAGTTATAGAAACTATTTAGCAATTTACACCTAAAATTATCACAGTTCTGTATAAATGTACTTCAAGGAATTTCTTTCTTCATTTAGTTAATATTTCTGAATGAAATTAAATAACTTATAACTATGTATAAGGTAGATAAATATATATTTTACCTCAATAGTTGACTGTGCTTGCCCACCAAGGGGTTTTCCATGGTAGTTTTCTTTGTCCTCTATTCCAGGGAAATACTTTCCTTTAAAGGTTTTAGCCAACACTGCAGTAGGCTTGTTCTTAGTTTTTGCTGCATCATCAAATGCCTGGCAGGTAAAGAAATAACATCAAATTGGTTATAGTACGGTAGTAATTGCAGGTGTAAACCGGTGAATCAAAGCCATAGCTCTCTTGGTGTAGGCTATCCTACATAATTCAAGAGTATTAAGACATAAGTATTTAAATAAGCTACTATTCCTTTTTGTATAACGAATATGTGTTCCCACCAGAGTGTCCCATTCCCCCCCCCCCCTCCCGTTTCTTGGTTTCCTCTTTTAGAAAGTTGAGTTGCGCATTTCAAACTCCCTCCTGATGAGTTCGGATAAAATGAAGCCTATGTCGGGGGGAGTGGGCGGTGACTATCGGTGACTATTTCTTCAAGAGGCAGCCATAACCTCTCTGTCCAGTGGCAGCAATGTAAAGTGTGAATTGTGTTGTTATTATTATTATTATTATTATTATTATTATTATTATTATTATTAGCACCGCGTCTCACTACCCGTTCGGTTATACGCACTTACGCTAATGTGCAATGGTAGGGTGATTGTGAGATGAAATGGAGGACCTACAGTTTAACGTGGAATCCGAACCACGGTGGAGGCCTGGCATTCCTCAATTGTGTTGTTCTTTTCCTTGTAAAAGTCATATTATGTTCGTCCCTTTTATATGTTTCTATCCACCTCTCCTGTACCTTCTTAAATTTTATAATACAAATAGAAATAAACTAACCCAATAATCCGAGGCATAAAACATTTACTAAAAGTCAATCAGGGAGCTGAAAACCTGTTAGCTTAAAGTGTCAATATTAGTATATATTTTTTGTATTATCAAATATTTATTTTAAACTCTTTGCAATTAGTATCCCCCCCCCCCCCCCAAATGTCTATATTAATGAGTGAACAGATGATGAATGTCAAAAGTAGATTTTATCAGCTGAATTCTAAGCTCTCAATCTTAATAAATTAAAGTACTGGAATTTAATAAAACAGCAATATTCATAATTGGGTAGTTTTTCATTATGAGAATTATTAGTTATATTTTGCTGTTTCATTTTAGGCAAATATACTCAAAATGAACTTATTACATTTTACTCAAATCAAACATGTTAATTTTGTATAAGTTTTTTACTATTTAGATACACTTTTTAGTATTTTTTTTCAAAGACATTTTAGTGCAGTATAAAATAAAAAGCATTATTCTGCACAGTTGGAAGCATTGAAAAAAGTGAAATTGTAAATGTTGAGTGAAAAAGAATCGAAATTTGGAAGTTAAAATTTAGGAATCAGATTTAATAATCTGAAGAATTAATTAAAGTTGAAGACAATTTATTTCATAAATATCATTTGGTCAAATGTTATGAAAAAAAAAAAGTTGCTAAACAGCAAGTTTAAATTGATTACCAAATAAAATAAAAAAACCAAAATGTCTTCATGATTAATTAAAATGTACTTTACAATACTAACTACAACAATAAGGCTTTCACATGGTAAACATTTGCTATAATAACTTCAAAAACTTTGACCATAATGAACACAATCTTAATGTGTGATACCACTCATTTGTTTTTTGATTTTCTAAGGCTTTAATAAATAAAGCAAGCTTTTATTTTAAAATGAATATGAAAAATGCTTTGTATGTATAAAAATTAATTCTAAGATGCTTCAAAAGACAAGCATTTATATTATAAATATAAAGTAAAGAGGCAGAAAACAACTGGCCAGGTCCTAATTATAATAATTTCTACCAGCAGTGAGAACTGGTAATCATATTTTCAGAGGCCTGGTGATGTATCATCTGTCAAAAACTGTTCTAAATTCTCCAACGGTCACATACCTTAACGACCTCTTTGACGTCGTGCCCGTCCACCACTATGGAATTTAGTCCGAACGCCTCCACCCTGGCCTTATAAGTGGCAAGGTCGTGCTGAAGGGAGGTGGGTTCGGATTGCCCCAGGCGGTTGATGTCGAAAATAACCACCAGGTTGTCCAGTTTGTAGTAGCTGGCAAAACTGAGTGCCTCCCATATGGAGCCCTCTGCACTCTCTCCGTCTCCGATAAGGCAGAACACCCTGGGAAAAGTGTAAATTAGGATGAGGATTGTTCAAGAATTGTATCAATATGGATGTGATATTTTATACCCTCCTCTTTTCGTTAGCCACGCCTAGAGACACCTTTCTTTCTCCCTAAATTGACATTCAATTTCATCACCCCCACCCCCCCCCCCACCCCCAATGATCATTATCATCATCATTCGACATTTCCACCTCTGCGGGTCGTCTGGCACATCCACTTCCATTCCTGTCGATCTTTCCGAACCTCCCCCTCTACCACGAGTCTCCAGTCTGCTCTTTTAACTTCCATGTCCTTCTGCGATTGGTCCATCCATCTGGTCTGTGGTCTTCCAATAGGTCTTCTACCCTTCTCTTTGTTCTCTAAGACTTTCTTAGGCATTCTGTCCTTCTCCATTCTCATCACTTGACCTAGCCACAGCAACCTTTTCCTCTTCAGTGTTTCTACTAAGGATAAACCATCCCTAATTAATTAATTCCTTATCCTGTCTTTTCTTGTTACATTCTCATTACCTCTCAGGGAACCTCTTCATCTCTCCTGCTTGCAATCTTCTTAAATCTCTCTTCATCCATGTCCAGGTTTCAGAATCGTATATCAATAATGGATAATAATATGTCCCCTTGTATTTGTGGTAATTAACGTACACTTTCTGAAATGACTAATTATATCAGCCCACAACTTATAAGCTAACTTAAATCTAAAACAAAAACAGCATCGAGACTAAATTTTCATCTTATAAAACCGTATTAAAAAATGTATCTGGTTAACCCAGTTCTTTAAATCTACATTGCAAAGTATAATTAGCCCAAACAAATTAATTTTAAAAACAGTGTACATTAATTTTAGTCTTTAATAACAATAGTGTTAGTTTAACTTTCTTTTAATATGGATGGTTTTGTTTTGGTTTTCCTCCACCGTGTCTTACTACCCATCCGATCCGAACTAAGCACATTAATTATGCTAATGGGTGTGAATAGAGTAGAATTTAGAGTAAATGTACCTGCATGAATGTGGAACTATTTAGAAAAAAAAAAAATCACCCGGCCAAAATTCAAACTGTGAACTCTTAGTTATCGCCGTTTGGATTAAATGATCCTGACATTTAGTTTGAGCGCCCACTGACGCAAGTAATATGGCTAGTTAACGAACTCGACTTCAAGCTATATTTCCGTCCTAAACTCATAATAAATCATCTAGTCCCAATAACTACAGTAGCCCCATGGCTTCTTTGGTGCTGACTGACAGCTCACAGCTTTGAAAAGCTACCAGACCAAATTATGTATCCCTACGCCGAACCATATGATCTGCAAAAAACATGTGTTTAGCAGTTGTCACTTCTGACAGTCAAAATTTAGGTATGTACCTAAATGTTGACTGTCAGAAGTCAGCTGTGAACTGTCAGTCAGCACCAAAGAAGCCATGAGGCTACTGTATACTACTTAATAGTATAATAATGAAAGAAAGAATATAAGGTAGGCATACTGTTTAAGACACTTGATGTGAATTTTCAAGTTGGGGAAGGTAACTTGAGCTGAAACTTACATAAAAAAAATCCAAACTGAAGTTCTTTATATTGAGAACTGATTAGTATTGTTTTAACTTAATTCGAATGTAACAACCAAAGAATACGAACCTGTAGGAAGCTTTGTCATAATATTTGCCAACATAGGCCATCCCAGCAGCTATGGAGAGTCCTTGACCAAGAGACCCAGTGGCCGCATCTACAAAGCTCAGTCTAGGGGTGGGGTGACCCTCGAGCTCACTGTCTATCTTTCTCAAGGTCAGGAGGTCGTTTTCAGTGTACAAGTTGTTCTCGACCCAGACTGATACAAGAACAAAGTTATATCGTGAAGCAGTTTTGTAATCACATTCAAGAGTATAATAATACAACTTTAAAGCAACTGCCAAACCCATTTTTTGCAAGGTTTTTTTTTTTAAATGGTGGAGAGAAAAACAACTTTACTTGTTTTAGTTTTCTCACCTCCGATGGTCTTCCAACAAATTTTAGGTAAATTGAAATCTAGTTACCATGACCAGGACACTAGAACATAGCACGGAGTCCAGAACATAAAGTCACAAAGTTTATATGTATAGGCAGCCCTGGATTTGACTGCACCTACGCCCATGGGCCCATTAAATGTTTGCGCCCCTTTGTTCCACAATACATTGAAAACAAATAAAACTAATTATATTTTTTTCTAAATTATTTTAAAAAAATTACCATTTTAAGAAATAGTACAATAAAGAGTATTTATTAAATCGTTAATAAATAGCAGGGTGAGGTATTCTGATAAGTTTTTTTTAACTGTAAAAAGAGGATGGATACTTAAACTACAAAGAGATGTTTTCTCCTAGCCCTTTCATTTGCATATGAAAGAATCACATCTTCATAGTTTTAATTTTACACTGTCATTTTCAAGTGCAAGGGAAAAAAAGAATAAAATACAAATAAATAATAACTAAACAATAAATAAAGAACAAAATATAATGCTGGTGTAAAATATTCCCCTTTAGTGTTGGTAAATTTCTTGTATCGTACATCCGATTTGGTGTGTATTTAAAAAAAAATTATATATGAAAATTTGCCGCCCTGGTCCCGGGCCCGTGCCTAAATCTGGCACTGTGTATAGGCCAAAATCGCTTACTTTTTGTAACCATAACGCTGTTGCCAGGCAGGAGAACTCTCATAGTACAATCATTGCGTGCCGGTGGGGACACACCCAAACACCGAGATGACTACTTAAATTCAGCATATTTAGTTATCAAGAGTGGGGATCTCCCAGTCATCGGTAGTCCAGTCTATTGTGAGAGTGATACCTTAGACCATGCGGCCACCAAAGCGGGTAAAGATTAGTTATAAAAAAACCTGCAACAATTCTTGCCTAACTTACGATCTCTCCCCCCCCCACTCCCAAGAGTTCCTCGCATCAATGGACAAGCTAAGTAAAAGTCATGCTCGCCTACTTGGGACAAACTTCCTTAAGTTGAGGTGGAAGGAAGGAACCCCGAGTTAGATTTCGTACTTTGGCGGGGGTTGTTTTTTTTTAACATTAAAATGTTAGGGGCCAAAATAAATAAAATATTGCTTCAGAAGACCTCTTTAGGTTTAATTTTTACACATAGTAAACTCAACAATTCTTGAAAATCTGCCATTTAAGTAAAATCGAATTCGAGCAGGACCTTCTTCTCTTTATTTAAAAAATTCCACACAAACCCCTAAAGTAGATATTCAATAATTTTTGAGAACACTGTGTGCAGAAAAATTAAACTAAACATTGCTACTTAAGCTTTTTTTTATGACAAAAAAAATTGTAAAAATTATTAAATTATGGACCTTAATTTAAATACCCTGTAGCTCAAGTTTTCTCCCACTTCACCTTAAATACTTTTAATAGCAATAAAATTAATACGGGTGTACAAAGCTTTTAAATGTCAAAGTGAAAGATCAAATCTTGTTCGTTTTGAATTTCCTGATACACACAGTAATCTAAGCGTTTTCGAAACATTTTAAAAAGGAAGGAGAAAATTTCAATTGGCCAAGAACAAATTTCAAATATAAAATGAAAATTAATAATAATACTCCAATTAATGAGATTAATTAACCGATAGATGAGATAATATTTCAGGTGTATAAGCGTCAGGGTAATCAGAATATCGTCGAGGTATTCCCCTAATCCAAGGAAGTGTTGAGGGAAGAAAGTTTATTTCAATGTGCAAACATTTTTAGAAGAGAGCTTCTAATCAGTAATTTCTATGATCAACTGTTGATTAAATGACCACATATAATGTAATGTAAGCATAGATAAATTCAGACATGCCAGAATAAAGAATAGTGAGATTTTGATTTTTTTCTTTACAGCTTTCTCTTTCTTTAGCTGCATTAATGGATAGCTTAAAAACTAAAAGAACCTATCATGCGACAACAAAACCTTTATTTATTTTCAGCTTTGTTTAACAGGTTTCAAATCTACTTCGCACACCCCCAAAAATTAGTAAACAGAGAATGTAGCTTAAATTAAATTACATTCCTTACAAAGAGGCCTATAAAGATTTATTTGCATTTATTTTTCTATCAGAATACACCTATAGCCTAAATACACAGAGAGTTAAACTAAATGCTGATATTAATTTTAAATAGGTAAACTATATGCAATAAAAATTAATGAATTAGTAAAGATTAAATGTAAGAGGCTGATTATAAGGCTCGGAGATATATTTTTTTAAAGGTAGGACTTAAAAACAATGAGGTTAGGTTCAAAAAACTAAATATTAGGATTAGAACAGCGGCAACAGTTGTGGTTTAATTTTCAACAGTTTTTTTTTGTACAAACGTAAACTTTTGTAAAAAAAATTGTATCAATTAAACCATTAGCTTACATGGTCTATGGTGTTTGTCTTATTGCACACTGGTCATCTTCAGAGATAATAGCGGACAGTTTAATGCAAGGTAATTTACCTCCATAGAGAATGGGCGCAGCGTGTCCCTTGGAAAGAATGAACCTGTCGCTGACAGCGTCTCTGGGAGTTGACTTGTTGTATTTCATGGTGTGGAAGAACAAAACTGACATGATCTCTGCGATGGAGGAACATGATGTGGGATGGCTGAATCGAACAAATTAATTTTATTTTAATTAGCACCGAGTCTTACCACCTGTTAGGGTTATACACTTAAATACTAATTACACTAATGGGTTAGGAATTGGCAAAGTTGAATGTAGGAGAAGTGAACCGCATTTGCGTGGAGGGAGAGTGGAAAACCATTTAGGGAAAAGTTCACCGACAGAGATTCAAACCTCGATCTCCCGTCCTCAACGTAGAGCTCAACACGCATTAGCTAAATATGCCACGAGGCAGGTAACAAATAATCATGGTAAGCTATTTCGTTACTGGTGATTTATTTCTATGTTCCTCCAATAACACCAATCAAAGAACACTTTTCAGATGATGACTACTATAGCACCTGCTTTGGTAGCCGCATGGTTTAATACGCTACTCTTGTGTCAAACTATAAAATGCTGATGATCGGGAGATCAAGGTTTGAATCTATGTTGGGTGTAATGAGGTTTTTTCTCCCCAAAATGGTTTTATAAACCCAAACGAGTAGTAAGACGGTTAACTAGAAAAAAAAAACTACCATAAAATAATTATGTGGGTTAGCTAAGTTCTATTACTTCAAATTCTATGACACAGGAAATTTATGTGACATATAAATGTAGGCCCCTATCATTTTACATATAACTGTAAAAGGCTAAATATGTTTTTAAATGTGAAGTTAGATTGTTCCGATATATTTAAAAGGTGTTTTTCCCTCTATAAAAATTCGAGAAGATGGCTGATATTTGGTTTTAGTAGTAAACAATGTAGCCTTGATATAAATATATATGTTGTAATTTTAATAAATATGATATTTGATAACCTAACCCAGTGTGTCCTCAAACTTTTGTAACCTCGTGACGCCACTCGTGGCCTAGCCAAAATAATCCCTTCAAATATTCAATAAAAGTAAACAATGGTTTGATATTTGTGAAGTAAATTACAAATGGTCATTCAAAATGTTAGTAAATATTTAAATGGGGAACTATGTTGGACCAGAGAGAAAGAAAGGCTTAGGCCTGCAAAATCCCACAATATCAAGTAAAAATCTTTTAATTTGTTGACCAGACTTTCTACTATTAAAAACATATTTTATCATCAATAAAATAAAGTGGTGCATTAAATACACCCTAAAATCTTTCATGTACCCCATAGTTTGAGAAACTTTGACCTTACTTAAGCCTTGCCTACAGACATTTGAAAAAGACTTAAAATATAGGTGATATGAGGCCTAGCCTTCAACTTGTACAATAAAAAAAAAAGGGCATGGGAACCTATAAACAAAATATTTTTGTAGATATGAGTTCAAAAACTTTTTTTTGATCATGATAACTTTTAAATTATGTGTTTTTTCAAATCCAAAATAGAGCATTTTTTTAAAAAAACTGAAAAGTGTTCAAAAGGTTTTTTTTATGTTACGCAAACAATTTATTTTATAAAATAATCTTTTCACGAAAATAGCACTAACAGACAATGTTATAAATTATATGGTATTCGACACATAAGAGTGAAATAGGTACCGGTACATTAAAATATTTTAATTTGATTATAAAATACCTAATTAATTTATGTGCCGACTAGAATGTTTGCTACCACTACTTTCCATGATGAACAACATGACCAATTTACTCTAAATGAATGTTATGGCCACCCCAGCTTTTATTAATATTTCATTTGATCATACATGGAAGGTTAGGTTGGGTTGTTTCGTAATTCAGAGCACACAAACTAGTATTTTATAGAAATAACATATATTTTATGTATAATACATGTATTTAACGTTTCAGGAAATAGTGAGCTAGATGGATGACAGGTAACCTGTGAAATAGGTAAGTAAAGTTATTATTTTCTAGATTTGGGCTTAAATCATGTTAATATTGAAACATATTTCCCTTTTATGTGTCAAATATAGTAACAGTAATACAATTGTCTGGTAGTGTTAATTTTGTGAGAATATAAGTTTTTAATTTTTTATTTTTTTTTGCATACTAGCCACCTGGCTTGTGTTGTGAAATAGTAAAATGAAATTAATATAAATTTAAACTACATACGGGAGTTCTTCATTCCAACAAAGAAAATGCTAACCTACAAAATTCTAAAACTCGTTGAGGTCTATGGAATTCTGGTTTATTATTCCTTAGGTGATTGCTAGTATAAAAAATAAGACCCTAATATAACCATATCTTTTTTAATATGATAGTATGTTAAAGATGAAACATAAGCAGTTTTACAACCAATAGACTATAGAAAGGTTGATGACCTCCTGCCATGATCTAGAAACGAGTTGATTTTTTTTTTTAATCAGATAACGAATGGGCTCCACCTACTTACTTTCACCTGTGATAGGATGTGGTGCTGAGTAAATATTAACTTAAAACTGATATGTGTGGTGTGGACTATAATATATGTTTAGATTGTAAAAGAGCCAAGTTGGATAAAACTACCCCAAGTCTATTGCAATAGGAGGAAAAATAGGGTCTTGACCTAACATATAATACTACTATGAATCTCTTTAAAGGAATGTTTAAGACAATACTTTAGTTAATTGCATGTGACGAACAATCATATTAAATCCAGGCTTACAATATTTTGCGCGCAATTTAGTTTCAAATGACAAATATACCTTCAATAAATCGTCACAATTATTTACCCTAAAAAAAATAATGTAGGCTATTAGAATTACTTCAACCTTTACGTAAACAAAGAATACAAAATAAAGACAATACAATACAATGCTGCATAGCAACTAGTGCGAACGTTACTTAACCTTGCCGGTACTGTACTTGAAAGTCATGATTACACGACATAAAAATGTTGATGGAACTTTAACTTAAAGCAGCTTCATCATTTTTGTTTTTACAATGCTAAATTGTAGTTTTGAAATAGAATGAACAATAAGACAATATAAAATCTAAAACTGTTGTGATACAATCCATATAAAAGGGACCAAAAAACTGCAAGGTAAAACCTTCTTTCGGTGAGCGCAAGCGAAAATAAGACTAGTTAAGTGATAAACCAAATAGTTTCAAGGACGAAACTCGTATCATAAGGTTCAACTGGATGTACCATAACTAAATTATACTTAAGTTTCTGAATATAGCACAATGTACCAAATAAAATTACTTATCTCACCCTGAATTGGAAGCCTGAGTAGCAGCAATGGATAAAATACGCAAACGGTGTGCAGTATTCTGTAAATGTTCGTAGTCGACCACTTGTTGGCCGCCGGCTTTCGTTTTACCCGACATGTTTCTTTCAGGATGGCACAACAAACAGTATTCTCACTACTCACTTTACCGCAGCGCGCTCGGGACTGGGAACGAAAGAGACAAGATAATTGGTTTTATCAACCACGACTGGTTTACAACTAGCTATCGGCCCGAGAGTAGCGACTACTAGCTACACCGAAAAAACAAATTGTATGAAGTAGTCCTTTTAAACATGTTATGCATTCACCTTTTTATCGTGTTGTATTATTTAAATTACAAACACCACCGCTTAACCCCAGACCATTATTTTTTTAATTTATTTTTTATAATTAATTACACGATCCAAAGAACTTGAGCTCGATTATGCATTATTATATACACTGAACAAACGAAATTAATCCAATATACTAATATTAAATTGTTGGTCCTCACTCGTCCTCGAAAGGGAAATTTATGAATTTTGTATTGAAAGGAAGACGCATCACCGACTAAGCTTAAGTGTCAGCATTACATTGTTGTGCGATTTGATTAAGCTGGTTTTAAATATTCACTTTTTTAACAGTGAAAAAAGTGTTGATGTCTTGTATTAAGATAGTTTGTAAGTTGTTAAAACGCTGTTTAGCTGCTTCTTATTAGAAATATATTTATAAAGAAAATGATACAGGATAGGTCATAACATCAATTACAATAATCTTACCACTGTAAAATTCAATAGTGGTTCTTCGGGTCAAACACGTGTGTATTGTTTAGCCACAGTATGAGTCTCTCAATTTGCACATGCGCAGTTTATTATTCGCAATTTCGCATGCGCGGGAAATAAACAAAAGAATAACTTAAGCTTCACTTTTCTAAAAATGGCGTGTAATTTCTTTGGAAGTTTAAAGATGTTTTAAATAATTTTAGTTGTAATTGTAGTAATTGTGTTTAACCTATTTTGTGTTATTGATATAATTATGTATCAACCTTGTTCTCTCCTACAGCTTCCAACTGCTGGGGCTTTGCAGGGGGAAACAAGGTATATATTCATATCTCCTTTTTTTATTGGAATTATATGTTTTATAACTAAGTTTACTCGGAGAATAAGGGAAATGATGGATTTCGTTAGATGGATCTGAAATGAAACTAAATACTTTTTTTTTAGTACTAAGTGATTTCGGGGGTAGGATTTATGGGTTTATAGCTGGTAGATGTTGACCTTGGTGGTCTTGAGGTAAAGTGTTCGCCTCAGGGGCGTTCAAACCTAGCCGAAGTCAACGTATTTTTCTTGAGCGAAAAAAAAAACTTGGTACAACGTCCTTCGGAGGGGAAGTAAAGCAGTCGGTCCCATGTCTATTGTGGGTTTGTGGCATATAAAAGAACCCTGGAAGGTGAAAATACCCAAGGCCGTAGTCAAGGGGAGTTTTTGGGGCTTCAAACCCCCCTGAAATTTTATAAACAAAGTATATATGGCTTTATTTATGGTTCAAACAATATCAAAATTAAGGTACAAATACAAATTAAGGGACTGTGTTACCATAAATAGCACTTCAGAGAGCTTCTAGAGGTGTTCAATATTTAGAATTTTTTCTAGCCTCCGGCAGTTAGAGGGCTATGTTGCCATAATAAACACTTCAGATAGCTTCTAGAGGTGATTAAATACATAGATTTTTTTAGCCTCTGGTAGTTAGGGGGTTATTTTGCCATATAAAAACACTTCAGATAGATTCCAGAACTGTTTATCATTTAGAATTTTTTCTAGCCTCCGGCAATTGGAGCATGTGCCCACCAAACCCCCCGTGAAATTATTGGCTGGCTACGGCCTTGAAAATACCTTTCCGGCAAAATTGGTATGCCCTTTCACTACCGCTAATTTTTTTTCTTTACTTTTCTAAAATCAGCTGTTGGCTATGTTTTCGTTCACTCTTCATTCAAACTTATGTGCATATGCCAAAGTTCTCAAACATTTTTGCAGATCAGCAGTGCTTTCAAAATTTTGTAAGGCAGTTTTTTTCTATCCAACCCACCTTTTTCCGTTTTTTACTGGGTTCTCCAATCTCATTGGAGCTGACCGCGATTGAAATTGGATCAGAAGAAATATGTTTGGTTGCTTGCCATGATCACGGTCTCTTTACCTTGTCTACTGAGTGCGTGATTTCACAGACCAGGGTTCATACTCCTTGAGGGTTTGAGAACCAAATAATGTTGGTATGACCTATGGGACTCAGTTCTCAACTGGCGGACTGCGGGCCGCACGTGGCACAGGATGCTTTTTTTTTTTTTTTTCGGACAGCAAAGTTTTTTTTTTTTTTTTGAAAAAGTAAGCTACTAAGAGTAAAAATGTTTAGCCGAAAAACGGAAAGTTTTGACTTGCGTGGGGGAAACAAATCCATAAAAGCTCCATCTGATGTTCAATTAGTAATTAACTTAATTGCGATCTATTTTAATAATAATCTTTGGTTGATCTCAGTGGTATTGGGGTTAAGTGTTCACTTAATGACCCAATGTTCATGGATTCAGACCCAGCCGGGTCGACGGATTTTTCTTAAACGATAAAAATCCGTAGCACAACTTCCTTCGGAGGGGAAGATAAAGCCGTCGGTCCCATGTAGATTGTGGCATGTAAAAGAACCCCGGAAGGTATATGAAAATACCTTTACCGGCAAATTTTGCTGGGCCTTTCGCTCTCGCTCATAGAAAATCTCGTGTGCTGATATAATCAGTCGGTTCAGAAAGTGCATGTTAAATACCTCAACAACAAAAAAAAGTGTACCTGCGCGAGTCATATTTCCCTCCACCCCTTGGTCGATTATGATGCAGCCCGCCACACCCAATATCATCGCTGTGGAAACTGCAGGTCTTAGGGGTCGTCCATAAACCACGTAACGCTTTGAGGGGGAGGGGAGGGGTGAGCTCTAATGTCTACATGCTGTTACATGGGGAGGAGGGGGGGGTACATCAAAGTGTTACGTAACACAGGTCTTAAACTCAAATTCTAATGTTGAAAAACAATATTATTGTTTATGTTTTCACCTTTGATAAACATACTTATAAATAACTACCGAATATTTGTGGCGTTGAAAATACAAGTTTAGCACTTTTTGTTGTTTATCAATATTTCGAATGCGCTTAAGTGGCATTGTCTGCCCAAGACTATGAACGCCAAGCACAGTAAGGTGAAGGAAGGGTTTGGCAATCAGATAAATCTGTGCGTGGCGATGATGATGATGTTGATAATTTCGACAGTCTGACGAAGGGAGTATGGGGACATATCGGGGCAGTTTATTGGGGGCTTATCTCTGATATTCCGAACAGGCCGCCCTTACCGTTCATTCGTTATCAAAAACTGTTACACTGGGTTTGTTGATTAATAGTAACAATAATGGTATATAAACTTTATTGGGACACGCTTCGGTTGCCGCACGGTCTAAGGCGTCACTCTAGCAATAGACTAGACATCTGATGATAGGAAGATCAGGGGCCGAATCTTGGTCGGGACGCGACGATTAAAAAAACACTTGGTTAAAGTTTGAATTATTATTTTTTGACTTGTTAAGTTTAACGCGATGTCTTTACAAGGCTTAATATAATGGTTAGGGATAGTAAGAGAAGTTTATAGAAAGTGCACCCGCATTAGCGTGGAGACGAGAGAATAAAACCTCTGTGTTCAAACCTATCTGGAAAACCACGCCCAGTACAACCGGCTGGGATTCGAACCTTCATTTTATTGTCAATGTTAATTTTGCTCAATGAAAGTCTAACGCCATAGACCACCCGGGTACTGATGTTGGTTTAAATCTGAAGTCTCGCTTAAACCCTACATTCATTAAACATAATATAGAAACTTATTATATTGTCATTTTTATTATTAAATTTGATTTTCTCTCAGCAGTAAAAGAAAGCTTATTTTGTGTCCCTTAAGGAAATAATTATAATATCTCGTTTTACGTATTACCTAAATTTGTATTACAAGTTCGAGAACAATAAGTTTTATTTTTATCGATGCCTCGTAGATAAGATTGACTGAGGTGTTTGTTCAAATATGAACTAACACTGCTTCAGACATCGCTATCAAAATGGTTTCGTTCACAAATTGTAACTATCATAGTCATTTGATTTACAACAGTACAAATTATCAACAACGAAACCATTACGTTTTCTGATAAACATGTGATGTTAATGGTGCACTCAAAGATAATATATGTCGTGACATAAAATTGTAAGAATAAATCAAATATGTAACTTTTCAGCAAATGTACTATACACTTGATGTGGTAAGTGTCGCAACTTCCTGATAGGCGTTCACAGCCTTTTAACTTTAAGGTGCGGTAGAAGGGAGTGCAAGTATGTTTACTGTTTTTTTATAGAATACAAATTTTTTGGCAAAAAATAAATCAAATATTTCTCCAGTAACAACATAGAGTTTAGTTCTGCACATGCTAATATCAACAGAACTTAAATATAGGTCAAGGGTGTCCAGGAATTTTGTCAAAACTTTTTAAATAAAAATAAAAAGTACAAAATTCCAGGATACCCTTGACAGATATTCAAGATCTGTTGATATTAGCATGTACAGAAAACTAAACTATATGTTGTTACTGGAGAAAGATTTTATTTATTTTGGCCAAAAAATGTGTATTCTATAAAAACTGTAAAAATACCAACAAATAATTACAATGAAAAAACAACCTAAAATGGAACCATACAACAGAACGAAAGGGGGGAAAAAATATTTGAAACATAAACTAGGAAAAAAATTGCGAGTGAGTGGGCAATTTAGAATAACTGTCGACACATCTGACAAGTGTTTCTTTTTCACGTGGATGACGTCAGCTTCATGATAACAACGTACTCAAACACATTTCTTCTACAGTATGTTCACCACAGCTTTCTACCTGAATTACAGTTGAAAAATCATATGTTTAGGTTTTGGCTTGCCAACACTTGTAAAATTATCACTTTTTTTTAATTAATGATAAGTTTTTAATTACATATTATATTTTACATCTAAAAAAAGTAGATTTCAAATTTTCTCACACTATTTCATTACTTTTAATAATTTTTCTTTATTCATTCCGAAAGAGTATTTTAAACATAATTAAAAGTACTTATTCTTTGGAATGTTATCGATATTGTGTAATATAGTATATATATATTAATACCTTTTAAAACAGGCATCGTATTTACTTGGAAAAGAGAAAATACTTGTATTTTTTTATATGTATAGTAAATTATTTTATGGTTATTCTATCGTATTTCCAAATATTTAACTGAATAAAATATTTGTATCCACTTTTTAGGTGCACCATTGTAAAGAAAGGTCATGATTAATTATATGGCTTAGATTCATCGGTCGCCATTTTAAAGCAATATTCGTCAGACCTTTTGTGAAAGTGCTGTCAATATCTAATTTTTTAAGTGGAATAAATAAGCTTTGTGGCCGACCTAAAATAAATATAAATAATATTGACCTAAATTACTGTGGCTAACTTTAACATTCACACATTACCATATGTTTTAATTACAGCTATCCAAAGTGACAGATATCATCTGTTGGCGTAGGGATGCACTAGGAACTATTTCTAGTAACCTTTTAAGCTGTCATCCAAGTAAACTCGGGTGGTGAATCTACTTTAGCTTAACAAACAAGAAACGTACGGTGTATAGTAAGATTTTGGTAGACACAAACTTTGAGAAGAGATAGGCATATTTTTTTGCAGTCCACATTGATTATATTTTAATTTATTGTTATATATATAAATTAAAATATGATAGCTTGGTTGGTAAAGTGTCTGCCTACTGAGCAAAGGGTTCCGGGTTCGATTCCCGGCATGACCGAAAAATTCATCATTGGTTAAATGTGAGTTTACCCTTCCACATTGATAAATTAACGTCCGTGGGACTGGATGTTGTGCCTGTCCTATTCTTAAGATATATTATAAGGCATATGAAGCTACGACCGGCCTAGCAAGCCGATAGTAGAAAATATATGGCTTGAATAAAAAACTGACCACAGGCTGGAAACATAATGGATGGAAAGTATTTTATATATATATATATAATCGGTTGTCTTGGGGTGAAATGCTTGACTCAAGACCCGATGTCTGTGAACTCAAACCCAGCCGCGGTTGACGGTTTTTTTTCAGTGATAAAAGTCCGTAGCACAACTTCCTTCGAAGGGGAAGTAAAGCCGTCTGTCTCATGTAGATTGTGGACATGTAAAAAAAACATTTGAAGGTATTTGAAAATACCTTTACCAGCAAAATTGGTAGGTCCTTTCGCTCTCGCCCATAGAAATTCAGCGTGGAAGATAATGGGCAATCACCACACATCATGAACTCCCTAGTACATGGGATTTCCGATGACGAAGACGGGGAGATCAGAGTTCGATCCCAGTCTGGTGCACTGAGAGTTTTTCTAAATGGTTTTCAACTCTCCTTCCACGCGAATGCGGGTACACTTCATCTCAATTAAACCTTTCTAAACCATCAGCGTAATTTAGTATATAAGCGTATAACCCGAACAGGTAGTAAGACGCGGTGCTAAAAAAAAATTGAATCTAATAAGAATATAGTTAAATGTGTTTGATGTTGAATGCAAAAATAATAAACAATTTTTTTTTATAAATCTCTCTTTTACCGCATTTTCAATTTACATACCTACAGGTATAAGTCAAATATACATTATAAAAAGCTTAACTGATAGTTCTTCACTTATCTAGAATAGATCAATTATGTTATTTTTGTATAATTACTGGTTCATATCGCTTCTTCGGTTTGGGAGGAGGTTCGTTTATAAACCTGTAATACTTGTTCGGGTCACATTGTTCAGACCATGTCCGAGAGCGAAGTTCAGAACTGCTACTCACGCGACTTAGGTCTTGGCGGGTTGCCTCGATATTAGGCGTTAACATTTTAAGTTTGAATCAGTTGTATTTGAAGTTTTGAATCAGGTTGTATTTGAAGTTTTTAAAAGCCTACGTCACCGTCGGTTATCTGAGTAACTTTAAAACACGCTGAGTTGATAAACTATTAATTTTTACTTTTACGTTTAGCACGAGAATTTTCATTGACTTAAACTATACCGTAGGTATGATGATAAGTTTAGCTTTGAGGAAATGCACCAGCATACGATAATGAAAAGCACAGTTAAACACTGAAATTCACACGAGAGAAATCATTCACGGTGAAAACAGTAGGGATTTTAACCACGTATATATCCGTAAACATCGACAAAAAAAAAATGCGTTACGAGTCTGGCTACTTCAACCACACGACCACCGCTATAGAGTCGGCAAGTATCGTATCTGTACCACAATATTCAGTCTCCTTCTTTAAAAGAAAACAAAATCGACACGATTTGAAAAAAAAAAAGTATTTTTCACTCTAAGACTTTATTTTAAGTCAACCTCGATGGTCTTGGGGTAAAGTGCTCGCCTCAGTACTCGATTATCATGGGTTCAAACCCCAGCCGGATTGACAGATAATAGCCTAATTGAGTAATGAAAAGTCCATAGCACAACTTCCTTCGGAGTGGAAGTAAAGCCGTCGGTCCCACGTCGATTGTGGTATGTAAAATAACCCTGGAAGGTATGTGACAATATCTTGTCCGGCAAAATTGGTTGGCTCTCTCGCTCTCACTCGTAGAAATTCTCGTGTGCTGATTGATATAATCAGTCGATTCAGAAAGTACACGTTTAACACCTCGAATAAATAAATAAATAACTTTTTAATGGGGTCTTCTTTATCAAATTTGAGTATGTTTCTCACTTATGCTGATTCCGTCTTCTTATTAAAAAAAAAGCATAGAGCCGCAATACGACGCGATTATCTGTTCAGAGTGGAAATTACCTTCAGTTACTCATCATCATATCGACAGCTCATATAAAAACGTTACATCTAATGACACAATCAAGTAAATATTAAACCTATTCTGTGGCCGCATGGCCTAAGGCACTATTCTCGCAGTAAACTAGACTGCGATGACGAGGAGATCGATGTTTCGAATCTCGGTCGGGTGTACTGAGAGTGTTTTTTTATCCCCCCTCCCCCCCGAAATGATTTTCCACTCTCCTTCCATGAAAATACAGGTGAACTTCATATAAATATAACCTCCTTAAACCCTAAAAATCATTAGCGTAATTAGTACATAAGTGTATAAACCGAACGGGTAGTAGGACGCGGTGCTAAGAGAGAGAGAAAAAAAGTGACCAAGGTTTTGTCCAACTTCTTGTACTGAGTGTACTACAAGGAGTGACCTGGCGGTCTAGGGGTAAGGTGTCAGACTTCTGTACTGGGGGTCCTGGGTTCAATCCTCGGTCCCGGCACAGATTTATCTGATTGCCAAACCCTTCCTTCACCTCTGACAAGATGTGTATTAATCACAACTTGTGAATGTGAGGAATGCCAGGCCTACACCGTGGTTCGGGTTCCACGTGAAACTGTAGGTCCTCCATTTCATCTCACAATCACCCTACCGTTACACATTAGCGTAAGTGCGTATAACCCGAACGGGTAGTAAGACGCACATAATAATAATGTATTACAAGGAATTGTGTCGTGTGTACCGGGCTTAAGTTGGCTGACTGTAAAGGTCAGTAACAACAATTGTCTGCATATTATCATCGCCTGACGACAACCATCACGGGGATACCACGCGGACCGCACGTTATCAACATTTTCAGATACTCGCTGTATTCTATACATACAACGCGTCTTACTACCCGTCCGGGCTGACGGCGTATTCACACTAAGGACGATCCAAACCTCGATCTCCCCGTCATCGGCAGTCTAGTTGAACGCGAGAGTGGCGCCTCAGACGATGCGGCCACCGAAGCAGGTTTCTCATTGTTACGTAAATCACTATTTGATTCATGTGATGTAATGTGTAATGGACAGAGCCGTACATGGCTTCGTAATATTCCGTCGAGGTCGAGTCGAGATTAGAGCGGAATAAAAATATAGCTTGTTTCAACTTCTTTTTTTTTTTTTTTTTTTCAATGAGAGATTTGTTGACCCACGAAAGTCGACCATAATACTTCGACTCCTTTCTCTCCTCAAGAAACAATGTGCACGAGGGGGGGGGGGGGGGGGCAGAAGGTTTCATATTAGGGTTCGTGGGCTGCCCGTGAACCCAAACCGTTATATCCAGGGAAGAGCTTGAATAATAATTAAAAAATACTTAAATATAATAATTATATTTGCAACATACACATTTACATGGTTTCATTTATTTAAAAAAATGTATTAATTTCATTTTCTGGGCCTTTATATTTTCAAATTAATTATTTGATATTATGGCTTTAAGAACTACTTTAATAAAAAAAATAGTGGCTCTAGTCTAAAGGGCTCATTGTAGTCTACTGACCCCATAACACCCTATATCCGCAGAAGTTGGCACTATCTTGGCCAACAGATGACGGACGCTCAGCCGGTATGGCTCGATTGCGATATGACGCCATAGATTTGGGGGAGGGGGTCGTAAATGCGGGTGGGTATAATCTTATAGTAAAAATCACTAAATATTTTATCAGAGCTCTCTAGCGACAGTGAATAATTGAACTTATGGCTACGCAATGGCACTTTAGCCCAAGGTTCTAGAGATTGAATCTCAGCACGAGTTATTTTTTCAAATATGTATTATTTAGTTCATCGGAAGCTTACCGAATCGATACCAAGGAAGTTTGCAGAAATAATTATCGTATTAGTGAAAGAAAAAAAAACCTACTGATTTAACATAAATGTTGTAATTGAGGGGGTGAGTTCCAAAACTCATCTTATCCATAAATTGAAAAAAATAAGTTGGCACTTGAATCTTGTTCTCTTGGTGGTACTACATCTAATTCCGATATTATTTTGCTCCTTAACCTACTATATCCATTTATTTTTACATGTTGAAAACATGTGTTGTTTCCAGAACTTGCCTTATCCTCATATAGTTTGGTTACAAAACTCACATCATCCTCAATATCAATTTGCTATTTTTCTTTTCAAAACTTACCTAATCCAATAGTACTGCATAACATGTTAGATAATGTTTTCCAAAACTGTCTTCATCCTACAATTATGCTCTCCTTTAGAATGGCATGCTGTATTCGAATAAAATACATTTGAGCTTGTGGAAATAACATTTTAAAATGTTACACATGGTTAAATGGTAAACATTGGTAAATAGAACAAGTGAACCAAAATTATCAGCTGTGCCTGATGCCAATATTATTCACTTTCGTTGTTTATCGTTTTCACTATATAATTTGCATCCATACTATTATTATTAATAGTTTGAATAAGTCATATGCAATGGATGGTGAAAATACAGTTCTCATAGCTGAAGGAAGAGGGAGAAGAAAGAAACGTGACAAAACTTCCTGACGTAAAGAGAAGCTGAAAGCGGAAAGGTAAGCAGAAATAACCTTGATATTATTCATTATTTATGTTTGATGGACCTTCTGCATTTATAACTTTGTGTGTGTGTTACAGATGTAAACCAAAATCACTACCTCGTAGACCTGACTGCACACACCGAAAGAAGACTCTTCAGTGCTGTGACCTGCCTATGCAAGATATCCGCCGTTTTCATGAAGCGTTTTACTCAAATAAAGACAAAATGTCACAGAACAATTTCATACTGCAGTACACAGTACAGCACAATCCAAAACGTAGATGTCCAAGTAAAAAAGAAGGACCTGAGAAAGGAGTAACAATCCCGTATTTTATAAGGTCTAAAAACCGTGACCTTATATGCAAGTATGTGGTAAAGCTTTTTTGTCAATACTAGGGATTTCTAAATTCAGAGTTCAAAATATTTGTAAACAATATCTAAAGACAGGGAGATCTCCTTCAGAAAAGCTAAATCATTTCACGATATGTTGAAAACCACAAGCAATGATGGGGTATTTAAATTCTTATTTGACTGTCAGAAGAATTTGGTTTTACCAAAAGTTCCCGATCAAGCTGCCTACTATTCTAGGCAGCTCTATCAATATAACATGACTCTTTGTGAAGGGCATTCCAAGAATAATCTAAATAAGGACACTGTACATATTTTTACTTGGTCAGAAGGGCATCGCTTGAAAGGATCAAATGAGATAGCATCTATTGTTTATTATTGTCTTTGTCACGCAGATCTGACTAATATTGAGCAAATACACATTTTTGCAGATGGCTGTCCAGGCCAAAACAAGAATATAACCATGATAGGCATGCTTGCCAAATGGCTTGTTATAGATTCTGCCGACAATGTAAAGTCTGTTAACATTATATTCCCAGTTGTTGGTCATTCCTACCTTCCTTCTGACCGTGTTTTCGGCCGAATCTAAAAAGAAATAAGGAAGAAAGACACCATCATCCAGCCACAAGAATATAAACATATTTTTTTTTAATATGGAACTGTAAAAAATGTAGGCTCAGATGTGCCTATCCATGATTGGAAATCCTCTGTAGCTGATGTCATCAAAGCCCCTGGTCAGTTACACTTTAAGTTTGCTCCAACAAAGAGGATCACACTAAAGAAAACCAAGAACAAGAACATTGTCATGAAAGGAGAAATCAACTACCGAGTGGATACAGGAACTTTTAAACCATTTTTGAAGAAAGGTAAAAGTCTACATTCAATCAATCCTGAGCCACTACCATCCCAAGTTCCAGTGAAAGCAAAAAAAATTGAAGAGGTCAAGAAATTGTTAAACAAACATTTTGGAGTATGGGATGAATGGGATGGAATAGACTACTATAGGCAGGTGCTTTTGTATTCTACAGAAAGTGATGTAGAAGATTTTTTGAAGCAGAAATACCACTACCTGAAGACTGTGATGATCTCAGAATTTGAAATATCTCAAGTAATTTAGTGTAATTTAGTGAAAATTTAAAAACATTGTGTGTTAAATTAACTGTATTTAACTTTTTTAATAGACATTGAGTGTTATTTTATACTTCGTAATACTTTCATGTTATTCATTTTGTTTTGAAGCCTCTATTGCATTCTACTCTATGTATGCTCTTTGCTCCAAAACTGACCTTATCCTTTTTGTTTGTTTCCATAACTGTTTTTGTACATTGATTTGTAGCAAAACTCTTCTTATCTAAATATTTAAATTAAATATCTTTTGTACCAATTGATAAATACATTTTTCTTTCTAGATTTATAATCCTAATTGTATTCACTCAATATATAATTAAAAGTTGGACTTCTTAACATCAACGTAGAGTCAGAAAAAGTTTTTCGCATTTTACTCAAAATCACTTCATGTGGATGAGACAAGTTTTGGAACTCACCCCCTCAATTACAAAGTAGTGGATGTAAATAAAGTTCTTTACTATCAAAATGAAACTTTCAGTCACATGACTTGAGACATGGGTAGGATGAAAGAAATGTTAGAAAATTTCGATACTGTCAAAAACCTTACTACGAGTTTTACTTCTCGAATATTCCCAACGAACGAGAACAATGAAAATATATTCACACCTATGTTGAATCATCAACCAAATATCGTAGGTTAATACAGTATATTATTAATAATAAAAACCCGAACTGTGTTTTGGGGTATATAAGTTGAATTATGGAGTTATTGTAATCAACAGATAAATCTCATAATGTTACTAGTGTCTTAACAGTTATGATCTTGAATCTACAAGTGTACAGGAGAGCAGCGTAGTGGAGAAATGGCAAACAACGCGTGTCAACGTAGTTCAAAGAAACACCGCAGAGCGCTGCTGTTTATGAGTCTTTCAATAGGGCTTTAAAAAGTACAATCAGCAAAAATGATTTTATCTCTCTTGATTCAAATTAATTCTTAAAATATTGTACAAATTAAATTTGAATTACAAGAGAGAGTTACCTAGACTCTTCAAGGAGGTGTTGCAAGGGGAGTTACCAAGAGAGTTACCTAAACTCTTCAAGGAGGTGTTACCAGGAGAGTTACCTAGATTCTTCAAGAGGATGTTGCAAAAGTACAAAATAAAACAAAAATTATATAAAATCTTGGTTTCTATTTGTATTAGAACTCCGTCCACATTACCAGCGAAGTTAAGTAAGTTTAATGCCAGCGTGTTCGACTGGTGGGCTCATTTCTGACCATGGAGGTCAGTATTGGGTTTATTTTGAGTGTTTTTACACATTGTGACATTCTTGGTGCCTATCTCATTCTCTAGTCAGGTAAATGATTGTGTATCTTCTTAAACTGAACCTTTCATATCCTGTGCCAATGTTAATGGGGTTTGGGAGTTCAAATTTTGTTTTAAAAAAACTTTAATTGCTTCATTTCCTAGTGAGATACTCTACCACGAACTATATTAATTCCTCCCCCCCCTTTCCTAAAAAATCAAGTTGAGTCCTTGCCCTGTGTTTTTGAGTTGCGTACATCCCTAATGGACAGTAAAATCACGACCATAAATTAAAAATTCCTACCTTAACTGGTGGCCACGTGGTCTAAGGCGTTTGGACTCGCATAATTCTTGGTCATTGCTAACGGGGAGAGTCAGCCGCTTCAGTTGCCGAATGGTCTAAAATGCCTGCTGAAGAAGGGGGAGATCGGGGTTCGAACCCCGGTTGGGTCTACTGAGAATGATTTTTCATAAATGGTTTCCCACTCTCCTTCTACGCAAATGCTGGTAGATTAAATCTAAAATGCTTCCTTCCTCATACCTACCCCATTAGAGTAGTTATAGTGCGTAAATCCTGAACAGGTAGTAGTAATACGCGGTGATTAAAAAAAAATTTAGTCCCGAGACCCCGGTGCACTGAAGGTGATTTTACAAACGTGATTTATCACTTTACTTTTCCCATATTCTCTTCACGCCAACGTGGGTGCATTTAATCTAAACTATTATTCTTTCCTCATTCCAATTTCTGAGAATAAGCCGCTAATAGCCCGTGTATTAAACGTATTTACTTATAGATGTTTTTTAAAAAAAAAACTCGAATAGATATTAATTTAGAAAACTCGAAGGGCATTGATCATTGATCACTCCACGTTGTGCATTGATCACTCCAAGTTGTTTGTGTTGAAGGTCACCAGATTGATACCGCCAATAATTAATGTATAATAATTGCGATAATTTGCGTAATACCCGTATCACACGACACTGGCTCGTACTTGAAATACAGTGTGATAGCTAGCACGTCATCATCTAGCGTCGTGTGAATCAGAAAAAGTCTACTGGTTCTGCCTCTTGGTACTGGCTACCATACTATTTGTGAGGGTAGAACAGGCGCTATTTTCGTACTAGTTCCGACACTAGTCTATGTAATTCGACCGATCAATGCGCGCTGAGACTGAGTAGAGAAATGGTAGAAATGGCGCCAACATGGTCATCGGATGTGATTTTGTTGTTGGCAGAAAATTATTCTAAACATCATTATTTATATAATACCAAATTTCCACAATATTACAATATATTTAATTAAAAACATGTCATCTAGAAACGACAAACTGTGTTCCAGACCCAATTTTAATCTAAATAAACTTGATAGCATGCCAACCTTGGGGTTTTTTTTTTTAGAATATAAAGTATGCGTAGGCCTAAAAAAAAAGAACATTTGTGTATCAAGGATACTGTACTTAAGACACCCATGGGCTTAGGGGCATCTGTCCACATCGTAAATAAATGAATAAAAATTTAGGGAGATACTAGTAAACGTTAGTGTCACTCCGAATGTATCTTATCTAACCTCAAAATGTATAATTTTTTAGCATCCCGCGACCATTATTTCGTCTTTCCATCCAGTCCCGTGTCCATATTCTTTTCCTACGCTCCCTCTCATAATTTTCAATATCATTATTAATAATTAATGGAGCTGCTCCACCCAAAATTAATCTCTCACATTCCATAAATATTCGCACTAGAACCAAGTACCAAACTAGCAGCGTGTGAATATTCTAGTCCCGTTTCTATTGTACTAGCTAGTATATAATATATCTAGGCGCTAGCTAGCACACTTGATTTCTAGTACAAGCAAGTGTCGTAGCCTTTACCTTCCTCAAATCAAACTTGGCAAAAAAATAACACACACACAAAAAAACCACGCGAATCCGTGATGTTATCGCAGGGCCTTATTACGTCACTCTCGCCTCGCTGATCATTGTGGTCATTAGCACAGGTATTTCGCTCGTCAGCACTCGGTGATCTACGCGTCTGCGCTTTCAACTGTCTTCTCAACCTTTTCAGTTTGAAAATAAGAACGTTTTATACACGTGGTGGGGTTACTCATTCCTTGGGTGAGTACATCAATCATTGATGATGATTATTACAATTATGTAGTGTGAAAAAAGTTTCACATTCAGATATATTTCTAGAAAATACACCTGGATAAAGCATTCAAACCCGGATCTTTGTGCGAGTGCCAATGGGTTTTATTCCAATGTCCAGGTGTAATTTTAAAATGTATATCTAAATTAAGAGCGTGCATCATATGCCAATCAACTCTGTGATACAGTCGGCTAGAAATAGTAGATTTAACACGAACGCTAATGCACGTGGAGCATTTCTGATTAAACATTAATGGAGATAAAGAGTAAATAAAAGTTCCTAATTCTGAACATTGTTGAAACATTAAATTATATTTGGATAAAAACTGCATTGAAAAGGCCGGTTTTGACCATTTTAGAATGGCTTCACAGATAAGAACTGACCACAAATTTTCATTCTGTCATAATAGAGACATTTGTAGTTATTAACAAGAAACTTTGTCTCTTTGTCCCCCATCGTCACCGCGGAAAATGTCTAGTAATCATTCAAATACGAATGTACTGCACACATTTCTGGAATAATTGGGCTTTTTTTCCCGCTAACTTCCGTATTTCGCGCGAGCCGGGAGCTGAATTGGGACTGCTTTGATAAACTATCCTAATATTTGTGAACGGAAATTATCCGTAGAAAATTTTAATTTCAATATATTGTGCATACAATTATTGTCATCGCAATTTCAATAAATCGTGATATTATATTGATGTGAAACCTTTTTAGAATACTTTTTTTTTCTTGAATTTAGAGCAATTTGAATTTAATCGTTTTTAAAATTATAGCTTTGTACTGGTACGTTTTTTTTAAAGGTAAACAGAGCTAATCTCCTAGTTAGTGGTAGATTGTAGAATACTTACTTGTATTTACTTATCTTGAAAGTGTACTTCTATTTGACCAATGATATTGACTTGAGTTATCTATTTCGATTATAAATAAAATGGGTTTGTATTCTGTCCACCCTGAAAGGAAGCAGTCTTACCTTGACTGATTACATTATGACCCTATCATATAAGCCTTACCATAGTGCAATAATGCAATGTAAGCTTGCCATCTTACAGGATAAACCAAGGGGATATTTAGCACCAAAAGTTACGAAACGGGTTTAGGTGAAACCAATTTGTCTAAAGCTACGTCAATAATTTCATAGAAAACAATAATTCTCATCATCACTTAAAATGGTTTGACCAAATAGTGGGCGAATGTGTTTTAATGTAGTTTGTATTTTGTAAAGTTGAGATTCATTAAAGTGATAAATTATTACTCTATTACATTAAAAAATTGGATTATTTGATATATTAAACAAATCTAGTTCATAATTTGTTACATAAAATTCTCTTCCCCCCTCCTTCTACCTGCCCTTTCAAAATCGCAATTAATTTAAAACAAATGTTAGAAATAAATTAAATACATATTAATTGAGGGCACCAATGTTGTATCGGATGAATAGAATAAATTAATTTTAGGAGCAATACATTTAAGACCAGGATTACGCTATGAAACTAAAAGGAATACCATTATTTATATACAGGTGCTTGGAAACTCAACGCCCAAACTTCACATATAGTTTGTTTGAACCAAAAATAATACAAAATCCCTATACACTTAAATCCAGCAAACAATTCTAGTACCATTAAATTTTATTCAAAGTTTCGGTGTACAGCGCCGGTAGAGCAAAGCTGTGCAAGCATGCGTGTACAGCAGGTTGCATAGTAGTTAGGCGTACCTCACTGCACATGCAATGATGGCAAACACTTTCTGTGGTGTAGGACCGTTAATTATGATCCTCAGAAGGTATTCCATTTCTAGATGGACGAGTGCGTTGTTTTGATTAACAAATTTGTACCGCTTTGTGCGTAGTTGGCTAACGCGCCAGTCGTGTTGAGCCAGATCACTGAGGACGGGAGATCGAGGTTCGAATCTCGTCGGGTGAACTGAGGTGGTTTTTCCTAAATGGTTTTCCACTCTCCTCACGCAATGCGGGTTCACTTCCTCTTAATTCAACCTTCCAATTCCTAATCATTAGTGTAATTAGTACTAAGCGTATAACCGAACGGTAGTAAGACGCGTGCTAAATTAATTAATTAACAAATTTGTAATTTGAATACGGTACAGAAAAACATAAACAAAAAAATCACTGTCAGAATAAAAGGAATAAAAATGTACATAGGTCTAAAATGTTTAAGTATTAATAGAAAAATTTTAATACAAACACTTGGTTATTATACTAAACTTGGTAATTTAACCACAGGAAAATATTGGTTTTAAGGTAGAGCTGCAGGGAACGAGATAAAAGGTCAATGTTTTTGTAATTTTTATAGCAAAACTTTTTTGGTCAAAATAAATAAAATATTGCTTCTATAAAAACATGGAGTTTAGTTTTATTTGCATGGTGATATCAACAGTCATGAGGACATCCTTGACTGATATCCAACAACTTTCTCCTAATCAATCTTCCTCATCTTTAAAATCTTAGCGTAGTTAGGATATATAAGTATAATCCGAACGGGTAGTAAGACGCGGTGCTTGGAAAAAAAAGTGTTATTTTAAAGGGATAGCCTTAAAGGAAAGAAAGATGCGTTTCACTAAAAAAATATAGCTCAGCTACAATTTTAAAGAAATGAAATAGCAAACCTGCTTTTGTTCACTTTATCTACAGACCGAGTTTAGGGTGTCAGACAAGATAAGTGTAATCTGTCTACCTTAAATTACCTCGGTGTTATGTTGTAGCAAAGGTTGACTTGCGGTAAGCTCGAAACTGCATCTATACCGTACTTGGGAAGGGGATCAAATCCCTCCCTTCTTCAACTAACATTATTAATGAAGACACTGATATGCGGTATATAAAATGAATGATTGGATTACGCTACTTAGAAAGTTTCAGTTCAATATAAAAAGTCGGCAAATGTTGTTTTTTATGATAAAAATAGTAACAAATGAACTAAAACTTAGACCCACTTCAGCCACTGAAACGGGCAATTCCTATTTCCTATTTAAAAAAAATTGGACTCATTGGGTGGTATGCAAGAACGTATAGTGAATGCTTAGTGGACCGATAGTGTGCTCGGGACCACACTATCGGTCCATCTTTTAACCTATGGGGTGACCTGACGGTCTAAGGGTAAGGTGTCAGACTTCTGTGCTGGGGTCCGGGGTTCAATCCTCGGTCCTGGCACAGGTTTATCTGATTGCCAAACCCTTCCTTCACCTCTGACAAGACGTGTATTAATCACAACTTGTGAATGTGTGGAATGCCAGGCCTCCACCGTGGTTCGGATTCCACGTTAAACTGTAGGTCCTTCATTTCATCTCACAATCACCCTACCATTACACATTAGTGTAAGTGCGTATAACACGAACGGGTAGTAAGACGCGGTGCTAATAATATAATAATAAATAATAATAATAATAATAATAATAATAATATATTATTATTATATTACATCTATGATGACGCAAGAAACCACTCAGCATTCACTTAGGGGTCGTCCATAAACCATGTAACGCTTTTTTCTTACCTTTTTAGCCCTCCCCCCCTCCCATGTAACACTATGTGACATTTACCCTAGCCCCCCCCCCCCCTTCCCAACCTGTGTTACATAACTTTCTCACCAAGAATGAATGTCATTATTTAAGGGGGTCGGGAAAAAACATGATAACCCTTATGATTTAGATGGGGTATTTTCCACTATTTAAAAGTCAATAAAATCCTATAATCTAGCCATAAAAAATAAGTAAAATATTCAAGGATATTAATATCAAGGTTTTGCCTGGTTATAAAAACAACTTGCAGTTCAAGTGGTATGTAGCCAGAAATCACTTCTAGCATTTTTTTTCCGTCAAATGATGGGTTATCATGTTTTTACCCCGACCCCTTCATTTCATAGGGAAGTTTTTTGATACTAAAGGAGGGATTCAGATTTAATACTTCTTAAAATCCATTTTAAATCCTGATTATAAATGATTTCAAAGAGTATTATTATTTATAACATTAGAATTTGAGTATAAGATCTATGTTATGTACACTTTGATGTATCCCCCCCCTCCCATATAAACAGCTGACGGCTTTGAAAAGCTATCGGACCAAATTATGTATCCCTACGCCGAACCATATGATCTGCAATAAACATGTGTTTAGCAGCTGTCACTTCTGACAGTCAAAACTTAGGTATATACCTAAATGTTGACTGTCAGAAGTCAGCTGTGAACTGTCAGTCAGCACCAAAGAAGCCACGGGGCTACTTAGAGCGACCCCTGTCCCTCCCCTCAAAGCGTCACGTGGTTTATGGACGACCCCAATAGTCAAGTTGTTGCATACGGCCCATGAGGGATAGTATATATCCCAGCCACAATGTCTCCCAGTCGGTGTATTCTCGACTAGAGTGACACAATACCTGCCAAGAAAACACAACAGAGCATGGACTGAGGTAGACAGCAATGTCACGTGACTTCAGAGATTACGTCATCTCCTTCTAGTATTCTCTATTTTTATTTTAGCAACGCGTCTTACTACCCGTTTGGTTTATACGCTTCTTTTTTTTTTACTGATTACGCTAATGGTTTTATGGATTAGGAAGGTTATATTTAGAGGAAGTGTACACGCATTCGCGTGAAGGGAGAGTGGAAAATCATTTTGGAAAAAAACACCCGACCGAGATTCAAACCTCGGATCTCCCCGTCATCGGCAGTCTCTAATCTACTGTTAGAGTAGCGCGTTAGACCTGTGGCTCTTAACCTTCTATTACTAGCGTCCCCCTAAATATCATAAAATATGTTTGCGGTCTCCTGGTTTTTACTAACATATTAATTATTAAAATTTATTCTAAAATAGTGGCTTTATTTACTGATTATATAAACAAACAAATAAAAAAACTAGAATTAAATTACCTAAATATATTTAACGGGACCTCTGCTGGTGAACAGTTTCCACCAATTTGTCTATTCTTGTTTCGAATGTATTACTAAATGCTAATCACATGCAGGAGTCGATTTGGCTGCTTCGTTTTAATATTTACCACCCGCCTCGGTGGCGTAGTTAGCTAACGCGCTAGTCGTGTTGAGCTCGACCGCTGAGGACGGGGAGATCGAGGTTCGAATCTCGGTCGGGTGAACTGGGGGGTGGTTTTTCCTAAATGGTTTTCCACTCTCCCTCAACGCAAATGCAGGTTCACTTCCTCTAAATTCAACCTTCCCAATTTCTAATCCATTAGCGTAATTAGTACTTAGGCGTATAATCCGAACGGGTAGTAAGACGCGGTGCTAAATATTATTATTATTAATATTTACCGCTGCGGAAAATACCTTTTCAGATAAATAAGTAGAAACAAAGAGCAGCAAATTTTGAATGGCGATGGTAAACAGATGGGGATTATTAATTGTATTATCCGTGCTTCCCTCCATTACGCCGGATAATCGAGAGTCTACTGGACTTACATGCTTACGATAATCGAGAGTCTATCTGACTTATATGCTTACGATATTCGAATTTTTGTTCTTCCAAAACGTAAAATTTAAGATAATTGACTTCAGTAATAAGCAAATAACATTTTAAAATTATTTATTCGAGACCCCCCCCCCTCAAAAAAGAACCTTTCATGGTCCCCCAAAGAATCGTTGCGTTAGACCATACCTCCACTAAAGTCGTTTTTAAATCTGAGTGGTAGCAAGAGTCAATATATAGGTTCGTTGGAAAGCAAACAATCAAAATAAGTCCAAAATTATCTATTTTTTAAAGAAAAAACCCAACAGGTTGAAGGGAGTGCTCGGACTTACTGTAATGATACTGTTTTGGACCCCTCTCATACATTCAAAAAGTAATGGATGAAGTGTATTTTTCTTTAAAGAATTGTATGTAAAGTTTCCTTTTAATATTTCATCCATGGAGAATCACGCATTTTCAGAATTAATTTCAATACAAAACGTTTTAAAACTTTCTTTCTTTAAAAGACCAACTCCGTTGTATTTGAAAAATCATGTGACATGCTGACTCCCTCTACCCAATAGGAAGCTAGACTTCCCAACATCAGGTTGCCAGGAGTTCTCCTATTAGTTAGTTTTAACACTGGAGACAAGGGGTCCAAGAAGCAAGGGGTAGGTCGTATATAAGCAGATGGTGCGTATAATTACACCCAGTAACATAAATCTGCACAGAGAAATATAACAGAAAGACAGTTCACTGTACTCAGAGTACAGAAAATAATTATATTAACATATAAAAATAGTAATATCACATAAAAACTGTGTCATTGTCAATTTTATAATAAGTGAAAGTGTAATCAAATCAATAAATTGTGTACAACATCAATTTTTTTTATCTGATTTCAATCAATCACAAATAATCATATCACATAACCGTGTGATAAGTGCGTGGTAAGGCAGACACGCGTCGTCATCATCATCATAAAACCCGGTATCATTATAATTAATGCTCAACTGTAAGGCATATACGGGTCCACATTATTATAATCATCATCATATAAAATCCGGAAACATAATACTTGATGCCCAATCTCGGGGCTAATACCGATATCGTAATAATTGGTGCACAATCGCAGGGAAAATATCACATTAAATACAGATATCGTTATAATTGGCGCCCAATCGCGGGGCTAATACCGATATCGTTATAATTGGCGCCCAATCGCGGGGCAATAGAATCCCATCAGATAAAAAATAGAAAATTAAATGGTGACTTTGGCATTCCACACATTCACAAGTTGTGATTAATACACGTCTTGACAGAGGTGAATAAAAAGTTTGGCAATTAGATGAATCTGTGCCGGGACCGATGATAGAACCCCGGACCCTCAGCACAGAAGTCTTACAACTTACCCCTAGACCACCAAGTCACCCTAATTTTGCTAATGATTTTAGGGATTAAGAAGGTTATATTTATAGGAAGTGTACCTCAATTTTCGTGGAGGGAAAGACCACTTTGGAAAAAACTACCCTCAATACACCCGACTGATATTCGAACCCCGATCTCACCGCCATCGGCAGTCTATTCTATTGCGAGAGTGACGCCTCCAGACCATGCGGCCACCGCAGTCTGTCATTTATTTATTAAAATGAACGAAACTATCTGATATTTTCCCCCGACTCTGAAAACGACGTTCCTCTGCCTCCAGCTGCTGACGGCGGGCGGAGTGGACACTGACGAAGATGACTTTAGACAAGAGCCAAGGAGGTTATATCCCTGCCCAGAGGGTGAGGGGTTCGAATCTCGGTTGGTATTCAAGAGGTGAGCAACAAATCAAGCTAGTTTTAAATGTGTTTTTTTTAAATATTATATTTATTTGTCGGGAAAATATTTGTACGCTAGTGATTAATAAATTTTGGTTTTGAAATAGCTATTTTTGGGGACCTTATCTAGTATTTTCTTTGACACAAAAATACGACCATGTTTATTGAAATTATAGCTAGTTATTAGGAATACTTCAGTAAACGTTAATAAACATATTAAAGTGGTTTTTTTTACAAAGAAGAAAATGTTAAGGCTCCCAACAGTATTTACTTTTGATAAAAAGTTTGTTAATCTATAAATTAATATACAATTGGTCTCCCATCAAGAGAATAAAATACTAAAAATACTTCCAGGATCGCTAGAGCATTTTACTTAATTATAAATGTTATTTTATAGGTATGATAATATCTATCAAAAGTGACAGCTGTAGGTCATATTATTTGACGTATAAATAGGCGAAAGCAAATTTAATAGCTTTTTTTTTTTTTGGGCACCGCGTCTTACAACCGGTTTGTGTTACAACTTACTTCTATATAATAATTACGCCTGTGATTTTAGATATTAGGAAGGTTATATATAGAGGAAGTATACCCGCATTTGCGTGGAGGGAGAATCGAAGAACATTTTGAGACAAAACCACCCTCGGTACACCCGACCGAGATTCGAACCTCGATTTCATCGTCATCGGCAGTCAAGTCTACTGCAAGAGTAGAGCTTTAGACCATACGGCCGCCGATGTGAGTATCTAATAGCTCTTTTAGTTGTTAGATGGTGATCTTCCCATGCAAATTGGAATATATTTTTCCCGTGATGGAAAGACTGGAGATCGAATCTAGTTGGGAGTATTAAAAAAATCCAAACCTATTTACCAATCTTCTTCCACGAAAATATGTGTTTTTATACTACAGTAGACCCATGACTTCTTTGGTGCTGACTGACAGTTCACAGCTGACAGCTGAAGGCTTTGAAAAGCTACCGGACCAAATTATGTATCCCTACGCCGAACCATATGATCTGCAAAAAACATGTGTTTAGCAGCTGTCACTTCTGACAGTCAACATTTAGGTATATACCTAACTGTTGACTGTCAGAAATCAGCTGTGAACTATCAGTCAGCACCAAAGAAGCCATGGGGCTACTGTACCTATTATAATCCTACTTTGTTCATTCTTACTTAATTAGTTTCATTTTTTCCTTATTATTATTTTTTTTCAAAAAATAAGGGAAGGGGGAGGGATTTGATGATCTACCAAGGGGGACGTCAGTTGAAAAAGGCTGGGAACCACTGCTAGACACGAATAAAGTATGAGTAACTATTCAGTTAGCCTCGAAGCAATCGACTAGATAAGTAGTCCACCAAATGACGTCCTTACAAACAAACAATTGAGTCGAAAAAGGTTTATCGCGTGATCTTTGAATATGTGTCGAATCAGGCGCTTATCTAAAGCCGGGGTGTTATTAAAGGTATTAGAGGGGTAATATAAGGCGATGTCGAAAGAAGGATAATTTGATTAGAACGAGGAGTTGTCGGAAGACTTATTACTGAGCTGAATGGTCTGATACAGACTCAAGAACGATGAATCTCAAACAAGGTAACGTTACAATTACATCAAGTTACAGATAGTTAAATAATGCGTGTTTCAGAAAAAAAAATTACGCTACAAACAAATTTAATTTAATATGTTAATAAAAAAATGTAACATTACATACACATCGTAACAGATAGCTTAATAATGCGTGTTTCAGAAGAGTTAACGTTACAAAAAGACTTAAGTGGATACTTGTTAAAGTTATGAATGATAGGAAGTTACGGGAAAATTTATTGAACACCTAAACTATACATGAAAAATTAAAACTTGAATTATTATAGAGTTTTGGATGACATGCTACGAAAATATACGTGACTTTTCTAATCGTCGAAACATTCCCCATGTATTACACATGTAAAGAAAGAAACCTAAAAGTTATATTTGGAAGTAACTTGATATTTAGTTTACTTCCAAATATAACTTTAGGTTTCTTTCCTTATATATTATGTAATATCAAATATCTCCTTGCTACATTTAACAATGAATATTATTAAAACTCCCAATATATCCAAAGCTGAATAATAATTTGACCTTTGTTGTATTTCTTTCTTCTTTGTTGTATAAATTCGTCACGTGACGTATCTATTGACAACACATTACTAATAGATATAAAGTTGCAGAGCACATTGACCATTGTTGTATTTGTTTCTTCTTTGTTGTATAGATTCGTTATGTGACATTTATATTGACAACACATTACTAATAGATATAAAGTTGCAGAGCACATTGATCATTGTTGTATTTGTTTCTCCTTCGTTGTATAAATTCGTCACATGACGTATCTATTGGCAACACATTATTAATACAACTAAAGGTGCAGAGCACATTAATATTTGTTGTGTTTGTTTCTTCTTTGTTGTAAGCAATTCGTCGAGTGACGTCTCTAATTATTGTTGTCAACACATTAATAGGTAATATAGCCTAAGATGCAGAGCACATTGCTATTTGTTGTATAGTTTCTTATTGTTTAAAGCAATTCGTCACGTGACGTCTCTAATTGTCAACAAATTACTAATACATCTAAAGGTGCAGAGGACATTGATCTTTGTTTTATTTGTTTCTTCTTTGTTGTAACGTTTCTAGGTGTACACCCAGTCTCTTTCCTACCCCGTAAGGGAACGGCGTGATTAGGTAAGTATATGTATGTATATGTGTGTATGTAGGAGACTAAAAGTTGTGAATGACCTCATCCTTCATTGTTGCAGTCCCGCGGCTGTGGTGGGTGTTGGGAGGGGTGGGAACTGCCCTATTGGTTATCGTCATCATCGTATTGGCTGTGACACTGTCAGGGTCAGCCGTCATACTGGAGGGTGATGAGGTACTGGATGTTGTGCCACTCATAGATGGGTAAGTACTGATGGACACATCAAGTTTTTAGTATACCTTGATTCTTATTACGAATGGACATTCGGAGACCCTTTTTCAGGAGAAAAAAAAACCGCCTCTGTTGTCTAGTGGTCAGAGTTCCTGGCTACAGATCCAGATATGCCGGGTTCGATCCCCGATGCTTCCAGATTCTCTGTTCAGAGGTGGTTTTGGAACGGGGCTCACTCGACCTTGTGACGACAAATGAGGAGCTAATTGAATAAAAAAAGGTAATAGTTCTGGTCTAGAAAACTGAGATTAACAGTTTGAGGGTTCATTGTGCTGATCACATGACAAGCTCTATCCATAGAAGTCGGCACTGTCTTCGCCATCAGATGGTGGCCGCTTGGTCTATATGGCTATTTTGCGAGCCGATGCCATGGATTTTTTTTTAGAAAATAAAAACAATTTTTTATGATCAGTATTGATACCTTATTACTATATTATTAGTGTTAGTATTGAGGATATCCAATCAAGTGATTGCTGAATATCACATGAGCTGACGTATGAATAGGTGAAATTATAAATACATATAGTATCTTTTCTAGGATTCAAACCGTGACTTCCTTGTCAATGCACCTTTGTTCGCATTCCCACAGGTGCCAGTATTTGTTGAGATAAGTTAATTTGTATTACTTATAGGTTAACTCTATTTATTTGAGTTATTTAAATTATAAATATTTATTGAGTTTGAAGTGGTAAAATGTAGGAATGAGAAGGAGCACTTTTAGAGGTAAGCTAATCGCATTTGCGTGGGAGGAGAGTGTGAAATCATTTTACGGAAGAAAACACCCTTAGGATTCGAACCCCGATCTCCCCGTCTTCAGCAGGCCATTATAACTTGAGAGTGATGCCTTAGACCATTCAGCACGGTCATTGGTCATGTATAGTTCATGGTTATCACAAACTGGTATGTGAAGATTGTCCACAGGATCATTGAGGTAAAGTATGGTACTGGGTTTGATTCCCGAGACCAGATTTTCATTTTTCACTTAATTGGTATATGGTTTGTTTAACAGGCAGAACATTAAGAGTGTGCATCACATGCCAATCAACTCTGTGATACAGTCGGCTAGAAATAGTAAATTTACACCAACACTATTGCACATGAATCATTTCTGACTAAACATTAATGGAGATAAAGAGTTCATTGAAGATCCTAATACTGAACATTGTTGAAATATTAAATGATATTTGGATGAAAACTGCATTGAAAAGGCTGTTTTTTGACCATTTTAGATTGGCTTCACAGATAATCACTGTGCACAAATCTTCATTCTGTCATAACAGGGACGTACTGTAGTTATTAACAAGAAACTTTGTCGCTTTGTCCCCCATCGTCACCGCGGAAAATGTTGAGTAATCATTCAAATACAAATGTACTGCACACATTTCTGTCATATCGTAGGTGTTTTCTTTTCCCTTTTACTCCCAGACCTCGCGAGAGCTGAGTTGGGCCTGATATGATGAACGCTCTTAAATTGAGTTACTGGTACTAAATGCAATACAAAGCAGTGCAATTAATCTGTTTATAGACTACAAAGGAGTTTTAAATGACTGGTAACTAAATGAATGTGATTAAATTCTTTTATTATTTGGTAGAATGCCAATCAATACAAATATGTCCAATATAATGATAAAATAATACATCCAATAATCCTTAGGAACAGTTGTGTAACGTCGATGCTTGATCGATCCATACTTCTTATCTTACCAAGTTTAAAATGCGAGTAGATTTTTTTTGTAAATTGGTAGATTAAGGGTATTATAGGTTACATTGTTTCTGATAAGTTACATAATAAACCCATTAATAAACAAATGAATGTGGACTAACATGAAATTTGGATTCATATTTGAAATAGTAGATAACTGCTATTTTTATTCAGGACAATAAATCCCTACTGATAATAATTTAACACGAGCATATTACAAATTTACTAAATCTGATTGATTATAAATCACCCAATCCAAGTATCGTTATATAATTCAAGGTTGTATAATGTACATAGGTCTTTTAGTATGTCAGAAACTTGTCCTATGGTTCATGGTTCAGGCACTTATCCAGAATTTTCTTTCAAGGGGGAGGGCTTCAGCCCCACGAGCCTTCTATGGTTTTATCCGTCATGTCTATTATCTTAATGTAAGCAACCATCATTCTTGATACATGGAGAAAACACAGTGTTTTAAATTCTTTGTTTTGGTACGAGACAGAGTAGGAACTCAAAGCGTTTCCAGATTTTTTACCAGCCCAAATGTTGATCAATGTAGACAATCCTGACTTGTATCAATTCTGACTTTTGTTCTGTAACCAATATGCGACAAAAACCAGAAACTGCTACAATGGCCAAACTGGTAAAGCACAAACATTTATCACTTTTTTAAATAAAAAATTGTCAACTTTATTTCTTTGAAACCAAATTCCAATTTGTTAAAATTTTATTTTAATTGCAGGCACAACGACTTACCATGGAACCTGAAGAGCTTGGCCAGTAACAAGATGGCTAACTTTGACTTCACCAAGAACTTCACGAATGATCCGGTATGGAACTGTACCAGCTGCTTCACGGACCTTCCCAAACTGCGAGCGGGAAAGGTTGGAGGTCAGGTTAGTAGGAAGGTTTTGGAAACAAGGGGCTTAGACAATTTTATTTTTTTAAGCAACAAGTCTTACTATTTGTTCAGGCTATGCGCATGTACTAATTACACTATTGGTTTTAAAGATTGGGAAAGCTATATTTGTAGGAAGTGTACCCGCATTTGCGTGTAGGGAAAGTGGAAAGAAATTTTGAAAAACCACCTTCTGTACTCCCGACCGAGATTAGAACTTCGACCTCCCCATCATCGGCAGTCTAGTCTACTTAGAGAGTAGCGTGTTAGACCACGCAGCCACAGAAGTAGGTTCTTAAGCAATTAAGAATATAATCCGCTTCGGTGGCCACATGGTCTAACGCGCTACTCTCTAAGTAGACTAGACTGCCGATGATTGGTGAGATCGAAGTCGAATTTCTGTGAGGTGTACTGAGGGCGGTTTTTTCGAAATGGTTTCCTCACTCTTCCTCAACGTGAATCCGGGTACATTTCCACTAAATATAACCTTCTTAGTCTCTAAAACCATTAGCTTAATTAGTACATAAGCCTATAGCCTGAACGGGTAGTAAGTCGCGGTGCTAAAAAAAAAAGGAGTCCACTGTATATTCCCCTCCTCCTTTACCAACAAAATACATTTTTAGCTGTACAACTGGCTCGTATGTAGGTTCAAATTTCACTCTGGACCTGGATCCCTGGTGCTAATAACCCCCCTATTAGCCCAAGTACCTGTAAAATACTATATCCCTGAGGTGTGATTGTTCTTGTCTCCAGTTCTGGGTGGCGTACGTGTCGTGCAACTCTCAATACAAGGACGCCGTGGAGCAGACACTGGAACAGATCGACGTCATCAAGAGACTCATCAAGGCCTACCCCAACGACCTGCAGTTTGCCGACTCCTCTGAAAGTACAGACAACATGAAACTATCCTCTGACAACCCTTCATCCCCATCACTTTCGGCTTTTACTCGGAGCGGGCGGTTTTATTCCTTAGTTTGCTACCCGCCTCCTTGATATAAATATGTGAATACAATTCTGTTTATCAGAAGCACCCAGAATCGAATCAATGACCCTTATCTTGTGGTCGAACCCTCTTACCATGGGTATAGATTTTTAGTAGTTTTGAATTACTGATAATTAGGAAATTCTGAGTGTTATCAATAAATGAATAAATATCTCTATATAGATGAATTCAAAGGATTTCCATTTACATAATATTATATAATTTTATTATTAATTCTCATTTTACAATTATAGTACACACCTGCATCGCTGGCTGCATGGTCTAAGGAGATACTCTCACAGTAGTCTAGACTGCCAAAGACGAGATTGATGTTTGAATATAGGTCGGATGTACTGAGGGTGGTTTTTAAAAAAAAATTTCACTCTCCCTCCATGCAAATGAGGGTACACAACAAAAGGGAGTTTTTAATTTAATCCTAGTCAGTGAGATTTATCAATCAGGGTGTGAGCGATTCAGTGTCTGATATAATTAGAATCTCATATACCTTAGTTACTCATCCATATTAGCTGCTTGAAAATACAAAACTGATTGTGTGGAAATAAGAAGGACGTACTATAAATTTCCAGTTCATGTTTCCATAAAATATGTTGTTGCTTCAATTTTGTGCAGGTATTTGGGACGCGTTCAATGCCGGTAAGATCGCCAGTTTGATCGCAGTGGAAGGTGGTCATTCAATCGATAGTCGGTTGGCCGTTTTGAGGATAATGGCAGAGGCGGGTGCCAGATACCTCACTCTAACACATTCCTGCAACACACCTTGGTAAACATTTTGATCAGCAGCCAAAAACATTAAATTTAATTACTAGTTTTATTGATTTTTACTTCTTGTTTGGTTCGATAACACAGAACTATTGTTTCGTTACATTGAATGTGTCCAGACAAGAGTAGACTTGCTATTTTGGAAAAATGTTTCATCAGTGGTTGGGATCTGACACGTTAGTTCAGTCGATAGCATTTCTGTCTACTGATCTATGGGTCCCAGGTTCGATTCCTGGCATGGCCGAAAATTTATTATTGGTGAATTGTGGGTATACCCTTTCACAGTGATAAATTAACGGCCGGGGACTGGATGTTGTGCCTGTCATAGTCTTAAGTTAGATTATAGGGCATATGAAGCTATGACAGGCCGGTAGTGGAAAATAAAAAACCGACCAAAGGCTGGAAACAGTAATGGATGTAAAAAAGTTTCATCGTTGGTAAACTGAATTAAATGTTTTCATGAATTTTTTTATAACAGATTCATTTAATGATGCTCTAAAAATTATATATCAAACTATTTTAATCGGTTTGATTTGATTAGCTTAGCTAGTTGGTTTACGCCTTTTAAAAATTCAAAGATTATAGGTCTAAATAACAAAGAAGAATAACGTTCCATAATCTTTGTAGTTCCTGTAAGCTTTGGTAAGGTTGAGGAGTTATCTGATCCCTAATGGTATCTACTCATCTTCTGATTGAACCATGCATTTTCTTCCCCCAACTATTAGTAGCCAAGACATCAGTGCTGGATTAAAATATATTGTTCTTCTTTAGGTAGGAGTGTAAGGAAACATAAGTCATAAGTCATAAGTCATAAGTGTTTTGCAGGTTTTGTATCAAAACATTTTTTGGTCAAAATGAATAAAATATTGCTCCAGTAAAAACCTAAAAGAATTTAATTTTCTTCACATGTTGATATAAACAGTTCTCGAATATCTTTGAAGGGTATCCTGGAATTTAATGATAACTTTTTTCCTTAATTTAAAAAGTTTTTCATCCAATGCCACAATACTCATGACAGATATTCAAGAACTGTTGGTATCAGCACACAAAGAAAATTATACTGAAACCAAAATTTAGTTTATTTTGGCCAAAATTTTTTGTGAAAACACTGCCTTGAACTTGTGTTCCCTAAGCTCCCACATTAAAAGAGTCGAGCGTATGGGAGGGACAAAACAAGAAGAGGGGGTGGGAAAGGAAATTGTGAAAGCTAGGGGAGCTGAGCCACCTTCAAAGTGAAAATAGTTTAGTGTTTTAAGATAGGTTACTTATATATAGAGATAGGGTAAATTCGCTTTTGCGAAAAACGCGAAAAGGAAAAAAAAGGGTCAAAAATAAGGTATTTATATGTTTTCTTTGCATTTCATGGCATTTGAAAGTGTTTAAAGCGATTTTTATTTCGCGAATTAACGCGAAAAACGTGATTTTGAGAGTATTTTAGCTAAATTATTCTATTTAGCGAAATAGACGCGAATTCCCTGAAAATGCTGTGCATTTAAATAAAATGCTGAGAATTTCTATAGAAGGATGTTTTTCAGCGGAAATAAGTGATTAAAAAATCATTGAGTTTCACTCGTCTGTGTGCCTCAGCTCGGGTTTTACTTGCATCCTGTGCCTTCCACAGCCCATCTGGCTAATCACCACATTCCGTTAGTCGTTGCTTTTATCATTAATCCTTTGTATAGGCCCTAAAAACATTGACGAAATACATTTTTACCTATTTTGCTACAAAATGCTAAATTATGCCACAAAACGCTAAATTTACAATAATTAATGCTAAAAAAACTGAAAATTAATGCTATTTTACCCTATCTCTATTTATATACTAATAACTATTTATTTTAGTTTTCACAATTTTGTCGGCACAATTTTAAATATAACTTTAGTCTATCAATAATTTGATTTAATAGAAACATAACATTATACTAGTATTAAATTGTTACTGTGCTCACTTCAGGGCCGACGGATCCCCAGTTGACGGAACTGGTGGCACACCGGAGCACAACGGACTCACCGAATATGGCAAGGTGATTTAAAATACCAATTTAAAAAATATGCACAGACTGAGAATCAATCCCTGGACCTTTGGAGTGACAGGCCGCTGCTTTACGGACTCAGGTTCCTCTGGGGACTTAGCAAGTGGTACGTTAAATCAATGGTCCAGTGTTATAATCCCTGTTGAAACGAGTTTTTAAAATATATAATTCCAGCTGGATTGTAGATATATTTCTGAGTTATTCCAACAATAATCGTTAAAAGTAAATTATGTTTGAACTAGCTCTCAAAACAGAAGGATGTTCAACATTATTTAGGATGAAAAAAAAGAAGGTACATTTGGAAGGGTGCTCTTATCAGGCCTATATTATCACTATCATTATTTTTGTATTTTGATTTACTGGTTGTATATTTAAATACTGGAAAAAAGTTGAGGTGACGACTTTTTTAGGCTCTACATGTCCGCAGTTAAATTACCGTATTCAGGCCATAATTTTTCAGCCTGGTTAAATATCATCTGTGACGCATTTCACAAATTAAATTTATTATGGTTTGCTTGGTTAAAACCATTAGTTTGTGAACCATTGTATCTTATTCAAATAGATTCAAAGTTGAGTTGAATCCACTAATTTATGAATCTGAATTTTCATTTTACCTATGAATCCTGGATATTGGAAAATTTATAAACATTAGAGAAAATATAAATAGTAGCTTTTTTAATCACCGCATCCTACTACCTGGCCAGGTTATCTACATATATGATAATTACTCTAATTGAATGGATAAGGAAGGGTTTCACAGGAAATCTAAACACATTTGCGTGGAAGGAGAGTGGGAAACCACTTAGGGAAAACCACCCTCAGTAGACCCGACAAGATTCGAACCCCAATCTCTCCGTCTTCAGCAGGCCAGTCGAACACGAGAGTTACACCTTAAACCACTCAGCTACTGAAGCGGATAAATAGTAACTAAATGTTAAATTAATGGACAGGGGTCTGGTTGTTAAGTTTGTCATATAATTATCTTTTATTTGTTAAAGCGAATTTTGAGAAAATCGATTTGTTCTCTTTTTGCCCTTGAGTAAACTACTCTTAAATTTAGGGTTAGATATCTAATTCCAAAAACCCCTCGGGGGGACCTTTTGAAAACAATAGATCCCAAGTTTTAGCTTAATTGGTAAAATAGTTTTGGCTCTAGCCCGAGGTACAGACAGATGACATTGCGAAAACCACCTTTTTTGTTTCAGGGAGTCATGAAATGTTGACATTTATAAAAATCTCGAGTTCAATTTTTTTTGCAATCACAATACTTTCACTTCGAGATGTCGAAAAAAAGTAAAAAGCTATAATCCTATATGAGTAATTAACTAATGGTATTTCTTTCCAGCTCGTGGTGAAGGAGTTGAACAGGTTAGGCGTTATGGTGGACCTGTCTCATGTCTCCAAGCAGGTCATGATAGACGCTATAAACGTGTCGCGGGCACCAATAATCTTCTCCCATTCCTCTGCGTGGTCAATCTGTAACCACCACAGGAACGTACAGGACGATGTGCTTCGTATGGTGGTCAGTCGAGCTATATAATATACCTGATTTTGGTTGGAGGAACAGTTAGAGAAAATTCAAACATGTTTCTTTGCGGCTAACATTGATAACATTATACTACATTATTTATGTTATTCTATAGGTATTGGTAATATCTATCAAAAGTGATAGCTGCAGATAACATGACTTCTTCATCATCATCATCCTTCATCATAATCATAATCATCATCATCATCGTCATATCATCACCACCACTAACTGTTTTCAGCCTGTGGCGGTTTAGTAAAATGCCTCCATCTTCCTCCATCCTTCCATCACGCTTCCTCCATTAATTTCTTCCGTTCTTTTCCTCTCACTTGCACACTTTCTGGTATCTGCTCCTCCCGTCCCTTTCTTGACCTCCCTTGTGGTCTTTTTCCTGTATGAATATATTAAAATTTTTTGTATAATAAGACAGTGTAGGAACACTGTTTTGGTAGGTAACTTTAGTAACTACAAGGTACTGTTCTTCCTAACAAAATCAGCGTATAAAGCATTTTATTTCCATAGTCATAAATAATATAAACTTACCTCTTTACCACTTTATTCCGGGATAGGTTCAATTTGTTAAGAACTTCTAACCTCAAAAAGCCATGTTAAAATACTACAGCTGCAGTTATAGAAAAGCCCCTCTTTTCTTTTAATTATAGATGATTGAAAATATAAACAGATTTTCTGTCTCATGTCATTTTTTTAAATGTATATTATATTCAGTTTATAAAATAATCCAATAACATTAGGTAACATAGGATAGGAAATATTTGACTGTATACGATGCTTTTATTGAAATGTTTGAGGGATTATAGCTAAATACATTGTAACTTTAACACTTTTTTTATGTCAAAGATTGAAATTTATTTAGTTTTGACAAATCTGATTACATCCTTATATCCATTTACTGTTTCCAGCCAATGGCCTGGGTCAGTTTTTATATTCGAGACAAATATTTCTCCACTACCAAATGGCTAGGCCTGTCGTAGCTTCATATGGCTCAAAACCTAAATTAAAACTAGGAAAGACACAACATCCAGTCCACGGCCGTCAATTTATCAATGTGCAAGGATAAGCCAATATTTTCATAATTGATAAACTTTCGGCCATGCCGGGAATCGAACTTGGGACCCCTAACTCAGTAGGCAGACATGCTACCGACTCAGATAAGGTATCAAATAAACAAATCTGATTGAATATTTAAATTAGATTAATTAGTTTTAATGTAGCCTCTAACTACACACATATAATCAATCAATTTCATGTGAAAACAATGCAATGAATTTGATTTTCAGACTCAAAATAATGGTGTTGTGATGGTGAATTTCTACTCTGGATTCGTTTCTTGCAGTGAAGCTAATGCCACCCTTGATATAGTAGTAGGTAAGAGTAAAACATTGTGAGATAAGACTAGTATTTTAAAAATGACTCAAACTAACAACAAAGAACATTTATATCTACAATAATAAAAGGAAGTGTGTGTGTGCGTGTGTGGTTGCCCAGCCAAATCTACGGCACGCAGAGATCTGAAATTTTAACATAGGTGGACAGAATGCACCTCAAAGGCGGATTTTTAAATTTTTATCTAGTTTTTTAATTAGGCTATTTTTAACATATTTTTGAATAAAATATTTTTAATTTGGTTTAGAATTACATTTCAGAGATAACTTTTCCATTTGAAATCAAGCACCATGGGAGGCGGGGGGCGCTTATATCACATTGGGTCACGGGCAACGCTGTGCGGGATTGCTAGCATATAATATGTCCTTTGTTGTTGGTATATTGATGTTGTGTGTGTATGTGTGTGTGTATATATATAGTAACGGTTTTAAAATCAGTATAGTCAAAATTATTTTTATTAACAGTTTAATCTAAGGGATACAGTCAATAAGGATAGCTTGGAGAAAATGTATCCACAGTAGCATGGAGGGATATGGGAAAATCAATTCAAGTGCAGGTTTGAACCTCAAAGGCGATCAAATGCAGTTCAATCGGCTAGTACAGTAGGTCTAGTGGTCAGAATTCCTGGCTACAGATCAAGAGGTCCTGGGTTTGATCCACGGCGCTTCCGAAATTTGTCTATGAAACAGTGGGTCTGGTACGGAGTTAAACTTGGCCTCGTGAGGACAAATGAGGAGTTGCTTGAATAAAGAAGTAGCAGCTTCGGTTTAAAAACTGAGATTAATGGCTGGAGGGCTCGTTGTGCTGACCACATGATACCCTATATCCACAAATGTTGGCACTATCTTCGCTAACGGCGGCAGCCACTCGGTCGGTATAGCTCGATCATGGTCTCACGCCAAGGAGTTTGTAAGAATAGTTACCAGAAATATTAAAAATAAATTTAGATGCGTCTAGAAGGGAAAGGTTCAGTTAAATTTTAATAAAATCGATTTGGCATATGAAAAAAATGACCATTTCTAATCATGTAATCATATTAAATTTGAAAATGTAACCAATAATTACTATTAATTCTTTATAATTGTTATGTCATTTTTAACTGAAAATATTGATTTGTGAACCTAAACCTAACCAGGAGTTTAAGAAAAAGCAAAGAACTATCACATAAAATATTTTTGAAAGAAAAAGTTTTTTATTTCCTATGAGTCGCAATCGAACAGATAAAAATTCTGAGAAAAGTGTCTTAAATAATTTTTTTTTTCTTTTTTTCCAGATCACATCAACCACATTCGTAACGTAGCTGGGGTAAACCATGTGGGCATTGGGGCTGATTATGATGGTGTGAGCAAGTAAGTGTCCTGATAATTAAGACTACACACGTATGAGCCCAAATTTGAACACCTTTGAACAACTGCAATCACATACAGGAAGATTACATGTTTTAAATTAAGTGCATTAAGGTGTGAGTGAGAAAAGACCAATGCTTTTAGCAGTTTTTATAGCAAAATACTTTTTTTGGCCAAAATAAATCAAATATTTCTTCAGAAGAAACATAAAAGAGTTAAATTTTGTTCACATGATGACCTTAACAGTTCTTGAATATTTGTCCAGGGTGTCATGGAATTTAATGAAAACATTTTCTCTTCATTTAAAAAGTTTCTCATCTAATGCCGCTACGCTCATGACAGATATTCAACAACTTTTGATACCACCATGCGAATAAAATTAAACTCAATGTTTCTACAGGAGAAATATTTTATTTATTTTGAACGGATAAAGGTTTTGATATAAAACACTGACCTTTTATCATTTCCCCTACACCCTCACCACTGAACACAAGTAAAAATAAATACAGTAACATTTATTTACTAAAAATTCATTATTTCAAAGCCACATGGCAACTTCCACAGGAGGAACAGGAATTCTCTTCAGTGATCCCAACTTAGTTGTTGAAGGATGAAAATTTCTCTGGTAGATTAATAATAATTCCCTTGAGATGTTATTGTGGCTACTGTTAGTTGTACAGCAGTTTAAATATATGTTAGCATTTTAGATTTCATTTCTACAATTCTATCATATTTATTTAACGACACAAACATTTTAGAAAGCTTCTCAATATGACAACATTTAGGGTCTAATAGATTTTTAATAAATAGTTATTATGTGGTTAACTCTTTATGCTAGTAAGTAGGTGCTGCCCCTTGAGTTGGTATTCTTTTGTTACATATACATCCGTAAATCTAACACTTTAGTTTGGATTTGAGCATTTCTTTTAAACATTAATATGGTTCTAAAGAATGCCAACAGGTCTGGAAAACGTGTCGAAATACCCAGATCTCTTTAACAGACTGGCCAATACAAAGGCAGGGGAACCAACTTGGACTGCAGAAGATCTGAAGAAACTCGCAGGGCTGAACTTACTAAGGGTATTCAAAGATGTCGAGAAGGTAATATTTTTTTAATTGTTTAACTCTCAAGTGGCAACATGATGCACAGATCAAGGACCAAACTCAAAATATTTCATCATATAAATTATTGAAAAATATAATAATTTAAGATTATAGTCAAACCCATTCTCAAAATTCAGTAATAAAAATCACCAAATTTCCAAAACTTTTAAAATGAAATCTCTCTTCATTCTTAGTGGTTCATACAATCTTCGTCTATCTTTTATATTAATAATATAAACAGTTTATTTGTTTGTCATTCGATTTGCATGGATAGATGTCCAACTAAACGAAGATAGACCCCCCTCCCCTATTAGAATGGAACTTTTCAAACCCAAACATGAATGTTGGGGCAAAAACAATTAGCTGATTAGTAACTTGAAAATTAGCACTTTAATTTAAAAGTAAATATTCACTAGCTAAATAAAAGCAAACTATAAACTACACTTTTTCAATTTTGAAGACAATGTCTCTCAGGTGAGCTCCATCGGACGTTAGACAAACCTCAGCACCTTGTCCATCACTTTTATCAAGATAGATCGTCTAGTTGTTTCCGACCCACCCTGTAGTAAAGCTTGTCATACTAGTTGTTGAGCCTGTTATCTTTGATTACAGGTAAGAGACTCATTAGCAGCGAGTGGTGAGCTACCTTACGAGGATCTGCTCCCAGAGACAAGTCTCGGAAACAACACCGAATGCCGCACTGACTTATGAAAGATACAGACAGTGGCAGCATTGTAATACTTATCTTAACGGTACCTCGTGTGACTTCACAAGACACTTGTATATATAGTGACATAACTTGACTCATTATCACACATAAATATACCAAACATATTATTCCTGATCAAGATCTTAAACACATCGAATTACCTAAAGATAGAATCATCATCAACTGTTTCCAGCCTGTGTTGCCGGGTCAGTTTATTTAAATGCCTCCATCTTCCTCTATCCTTCCGCCATTCTTCCTCCTTTAATTTCTTTCATTCTTATCCTCTCACTTGAGCACTTTTTGTTATCTGCTTCTATTTCTTTCTTGGCCTCCCTTACGGTCGTTTTCCTACATACTTCATTTCCAACATTCTCCTTGGCAGCCTTTCTTTATCCATCCTCATTAAAAAATTGAAAATAGAATGAATGATGTAATTAATATCACTTGATATCAAATTTCATGTGAGTTACTTAATTTTAATGACAACGCCCAATGTCTAAAATTATATTTTAAAATATGGAAACTGAGAAAAGTATATTTGTATTTAAGAAAACATTTGTGTTTTTAAATATCAAATTTTATTAAAGATGTATTTATATGAAGTTAAAAATGTGACATGAAATGTTTTATTTAGGTTTACCACACTTGGCTTAAAATAAATGAAGGAAATATTATGACTTTAATAACTTAAGAACGAATTGTTGTGTATTTTATAGCAGTGATATTTATTTATTAATAAAATAACTAAAATTGTTCACAAGCTTTTCCCCCCATGTCAGTGATTTTAATCTAATAATTTGAGGTTTTTATAAAATGTATTACACAGCTGAAGTTCCTACATTAGAACACGTTTAAAAAATATTTTGGTTTAAATAAATACTTTTTAATATTATCATTGTTGCTTAATTTAGTGTAAATAAAAAACATTTCACCCAGATATTCTTTACAACCTTCTAATAAAAGAGTGTTTATATTGACAATCGTAGTTCCTATAAACATTTTAAAAAATGCTCTCAGCAAAATGATTTCTGTAGAAGTAAATTTTGTAAGAATTTTTAAAAATTATTAAACTTTTTTCTTTCTTCATTATTTATCATATTTAAAATTGTTTAATACATCATTAGGTATACACACTATGTATCTGATTTGTTAGGTTTGTTAACGGAAGGACAGAGTTTAAATTCTGACTGGGTGTTTTTGAAGGTTGTTTTTAATAAATAGTTTTTCAATTTATGTTTACATAAAAATATACGAGTATGTTTTCTTTAAATTATACTTTTCTCACTCCTACCATAATAGTATAAATATATGAATGGCCTAAACGAAGGACTGATTTTTGTTTTGTTAAAATACAAACAGGTTTTAGATCAATTTTGTCTAGATATTCTCATAAATAAACTTATTAAAACAGAGGTTCCCAACCTGGTGTCCGCAAACCATCTATTGAAGAAGACCAACTTATTGCATCGGTGGTGTCACATTGGATTGTCAGTGTCAGGGAGGATGGGTGTACTGTAAGTTGTTTTTTTTTGGTGAAAATGGTTCCACTCTATTCTTGCATGCAAATGTGAGTACATTTATTCTTAGTATTCTTTAATATTTGCACCACAAATCTCACTAATCGTAAATTTGTCCACACTTCCAAATAAGGCTGTGACAGTGATGGTATTTGATTTGAATGTTGTGGTTTAGGATGCAACAAATATTCATTAGTTATAGTAAAGGGAAAATTAGACACAATATTTATATGGTGAATAATATCCTTTTAATAATACATTAACCAACCTGCTTCGGTGCTGTGTGGTCTAAGGCTCTGCTCTCACAATAGACTAGACTGCTAATGACGAGGAGATCGTGGTTCGATCCCACTCAGAAGTACTGAGGGTGTTTTTTTTTCTAAATGGCTTCCCACTCTCTCTCTTCACACAAATGTGGGTATACTTTCTCTAAATTCAACCTTTCTAGCCTTAGTCCATTAGCATAATTAGTACATAGAATATAACCCAAATGGGAGGTAAGATGCGGCGTAAAAAGCCCCAAGAAATCTCTCGTTGACACGATACTTCCTATAAAAATTCCTACAAAATCATGGTTCAACAACAAACAGCCTTAGTTTTATAATAAGACACATGAACTAATGATAAAAAATTAATATTTTTTAAGAGTTGTGCTACTTTTTATTTACAATTTTTTTTTTGGGACATAGAACCTCTTAACATTAAATTATCATGACATAACCGTCAAATCCAGATACTGTTTCAAAGAATCTGCGATAAAGTAAAAATGATACTAAATGATTACAATATCAAACAAGACCTGTCAAAGAACAAAAACAAACGTTAAAAAATACAGCTCTTCCAATAAAGACTGGACAAATAAATATTAAAAAACATTAAGGTACAAACTTTTGCATCATCGTAAGGTAAACTTAAACATTGAAAGGAGGATAGAAGGGTCAAGCCTACACACAACCAGAAAATTGTAAGCCTCAAAGCTCACAATTAAAACACAACAAAAATAATTATAATCATGTTATTTTCGGGGTACATCAGTCCCCTTCTAAGCAGAAAAGAATAAAACACAGACTTCTATCCTCGTTTCGATATTTAGTTTAATACATCCATTTTTCCTTTGATAATATTGTAAATAATAATAAAGGAAAATATAACACACAATACAGGTTTTAATTTTTCTACACATCGTGATATCAACACTCCTTGTAAATATAATTTTAAATATAAAATTTTAAATTTTAAAGGGGAAAAGTCTTGGACCAATTTTGCGCTACTCATAACAAATACTTAAGAATTCTTGATATTACATATAATATGTAGAAAATGAAACTTAACGGAAGCTTTAGTTGTTGACCCAAGTAAAAAATGGATGTTCCTGCCTAATTTCATGAACAAAGTTTTGTTCTATCAAAATTTATTAGAAAGGAATGTGTAATGAAATAAAAATTCTTTGAAGAGAAAAAAAAACTCACACAAAAGTGAGGAAAACAAATAACACAAAATAAAGAAAAACTTTAACTTTTGAATAAACAGTTTGTCCACATTAATTAATAATAACAGCCGACCGAGTGAAATGGTTAGTAAACCAAAGTGGCAAACATAGCTAAACATAACTTAATAACTTAACTGACTTCTAAAATGGAAAATTGGAACTAAAAAATATAGAATTGTGATTACAATAAAATGGTCTAAGGTATAACTCTCGTAAGAGACGGGACCAATTATGACGGAGAGATCGAGGTTTGAATCCAGTTGGGGGTAATGAGAGTGGTTTTTACTAAATGGTTTTCCACTATCCAGCCTTATGAAAGCGGGTACAATCCCTCTAAATTCAACCTTATTAATTCCTAACGCATTTGCATTATTAGTACATATGTTATAACTCAAGCAGGTAGTAAGACGGAGTGGTAAAAAAAAGAAGGTAAATACTTATTTTTTTAATCACCGCATCTTACTACCTGTTCAGGTTATATGTATATGTACTAATTACACTAATACGTTAGGGATGAAGAAGGTTGAATTTAGAGTAAGTGTACCCGCTTTTGTGTGGAGGGAAATTGGAAAACCATTTTTTAAATACTACCCTCATTACGCCCAACCAGGATTCGAACCCCAATCTCTCTTTCATCGGCAGTCTAGCCCAAAACGAGAATGACACCTTAGACCATGCGACCACCAAAGCTATTGCTACTGCTAATAATCAATTATCTTATTTATAGTTTTCATAGGAAATTTAATGGAACCGAATTAACGATCAATACTTTGTACAAATTAATATTTTATCATACCATAATCTTTAACTTTTATTTTTTAATTCAATTATTTAAATCAAGGTTCTATTTGGTTTGACAAAATAAAAATAATGAGATGTAAAGATAATTTATTAAAGAAATGTATTTCTTCCCTTATAAAAATATTATGGGAATGATTAGAGGAAAGCGGAAAAGAGGTGATGTTATTCAGAAAGTAAATACAACCTTATGTCATTCAAAATAACTTTCCACAACACAACGTGTAAAAACACTAAGTGTGGCACCCAATTCAAGTAAACACAATGTTCTCTCATGAAGCGACCATTGTTTATTGTCCTCCAAGTATGTTGCCCTGCCCCCAGTTGTGCCTACCTCCACCTCCACCCCCACCCCCAGCGCCATCATTGGCCGGCCTGCGCGCCGTCGGGGGTTGACCAAAGCCGTGAATACCGCCACGCTGGTTAGGGAAATATTTGTACCTAAACACACAATATGATACAAATTAAAACAATTAGGTTTAAATCAGCTTTACACAATGGTATAACTTTGCAAGTAATGCTTGGAAAAGTACTTAAATGTTCCTTCCTCAGGCTTGATAAGTACTCATTTTCAATACTTTTCAAAATTATGTCCTTTTCCTTCTAAGCCTATAGCGTGCTTGTGTAAGGAACTGACCGGACATAAGGGAATATTTTAGTTGATAATATATTCTTGAAACAAAGTCCTATTAGCTCACTTTGCATTCACTTTTTTTTAAATTTGAATGTGTAATATTGTATGTCGTCCTTTTCCCCTTGAGGATCAAAAGGAGGCTACTAATATAAATAATAGGAGTGTAGGATGCTATGAAAACTTGGACTTCGCTTTGAAGTTTGAATATTTGTACGCTACCAATTCAATTCACAATAAAATTCTGACTTACAAATAAGCCATATATTATGTTCAACCATGTGATATTATTGCCAAATTTTCAGCCTTCCTCGCCCTTTAGATATTAAGGGGGGGGGGGTATCACTTTGATGAATAGATCACACTTTTACATACAATTTTAGTCATTCTGTGCGCTGTTATGAACTTTATCAATTTTCACTCGACCAAAATCTCCGGTATTGCGTGTAAAATAACTTAAGTTGTCAGCTTAGCTCGAGGTATATTGAACATTTTTGTAACAAAACATTTTGTAAGCTATACCAAAGTTATATGAATATCCCCAATGAAATTATTTTTTTCCCCAACAAAAACATTTCAGTAAGGTATTCTAAAATCAACTCGGCTTCGGGAAATATTTCATAAATTTGATTCGGCTTCGAATTGAATTGAAAAATTAGACTTTGCACACCCTTTGAACCAATCACAACTCTACGTTTTAGATACACCATAGAGACCCAACACAAATAAACAATGTTAGATGTACTTACAGTATAGAGGGTGTTGTTAAAAGAACGGGTCCACCCAATTCTTGTGGATATTTAAACATTAAAAAGAAGTAGAGATGTCCAACCATGATTCCAACAAGTTCCATCATTCCTCTGGAAATAAGATACATAAATTATATTTATTGAAAAATATGATAAATTATTGTTAAGGTAGTCAATAATAATAAAACAAATTACTGCCTAATGGCTTTGAAATGTTTAAGAGCGCACACCACATGCCAAATCAACTCTGTGATACAGTCGGGTAGAAATCGTAAATTTACACCAACACTATTGCATGTTATTATTATTAATTAGCACAGCGTCTTACTACCCGTTCGGGTTATACGCACTTACGCTAATGTGCAATGGTAGGGTGATTGTGAGATGAAATGGAGGACCTACAGTTTAACGTGGAATCCGAACCACGGTGGTAGGCCTGGCATTCCACACATTTACAAGTTGTTATTAATACACATCTTGTCAGAGGTGAAGGAAGGGTTTGGCATTCAGATAAATCTGTGCCAGGACCGAGGTTTGAACCCCGGACCCTTAGCACAGAAGTCTGACACCTTACCCCTAGACCACCAGGTCACCACTATTGCATGTTCATTTCTGATTAAACATTAATGGAGATAAAGAGCTAATAGATGCTCCTAATACAGAACATCGTTGAAATATTAAATGATATTTGGATTTAAAAAAAACCTGCATTGAGACACATTCAAAACGTACACAACATAAAGAAAGATATTATATGGAAATACATGCTTCTTGAAGAATTTGAAATATATTCTAATATCTTTATTTGTGTTTTACATGGGTCTCTTCATGCGAAATAAGAAAATTTCCAAAAATTCAAACACTGTGTTACTGTGGAAGTTTGAAGAAGTGGAAAGTGTGAAAAGTGTAAGAAGAAATTAACTTCTTTCACTATCAATTACTGTACATTATTGTAACTTACATTGTTTCTATTGTCAATAGGTAGAGTACGATATATAGCAAGCTGATTTGTTGTTTGAGTTTATAATGAATATAAATTTTTTTCTTTAGCACCTGTCCGGGTTACATGCTTTTGTACTAATCATATTAATGTGATAAGGATGAAGAAGGTTGGATTTTGAGGAAATTTACCCACGTTTGCGCAGAGGTTGAGTTGAAATCCACCTGGCTGGAATTCTAACCCCAATCTTCCCTTCATCGGCAGTCAATTCTATTGTGAGTGTGACGCCTTAGAACATTTGGCCACCGAAGCAGGTTTAAAATTTATAGTATAAGCATATTTTATTATGAAATGAATAATACTTTGTGAAAATTTGCGTCCTTTATGGATCATGGAAAATCAAATAAAACAATAAGTTGCTCTACCTGATTAAGAAAAATAAATTTTGAGAGTCATTTTGACAGCAATTGTGATTTATGGGATAAATTGGTAAGTTTTATTGCAAAAGAGTAAACTAAACACTGTATTTTGTTTAAGCGATTACACAAGAGAAGTAAATTGTAGAGGCATACCAGGGTTGATACAATTCGTAGATTTCGAGATACAAGAATTTTTTCCAGGTTTTCAAGACTAAAAATACTTATTTCCCAATATTTGATATGCAAAATAATAAAATGGTTAAATTTACAAATTCAAGGTAATATCTCCTGTGAAATCAGTTAAATGTTGACTCAATTCAACAGCCATTATGTATTTGAATGTGTATTTTATATCTATTTTATGTGTGGTATTTATAAATTTGTTTTTAGATTTAAAAAACTGTAGCCTACATATTAATCAAAAGTGAGGAAATTGAGGCCAAAAACTTGAATCCTTTAAAAATATATATATAAACATAATTTATAATGTGTGGGAAAACAAAGGGATTCTTCGATCCATCAATAATGAAAATGATTATATATTATAAAAATAAAACTGTTTCAGAAAACCAGAGGATTTTTGGTACACTTTCATCATTCGAAAAAATTAGAACAGACTTAAAGGTATTTAAGGAATACATTCCAAACGGATTGTGATGTCGATTCCATCCCACCAAGGGGCTATCCGGTACCGAGCATATAAGATAGTGACTTTTCACTACAGCTCACCCAAGGCCAAACAGCGCAACACCTGGTGAACATGGAGGGGAAAAAGAGAGTCCTATAACCTTGCGTGTGGTCGTACTCAAACGCTATCCACTCACCCTCCTGATATGACGAGGTTAAATGCAAGCAGCACCCAAGGTAGATACATGGCCTTGAACTGTGTGCCAAACCAGAAGTTGACGATCATGTCTTTATTGAGTTGGCACCACACATACAGTACACTTAGCACCATGGGGTCCATCAGGAGCTGTCGGCATATAGCAGTGTAAAGAACGTTACTATCGGTAATTTAAGTTTGGGTCATACATGGAAAACATAACACTGTTGAAATGGGGTGATGGGGGAACTCTAACGTCTACATGGTGTTACATGGGTGGGGGAGGGTGGGTACATCATAGTGTTATGTAGCAAAGGTCTTATACTCTTTTACATCCATTATAGTTTCCATCCTGGGTCAGTTTTTTATTCAAGCTATATATTTTCCACCACCGGCCTGTCGTAGCTTCGTATGCCTTAGCTTATAATATATCTTAAGACTAGAACAAGCAAAACATCCAGTACCCCAGCTATTAATTCATCACTGTGAAAGGGTAAAACCATATTTTCATCAATGATAAATTGTTCAAACATGCCAGGAATCGAACCTGGGACCCTTAACTCAGAAGGCAGACAGGCTACCGACTGAGCTAAGGTGTTGGATTCTTACTTATATTCTAATATTGAAAAAATAATACTATAGTTAAATATTTTCACTGTTAATAAACATACTTATGGATAGATTTCGGTTCAGAGTTGTATTAAATCCAAGTCTCTCTTTTAGTGTCACAAAAGCTCCCATATAAAATTAAGACCTTAACTCTTGATGGTAAAAGTTACATAGCAGAGGTTGGAGGGGGTAGAGGGGTTGGGGGAGGATGAGGCTAAATGTCTACTTTGTATTACATGGAGGAGGGAGGTTCAAAAAGAAGATAAGAAAAAAGTGTTACGTGGGTTATGGATTATCTCTAATCAAGAGAGTTTTGCTTAGTGAGCTTAGTGCTAACAAATTTATTCTCAACCTCCTCACCCCCTTGGATATTAAAAATAAAATTTAAAACCCTAAAATATGACTGTATTTCTATAATTGAGATTTTTAAATTTCTCTACAAATCTCATAAAGATTAAATTTTAGCAAAAGTCGCGCGGAACTTACCATAATGTCACCCAAGAGCGCCACGATGACACAACATACCCAGTTGAACAGAAGCATGAAGAAATAATCTGCAGGCCGACCATCAAAAATACCTGCAAAATATTAACACAAATCATGTCGCATAATTTACCAACTCATAACAGACTTACAAAAAAAAAAAAAAAAAAATTGCATGCGAATTAACAACAAACATCGAAAATGTATTAAATGAAATTTAATATTCACTACACTAAACTATTTCATTCTCCATTATTATTTAAAAAATAAATTACCTACATTAAAATGGTGTAAGGCCGATCCCCTATAGTCTGAAATTCTGGGTAATATGAACACAATTTTCAGAAAATTCAGGGAAAAATCAACAAGTTATCTCAAATGTAATATGTTTTATTGATAGCAAGCTTTAAGTTAAAAGAGGTTTGTAGAAGAACCTGCCTCGGTGTCGTAGTTAGCTACCACGCTAGTTTTGTGTTGAGCTAGACTGCCGAGGACAGGGAGATCGAGGTTCGAATCTCAGTTAGGTGAACTTGGGGTGGTTTATCCTAAATGGTTTTCCAATCTCTCTCCCCACATAAATGCGGGTTAACTTCCTCTAAATTTAATCTTACCAATTCGTAACCCATTAGAGTAATTAGTACTGAAATGTATAACCCAGACGGGTAGTAAGACGCGGTGCTAAATAAATAAATAAAATAAAAAATAAATGTAGGAGAGTAGTTTTAAGCTAAAGATTTACATGCTTTAGTCAACACAATGTGCTTATACGTAAATGAATGTACATTTTATATAACTCGTTTAACTGTAAATTAAAATTTGTGGAAAATACTCTGTGTCCCCGCCAACCCTTCCGTATTTTTGTTAATCCGAACAAACTTCGGTCCGAATTATTTTTGATCAATGCGTTTCTATTTGATAAAGTATGCTTTCCCAAAGTATCTCCAACTAAACCTACCTGTTTCCAGTCTCAAAGAGTAGTTGTAGAGGAAGTAACAGTTTATGAGGAAATGAAAACCAGTAGAGGGAGAAAGTGGATAGAAGAACACCGCTGTGACTGGCCGCCATAGCTAGAATATCAAAAACATATATTTCTGAAAAATAGACACCTTTAAAGTTATTATGAATGAGAGAAAATGATTGTGGGAAGTGTTTACAAAAGTAAAGCCAATAAGTTACTACCGATTATTCGCAAAGCACTTTTAACAAGATAAATCCAAATATAATAACAATAAGGCAATATTAAAAATGGAATATAGTAACTTCTAAAAAATAATACTTGTACAAAATGCTGAGTGACATACATTTGTAGAGGGCTCATGAAATTGGAACACTTCTAATTCAAAATTTTAATCATCGGATTATGTTAAAATCAGTTCAGTATAGAAAAGTTTCTTGCCATAATCCCTGTATTAGTCAAAATTGATATTAAAAATTGTTTAAATCTTTATTGGTGAAACATAGCTCAGTAGCATATTAAAAGAAAGCCTTGGATTTTTTTTGTTTACCTACTTTGCAGTAGTTTTCAATAATGTCATAAAGGGAAAGGTTGAGAGGAAAGAGGAGCTTAGGAAAAAGGAGGATTAAAAAATATTGGATGACATTCTAGGAGCTGAAGGAGGAGGCAAAGGACGGAGCGCAATGGCTGTCTAAGTTCATCGACAGACTGGATCTGTCTTAAGACAAAATACATAATAATAATAATGAAATGATAATGATAATGACGTCAATAATGAAAATAATAATGAAAGTACTAATTTTTGTTGTCTAGTTTGTTGCGAGTTTTCTAGACTATCGAAACCCAAAATATTTTCCCTAGCATTAAACAAAGTAGTTCGCCGTGTAATGATATGGTTACTCAACATTTACATGTAGAGTTAAGCTCTATATGATACAATTTTTGTAGAAACATAACAAAAGAGCATAATGATTCCATGAACAGCTGATAACTATTTAACCACAACTCCACAAGAGGTGTGCGAAGCTTCGAAATGTCAAAGAAGAAATATGAATCTCTTTTGCTTCAACTTCGAAACCATTAGAGCCTTCACATCTTTGAAATAGTTCGAAGAAAGACACAAACTTAAATATAAAATTATGAGTGGATTTAAGACTTATCACTAAATATTACATATATTTCAACATATGATAATGTTTAGAACAGCTACTAAACAGTATTTTAACACCGACAAGTGATTAAGGTGAATGGCATAGATAACGTAAGAATAGATAAATTCAAATATGGCAGCATAAAATAATAATTAGAGTGTGGTTTTTTTCCTCTCTCTCTAAAACTATTTCTTTATCTAGATGCACTTGATAAAGAATTTAAAGAATCTACTTTGGTGGCCGCATGGTATAAAGCGTTACTCTAGCAGTAAACTAGACCACGGAACTCTTAATTATACATCGCAAAACTCCATCTGGGAAACGCTGGACTTGACTGTCGCTGACAGAGAAATCGTGATTTGAATATTGATTGGGTTTATACAGTAGCCCCATGGCTTCTTTGGTGCTGACTGACAGCTCACAGCTGACGGTTTTGAAAAGTTACCAGACCAAATTATGTATGCCTACGCCGAACCATATGATCTGCAAAAAAACATGTGTTTAGCAGCTGTCAAATTTAGGTATATACCTAAATGTTGACTGTCAGAAGTCAGCTGTGAACTGTCAGTCAACATCAAAGAAGCCACGGGGCTACTGTACTAAGGGTGGTTTCTTTAAATATGGACACAGTTCCTCTAAATTCAACCTTTCTCATCCGTAAAACATTAACTTAATTAGTATAAGAGTTTAACCTGAAGACCCACTTCGGTGGCCGCATGGTTTAAGGAGCTACTCTCGTGTTAGAATAACTGCCAATGACGATGAGATCAAGGTTCTAACCTCGGTCGGGTGTAATGAAGGTGATTTATCCAGAATGGTTTGCCCTTCTCTGCCCCCCCCTCCCCCCATGCAAGTGAGGGTACACTTCCTCTAAATATGTATCCTTCCTAATCCCTAAAACCGTTAAAAGTCATTAGTACATAAGTGTACAACCCAAAAGGGTAGTAAGATGTGCTAATAGAAGTGTATAACCTTAACAGGAGTTAAGATGCAATGTGATTGGGTTTTTTTTTTTAAATAAAAATTTAAGTGACAACAAAAACCTTCTATTCAAATTTAGCTTAAATTTTGCTTCAAGTGTTTCAAGTTACGCTTTCTTTAAAAAATGAACTTCCCACACTTCTATCTATAAACATAGCGTACCCTTAACCCTAAGACACAAGTCAATTTATATTTTATTCACCATCATTAACATACCTGGAACCCTTTGATGAACGGTTCATATTGTAGTATGAGATACTTTGCACTGAGCAGACCGAATCTCCCGAGAAGAGAAAAGGCAGCTGTGAGGCCGAGCCAATAACGGGTGAAGACTGGCAGGTTCTTGAACCATTGGGCTATGTCACTCATTTTAACTCACCCCTGAAACGGGAGAGTTATGTCTAGTTAGCGTGGTTGAATGTCAGAAAGGGATATTTAAATGGAAACTACACATAGGTTGCAATGTTTCTGACCTTTTAATTGAAAGTAAATAATTATAAACTATAAATATGTAATACTGACAGTCTGACTGATCGTGTAGGGGCAATACTGATGGATGGACTTACGAAAATAATTATGTGATGCAAATTTTCAGATCACATCAGTATAGGTGGTGGGAGAGAGTGACAGTATTACTGAATGTGTGTGTGCACTCGTCAGTATTTCCATCAGTCCCAGTAATAAACATAGCATAAGACTTTTTCTTACTATCATTGTTGTTGCACATTCTGTGTTGGGGCTGAGACTGATAAAAATAATGACATCAAGACTGACCGTGTAAGATACAGCCAGAGTTAAATTTTTTGTTAACATTTATTATGGGCTACATTAATTGATATTTTTATGTGAGGCTTGACACTCACCATATTATATAGTTTGATCAATAATATTAGGGTTTATCAACGATAAGACTTAATTCTGTTTTGTGCGACAGTACACAAGGAAAGTGGAGTGAAGACATTAATAATCTGTAGGCCCATCGATTTTTACGTTTTGCATTATATCATGTACAAACAACAAAAATGGTAATGTAGTTAATGAATGATGAAATGTTTTGAAATTGAAAATAGCAGAAGATATTAATAGAGTAATTAAAAAGTTATAATTAAATTAATAATAAACTAATTTTCTTACCAATTATTATATTATTTTGTAGTGAAAAATTCAGACTCTTCCTAGGTAAAAAAAAACAACATAATTAAACCCTACTATATCAATGTATGATAGTGGCGTAGGATTAAAATTATAAATATACGTCAAAATATTATTCCAGCGGATTGGGACACGTGTCCTTTATGATTTTTTTTTTTTGCTTAGTAATCCTACATGAGAAACATTTTAGATCAGGCCATTTTAATAATATAATGTTGGTCATGACCAAGGTCTAAGATATACGGATCTAGCTAATCTTCAGTTTCAGTTAACTGATATTGAATCCAAAGAGCGCTAGTATCTTATCATACTAGCTTTGTGCACAATTCAAATATTGTTGAGAAGTTGGAACTACAAAGTTTTAATTTTATTGTTTTAACTAATATTAGGACCAGAGAAAATAATTATTACTAACACACACATCATTTACAATATTTGTTTGTTAATGAGTGTAACCTTTAAAGTTGTTTGTGTGATCTCACAGCCTCAATTAGAAGGCGTGTTTGTGTAATATTGTATGTTATGAGTTACGAGTAACAAAACGAACGTTGCGAGGCTGTTATGATTATTTTATAAACTAATAAAGTTAAACTAGAGGAACTGACCACTAAAATGTTGTCAGCATTCCTTAGCAAGAAACCAGGCTGGATGCCCGGTTAAAAGGGAGTGAGGAGGATTGAGACCCTTGTGGCTGACTATAGAACATCGAAGGCTAGGGGGCACTGAAGTCAGGCGGGGGTCCCAGATTAAAACCCCAATAACGCCACCGAGGCAGGTAATGAAAAATGTTGAATTTAGAGGAAGTACACCAGCATTTGCATGGAGGGCAGTTGAAGAACTGATTAGGAAAAACAACCCACAGTTCAGACTGAGATTAAAATCCCAGTCTCCCCATTAACGGCAGACCAGTCTAGTGCGCGTGAGATGCCTTATACTAGGCATGTACAACCTGTGGCCCAGCTGTGTGATGAGAAATTAATGATTAATATCTTTGTACATAATAAAGGCTTTGTGACCAAACTTTCAAATATAAACAAGGTCAAATTACATGGTGATGTCTCTTGGAAATAGAAAATATGATTTATAGCAGTTTTAAATGATGTGATTGTATCAATTATATATCGTACAAATACCACCAGCCATATTATTTGGGATAGTAACTATAATTCTATCAGAATTCTTTTTAAAAAATCATTTACATTATTTAACTATTGCAATCTAGGTTAACTTAGACGATTCCTTACACCAGGCTGGGAGAGCGCAGCACCTTCGCTTGTTTTCATAAAACGTAGCCGATTCTCCAGTAATAGTTTCATAAAGTATTTGCTATTACTTTAGAATCGGAATGTTTTCTTTTACGTAAAGGTATCTATACCAAAATGGGATGAAATAATCTCAATTCAGAAATGTAAACTTAAAAATAAAAATTAATATAAAGCTACATGTTTGCACCATTATAACTATGCGGCAAATAAACAAATATGTACTCTAACCATTAGTTGAAGACAAAACTGATGATTATGTTTTTTTCAATTGCAATAGATAAATACTTGTTTTTACTATGAAACACATTGGTAGCCTCTGAAAGGCATCCTACGCTTCTCTGAAACTTTTTTTCTTTTTGTGTACGTCCGTGCTATCTTGAGATACTCTGAGTCTTTGTCCTAGAAAAGTCTCTTTACTGATCTTTGATATTCATGGTTTTAATTTCGTGAATAAATCGATCAGTGGTTTAAATTTATTAAAAATGGCCGCTATTCCGTTTACTTTAGTTTCACATTCTAAAAAAGTTTGTAGTTTATACAAGCGATCTTTGAGAAATTTGGAATCATATTGTGGAGATAGGTAAGATTAATAAAGAAATAACTGAACTAAGAGTTTTACCAAATATAAATTCTTCTTCTGAATTTTGGGCTCGTTCTGTAATAAACCGTCTGTATTAACTCTTTATTTAGTTTTAATATTTTGAGACCAAACCATAAGCCTTAAGCTTCGTCTACAGAGTCTATAAGCTCCGCATCCGTATAGTACTTAGTAATGGAGATTGCATCTTCACAGTTTGTATTAGCCTATTAATCACGTGACCATGCCAACCGATGAAATAGGTAGTCTAGGTAGTCGTAGACTACGGCCAATTAAACTCTTCGAAAAAAAATTGTCTGGAGCTAGGTGCAAGCAGACGTGGGCTGTATCCGAACAGTCTACTTATGTGGCATCGCCTTGACTCGTGCCCTTGATAGCTGCATTGGCAATCACGTGACCAAGTGTAGATCTGTCCGAATAGTCACGAAGGATACCTACGCAGGCTTCTCGGCCCTGCTCGAGGTCTTGGTCGCCATTGATATGATACGAAGGCTACCAGCCATGCTCTGTTCTTACGGTGTCGGTTGCAGTGTTTGACTTACAATTGTTTTAGTATTGTCGTTTCGTCTGCTAGAGCACTGACTTACGTTTTCCACCATTTTAAATAAGGTTGTTGCCGTTCGAATAGTTTGATGCAGTCTTCACTTTGAACAGTATGAGAAGTGTAAAATCATCAAGACTGCATCAAGTCTAAAACTCAAAGAGTCCAACTAGGGAGCTTTGGACTATTCGGATACAGCTGTGATCTGTGCGACCGAGGTTATAAGCAATACTAATGAGAAGTTTAACCAAAGTGATGCCATTTTTTCTGAGAATTTGATATTTCTCAAATACTAGGTTTCCCGACATTTTTAAATTTCAGAAACATATTTCTGGAATAGCTTCGTTCGTAAAACTCGCTGCAATTAGTGAGCAATTTAAAAAAAATGGCATTGTCTTTTTTCATCAAAATTAATAACTTATCTCTAAATATTTTATTGGCTACAGCCGTGAAACGATTTGTCCAACTATTATATAACCAATGCATTGCGATGCTAGTTTTAGCACCAATAGACTTGTTTTATTTTAAAACTGACCAAGCAAATGTGCTTCTATATTTTCTGTGTCAGGAGAATGTTTCGATACCACGCAGTGCTGCATCGCGCTAGGTTTGAAGAGCACCGCAATGTGAAAGATATGAGAGTGGCAAAAGATTTATTGGCGAAGGGAGAAGAGGAATTATTTTTAACACAGCACTACCAGCCTATGAAATGTAAGTGACCAATCTATTTAAATGCAAGTGAGAAAACTATTAACCCATTCCTTGGCGCGGGCGTTGAACAACGTCTTTGTTTTACAAAAGGTTCCCTGGCATGGGTGCGAATCGACGGTTCATTGTAATAAGTTATTGGACCACTGTACTTTTAACCAGTTTGAATACTTCATATTGAAAGCTAATAGATGGGGTTACCAGGTCAATGTATACATTGACCACGAATAAAGCAATTAATGAGAAAATAAGTTAGTAGTGAAAATATGTATCGGATAAGAATATACAAGAAGAAAAATGGGTTCCGGGCCTGCGTAGATTGTTGTGCTAAACACGCCCAGGGAATGGGTTAACTTCACAGTTTTAATTTTAATATTGTCTACTCACTTTTATAGACTGTACAATTTATATAGTCTTGTTTGGTATTCCTTCTTGCCATAAATGTCATCATGGTTTTCTAAATTATACTGAAAATACTTTGTAGATCACTTGCTTAAGAAAGTACTGTACATAGTAGAAACACGCTCTTGAAAACGTTATTGCATGACCGTTTGGATCCCATAGGGTTAAATGATGCCAACTGCACCAATATCACTACAAACAGTTGTTGAATATCTGTCATGTGCATTGCTGCATTAGATGACAAACTTTGTAAATGAAGAGAAAAAGTTGTCGTTAAACTACAGAACACCCTTGACAGATATTCAAGAAATATTGAGGTCACCATGTGAAGAAAATTAAATTCTTGCTTGTACTGCATTAATATTTTATTTATTTTGGCCAAAGAAATTTTGCCATAAAATTCGCAAAACACTGGCCTTTTATCGCGTACCCTTACACCTCCTTAAGTGATCATTCGTGAAGGTTTTTTTTTTTTTTTAGGTTAGCTGTAATTCTACTTTGATAAAAAGTTCACTTAAGTGTGAATTTACCTCACCTGACAAAAATATGTCCGCTAACTAAGATTCTTGCAGCATTAGGTCCAACCTCTGTTGACTTAAGTGCATACGATTCACCTTATCACGCTCATTCAGCTCTTGAAACTTTTAAGATAGTTAGTTTTTTACTCCACTGAAATTACCGTTGTTTCACCCATTTGTTTTGTTACGAATCCAATGTCACCTAAACACATACAAATAAAAAATCCACTCTGATTTCTCTGTTCCAAGTAGACACCCAGGTTCATCAACATGCAAACAGGTAATTTCCTGCTCATCTCTTTCAGCCTTATTTTTTAAAGGTGTATGTCAGTGTACAAACTACAATTAATCAAAGGAAAAATGGCGCTAAATGGCTGTATTGAATTAAACATCGAAAGAAGGATAGAAGGGCAATGTCTACACATGAGAAAGTTGTAGGCCTCAAAGTCAATAATTAAAACACAACAAAACACATAGGATAGTTATATAATTTTTGGGGTACATCAGTTCCCTTCTTCAGCAGAAAAGAGTAAAACACAGACTGGACTAAGGGTTCGGCCAGACTGACAAGCGTGCGAGCAACTGGGTGGCCGGACTGGCGAGTGTGCGAGCGAGCGCGTAATTAGCAGATAGCTCTCGATAGTTGTTGACGAGGAGGCTCCGAATCTTTGTTCAATGAACTGAGGGGGGTTTTAACAAGTGATTTATTGTTGTGGTTTTCTCATCCTCTCTCCACGCTAATGGTGATTCTTATTTGTAAAGGCCTACTTTGATAATATTGAAGTATTTTAACATATCAGTTTTACATGTATATATATAGGTATGGTTTTATGATCTTACCAATTAAATTAGTCCGTTAGTAGCAAGTGTGCTAAACCTATCGATAATAATAAAAATGTCAAAATGAGTAGTTTTCCTAGCACTCAATGAACCAACATACAATAATATTGCCTAGCGCCTGCAAACTAGACTGTACCGGGTCGAGCGCTCGCTCCAATCTGGCCACCTCTCATTACAACCAACGTATTCTATTTTATATTTTAGTCGCTCATGCACTCGCTCGCTCAGTCTGGCCACTCCCTTAGGCATCATGGTTAGATGTTGATCATGGTCACTTAGATTCTGTTGTTGCCTGTTCAAACTTGTGTATTTACTCTTGGTAGAGGGATAGTGAAAAACCACCCCCAGTTCAGCCGACCGAAATTTGAACCTTAATCTCCCTGTCTCTCGGCAGTCTAGCTCAAGCAAGGTGTAATTGTTATGCCTTCAAATCCACCTTTCACTCTAAGCCGTTTGCTCTTTAGGGGTCAATTAGTAAGCTCAATCCTAACCACCCCGTGTTGTTCATGCCTAAACAAACTACTCATCATAAATATCATGACGGTGACCTGGTGGTCTAGGGGTAAGGTGTCGGACTTCTGTGCTGGGGGTCCGGGGTTCAATCCTCGGTCCCGGCACAGATTTATCTGATCACCAAACCCTTCCTTCACCTCTGACAAGACGTGTATTAATCACAACTTGTGAATGTATGGAATGCCAGGCCTCCACCGTGGTTCGGATCCCACGTTAAACTGTAGGTCCTCCATTTTCATCTCACAATCACCCTACCATTACACATTAGCGTAAGTGCGTATAACCTGAACTGGTAGTAAGACTCGGTGCTAATAATAATAATAATAATAATAATAATAATATCATGACACGCACCCAACACCCCAACTTCCCGGTAATTTTCTCTCTCTCGTTTTTATGACAGGTTGCCAAACATTGATTGTTATGTTTCAGTCGCAAGGTCCCCTGGTGGTTCGGCGTACCAGCGGGTGGTGGAACATCCTGATTGGGTGTTGGACTATTGGCACCCCTTGGAGAAAGCTCGCTACCCTGAATATTTTGCTCGCCGAGAAATTCGCAAGAAGCAGTTTGTTGAGATGTGGGAGAAACAGTATGGCAAGCCGAAATCAGACGCTACTCAACATTAATTTTAAGACATTTTTATGAGTAAGAAATATATATTAGAATTTTATGGGTTTACACATAGTCTCGTAATACTGTGTTTGATTTCTGTAAAAATAAAGTAGGCTAATACATAATGTCAGACTTATGTTTAGTTAAGGGTTTTTAAATGTTATAACTGGCCCAATCTAAAATCTACACTGCAAAATTGTATTTATTTATTCAATATTGATAAAATACACAATTTCCCTCTGTATTTGTGTATCGAGTCTAATCCTAATAGTATGCGACTGTGCATTTAGGATAATGTACGGCTACCTAGTGATGAAACATAATTTTCCGATTGCCTCTATAATTACAAGTGAATATTTTAAGCTAGATAAAATGACTCGGTGAAGATGAAATAAAATGTTTAATTTAAACATACAAACTATTTTTGAACATTTATTTCCCTTTTCATTTGTCATTTGAATATTTATTTACTGTGAGAGCAGGTGCCTCAATTAGGTAGTGTTAAAAAATTAAATCTAAATAATTTACTTGAGAAATGGTTGATACAATATACCCTGAGATTTATTGTACATAATTATATATTATTTGTCGCTGGCATTGAAATTAAAATCGAGTTAATAAATAAGCATTTTTATTTCACACTATCCTCAACCTAAACTTTTGTCAATATTCAAAGAAATAATTCTATTAGTATATTGAACACTACAACATTTTGAGAAGTGCAAAGAGCTATATCATCACCATCAACATCAACAACAACAACAACAGTTTCCAGTCTGTGGCCAGGTCAATTTAGTAAAATGCCTCCATCTTCCTCTATCCTTCCACCATTCTTCTTCCTACACTCTCTTTCACTCTTGTTGCTATCTGTTCCTCCCATCTCTTCCTTGGTCTTCCTTGCGGTCCCTTCCCTACATACTTCATATCCATTAATCTTCTTGGAATCCTCTCCCATCCTCCTTCCATGTCCATACCATCTCATCCTAGTTTCCTCTACTCTCTCCTGTACCCCAACTCTAGCTTTACATTCTTGAATTAAAATAGGTAGAGAGGTTTCGAATCTACTATTTTATAAACTGAGAATCCTAGAAAACCTGATAAACCCAAGAGATAAACTTCACTTTATTATATCTTAAGCTGCCTAATGGCCTGGAAATGTGTAAGAGAGTGTAAAAAAAACCACACTGTATAATAATGTAAAATAAGTTTTAGTTAAGGAAGCCAACCTGCAAGTTCCATAACATAGCTTTATTTGTGTTTTAAATGTCTCTTCATATGAAAAAGGAATATTTCTGAAAAGTCAAACAATATGGAAGTGTAAAAAGTGTGATAAGAAATTAAGAGAAGTGTGTTTGTTCTTATCCAGGCCTAATCTAAATATCCTTTCAGGTTGGTTTCCTTCACTATCAACTACTTCACATTATTGTACAGTGTTTCTACACTGTCTTGTTATAAATATTCAAAATAAATACAAATTGTAACTGAATGTTGACATTCACTAAAACATTCATTTAATTAATACATTAATGGTATAAGGTTTGGTTAAGTTTGTCATATAATTATTTAGGGCTAAGGCTCAAATGTAAGAAAGAACTTGAGACTTAGCGAAACAGAAGGCGGAGTAAAGGCGAAGTTGAGTTTATTTATTTATTTTTCTGCAAATCCAACTCCGCTACAACTTTTTTTTTCACCCGCTTCGGTGGCCGCATGGTCTAAGGCGTCACTATAACCATAGACTAGACTGCCGATGATGGAGATTAGGGTGCGAATCCTGGTCAGGTGTACTGACAGTTTTTACTCTCCCTTCATGCAAATGAGGGTTCACATTTTCTAAATTCTACCTTTATCCCTAATACATCAGCATAATTAGGCCATAGAAGCTTATAACCTGAGTGGGTAGTAAGATGCGGTGATAAAAAATAAACAACTATCTAACTCCACCCCATTCTTGCGTATGTGCATAAGTAACTAATAGCTGTATTAAAGCTGTAAAACAAATTCTAATTCAAAATTTGAAAAAAAAAAAAAAAGCAAGTCTTATACTTTTAAATAATTTAAGGGTCCTTCCTATCTTTATAGATATCCTAAAGACTCAATCAAGTGTCTACCAAATGATCAGTTGATGTTAGAAAACCATGTAAATACATTGCAAAATGTGAAAGGTAAAAGAGCTAAGCTGAAAAGTTTTAGGTTAGATAGAAACAAGAAGTTAACAAGATATTTACAAAAACGAATAATTGACTACAGTATAACTTCGATTCTAAGATACACTTTATATGCAATTTAAACATCTATAAAAACAGGGGGCATCTTAGTATCGCAGTTCTTTTCGATTTTTCCTGCGCTTTGCACACGGCACCACATGTCTTATTTTTACGCTGAAGCCACCTCCATGTTTGGCCATTTAAGGATTACTTGAGAAAGGAATAGGAATCCTGGCTGTTGACTGACAACCTTCCGCTGACACCGTCAGGAAAAATTAAGAAAGTGCCAGCGTCAAAATTGGTATCAACAGCTTGGAAGCTAATCCCAGAATTAATAGTATCACCAACGCTCTCGAGAACTCAGTATTATGGGAAAATGGAGATAAAGACGGCTCAGAAGAATCATACTCTGAAGATGAAGTAGAGACTGATAATGATTCAGATACAGATATCGACGACTCAGAAGAATCAGACATATTAAGAAGGGAGTGAAACCACCTACTGATAAATAAGCTACTGCCTGTATTGTGTTAGTAAATTAAATTCTGTAGTAAAAATATTTCTTAGATAAGATAGCTTTTTTTTTCCGTTGGTGGTACTAAACAATTAAGGTTATTCTTACAATCGATGGCGTCTTAGAATCGAAGATACACGATAGTTACTTAGAAATGTAAATAACATGATATTGATTGGGAATATAAAAAAAACTTATTTCTTCATACTTTCTTTATTTTTCATAGAGCATTTTAAATATTAATATATTTTTAATGTAAACACACCCCTAAAGGTATGTTCGAAACAAAGCATTGATGTAAATTAAGTTTTCTCCAATCTTATATTCACTGCAGGAACACACGTCTTTCACCAGCTAATATTACAAACAAAAACAAATCAAGATGCTATTTATTCTCTTTTCATCACCATCATATAAATAATATTATACATATATACAAATAATAGTTTGTACATAATTTAACAACATACACTATAAATTAAATAACACTGCGCTCAAACTAGATTTAATTTAAAAGTGTTTTTAAAAAAGGGTTAGTGTAATGGTTTACACCGCTGATTTTTGGGTTTCCCCAATGTGATTATTACATTCTCTCTATGAACTACTACATTTCCTTTTAAATGTCCTTTTAACCCGCTTTGGTTGCCGTATAGTCTTAAGGCGCTACTCTCGTAATAGACTAGACTGCCTATTACGGGGAGATCGAGGTTCGAATCTCGATCGGGTGTAACGAAGGCGGTTTCTCCAAAATGGCTTTACACACTCCAAGCAAATCCGGACACATTTCCTCTAAATATAACTTGCTATAAACGTTACGTATGGACAAGGGAATCAAAGCTAGGACCGTTGGCTTAGCATGCCAATGCTCTACCACTGAGCTATACTGATACCAGATAAAATAATTTGTGAAACTTCGACTTCAAATACTAAACTTCATTGGTGCTGTTATGTAAATTATAAATTAATGTTCACAAAATATAAAATATGCAGTAATTGAATTAAATATTGTGATAGTACATTTATTCATCTTAAGCTGAACTATATTTTAAACTTTGAGCAATAAAACATTTTATAAATTATATTTAGTGTCCAAGTTATATAAATATGCACAGTATTATAATTATTGTTTTCAGTATACATTAATCCTAATTATATTTACTGGCTGGGATTCAAGCCATGCAAATGATTAGGGCTGGGCCGATGCCGATTATTAATCCGATCATCGGCCGATTATCGCATAACCGGCGATTCCGATGATCGATGTTTGAATCTCCGATTATTTATGCCGATTATTCAAAATGTGTGGGTATATTTTAATTCCTAAAAAAATAATATTTTATCTCTGCTCTCTCGTATGTGATCTTTGAATAATTAGCTTGTTCTTAGCGACTTAGGTTTGAAATAAACAGCACATCCAACATTCCAAACAAAATATATCAAAATAAATATATTTACCATAGGTCTTTTTCCGATTTATGCACGTTATTAGAAATAAAAAATACTCACAAGTAACAAATCTAATAATCATAAAATAAAATATAAGCAGATTGGTGTTGTTTTATTTCGATTTGTTAAAGATGCCCAAAAAATGAAACATCGGACGTAATAATCTCGCACATGCGCACATTTTGTTTTAAATGGAAACTGTTTTTCTTTTAATGCAAGTACAAAACTTTCCACTGGCAGGGAATTTGTTTCGCTCATATCTCAATATGAATTTAATTAATATATATTAATATTTAAATTTTACATTCTCTTTAATAGTTAAAAGTAAATTAAAATAAGTTTTAAAGTATTTCTTAAAAAAAAAACCCACGAAAAATAACTTTCGTTGCACATTATGTTATTTATTATTTATTTTATCATATTGAAGTAGAGATGGGCAAAATCGTTCTTTTAAATGAACGATTCATTGTGTCTGGTTCAGTTCAATGATCCGTTCCATTTTGACCCGTTCACCGTTTATTCGATTTTATAAAGGTAGTTTTTATTTAAATGTAGTTAAAACAATGTAATTTTTCATTAAGATTATTTAAATTGTTATAAAAAAGATCGGATTACTGTTTAAAAATGGTGATGCCTTTTTATTATACTTTTTTTTTAAGAAACCACTTATTTCTATACGATATTAATATTTAGTAGTTAAATTATGATAGAATGCTTCGTAGAATCACAAAAACCTATGTTATGATATATAAAAATCACAATTCACAAAAATATTACGATTGTTAAAAATTGTTTAATATTGAAGCCATATTTTAATAGACATTGGATGTAAAAATTCCTATTTCATCTAAAAACAAAATAGATGTAAGCCTATTCTCCTTGTGTGCAAAAATATGTGTGCCTTGATTATTTTTTATCATTAAAATTAAATTTAAATTTGCTGATTATGATCTGTCTTTGTCTAATGAAAGGGTCAGTAGGCCTATTTAATTATAAATGTGAAATCATATTGTAATTATCTAACATGTACCGGTATATTTGCTATTTATTAATGTGATTTGTTTTTGTTTAATGATAGGTTCATTTGTCCTAACAATAACATACAATAATAATTGAACAACCTTTACACTTTAAAAGCTTCTATTTAAATGTTATTAAAACAAAACTATATTGGACATTATAAAACTAGTAAAAGTAACTTTTTTTTGCTTTAAGAGTCATTTTACTTTATACACTTATTAAAATTGAAAACAAACATAATCGGCATCGGTGATCGGCCTAATCGGCAACAAATGATCGGCATCGGACTAATCGGCAAAATAGCTGATCGGCCCAGCTCTACAAATGATTAGTTCTGAATCACTCATACTATGCATGCTTTAGCGCCAAATGAAGAAAAACATGCCAAATGAAGGTTTGAAGTGAGCTTTATCAGAGGTTAATGGTTAACTTCTGAAGGTTAACACTTTTGACCATAGTCATACATGTTTCCAACAATCTTGGCTACAAGGTGAACCATAATCTAGAGAAATTAAAGTTCCTTAAGATATTTGGGAAAGGTATGTAGAAAAACGACGAGGAAAATCGGAACAGGAAACCAGGAGATTGAAGTAGAAGACGAGGTAAAGGAAGATGTAAAAAGACTCATCATTTTAAAGAATGAAGTGTAGAGAGCCATAAAGGACATGCAAGAAGGAAAAATAGTGGAGATGATGACAAACCAGCTGACCTGAAGGAAATGGGAAACAAAGGATTAATGGCTCTGACAAAACTTATTTTCTACGAAACAGGAGAATGGCCTGAGCCCATTCTAGCTAGACATAACCTTGGTGGCTCTAAAGAAGAAGAAACCAGTTAAGAAATGCAGTGACCTCAGGATCATCAACCCTCATCTCACGGGAATATCGTGGCAAGAATACTCAGCAGGCAACTGAAACATAAAATAGAAAGTGTGATGGAAGAAGACCAATTTGGATTCAGAAAAGGATCCAGAGATGCTATCAGGATGATGAGAATCATTTCAGAGAGAGAGAGAGAGTGCCGGCAGTCAAGAAAGAGGTCTACATTGGTTCCATCGACTGACAAAGGGTGTTTAATAGAACAAAGTGGAAGAAACTGATGGAAATACTCAAGAAGATCGGCATCAACTGGAGGGACAGAAGGTTGATTACAAACCTGTACCTGGGACAGCAAGTGAAGGTGAGGCTGAATGATGTAGAGACCAACAGCGTAGAGAGAGGAAGAAAATTGAGGCAGGGATGCTGTTTTGTCATCCAGTCTATTGAACTTGATTCAACTTGTATGGAGAGTGGCTGATCAGGGTAGCCCTGGAGGAACATGTCATTATGAATACATATTACAAGTTTTATTTGCACATATTAAGATGCTACATTCAAGAAATTGCCCCAATAACACTCGCGTTTCTTCATCGTGTCTTTCTCTCAGAACACCTCGTTAACAAGTGCTGCAAATTATTCATACCCCCCACCAGTTTCATGGCTATAACATTAATTTTGATACTGAGAGCTGCTGAACTCTTGCGAGCACAAGCAAAACTACCTTTTAAAAAGAAATCAAAACAAATACAGTTTGCAAATGAAAAATATTGCTCTCTTTCTCGCACTCACACTGCGAGGTTTTTTTCTTTAATAATTACTAGAGCTAGAAACAAGCAAACCAAATGTTCCTAACCCGTAGCCTGCTCGCACGTGTACGGAAATGAATACACAACAGTACAGTGCGACTAATAGATTTGACACAAACTTAATTTAATTACACCAAAAGCTATGCAACAAAGCAGGATCATTACAGTACTCCCCTACTTTCTGAGTTATTTTTAGAAGAAAAATAAGTCAGGAAGTAATTCGGTCAGCTTGTTTTTACATTGAGCCCTTTGCACATATTATGACACCACTAAAGCTTATATATTTAATAAAAACTAGAAAACCAATGTATTGATTACATAGAGTAGCGGCAGGCATCAATCATCTGATATAATTTAAAATGTTTATCATTTACTTCAAAATCTCTCACTTAACAGTTCTAATAATGTTCATTTTGCTTTGCCATTTCCTTTTCTGATTTTAATGTTCTATGGCAGAAAGGTTTTAGTGTCTCACTTTAATTGATAAAACACAATAGACTAGTGATATTAAAGAGACTTATTATTTAGAGTTTAGCTAGCCTTCTTACATGTACACTATTTTCACATGATAATATAATATAATAAACAACATAAAAAAAACATACACATTGCACTGCACATAATTAGCATGAAACTCTTGACAAAACACAAAATATAATATCTTTGACATTTCAGACTAAATTGGTAGTTCTCTTGAATAGCATTCAAAATATACACTATCCATATTTCGGTAGAATTATACCCTAAGTTAAATTCACATTACAAGAAGATCTTAAAAGATTTTTCTTATACACACTAAGTTTAAAACACAATTTACTAAGCTCATAGTAAAATCCTAATAAAAGCTTTATCATTATGAGGACACAAAGCCTATTCCTGCTCCAGCCATACTTCCCTACTTTCCCTCTATCTTTGTCACTTTCTCAAAATAAGGTTTAATTTCATCCAAATGTTTAGGCTGATACACCTCTGCCACTACAGTTCTCGCTCGACCTCGTCCATCATCTTGCCTCTGTCCCTGATTAGTATTTTGGGTTCCCGTGTCTCTTTGTTCTCTGTACCTTGGTGGGTGATAATACTGATTATATCCCTTTGGTCCCTGATTGTGATCATATTGCCTATCCTGTCCCTGGTTGAATCGTGGACCACTATCTTGGTTTCCCCTGCTCCTATCTCCTTGCTCTCTCTCCCAATGTTGTGATGGAGGAGGTGTCCTGCCTTCCCTCTGAAAATGATAATTAGTTCTACCTTGTCCTTGTGGATGGTATTGACCCTTAAATTTCTGGAAACCTGACCAATTTTGTTTACTTTCTATCCCTGTACTTCTTTCTGAATCTGAAGATAAGTACCCATTTTGTGTTGAATCATGTTCCTGCACATCCCCTAAATATTCCCACTCTCTAGTTCTTTGACATCTATCATCAAATGCATTTAACACCCGTTCCATGTCTTGAAGGTCCTGTAAATTCGCGCCAATAAGAGCATCCTGTACATTTTGAGGAAAATGATATATTAAATGCCCCATGAGCCTATCTTCCTCTATCGGGTATTTCAAATACTTTGCTTGTACCTTATATTTGTGAAGATATTCACACATAGTTCCTGCTCGAACACTGTATTTACCATTGAAAATCTGCTGCAAAAAACTATCTTGTTTTACCTGTGACCAAAATTTTCCCAACAAAGCACTCTTTGCTTCCAAAAATGTATCCCATTCTCCTTCTACAGAATTTGCCCAGGACCTAGCTTCCTCTCTTAATCCTGATAACAAAATAGCAATCTTATTAGCTTCACTAAATCGTTCTCCTTCCAAAGTACGCTCCACTTTTCGAATATATTGGATTGCCGAAATATTTCCTTTCTGCCCCTTGAATTTGGTAATTGAAGATAACATCTCCTCATTCACTCCTCTAAACAAGACACTATTATGACAAACATGACTATCAACTTTCTCTTTATTTTTGACTTCGTTAAATTTGCATTCTAAGTCCTCCACTTTGTTTTGTAATTTCTCAAGATTTTTCATATAGCTATCTTTTAACTTTTTGACCTTTTCCTCTATGCTTTCGCCTTTTTGGGTTAGTACATCTTCTACTTGCGACGTAATATAATCCCTGTTCACATCCAGTTGACCCTCCAATTCTAACCTAACCTTACTGACTTCTCTTTCCAAGTTAGACTGAACTATTTTGACACTACTTTTTATTTGAACAATTTTGAACTCAATGCCTTCTACCTTATTTTCCGTACTTTTGACTGTCTCTATCAATTTCTTTTCTAGCCCTTCTATTTTTCATTCACTTTGTCAACTCCCCCAATTAAATCAAAATGAATTTTTCTTAAATTATCTTGTTTTTGTTCCAACTCGTTTTGATTTTGTTTTACAGTGATCAAACTCTTATCTAGATCCATTACCTTAACATTAAGTGCCTGGTGCGATATTTCCAGGTTATCTAGTTTACACTCTAATTTTATTCCTAATTCTTTAATATTGTTTTTTATTTCTTTATTATTGTTTTTTATTTGTGTTCCCAATTTTTTATTATTATCTTCCATCTGACTCATTATAGTCATGATAAGTTGTTCAATTTTTTTGTTCCCTTCCCCTATTAAATTCTTTTCTACCTGAGCTGGTTCAGAATCTCTTTTACTATCCTCTATGTCTACAGTAGTTTTTTTTAATATCGAAATTTCATCACCCCCATCCTTTAATTTTGAATGTCCCTTTGAGCTATTTTCATCTAATATCTGATTCTCACTATTATTTCCTGACTCCCCTTCTTCTACCTGTTCTATTACAGAAATGCACCCTTCATGTAAGTTTCTACTGTTTGCATTTCCCACCTTTAGTTTGTTTAATCTACTCTCATACATTTCATTTTCCCAATCCTCGTCACTCTCCTCTAATCCTTCTTGGTTATATGGTCTGTTCATGATGTCTTTATCTTCCGAACAAAATGGAAACTGACCTATCCCACTACTACACTCTTCCCCAATTAAATCCTCTTCTGATTCTAACATCATCAACTAAAAGAGTTGTTGAATTTCTTAAATATATTAATTTCTAAGTTTAAACACCTTTTAAGTTCTACTTACTTCATTAAATGTTATAAAGAATTCCCTTACTACAATGAACCCATCAATCAATTAATTAAAATAATTAAATGTAACAAACAAAATATATATAACTACTGCTCTTCTGTTGATCTGTCCCTCGGTGATTGTCCAGCATCCGTTGATGAAATACTTCGCTGCTATCCACAATGACATTAATTAATTAAAATACTGAAATGTGACACAAACATTTTATTCATCCCCTTCTATTCTGTTGATCTGTTCCACGGCGATGGTCCAGCATCCGCTGCTCTGTTGCCTCACTGCTGTTATCAATAACATTAATTGATTAAATAATGAAATAATACCATGTAGCAAAACATATCTACGCTATTCAGTCGACCTGTCCCTCGGTGATTCGCCAACATCCGTTGATGAAATACTTCGCTGCTATCCTGCATTGTTGATGAAGTACCTACAGGAACGCCTTTGTGTGTCACAGCTGCTCCATTGCTGCATCTGCCCCGCTGCTGCATCTGCCCTTGAATTGGTTGGTAGCACCTATTAATTCCCCGTGTTCTCCGCGAGTATTTTATCAAGCCGTCGGTGAGCACCTCTTAAATTCCCGAGTTTACCGTGAGTGTTTTTTATCAAGCCGTCGGTGAGCACCTCTTAAATTCCCGAGTTTACCGTGAGTGTTTTTTATCAAGCCGTCGGTGAGCACCTCTTAAATTCCCGAGTTTACCGTGAGTGTTTTTTATCGTGCCCCGCGATTGGGAAAGCCATTTGTCGCGATTCTCCTTCCACGCGAACCTCCTGATGATGTTGTTAATTAAATAATGTATATATTAATACATATTACAAGTTTTATTTGCACATATTAAGATGCTACATTCAAGAAATTGCCCCAATAACACTCGCGTTTCTTCATCGTGTCTTTCTCTCAGAACACCTCGTTAACAAGTGCTGCAAATTATTCATACCCCCCACCAGTTTCATGGCTATAACATTAATTTTGATACTGAGAGCTGCTGAACTCTTGCGAGCACAAGCAAAACTACCTTTTAAAAAGAAATCAAAACAAATACAGTTTGCAAATGAAAAATATTGCTCTCTTTCTCGCACTCACACTGCGAGGTTTTTTTCTTTAATAATTACTAGAGCTAGAAACAAGCAAACCAAATGTTCCTAACCCGTAGCCTGCTCGCACGTGTACGGAAATGAATACACAACAGTACAGTGCGACTAATAGATTTGACACAAACTTAATTTAATTACACCAAAAGCTATGCAACAAAGCAGGATCATTACACAGTCTATTGAACTTGATTCAACTTGTATGGAGAGTGGCTGATCAGGGTAGCCCTGGAGGAACATGTCATTATGACGAAAGGACGAATCATCAACACAATAAAATAAGCAGATAATCTAGCATTTCTGGCCAAAAATAAAGAAGAAATGATGGACCGGCTGATGAAGAAAGAGAGAGAAGATAACTAGGAGATCAACAATGAGAAGTCAAAAAGTGATGATTTAAAAAAATGAAGAGCAGCTAAAAATCAAAAGTGGAAACCAAGATTTAGAAAATATAGAGATGTTCGAGTACCTGGGAAGTCTGCTGACAAAGGATGAATACTGTACCAAGTCGAGGATCGCCATGAACAAGGAAGCTTTCAACAAGAAGAGGTTGAGTTTGGAACTAAGGAAGAAACTGATGAAATGCTTTAGCATCGCATCAGAGTATGTAGCAGAAACTTGGACTCTCAGGAAAATGGAAAATAAATACTTGGAGAGCTTTGAAATGTGATGCTGGAGAATATAAGGTGGACAGACAAGAATGACAAATGAAGACTTCCTAAGAAGAGAACCATTTTGGATGTGATTCTTTGGTACAAAGCAAACTGAACCGGACACATTCTTAGGAAAAATGTCTTCCGCATGATGTCAGAGAAATAAAGGACGAGGGAACCAGGAGCTTAGGAAGGAGGAGGATTTAAATATTGGATTACTTTAATATAATAAGAAAATTCTGAGAGCTAAAGGAGGAGGCAGAGGACAGGGTGCATTGGCGTTAGGTTCGCTTACAAAAGGCATGGGACAAATGTAATACAGAACACCTAATAAATAAAGATTCAATCATAAAAGTGTGATTTAGGTTCAGTTATTTTGGCATGGGAAATAAAACAAGAGCTTGGGGTATAAAAGAAATGGGTATACATCAAGTTTATAATTTACTCCATTTACATCTAGAGTTTGAGGCAACTGACGCAGACGCCATCGCCTTTGTAGCGACTGAGCATCCGTAACATATTGAGCTTCTTCTGGTTGCTGAAGGAACTCTCGAGTTCATATAATGTGCACACATTAAGGAGCAGACTTTCGTGGAGACCACGTGTGGGGTTATTGTTGACTGCTCCTTCTAGGTGAACCAGTGCTTCCTTAAGGCGGCCTAGGTACAGTAGGCACACACCCATGTTGTTCATCAACTGCAACATAAGCAGAGGTAAAGATCAAATAAATGTAGGATACCCAAACAGTCACTATGTGGGGTGGAGGGGAATCGTGTGGACATATAATATATTAAGAATAATTCTGTAACTAAATTATATTTTATTTTTAACACACATTATTAAAGTGATTAGAAAACTGAATAGAAAAAAAAGCGAGTTTTATGCAAATGCTATAGAAGTTGCTTTAGTAGTAGTATATTTAACTATATGGTAGACATAAATTATTTTACTTTACTAAAGGCGGTCAGCGAGAAAATATCAGTCACTGTTGGGAAACAGGGGTTTAAATACAATAATATGTGTCATTTTCTGGAACTACCACTCTAGTTTGACTTAAGTTTGTACTCCCTTTTATGCTTCACCTACAACCACCCTTTGTTATGTAAATAAGAAAGAGGGGAAAGAAAACTGAAAATTAACTCAAGAAAAATATGAAGCTCACAAATTACGTTCACAATTTTAATTAATTGTTAAGTAGAACATTGATGTTAAAATAGGTTAGAAAATAGTTTATAACACTGTTACACCGTCTCCGTGCCTTCTACTTAACGACCACAATTAAATAAAAGGGAGAAGGTATAATCGACATAAAGGAAAATATAAGCAGAATTAAAAATATAACAATAATATGGTTTATTCAGTATAAACGTAGATAAAGCAAAGTACAGTGGTCTCATTATATCATTCTGAATAATGCTGAAAATAATAACGTGAAGCGCAGAATGTAAACCTTCCATGTTTACATTTATTACAGGTCGTCTTTAAGAGACACAAAATTACGTAGATTAAAAAATCAAAAGAGAAGTTAAACTACCAAAAGTGAAGTGGAGTAAGATATCCACAAAATGAAACAAACATTAAATATTCTTGCCTGATGGGCTCCTCAAACAATTACAAGTTACAATACGAAAATTTACAATTACATAAAACATAACGCGAGAGTTTGACTTCCAGACGCTAGTCAAAATCTCCCGGGACTAACTATATCTTAGAAAAACTAAAGAATGAAATTTAGAACAAAATTAAATTATATAAAAAAAATAACAAGCTTAATTTTAATTCTACAGTCGCGTGAAATAGCAAAATACAAAAGTCCACACATTTTAACAATTTACATTTAATTTCACTCAATACAAAATTACCAATGGTGGATTTCAAACTAAACTAATAAACTAACCAACTAACCAACCGCGCCTAAGTGGTGGCATACAAGTTACATTTATGCGACTGAGATAATAAAGCAAAAAGTTAAATATTAAGCAAAACACAAAATAAAGATTTTAACCCGAAAATATTATAAGTTGAAAATGAATAGAGTTCTTTATAAGTAACTGCCATAGTTACGTTCCAATTTATGATGCATGAATGTTTATCCGATCATTGTCCAGGTAGACGACAATGATCCGTCCTCGTTCGTAGATTTTAGATAGTCCAAGTTTTTAGACAATGTCAGCCTGTTTTATAGTGATTTTCGTTGCACGGAAAGAGGGGAGGTAATTACTAGCACGCAGTTGCTAGCTGTCATCGGTCACGTAGTCACTTTGTAGGGTTGTTCCATCGGAAAATTAGAACAAGTCGGCGATCATTGGATGTTTGTGTTGTTTGGGGAAGTTCATCTGACATCCGTCAGAGGGCGGGTGGATTGTTGTCTTCTAGCGTTTTCCATGTTGTCATTCCTCAGATTCAATCTGACTAGACGGAGAATGACCACGCGTTGATTGTAGACTTTCGTTAGCTCGGCCCCATTCTTCACGTTGGCTGCGCGGTGTCGTTCAGCTTTGGTGGCGGCTAGTGATAGAAGATTTCAAAGGTAAGTTCCTGAACAAATACGAGTGTAATACAGAAGATTGTACAGCATGAAATATACTGTGTCGTATTATCTTTCCGTATTAGCCTACAGGGACTACAACAGAGAAAAGTACCATTGTAGGAATTATTGAGCGGGTGGTATGAATTCTTGATAGTTACGTATCAACATTATAACGGGATGGATCCAATTGTAACTAACTGTAAGTTAACGTTACAAATCTCCCCCCCTTGACCAGGAGAATAAGAAGATGCAGCATCCGTCCTCAGCAAGGCGGAACATCAAAGGGCTCAAGGTTGCCTTCTTGTACATCATCTTCCCAAACAGCAGGAGATGATCCATCTTTTTCAGCTCTAGATTCCATCATCTAGAGAAGCAGTCGGTACCACTATGTAGACTTTACCAGAAACCAGGAGAGAAAGGAAAACAGGATGCGCAACGAAAACTCATATACAACAAGTCTGTTGTCGAGATGTAAGTGGCGTTAAGTCACACGCAACCACATGTCTAATTGTCTGTATGAACACATGAAGAATCTCTTCTTTCTTCTACGTTCAAACTCAAGTTCTCACAATAAAGTTCACTAGACTACAAAGTCACAAAAGTTTATCCTCATGAAATCCTAAAAACCTATAGAAATCCTACATAGATGTATCGGAGGAGCGTCCCCCCCCTCAACACTTTTGAAGGTTCCTATTCAAAGGTTTGAGAGTTTCAAATGTTAGATCACTATAATCTCACTATATTCTATATAAGTCCATTCTCAGCACTCAATCTAGAATAGAGTGTCTCAAAACATAGAATAGAGAAAGTTACGTCATAATTAAATCAAAAGAACATTTGATTTCGTGATCCAAATTCCATGAAGTGGAACATCATTATAATCTATAAACTATTCACTTATTTTATAAACACATAATATCCACAAGTTCAATTACGGTTCAATACCTGTAAATAACTATATACATGGCCAACAATATATAGATAACAAAACACTATATCTACAAACCACTGATATATAACATATCATTAATGGTAAACAACATTTAAATTTTAAACACGATTTGGCTCACAGCCAAGGCACAATGCCATCAAACAAAACTCAAATTAATAAGGGATGCCAAAAGATTAATTATAGGTCCCCATATACCTATAAATTAGGCATGATTCCACATTATTATTAAGAGTATGAATAAACCCGGTCAATACAATAATTAACAAAATGAGATTACGTTAATTGACCGTTCATTAAATGACTCAACAATAGTCAAATAATATCAAGACATCAAGTCTTACCCAAAACAGGAATACCAAAAAGATCAAATACAAGTCCCCATAAACTTATAAAAAAATTTCTTGGCATCCTACATTTACCTAAGTAAATCCAAAATGGAGTAATTAAATCTGTAAGTACAATAACTTACGAACATTATCCATTAAACTATGACATTCTAAAGCGTCGGTATTAGTTTAAGATGGCTCACATGAGCTCTTCGCGTATCGGTCGGGTCTGTCTGGCACATCAACCTGATCGACACGGGTGATAAGAAAGATTCAACTGACCAGGGTCTATCCCATCTGGGAGAGAGCCTGGCAGATATTTATTTAAAACAAGACAACATAAAGAAACAAGCACAAGAACTACAACGGGGGAAGGGGGGCATGGAAATGCGCTTGACTCGTAAGACCCATGATTCTTACGGCGCACAACTAGTTTCCTGAACTACACTTGCTCTGTACATGTCCTAACTGTTTACAATTAAAACAGCGAATTCCTGACAAAAACTTACTATCCAACGCTCGCGGGCCAATATGGTTCTTCTTCACAGGTTGCACACCCAACTGAGAAATCGCAGTATTATTCCTAGACCTACCACAATAACTAGGATTCGAACCCACGCCTGGATTGTCAACAATAAAAGGCGCATGATTTTCCAGAAACTCACTTTCAGACAACAAAGTACCTTCAATTAGGGAAGCTAACTCATGTAACTCAACTATCGTACTAGGTTTAGAAGTAAATACAAAATGACGTCGAGACAAGGGCGACACATTCTCCAAAATAATATCTACTATCTGACATTCAGAAAGATCTAACCCTAAAACTTCAACGGCCTCAGAAATGGCCATGATGAAACTCCTTAACGACTCATCAGGACGTTGAAAGCGATGTACATACTGCTTACACAAACTATCTTTAGCTCTAGTAGGGACAAGACAGTCTAATATCTTACGACTAATAAGTTTCCAACTTAACCCATTAACTAGCCCTTCAGAAAACAAACGAGTTAAATATCCAGAAGTTTTACCTAAACACAATGCAATAAACTCGGACTCAGAACCGATATTTAAATGACAAATCCTTTGAACCTCAAGTAAAAATAAAAAAAGAGATGAGCTGTCCTGACCATCACACAGTGGTATTTGATTTACAAAATCAACGAGAATTTTACTTTGGATTTTATCACTCACCAAAACGCGTGACATTTCAATTGGATCTCCAACCCTCACCGGTACTGAATGATGATTCTCCACTCCCACTGTTGCCTGGTCTCGAGACGTATCGCTCTCCGAAAGGATTCCCACGAGAACTGCACGAAGTCTTGCTACGGTGGTTTCTGTTGAACCTTGCAGTCCACGCTTAGCAAGCTCGGAGATAAGGCTTTCTTTATTGAGTCGGTAAACATCAGATTTAGACAACACGCTCGGCTCGCCAGTCACTACTTCCTCAGTCGAAGCGTCCGTAGTCAAATTGTTTTCCATTATGAAACAGAAAGAGAAACAAGGTTAAACTCAGGCTATGATTTCACAACACCAACAAAAATATACAGTATAATTTTCCAACATTTTTCAGCAATGATATAGGTTATTAATTAACTAATTAAACAGGAAGATCAGTTAATTAAAAGGACAGCAGAGTGGCGCAGTGTTACACCGTCTCCGTGCCTTCTACTTAACGACCACAATTAAATAAAAGGGAGAAGGTATAATCGACATAAAGGAAAATATAAGCAGAATTAAAAATATAACAATAATATGGTTTATTCAGTATAAACGTAGATAAAGCAAAGTACAGTGGTCTCATTATATCATTCTGAATAATGCTGAAAATAATAACGTGAAGCGCAGAATGTAAACCTTCCATGTTTACATTTATTACAGGTCGTCTTTAAGAGACACAAAATTACGTAGATTAAAAAATCAAAAGAGAAGTTAAACTACCAAAAGTGAAGTGGAGTAAGATATCCACAAAATGAAACAAACATTAAATATTCTTGCCTGATGGGCTCCTCAAACAATTACAAGTTACAATACGAAAATTTACAATTACATAAAACATAACGCGAGAGTTTGACTTCCAGACGCTAGTCAAAATCTCCCGGGACTAACTATATCTTAGAAAAACTAAAGAATGAAATTTAGAACAAAATTAAATTATATAAAAAAAATAACAAGCTTAATTTTAATTCTACAGTCGCGTGAAATAGCAAAATACAAAAGTCCACACATTTTAACAATTTACATTTAATTTCACTCAATACAAAATTACCAATGGTGGATTTCAAACTAAACTAATAAACTAACCAACTAACCAACCGCGCCTAAGTGGTGGCATACAAGTTACATTTATGCGACTGAGATAATAAAGCAAAAAGTTAAATATTAAGCAAAACACAAAATAAAGATTTTAACCCGAAAATATTATAAGTTGAAAATGAATAGAGTTCTTTATAAGTAACTGCCATAGTTACGTTCCAATTTATGATGCATGAATGTTTATCCGATCATTGTCCAGGTAGACGACAATGATCCGTCCTCGTTCGTAGATTTTAGATAGTCCAAGTTTTTAGACAATGTCAGCCTGTTTTATAGTGATTTTCGTTGCACGGAAAGAGGGGAGGTAATTACTAGCACGCAGTTGCTAGCTGTCATCGGTCACGTAGTCACTTTGTAGGGTTGTTCCATCGGAAAATTAGAACAAGTCGGCGATCATTGGATGTTTGTGTTGTTTGGGGAAGTTCATCTGACATCCGTCAGAGGGCGGGTGGATTGTTGTCTTCTAGCGTTTTCCATGTTGTCATTCCTCAGATTCAATCTGACTAGACGGAGAATGACCACGCGTTGATTGTAGACTTTCGTTAGCTCGGCCCCATTCTTCACGTTGGCTGCGCGGTGTCGTTCAGCTTTGGTGGCGGCTAGTGATAGAAGATTTCAAAGGTAAGTTCCTGAACAAATACGAGTGTAATACAGAAGATTGTACAGCATGAAATATACTGTGTCGTATTATCTTTCCGTATTAGCCTACAGGGACTACAACAGAGAAAAGTACCATTGTAGGAATTCTATTTGGGTCGGAATTATTGAGCGGGTGGTATGAATTCTTGATAGTTACGTATCAACATTATAACGGGATGGATCCAATTGTAACTAACTGTAAGTTAACGTTACAACACTTTCAAAAATTTGACTTTATATTTTTTAAATTCCAGTCATTTTTTTAAGAAATTTGAGAAATTCCCTGATTTTTCCAGGTCAAACCAAATTCCCTGACATTTCTCTGATTTTTTTCAGGTCAAACCAAATTCCCCGACATTTCTCTGATTTTTTTCAGGTCAAACCAAATTCCCTGACATTTCCCTGATTTTTCCAGGTCAAATCAAATTCACTGACATTTCCCTGTTTTCCAGGTTTTCCAGACGGGTGGCAGCCCTGGTTCTGAACCACCAATGAGCAGTATTAGAGCCCTAAAACAAATTTCACTTTAAAAAAAAAGTTCATTTAAAGTTTTGTGTCTAAGATATAAAATTTCCTTGACTCCTCAAATTTCTAATATCCTTGATTATAATACTCTTCCTAAGGGATGGGCATATTTTTCAAAGGGCCTCAATGTTAGTGAATGGATAGGCCCTATATGACTATGAAATCACCCACCTTTATGGAGTAAAAAAGCGATACTTATTCTCATAAAATGGCAAATAGTTCACTTAATATGTTTAATTTAAGGCCCTTGGCCCTGTTGAGTGGAAGTCTAAAACCTATTTTGTGGGATGGTGGTCGGGAGGGTGAAAGGCGTGGCTTCATAAACGATCAAAGTATCCTTCCGCGCCAACAAGAACAGATGGATCATGGAAACCGTAGGTGGCGCTAGCTACCGGACAGGTCTTGTGGAAAAATCATACGTTTGGAAATATCAGTTTTCTCGAGAACGAGTGAAATTTTAAAAGTAATATTTTCAACACCTCTTCTAAGATAATGCATCAATGTTTATTAGGTGTTACATTTTTTTATGCACCCGGCAGTTTTTTATTGAAAAAATTCAAAATTATTGATATTTGATCACGGTTAAAATTATAAAGGATATGTATATACAAAAAGTATAACTTAATCAACATGATTCTATTCTTGAGCAAACCGTTTCCGAAAATAAAATTGCAAAACATTTAAAATTCTTGAAGATAACCATTTGTTCCCATGACTCTGCATTTCCACGCCAAATGAAAAGGGCCAATCGCCTTAAATGACAAGGTAGCAAGAAGTGAAGGGAATTTTTACCCAATTTTTTTAAGCAAATAATTAAATGTATAGTTCTATCTCTTTAAAACAAAAAAAAAATCACCTCTTTTCACTTTTTTTTTAATCTCTCAGCCAGTACCTTCTTTGATTTTTTACTAAAATCTATAGTCGTAAGCAGAATTAAAAGATATGTCACCGCTGTGGGGGACTGATATAGATACTTGCTGGGGGATTCGTGATTGACGCAAGTCTTGGGTTTTCAAAGGTTTATTTATACTACAAATGTGATGTTAGAGTGAAGTTACAGTGAAGACCTTAGTGGGTGTAGAGAAGCAAGTGAGTGAACAAGGTGGTATGAGGTTTTTCCTATGGCCTGGCTGACAGCTAGGCGGGCCCTGCCCGGACGTCGATCCTGGTTCCCTGGGCTTGAGCGGCAGCCCCCGTCTGGTACTTGGTAAACCAGACGACTTAGCTCGCGTGGCCTCGTTACCAGTAGCGCAACCTCCTAGCTACGATCATCTGTAGTCAACCAGCCACGAGGGCCTCCGAACCCTGCTCTTTAAAACCTTCGTTTGGCCTGGTTTCCCCCTATGGCTTGTGGAGAACTCTTTTTCGTGTTAGCGCTTCTAGTTTGCTTGTTTACTAATTCGTCATAACAAAACTCATACCTTTCGTTATGTCATTCACTACTCATAAGCCTTCCAATCGAGGCCATTGGTGACAGATACCACATTTCGTATTGTAGTTCTAGGAGGTTTTCATATTTTAAAAAACGAGTGGAGGATAGTTTGTAATAGAATACCACAGATACTTCTATAATATGTTTAGAAACATACCATGATGTTGGCTGGTTCAAGGGCCGATGCTTTCTGAAAACAGTCGTATGCTTCTTGGAAGGCATTCTGAGCAACAGCCATCAATCCTCGATCCACAAGGTCGCGTAAGTCAGGTGTGCTAGGCACAGGGGTTCTTAAAAAAAAAGAAAAAAAAGCAAGTATTGGTAAGGATGAAAGAAACAAACATAATATATGTGTTATTTTTTGAGGGAAAAATAATATATATTTCTCCTTTAGTGTAAAGTAAGGGTGTGCAAGTATTAAAAACACACACACATATATATATATGGTTCTAGTTTCATTTTTAACCAAACTTGACTCAGATCACCCCCCCCCCCCCCCCCCCCCCACTTCCGAAATTCAAGTAATGGGAATTTTTAATTAAATCTCGAAAATGTCTAATTATATCAATCTGAAAGAAATTTAAAGATATAATTTCATTAAAAAACAATTTCCTAATAGTTCCTTTTGTCTGATTATCTTGTATGGCTACATTAAATTTGGTTAAAAATCTAAATTTGAATTATCATAAATTTTTAAAAACTTGTTCATAGTTTGTGCATATAGCCATTGCAGTTTTTAAATTTAATTATTTTATGTGAATAATTCTCTTTATAGCAGGTTTTTACATCCATTACTGTTTCCAGCCTATGGTCTGGGTCATTTTTTTAAATTCAAATCTATATTTTTCCACTACCGGCTGCCTAGGCCTGTCGTAGCTTCATATACCTTATAATCTAACTTAAGACTAGGACAGGCACAACACCCAGTCCTCGACCGTTAATTTATCATTGTTAAAGGGTAAACCCATATTTTCCCAATGATACATTTTCGGCCATGCCGGGAATCGAACCCATGACCCTTAGCTCAGTAGGTAGACACGCTACCAACTGAGCTAAGGTGTCGGATTGGCAAACTATACAGGTATTTATTCCTAATTTGTACTTCTGTTGTTGTCGCAATTCCCTGGCGGTTGCCAAGCTCTTCTCTGCTCCTGCGACGTCTCCCAGTTGTAGATACACTCTGCCTAGAGCTGACTGCAGAGCTCTTTTGTGGTTGGTTCCCCAGTCATGAGACCTCAACAATAACTCCAACACCTCCACCGCCAAACTGTAGTCCTGTGACAACAAACAAGCATTTTCAAGGATAGCAAAGTTTACTAACTGCGACCCGCCTCGGTGGCGTAGTTGGCTAACGCACTAGTTTCGTGGTGAGCTTGAATGCCGAGGACGGGGAAATCGAGGTTAGAATCTCTGTCGGGTGAACTGGGGGTGGTTTTCCCTAAATGGTTTTTCCACTCTCCCTCCATGCAAATGTGGGTGCACTTCCTATAAAATAAACCTTCCCACTTCCTAATCTATTAGCATAATTAGTAATTAAGCGTATAATCCGAATGGCTAGTAAGACGCGGTGCTAGATAATAATAAAAATACTAACTGCAGCCAAAAGTATTAAGGTAGTCTTCCAGAAACATGCACCTCCAGAGTTTCTTACTAAACATTATGGCCAAACAGTTAAAATGGAGTAGCTATAGGCAAATTATGAATGATTCTATGTCCACTATAATTTGGATTTAGACTTTGTAAATGCCTATAAAAATACCACAATCAATGTTAACATAGTGACCAATCAAAAGAGTAAAGTTTTGTCAAGATGCGATCATTTCTGATATTCTTCTCACCTTTTGATAGAGGGCACAGTTGATAATAGAGTGCAGTACCCTTGCTTCTCGACTTTTCCAAATTTTCTTGGACTCTGATCGGTCTGCTGTACTGAGCTCCGCAGGGCTGCCGTCTTCGCAAAGACCAGTCGTCAGATTATTCAACACCTGATCCAAAAAAATACTTGATATATTATAAAAGGTAGTCCTAAAGGAGAGAAGTTTGGTAGAGCAACCTCCTTTCATATATAATTAAATATATATCAAAGAACGAAAATATTTTTTTCAACAAGAGATATTTAACTATATAAGTGAGACGCAAATTAAAACTATTAAAGCAACTTTTATTTTAACACTTAACATATTACCGTACATTAATGACTGGCTCCAGCTCATCCGATATAATGGTTTAGCAAAAACACACTATGTAGCGACGATGTAATCTCACTGAGCTGCTTGGCAGTACTATGGTTTGAGACAGTGGCGTAGCTAGGTTTGAACCATAACACCATATAAATTTAAGTAAACCTAACAGATTAAACTGACTTTAAAAGTAGCCTATGTTGGTAGTTTCTTATTATTCTTGTTCCATAAAGAAAAGAAATTTTTAATTTTAATGGATTTACATTTACTGAAATGTATGTTATATTGAAATGCAAATCTGCTTACACTAAACTAACAACGCAATATACTCAGGTTATTGAAACCGTGATTCACTGAGAAATATAGACAAAACAAGGTTGCAAGGGGTAGGGGGATGGGAAAACCAGACTCAGGCAAGTCAGCTGATAGGCTGAATGCTGTATGTAAGCGAATGACAGAGCACGTGGGGTAAGTATGAGTCATGGGTGTGAGTGGGTAGGGAAGGGGGCGGGGATTCGGTAGTGATTGATTGACGCATGTCTAGATGCCATTGGCATCATGCCAAACAGACGCAGCTCGAGCCATTGCCCCGGCAAATGTGAAAGACATCATCCGACATCGCCCACCTAACAAAAGATAAAGGAACCATGTTATATTTTCTGTTAAGAGACCTTTCTTCACCACCTTCTTCCTTGTTACACCCTACCATAACTGACGAGTGTTTTTATTAAAATAACTTTTTCATAGACTTGAGCTTAGCCTGAAAATATACATTTTCCACTTCAAGTTCGTTCCACCCCCTTTGTCCGTTTGAGTCATGCCACCCTGGAGCGAATGCTCCAGTCGCTCTTCTGTAGCTACGCCACTGGTTTGAGTCACACTTGTATGTCATTGCCAATTTTTTTACGTTCAAGCCTATAACTGTAGGTGAACGGGATCTCCAGAGAAAGAATATATTAATGCTCAATTTTCCTTATAAAATTGTACTAGAGTAGAAAAATAACCCTAGAATATATAATTTTGTTATATTTGGAAGAAGGTACAGAAAAGTTTTCAATAGGAACACGTAAAAGAAACTAACACAATGTGGCTTTGACAATGAAAAGAGGAACATAGTTCACACATTGCCGCCAATGGACAGAAAGGTAATGGCTACCGCTTGAACAAAATCGAACGCTAACTCTTTATCCCTCGAACTACTTTTCATTCAAACGAAACTCATCAGAAGGTAGTGTAAAAAGCGCAACGCAACTTCATTAAAGACAAACACCAAAAAGAAAAAAAAAATAGAGAAATAGGAAAGAATGTTAGGACTTATAAATAGGGAGGTGTAAAACGAACAATTAACATAGAAGCTATTTTTTTCATTTTCCTATTTATATGTCATATTAATAAAATGTCCCTCAAAAAGTAAAAAGTGTCTTTTAGGGATGTGCCAAGTCTACTTTTTAAATTCGAAGCAAAGTCGAAGTGAATAATATGAAATTTTCTTGAAGCCGAATCAAAGTTTGAATATTTAAAAAGATATATTTAATGTTGGATATAAATACTATACTTTGCATAACTATTTAAATTTAGGTATTCAATATAATTTACAAAATGTTATATTTCAAACATAATTAAAATATTAAGATGATAAATTTAGTGTCGAATCCTGAATTTTACTTTCGAATCGAAGTGAGCGACTATTCAAAGCTTCGCCCACCCCTAGCGTATTCACTTAAAGAGTTATACTAAAATATATTATTAATCGTCACCTTGCGGACAGTGGCTAGTAGTGTGTGTAGCTTGTTGAGAGCGTCTTTATACTTCCCAGTGTATTGTGGCAGCTCAGCAAGCAGCAGTCTGAACGCGAACGGCACCATGGAGCCCAGGCGTCCGCCGTACAGCTCTGGGTAGAACTGGAAATAAAGATCAGGACGATCCAGGTCCCCAAATGGTTCGGATTCCACCTCGGCCAAAGAGAAGGAACGAAGCTTCACCAGTAACGCCAGGCGTGTGAACCACAACTGCAAGAAAATATATTTTTTTAAGCACCACGTCTTACTACCCGTTCGGGTTATACGCCTATGTACTTATTAAGTTGATGGTTTTAGGAATTAAAGAGGTTATATTTAAAGGAAGTGTAATTGCATTTGCAAAGAGGGAGAGTGGAAAACCATCCTGGAAGAAAAGATGTCTTAAATAATTGTATGTGGAAAAAGCAACATCTAATGAAAAATTGAGGTTTCCTGCTTGTTAATAATATAAATAGTGTCGTGTATTAGTGTCAATTTTGAAACAAAATTAATGACTTCCCATTCCACCTTTGTATTAAAAAATGCTTCGAAGACAATTAGAAAGATAAAAATAATTCATTTTAATAATAAATCATTGTAGTGTATTTATAAATTTTCAACATTCGATGGTATGGGTGTGTGAAATCTACTCTTTCAATTTGAAGCCAATACAAATCAAATACATGAAATAGTCTAAAAGCCGAATCAAAGTTCTAATATCTTTTGTTTTCAATTCAAAACCAATCCAAATAAAATACATGAAATAGTCTCGAAGCTGAATTGAAGTTGGAATATTTTTTGTTTTCAATTCAAAACAAATATAAATCGAATAAATAAAATATTCTCAAAGCCGAATCGAAGTTCGAATATCTCTTGTTAAGTTGTTTTATGCTTGAAAAAATAATATATTGTAGCTATTTATATAGACACTACAATTACTGTAAACTGCTTTATTGAACAATTTTCTGTAATATTTCATCATTCTTAAAAATCAAGTTATAAATCAAATTACAAATGAATTTTTTCAGATTTTTTCCTATATGAATATTGATTTGTTATGTATATAACAATTCAGAATTGGTAATAATTGATACTCAATTGGATTTTAGCTGTCAATATTTTTATTGGCAAAACTTTGTAATTGTCAGAGCCAGAATTTTTTCCGAAGCTCGGTTGAAGCTGATAATTGTTTCCAAGTCAAGTCGAAGCTTCACACATTCCCTATTCAACGGCATACGGATTCTAATAAAAATAAAAATTGTTCTTGGCGGTTGTAGATTGGGTAGTTACGGAAAATAATATATTAGAGGTTATAAAAAAGAAGAAAAAGTGAAATTGAAATCAAATGTAGAACTACTACTTTATGTGAAATAATATAGTTTTTATATTAAAGTTTTTTCTAATGTTGGATTGGATACACCTTTTGAAGCATTCGCTCACTGAAACCAAAGTCGGTGGCTGCATGGTCTAAGGTGTCACTCTCACAATAGACGATGACAGAGAGATCAGGATCCGAATCCCGATCCGGTGTACCGAGGGTGGTTTTATACTCTCCCTTCACACAAATGCAGGTATATTTCCTCTTAATTCAACCTTTTATTTCAGCACCGCGTATTACTACCTCTTCAGGTTATACGCTTATGTATAATTACACTAATGGTGTTAGGGATTAGGAAGGTTATATTTAGGAAAAATGCCATCGCATTTGCATGGAGGGGGGAGTGGAAAACCATTTTGGAAAAAACCTCCCTCAGTAAACCCGAATGAGATTCAAACCTCGTTCTTCCCGTCATCGGCGGTCTAGTCCAACACGAGAGTAGCGCGTTAAACCATGCAAGACCACCGGAGTGGGTTTTCAACCTTCCTCATCCTCAACCCATTAGCGTAATTAGTACATGCGCGTGCAACCTGAACGAGTAGTAAAATGCGATGCTAAAAACTTCTCTCCTGTATGCTAAATCTTCACGTGGGGTCCATAATTTTGGGGTGATACAAGAATCCCTTGGGAGTTGCTCGCTAAGCATTACAAGATTTACACAAGCGTGTATGAACATTTTTAGTTTTGGAGACTAGACTGAACGACGGAACCTAACAAATGAATTCGGAGAGTACCGGTAATCTTAATATATATAATTCTTCTGTACGTGTGTATGTCACTGAACTACTCCTAAACGGCTGGACCGATTTTGAATGAAATTTTTTGTGTGTGTTTGAGTGGGTCCATGGATGGTTTGGATTCACAATTGGACCCAGTAGGTGGCACTACAATCGGTTCTAGGATTTTTTTTTATTTTTTAGGGATTTTTTTTTGGGGGGGGGACTTTTTTTTAGATTTTTTGCATATCAGAACATGTAACCTCAAAATTTCAACCCCCCCCCCCAATATTCATTGTGAATCTGTAATGATCACATAGTATTTGTTTTATTATCGAAATAAACTATGCCACCCAAACGAAAAGCCAACGTTCGGGCAGGACAACGTCTGTCGGGTCCGCTAGTGTATTATATTATCTTAGTTATTTGTATCCATACTTACACTGTTCATTTATGTTTCCTACACAATAAAATACATAAGTGACTCACCTGTATAGAATGTACAGTGTGTTTACTGGGATGGCCGGCTCTCCCCGCTCCTTGACCATAAATTGTTAACAATTGACTTGTCAGGTTGACAGCTGCTCGGAAACAACCAGCCTGAAAATTATTACAAAGTCACAGATAAAAAATTATGAGATTATATATTACTAAAACAATATTTGATAGTTTTATTTCACATATGTTCAAACAAAATGCGAGGATATATGAAATGAAAGCATTTCTTCCGTTTGGACTAGTAATTGTGAAACCTAGTAGCTAATCACTACGATAGACCTGGCCAGCCGGTAGTGGAAAATATATTACTTGAATAAAAAACTGAACCAGGCCACAGGCTGGAAACGGTAATGGATGGAAAAGTAAAGTGGTTAATCATACCGTTCCTATCCATTTATTTTCTGCCAATCGACAGCAATCACCATGAAATACTAAGATATGTGTTTTTTTTTAGCACTGCGTCTTACTACCTGTTCAGGTTATACGCATCTGTACTAATTGTGTTAAAGGGTTAGGGATGAGTAAGGTTTAATTTAGATGAAGTTTACCCGCGTTTGTGTAGAGGGAGAGTGGAAAATCATTTTGGAAAAACTACTCTCCAGACACTCGACCTAAATTCGAACCCTGATCTCACTATCATCTGCAGGCCAGTCTATTGTGAGAAAGACGCCTTAGCCCATGCGACCACCGAAGGGGGTAGGATGAGTGCCGAGGGTGTAAAAGTTAAGCCGCAATACCTGAATGAGTTCACGTAGCCCTCTCTCATCCTGTGTCACATCGTTTGCGGTTAACACGTTGCGCCTGCCAGCCTCCGCTTCCCCGAGATAGTGACTCGCCATCTCATGAACTGTGTCCACCTGCGAATACAAAATTACAGTTGTCAACATGATTTTTATCGCCAGAAATATTTTGGATGGTTTTAGGCCGCTATCTCAGAATGACAATAAAAGTGCCACATCACAATTTGTTATATTATGTAGGTTTTTGTGTTCATGTGTAACGCGTGTATCTAAGCCAGGAGAGCTGAGGTAAGACAAGGTCGAATGGCCAAGATCTAGAGCATTAGCCCCATCCATAGATCGATGTGTCAATTTTGACAACAAACAATTTTTGTTTAGTTATATTTTTCTTTGAACCGTATTCAAGTTACATCTTCTGATGTAAGTTATCACCACTTCTATGGTGAATGTACCTACTCCATATGTGCCCTAAATAAGCCATACATTATCCAGGGCCGGATTTACATATCAAAGCTCACTAGACCCTTGTCGATGTTGGGGCCCTCTTCCCCCCCTTTTTTCAGATATAGAATCTACCAGGGAAAAAAAACATCCGGTTTTAAAAATAACTTTGTTACCTACAAATTTTAGCCTGTTAATGTTAAGCCACATAATTTGAGTAAGTAAATAACATTTCCAAGTAACAAAAATAATTATCTTATAATAAGGCCGATTTAATATACACTTTTTACCGCCTGCTTCATATTTTTGGACATATTAAATATTATAAATAAATAATTTCTCCCTAAATAAATGCAGTTTTTTACTAACAAAAATAATTTTGTAGGAGAACTGACAGGATCGGTCGCAGCATGATCAGCTTCTTTTGTACGTTATGTAACCGAATACCTTCAAAAGGGGTCAATGATGGCTATTAAAGACCAAAAATGTATGTCAATTTGTTAAATATAGCCTACTCAATGCCTTATTTCTATGTAGACTTGTTTATTAAATTATCAAAAAACATCTTAGCAGAATTGCTTTAGCATTCACCCTTCAAGTGCCCCCCCTCCCCCAGAGAGTTGCGCTCTAGGCCCGGGCCTAGTAGTTAAATCCGGCCCCGATACTATCTTTATTGTAGTCACAAAAGGTCAATCTAGCCACCCTGTAGAGTTAACTCTTCAAGAGTGTTTGGAATGTTGGGTTCTGCTCAACTTACCATATCTTCTTCCATGACTACTCCAGGCATAGTTAACAGCTCGCGGTCAGGAAAGAATGTCCCAGGAGGTGACGTGGCCGCAGCTATTAAAGCTTGCCTTGTCCGATCAGATGGAATCCAGGCATCTCTCCGTCTGTCCCCTTCGCTGGGGTGGAGACTCGACCCCTGGTTGAAAGTATCGTCATTCAATATCGAATCCAGTTCTTCACCAGTTGGTGTCAACGGGCTTAAATATGACCCATCGGTTGTCGCTGTGAAATCTGGTGACGTTACCATACTACTAGCACCACTGATGGGCAGTCCGATAACCTGCTGATCTATTCCTAACAGAGAGGGAGTTACCGCAGCTGTTGCGTTTGGCTGTTGTGTCGGCGTAGTTCCAAGCATATCGAAAAAGTTCTTACTCGATAAAACATTGGAATTAATTGGCGCTTCCTGAGATGCGAATATTCTGCAAACTATAGGCTCCTCCTGAATTGGGGTTTTAGCAATATTATTTTCTTCCAATATGGTTTTAGTGGTACCTGCATTCTCCGTTGTAGGTGTGACAACTTTTTCAAGATTATTTTTACTTTTAAAAGGTTTTTGGAATGCATCAATAATGGTGGTTGATGTAACAGTTGTAGTGGCAGAACTGGTAGGGGATAGAACCGTAGTTGTGGACAGACTACTGGCAGCTTGGAAAAGGTCTTGGGTAGATGCGCTTTCCCGTACGCTGGTCATCATTGCTGGTCCGTTCGCGGATGATGAAATGTGGTCAAAGAAACTTGCCGCCGGTGAGGTTGCGGAATCATGGGAAAAATATTTGCTTAGAGGAGCTTGGTCGGGAGTTTTTGCAAAAGCGCTTTCAGGATTCATTGTTTATTTGAATTTAAATGATAATACACTTCAGTTAGCTTTTATAGTTCATTTATATCTTCATTAAATAAAATAAACCTGGAAAAATAATAATGAATTAAAATGGATTGTAAAATGATTAATTTGCTTATTTCAACTACACCAGCTATTCAAATTTAACAAAGATAACCAACCTATTTACTTACTGCTCTAGTTAGGTCCTAACACTTGCTTCGAAAGTGTGTAGCATGATCTAGCCTTGCATCTGCATGTTAAAAAAAACTTGGCACAATATGACAAAGCTAAAGTAAGATTTGAGTAGGAAGGGCCTTTCGAAACTACCTTCATAATGGAATTAGACTAAAGTATCTGGCAGGATTATATGGTGCGACACAATCTTGCCTAGCATTTTGCCTAATTATATGGGTGTGTACAATCAAACTTTAGAAGGGGTGGTTGTCCTAAAGTAACAAATTCCAGCTGGAGCTAACCTAACCTAGAAATTCAGTATGTGTTAGAAGTATAGTTGTTTACATTGCTGACAGCATATATTTAGGTTATGTGTTTAATTTTTATCGCTGTAGGTTTTCTATGCCCTATTTCATTTTTACAAACTTCAAATTATTTTCTACATTTCATAAAGTTATTTAAATGCCTTTAATGGATTACATTCTCGTACAGTCAATTACCAACATATTTTTGAGTGGGGTCTACGCTTAGGCATGACAAGTCTTCTGGCTTAAATTGGACATTTAAGAAATTTGACTATTTAAGGACACACTCAAAATATAGCTACACTATCTTCTGATATTCTTATATAACTATAAATTTCTGTTGAACCGCGAAACTGAGGTTTAATATGTAAAAACTTGTTTGCAGTTAACAAAGAATTTTAACTGCATTGAATAGGTACTGTCAAAAGTGACAGCTGTAAATCATAATGATTTGATTGTCTATATTAACGTTGTAAACTGTAAGATAAATAGCCTTTTAATCTACTGTTTTCATTCTTTTCCAAATAATGTGAATTTTAGATCTTAATTTCTACTAAGAATGCAATAATTACCCAGTTAATACGATACAATTTGAAACACTGATGGATTAAAAAAAGAAAAATTTCAAGGCTATCTTAAATAGTGTAAAAACGGAGTCGTGTAATTTTAGGAAATCAAGCTACCTTACCATAAACTTGCCAAAGTTTTCAACGATGATGTCATTATGTAGTGATTATAAATAAGAAAAAAAAAATCTTTAAGAGATTCGAAAAGCTCTGAGACTATACATAGTGGCTGATGAGAATTTCGAACCCAGCCCCACGGACAACCACAACACGTTTCGACGTTTAGCCCATCAAGGCCATCTGGTGAGGGATTTCGTCACCGCATGAAAAACCAGATGAAAACATAATGGCGCTAGATGGATAAAGTGTGTAAAGTAAATGATCCACAAAGAAATGTGTTTGACAATTGCGCAATATTGAATGTATGCTTGATTATTCGACATGAAATGTATTCTGAAATTAGTAGCTTGCGAGTACGTAAGTTCTAATTAGTTTTTAAGCTGATCTTGTTCATCTCATAAGAATAATTCCTTTGTGACAGTTACCTTCCGATTATAAATATAAATTTATTGTTTAGATGCGAAATGAGAGTTAATACAAATACTTATACTGAAATCAACCATAAGAAATAACACGGATGATATCAATTATTGATGAACTGCGCGATTCTTATTGGTTTGGTGATTCTATTTCTGTCTGGCGTGGATGTTTGATTAGACTCTACTATAAAATATATTGTTCTAATGACAGTTCTTGAGCCTTCTGTTATTTTTATAACCTTCATACGCATAACAAACTGGTGTTAATTTCAAACTGGCTAAAGTGTCAACTGTAAGCCTACTTTGAAAATGTATGTGTATGTTTCTCATTGTACTTACTCATTTTTATTTTTAGGACATTTAAATGTCATCTGCTAAGGGTCAGCACGACGCAGTTTTAAGTTTGTGCCAATTCGTCATCTTATCACGTTTCTATAACCACAGTACCTCCATAAAAATATACGGTAATTAAAATTATTTTAAAAATTGCACCTAAAAAAGCAAAGCAGCCTCTGGAGTATGGCACCCAGAAACAAAGAGAACAACGGTGGCCAGAAAAAGGGCAGTCGGAGCCGAAGGAAAAGTGAAGAAAGTCAAAACAATGAGAACAGCAGTAGCAGTGGGGAGATGACTGGAGATGATTACAGAAGACGGCGGGAACGAAATAACCAGGTGAGGATCGGAAATATCTAGTAACTTTATCAGTACTAATAAAAAAAACTCCCATGGGGTCAGCTCGCAAGCGAGCTATACCGGTCGAGCAGCCGCCACATCTTGATGAGGATAGTGCCAATATTTGTGGATAGAGAGTGTCATTTGGTCAGCATAATAGCCCTCCAAACATTAATCTCAGTTTTCTAAACCAGAGCCACTAGGCTTACTACTTTGTTCAAGTAGCTCCTATTTATTCCCATGAGGCCGAATTATCCCGTTTCAGACCCACTGCTTAAGAGAATAATCTGTAAGCACGGGGATCAAATCCGGGACCTCTGAAGTGCTTGTATTTCAGTTGTGTATATAGCCTCACCTCCACACCACTATTTGAATCATGATAAATATTCTTGCTGTGATGATTTGAGTCCTTCTGATTGATTCTTGAGTGGATTTGAGCTTGTTTAAGTTATAAAGGAATTTAGGGCACAATTACTTGCTATTAAGTTAAACAATATTATTTGTATTAATTAGTTTTGTAATTCATTACATTTAAAAATAACATTCAAATTCAAACAAAATTATAATATACTAAAGTTAGATATCATCATTAAAATAGTAACCTAGCTATATGTTAATTTACTGACCTACTGAGTTGATAGTGTAATATTCTGCTATGTTGCTGGATATGTGATCTTATACTTATTTTGTGTGATAATATAGGCCTAATCATAGTGTTTTTGTTTGACATTCTCAGAACATAGGTAGGCAAATCATCTCACAAGGGCTAGCTAGAACATAGTTGATAGTTATTTGTTTGAATAATAGTACTATACAATCATGGGTGTAGGGAGGAGGGGTCTTATGAGGTTCAACTCTGCCCCCCCCCCCCCCTCAAATTTTCCAATGTTTTTAATACGAAGCTGAACGATAGCCTTGGATCAAACTTCAAATAACTTATAGAGGTTTTGACTTTTCAAAAATTTCCAGAGGGAATCACTCCATTTAGCTTCTTAGAGGCATCAATTATGTGTTATATAATATTCTTAAAAATATTATTATTATTAGCACCGCGTCTTACTACCCGTTTGGGTTGTACGCACTTACGCTAATGTGCAATGGTAGGGTGATTGTGAGATAAAATGGAGGACCTACAGTTTAACGTGGAATCCGAACCACGGTGGAGGCCTGGCATTCCTCACATTCACAATTTGTGATTAATACTTTTAAAAATAAATCCATTTAGTTTCTAAAAGCATTCAATTTTCAAAAATGTGTATATAGACCAATTAAAAAAAAATCCAGGCGAGGACCATTCCAAATTTCTAATGGCATCCCATGTTTAAAATTTGCTTGTGGAAGACTATTATAAATAGCTTTTAGAGGCATATAATTTTTTTTTTAATCTGGCAAAGAACACTAAATAGCTTCTAGGGCATTCCAAATTTAAAAAAAAAAAAAAATTCTGGGTAAGGACTACTTCAAATAAACCTACACTCTACATCATTGGTTCCAAAACCCTGGGTTGTGACCCACATGAGGGTCACAAGGTTGTTCCTGAGTATCGCTAAAAGGTCTTGAATATTTTTTTTTGTTTTGTCAAAGTTTATGAAATATTACAATTACAAACACTTAATCAAACTGGGACATTATGAAAGAGTTACTGTAAAACTGAGAATAGCACAATGGGAGAAACTTTTCGAAACTCACCTGTATTCAGAATTTTAGACCCAGCTCAAGGACATGTAGGCCCTACCCATTTTGACTCAGAAAGTTAAAATGCTCTTTTACCTCTTCTGACAATATGGCTGACTTCTGTGAACAAGGATTTTCAGGTCTAGTAACATAAAAGTCTTAGAATGGTCTGTGCTGTACCTGCCCATCAACAGAAGACTCAAACTTGAAGAGTTCCACTACAACTCAAGTTACCTCCACTCCAACCATGAATCGACCCTAGTAAGATGTGTTGCATAAAAATAAAATGGGGCAGTGTAGTTAAGTCAGCTTAGATAGGGATAAGAAACTATGCATTAAAATAAAATAAATAACTCTGGACTGCAGTTGGATAGCAAGTGAAATTTATGTTAGTTAAGTTTATGTTATTGTTTCCTAACTCATGTTCACAATGTAAATAGGTTAACAGTAAATTTAAACTTGAAAATGTGCAGGCAGTGAAACGCAGCCGTGTTAAGAGCAAAATCCGCACCCAGCAGACACTAGCGCGTGTTCACCAGCTCAAGACTGAGAACGAAAAGCTCGAAGAGAAAATCAAGATGCTGACTAAGGAGCTCGGCTTCCTGAAGGACCTCTTCCTAGCCCACGCAGGTCAGACGCAAACAACTTACTAAACTTGATCAGTTTCAGCAGGAGGGACAGAATGTTTTTTTGTGGAGGCACAGAATAATTAAAGTTTTTGTTTCTCAATTATTTAAGTATTTCTGGTTCTAATCCTGGTTAGAAAGTTGAATATATTAGGGCTTCCTTATTCGCAGTTTTATTTATTTGTGGTTAACCACTGCCCAATTTTATTTATTTTTAATTTAAAAAAACGCGCCAACTAAGAACTAGCTGTACTATTAGCACCACAAACGTGTCTTATATGTACATTACTATGTACATATCACCATCATCATCAGTGATAGTCACAACAAGAAGAATAGAGAATAGTAAGTACACATTAGTATTTTATTTCTATTTGTATTATATTTGGAAGGAGGTACAGGAAAGGTTTATATAAATATACAAAAGGAAAGAACACAATATTGCTTTTACACTGAAAAGAAGAACACAGTTCACACTTTACATTGGCACCATTGGACAAAGAGCTAATGGTTGTGTATTAAAGAAAATCGATCGTCACCGCCCAATCCCCCGACCTAGGTTTCATTCTATCGGAACTCATCAGGGAGGAGTGTGAAATGCAATGTCCAATGGCAGCAATGTAAAGTGTGAAATGTGTTCTTATTCTCATTGTAAAATCCATATTGTGTTCGTCCCTCTTATATGTTTCTATCCACCTTTCCTATACCTTCTTTCAAATATAATACAATTACCTCGTAAAGCGAAAAGAGGTTTTCCTTATAGAGATGTTTTATTTAATGTTGGTAATGTCTTACTGGGAATAATTTATCGATTAAACTTTACTTTATTTATGTAACATGTAACATGAATATCACGCTATATAATAGTTCGGTATTCGGTATCTAGGAACATATTGCCCGCAGATATGGAGAAGGCCCGACTGTATTCATAAAATTTTGGAATTCAAATGACTTGTTTTTATATATATATATATATATATTATATATATATATATTTATTTATTTCCTTTTCTGTTTGCTCTTCAGCAAAATCCATAATGTATTTTAGAGTTAAATACACTATGACAGGCTAGCAATTAACCAATTAAAATGTTCTCTCTTTTGCTTATAAGAGAGACTTTGAAGAGTTGATAAAGTACAATTTTCATAGGGAAACTGCTAGAAAAGCTACTTGATATACTCTAACACATTTATAGAACGAGTCGTGTGATTTTCAACTGTCACTTTTGATATTATCAATGCCGTATCGGTGCCTATAAAGTAAAATTAATAATATATTAAAATGTTATCACTTTTGGCCTGTGAAAATGGGACTTTATTAGTGATCTGTTGGTTTCAAAATTTTCCATGTTCCAATTCTCTGTTCCAAATTTCACTTAATCCTAAAAAGAGTCCGAACATCTGTAAATCACTTAGTTTTAAACCTCTAATAAATCTTTTGCTGACAATACACTTTAAAATGAATTTAAAGTATAACATCTACTCTTGGACACAGGAATTGAACTCGCACCAATACCCCCACCAAGCTATTCATGAATCGTCTTCACTCATGGTTTAAGCCGGAATATACGATAGACATGTAGACTCATTGGCTCCTAGAGCTGTCATCGAATTACATCCCCTGGCATTTCGTGGTCTTCTTGTGTGGGAAGTAGCATACGACCAACACTGAATCACCGACGGACGTGATTCAATGATAGCTCGAGGAGCCAATGAATTCTCACATACCTCACAGACTCTGTCATAAGCTTTGAGTGAAGAATGACCCTCAACACAGAACATTTCCTGAATATTTCGATGGTAGAGAATTGGCACACTACGCTGGATTGGATTCCTTTTCACATGTTTCATTTCTCAACTAATATAATTTAATTGAAAGATGTTTCCAGTGATGACTATCCATAGACAAAGCTAATTTCTATCATTCTATAAAATGTAAAGACTATATTCACAATCATATGGTACATTCATTTAATTGTACACCCATTATCATTGCTGAAGGCTCTGCAGGTCTTATGAAGAAAAACTTTATCTTTGCTCTCTCTCAGTTGACTGTTGCCAAATCTCCTCGCTCTCAGTTATGTCTGAAGGTGGTGTGCTGGGGTAAGAAGGAGTTACTGGCTAAATCTCCTCGTTCTCAGTTATGTCTGAAGGGGGTGTGCTAGGGTAAGTGGGAGCTACTGGCCAAATCTCCTCGCTCTCAGTTATGTCTGTAGGTGGTGTGCTGGGGCAAGAAGGAGCTACTGGCCAAATCTCCTCGCTCTCAGTTATGTCTGAAGGTGGTGTGCTGGGGTAAGAAGGAGCTACTGGCCAAATCTCCTCGCTCTCAGTTATGTCTGAAGGTGGTGTGCTGGGGTAAGAAGGAGCTATTGGCCAAATCTCCTCGCTCTCAGTTATGTCTGTAGGTGGTGTGCTGGGGCAAGAAGGAGCTACTGGCCAAATCTCCTCGTTCTCAGTTATGTCTGAAGGTGGTGTGCTGGGGTAAGTGGGAGCTACTGGCCAAATCTCCTCGCTCTCAGTTATGTCTGTAGGTGGTGTTCTGGGGCAAGAAGGAGCTACTGGCCAAATCTCCTCGCTCTCAGTTATGTCTGAAGGTGGTGTGTTGGGGTAAGAAGGAGCTACTGGCCAAATCTCCTCGCTCTCAGTTATGTCTGAAGGTGGTGTGCTGGGGTAAGAAGGAGCTACTGGCCAAATCTCCTCGCTCTCAGTTATGTCTGAAGGTGGTGTGCTGGGGTAAGAAGGAGCTACTGGCCAAATCTCCTCGCTCTCAGTTATGTCTGAAGGTGGTGTGCTGGGGTAAGAAGGAGCTACTGGCAACCCCGACTAACAAGTGTTGCAAAGCTTTTCTTATATTTGAGGAGATATTGACCACACGAAAACGAGAAAATGACAACGCTTTCCCCAATAGTAACCATGCAGTTTCCTCAGCGATGTTTTATCCAGTATAGTATGTATGTGTTTAGGATATTTTATACTTTATATAACTATGAAATAACTTTTCACTAATTGAAACATGTCTTGGTTAGTTAAATGAACCGAGGAAATTGAGCCAACCCTACCATAATTAATAAAAGCATTTTTTTTTAATGTAACAGTCACAGCAATAGGATCTTTTCCAGGTTCAGCTCACGGGGTTAAGCTAGAGAATGTTGACCTTGAAAGGTTGCTCCAAGATGATCCTTTGGATGTTGACCGCATCAAGTCGCTGCAAGATGGGGAAAGGCTCCACTTCAAGCAAGATGAAGACAAGTAAATCTCCTTTTTAGTTTCTGCTGTAATAACTTGCTATAAGATAGTGCTGTGGGGTTGGTTGCTACATTAGGAATCTAACCAGGACGAATACTTGTTTGCCGCAAAAAAAAAGGGCTTTGATTGTTCTTTCAAAACCGATTTATTGGCAAAGTATATCCCCTGCATTTAACTTATCCTCTTTGAAAGACCATCTTTGATTATGCTACTCGCCAAAGTTTCAACAAATTATAAAGCAGCTAACAATATATTTTGTTCACTATTATTGTTGCTTACATAGTGTGGATGTTAGATTTACACTACAAATATACGGTTATTAATTTGTCTACAAAGCCTAGAAAAAACAACAATTTCTTTATACATTGCCAACACTGAAATTAAAGATAGTCTGGTCTTGTTAATAGTCACTTTAGAATCCAACAATTGGGATTCTTTTATTTGCTGCTACCTATTGACTAATCACATAACAATTAATGTATCATATGTTTTGTTAATGAATTGATCTAGCATCTCAAAGTATGTTTTATCATATTTGGAAGAAGTTACATGAAAGATGGATATAAAACATAAAAAAGGGAACAAACAAAATATGGCTGTTACAATGAAAAGAACACAGTTCGCACTTTACATTGGCACCATTGGACAAAGAGGTAACGGCTGCCTCTTGAAGAAAATCGATCGTTACCACCCAATTCCCCGACCTAGGTTTCATTCTATCGGAACTCAAAATACCTTTCCCGGCAAAATTGGTACACCGTTTCACCCTTGCTCATAGAAAATCTTGTGTGCTGATATAATCAGTCAGTTCAGAAAGTGCATGATAACTACCTCAAATAAATGGAGAAAAAAAAAACAAGTTAAATTTGATTTCAGCGAGTTGACAAAAATTAATTTAGATTAAAACTTGCCCTTTTTATTTGGGTCTTATAGTTTAATAAATTGTATATCTGTATTTTGTGAAATTCTTAATATGTCAGCCTATTAATGCCATAACTTGCATTGAAATAATTAACGATTGAACATTATGGAAATAAAACTCCATAATTTTTATGTTTATTTATACACTTGTTCTTTATTTCTACAAATAATATTTTATTCAATGTAGGCTTACTTTATAATTTTAGGTAATATTTATAATTTGAATTACCCGCCTCGTTGGCGTAGTTGGCTAACGCACCAGTTTCGTGTTGTGTTAGACCGCCGAGAACAAGGAGATTGAGGTTCGAATCTTGGTCGGGTGAACTGGGGGGGGGGGGGTTCCTAAATGGTTTTCCACTCTCCCTCCACGCAAGTATGGGTTCACTTCCTCTAAATTCAACCCTCCCAATTCCTAATCCATTAGCGTAATTAGTACTTAAGCGTATAACCCGAACGGTTTGTAAGACACTGTGCTAAATAAATAAATATAATTTGAATTATATTTCAGTTGATGGAACTCTGCAAGTTTAAGAGACAACTCTATAGACTTCCATATCAATCATGATTTGATAAAGGACTGTTGTGTTTTATAAACGATAAACTGCATTTGTTTTTGTAACATTTGAACACAGATATAAAGTTAAAAAAAAAGTGGATATAGTTATATTCCACTTTATTATATGATTTCCTGATTCGCGTGCTGTGAAGACAAAGATAATGTGTTGTAAATTTTTATGAGGAATTTCACTTTTTTTTTTGTTTGTCTCAACAATGTCTGTTTTTCTGACTTAAAATGCAAACTAAAAAAAAATACCCATTTTAATCTCTCAGCTAATAATAAAAGTCACTTTACTTCTAAGATTTTGACTTTAAAAAATGTCTACCCTACTAATGTTGTGCAATAAAATATTTTGATTTGTTATATTCCTTTAAACTAGAGCTGGGCCGATCAGCTATTTTGCCGATTAGTCCGATGCCGATCATTTGTTGCCGATTATGCCGATCACCGATGCCGATTATTTTTGTTTTCAATTTTAATAAGTGTATAAAGTAAAATGACCCTTAAAGAAAAAAAAAGTTACTTTTACTAGTTTTATAATGTCCAATATAGTTTTGTTTTAATAACATTTAAATAGAATATTTTTAAATTAAAAGATTGTTTTATTATTATTTTATATTGTTATTGTTAGGACAAGTGAACCTGTCACTAAACAAAAACAAATCACAATAATGAATAGCAAATATACCGGTACATGTTAGATAATTAAAATATGATTTCACATTTATGATTAAATAGGCCTACTGACCCTTTCATTAGACAAAGAAAAATCATAATCAGCAAATTTAAATTTAATTTTAATGATAAAAAATAATCAAGGCACACATATTTTTGCACATAAGGAGAATAGGCCTACATCTATTTTGTTTTTAGATGAAATAGGATTTTTTACATCCAATGTTTATTAAAATATGGCTTCAATATTAAACAAATTTTAACGATCGTAATATTTTTGTGAATTGTGATTTAGATATATCATAACATAGGTTTTTGTGATTCTACAAAGCATTCCATCATAATTTAACTTCTAAAAATTAATATCGTATAGAAATAAGTGGTTTCTTAAAAAAAAGTATAATAAAAAGGCATCACCATTTTTAAACAGTAATACAATCTTTTTATTAACAATTTAAATAATCTTAATGAAAAATAACATTGTATTAACTACATTTAAATAAAAACTACCTTTAGAAAATCGAATGAACGGTGAACGGGTCAAAATGAACGGATCATTGAACTCAACCAGATACAATGAATCGTTCATTTAAAAGAACGATTTTGCCCATCTCTACTTCAATATGATAAAATAAATGATAAATAACATAATGTGCAACGAAAGTTATTTATCGTGTTTTTTTTTAAGAAATACTTTAAAACTTATTTTAATTTACTTTTAACTATTAAAGAAAGTGTAAAATTTAAATATTAATATATATTAATTAAATTCATATTGAAATATGAGCGAAACAAATTCCCTGCCAGTGGAAAGTTTTCTACTTGCATTAAAAGAAACACGGTTTCCATTTAAAACAAAATGTGCGCATGTGCGAGATTATTACGTCCGATGTTTCATTTTTTGGGCATCTTTAACAAATCGAAATAAAACAACACTAATCTGCTAATATTTTATTTTATGATTATTAGATTTGTTACTTGTGAGTATCTTTATTTCTAATAACGTGCATAAATTGGAAAAAGACCTATGGTAAATATATTTATTTTGATATATTTTGTTTGGAATGTTAGATGTGCTGTTTATTTCAAACCTAAGTCGCTAAGAACAAGCTAATTATTCAAAGATCACATATGAGAGAGCAGAGATAAAATATATATTTTTTTAGGACTTATAATATACCCACACATTTTGAATAATCGGCATAAATAATCGGAGATTCAAACACCGATCATCGGAATCGCCGGTTATGCGATAATCGGCCGATGATCGGATTAATAATTGGCATCGGCCCAGCCCTACTTTAAACATAAAGTGTCTATAAAATGAAATGTTATAATTTGGACAACTCTAAATAGCTTGATTGTAAGATTGTAACAAGCTATTAAAATGGTTAATAGGCATACAAAATAATAAAATATGATTTAAAAAAAAACTAAATTAATATAACCAAATGTTAATACAACAGCCATAAAAAATGTTATTTTCTTTATATAAGGTACTTACTATAAATATATTTTGATTGATGTAGTCAATATAGTTTTTGGATTGCTTGGATTAGAACCTGTTTGGAGATTTGTACATTTAACACTTTTATACTTTAAAAAAGGGGTGCCACAATCCACCATTTATTGGTTATCATCCCAGTTCATTGTGACTGACAATAATTGTTTTATGACCTCTTCCACTCAAATAGAAAGTATGTAAAGAATATAAAAATGGCGACAAACCGCTATACCAAATTAAACATTGTAAGGAGTATAGAAAGCCAAGGCCATCACACTTACCGGAAAACTGTAGGCCTCACAGTCCACAACAAAACACATTATTATGTAATTTTTGAGGTAAATCAGTACAGAGACTCGTCCATAGGGGCCCAGACCCACCAACACTTTTTGAACATTAAAAAAAAATTTTTATTTTTATTTTATACCATATTTTGTAAAAAAACATTAATATTAAATAAAGCACCATTCTTTCTACACAGTGAATTATTCGATTCGTTATACAAAATTCCAGTCCCAAGAGGATTGATTACTCGCTGCAATTGTCATGTGACTGTACCAGCGCTTGAGACTCCAAATGAGTAAATGGAGAAGCTGACATGGGCCAGCCCCTCTCAGATAAGCCCCGTCGCACAGTGGGAGATTATCTCTATTCTGCGTTTCCCAGTAGTTCATCGGGCCGGTCTAGGCGGGCCCGCGATTCGATAAAGCTGGTTTATATTTTGTTTTAGCGCGTATTAGTGAGTGTTGACCCAATAAGTAAGGTGATGAGTGAAAGTGATTAATTAAAATGATTAAAGTAGATTATTTACTAAAAATTCTCTTTATTTCATTAAAACTGCAAGAAAAACTTGAAACTAAATAGTTAGGAGCACATCAGTCTAGTGATATTACATTTACGCAGGCAGATGGCAAGGAAAAAAAACTTTTTCTAATGCGTGGTTTGGTAAACAATTGTTTGTGGTTAACTGTGAGTGAAGAAAAACGGAGATTATTTTGTTTTTATTGTTTATTATTTAGTTTGTACAAGTAATGTCATCACTTAGTAAGTTTAATTCAAAACCTGTATTATTTTATTCTTTTTGTAGATTTGTTTAGTGATTTTTTTAATAAGAAAACTTAAATTAATATATATCTGGCCTCCATATTATTCAAGACTACAAAAACAAAAATATTTAATATTGGTTGTTCTTTTTTACAGACGGGGAATAAAGGAATGTTTCGATAGTCAAGGGACTTGGTGGCAATTATCAATTATTTTTTTTAAAGAAACGGCCATTAACTCTTTGCCCAATGGCAATAGGATGAAGTGTGAATTGTGTTCTTTTTATTCTTGTGAAAGGCATATTTTTAAAATATTTTTTAAATATTTTTTTTGTCCCTTAAACTTTTTCTCTTTAAAATATTACATTGTGAAGGTAAGAAATGTGTAGTTTGATTACATTTTTAATCAAACTACACTGATCTGTAGAGAGATTAAAATGGTTTTACTAAAGATTAAAAAAAAAGTTGGTCATCTGTAGTTTAAAAAAAATAATTTTTGCTTATTTATAGCAAATTATAAGAATTGAGAGTTTAGTAAAGTATTATATCTTATCAATTATATAACGCAAATATTTGTTTGGCTATATATTATAAATAAATAGTTTATTAACATATGAAAGCTGTGGTTAACATAAACTTAGTCCTTATGAAAATGGACTGATTTTTTACGTTTTAATTACTTTACTTTAAATATTTAAAGTAATTATGTTTGTATTATATAAACAAATTATAAACATAAGTAGAGTAGTGAATGTAATTTTGTTAAAAATCTTAACTTAGTTATTGGTTATGATTGGACTGCAACTATTTAAATTACCTACACAAAAAAATAGTTTATCTTATTTATTGAATACACTCATCTTTTGTAGTAATGACCAAAATAAAAATTGAGCAATGATTTCATGTACACTACATTTGATTCGCTAATCTGTTGAATCCGATTCTGGGTATGGTAATTTAAAAAAAAATTGGTTTGTGTGAATATGTGAACATTTTATGAGCTGCATGCTAATTCATAGGCTTAATTATTTGTCAAATATATTGAATTGTATTTTTTTATAGATTTATTTTTAAGAGTTGGTATGGAAACAAAGGAAAAATGGCATCAAACGGCTGTATTAAATTAAACCTTGAAAAGAGTATATAAATGAAAGGCTGGTCTACACACTCAACAGAATACTGTAGGCCTCAAAGTTCACAATTAAAACTGGTTTTAAATTGTGTTTTAATTGTGAACTTTTAGGCCTACAGTTTTCTGGTAAGTGCTTTGACCTTCTATATTCTTTTCAAGGTTTAATTTATTTTTATAGTAAATGAAATGATAAAACTAAAGAAAAAGAAAAAATAAACTACTAAGAGTAAATTTTATGAAGAAATCCCACCATAGCCAAAAAATTTATCTTTACTCCCAAAAACAGTTGGCACAATGTGTTTCTAACAGTTCTTATTTAAATTCAAAATGGAGTAATCCAGTGTTTGTGTTATTTGTACTTTCTTCTTTGTGTTTGACAAAGGCAACAGTGCCGAAATATCATTTTTTGTGTGTTAAAATGTGTGTGTGACTATTTCTACTATAGAAGACAGAAGAAAGGAAGATGATGTCACCTTTGTGCATTGGATTCTTCCCACATTTTTCCTCTTTCCCTAGGTGGGCTTTCTTCATCAAATTTACTTTAGTAGTTTATTTTCCTTTTTCTTTTTAGTAAGAATTGATAAACTACTACTTTTTACTTTGAATTCACATACACACAAAAAAAAGTTTGAAATCTGTGTTTCACAACATTTTGTTATAAAAATATTTATTTTAAATATAGCTTCTCCACACCAAACATTTTATGTTTGATAATATTTTGGTAGCATGGCAATTTTCAAGATGTCATTTGTGATTTATAAAAAAACACAATCTCGATAAATAGTTTCAGAGGGAGTAAAAATGGGATAAAATGTCATAGCAAGGAAAAGAAAATCTATAATGTATTTTGTTGATAATATACAGAAGTACTTCAGAAAAAATATCTTTATTTTCACATTAAATGTGGTTAAAAATTGATTTTAAAAAGTGACGACACATTGATTTGATGGTATAATTTTTATTAAGTGACATCAAAATAAAATCCCAGTCTGTGATATAATAACAACAATTAAATATTTTTTATGAAAATTGAACTGTTTGGTTTATATTTTTATGCTTTTTTACTTACAGATAACATTCCAAACACTTCTGTGCTGTAAATTTTACTATTATTAATAAAGTAAAATCTTGGTAGTCTTAGATTCTCGGATAATAAATAAATTTAATAAAGTTTAATAAATTAAAACATAAATATTCAATGCCAAATTTCAGGGGATTTTAATCAATTTAGGAGATCAAAAGTGCGCTTCCTATAAAAATCAGGGTTTGCAGTTAAAACGAGCGAAACTTTAAATACATTTCGATAGCCCACACATTTTAGGCCTCGATCTCAAATTAGTTTACCGAGGTTTTACTGTATTTAACTGTCAAATATTGAAACAACTTGGGACTGATGGACGTCATGGATTTAAAAAAAAAATTGACATACTAAAGCAATCTGAGTCAATAAAGTGACACATTTTCTTTAAAATTCTGTTCTTGGGTGGAGTATATAGAAACAAACTATTGTCTCGCCACAGAGTGTATATATATAAATAATCAACATTTAGAAAAAATAGTTTAGGAAACATGTTTTCTTTGGTGTTGATTTGGCTTTAGGTTACCCCAAGAAGAAAGTATTATTTTTTGTTGAAGTTGTAGTTCATTATTGTTAAAAGTAGGAATTTTTCATTTCGAGTCAAGTTTGAGTAAAGTTCAAGTAGTACAGAGCAATTTTGTATAATAAATAATTAAACTTTAACTAGGAAAAGTTGAGGGAAAGAGGAGCTTAGGAAGGAGGAGGATTCAAATATTGGATGACTTGAAGGAAAGAGGAAATTCTGGGAGCTGAAGATCTAAGTTCACTGAAAAAAGGAATAGACCTGTCGTAAGACAGAACACATAATACTAATAAAAATTGACCCATGCATAAACCTAAATAAGTACAAATATAATTGTTAGAATTAAAAAAAAATTGTGAACAAAATTTATAATCACTCAAATTTGAAGTTTCTAATAAATTCAATGATCTGACCTCAATAGCTCAGTCGGTAGTATGTCAGTGTACTGAGCAAAAGGTCTCTGGTTCAATTCTTGGCATGTCCGAAAAATTTATCATTGGTGAAATGTGGGTTTACCCTTTCACTGTGATGAATTAACAGCTAGGGACTGGATGTTGTGCCTGTGCTAGTCTTAAGTTAGATTATAAGTCATAAGAAGCCACGACAAGCATAGCAAGTCAGTAATGGAAAATATATGGCTTGAATAAAAATATTGACCACAGGCTGGGAAGAGTAATGGTTACAAAAAAATATTCAATATTATTGTTTTTTTAATTATACAAAAAATGAAATATTGAGGGACTAACTATATTTACTATAAAATTACATCTTAAAATTAAATAATAACTAAACCAGACCCGCCTCGGTGGCAGAGTTGACTAACCCGCTAGTTTTGTGTTGTGCTAGACTGCTGACGACGGGGAGATCGATGTTTGTATCTTGGTCAGGTGAACTGTGGGTGGCTTTTCCTAAATGGTTTTCCACTCTCCCTCTACACAAATGTGGGTTAATTTTCTCTAAATTCAACCTTCCCAATTCCTAACCCATTATAGTAATTAGTACTTAAGAGTATAACCCAAACGGGTAGTTGGACGTGGTGCTAAAATAATAATAATCAAACCAGGAATTTTCAAGAAAAAGATAAAAAATTCAGAGTACTCAAAATTTTTTCAGTTTTATCAAATCTTCTAGTTGAGTTTGAGTAATTACTAAAACTCTACTCAAACTTGAATTTTCGAGTACTGAGATTTAAACAAAACAGGAAAGTGCTCAAGTAAAGGGGGGAAAAAAAAACTCCGGGTAATTGGTTATAAATACTTATCACCGTCATAATTAAACTTAATTCTGCAGGTTATTTTGGTTAATAAGGGGCTCAGAAAGCCAAAATTCTAGTCTGACTTAGAAGCAGAGCTGTGAAGTCAGTATGCAAAGCCTTTGACTCCTTCATAAATGGCGTACTATATAAATTAGTAACAACAAATTTACTGCGATAAAATGCTCCAATACAGATGACTTCATGAGAAGCTTCTTTGACAATGAGAATTATATTTGAATAAATTTGTCAATCCAAATCCCGAATATTGGTCTAAAGAATAAAAAAGTATAAGATTAAAATTATATATATATAACTACCATATATTGTTATAATTTTATAAGTTTTTATTTTGAAGCCAGGGTCGGAATTTGTACATTCTTTTACTGACTCCACCCAAAATTGTTTTCTACTTAACAGCCCAGCTTATGAATGTGCTCAAGGGCTTAATACAAAAAAAAAACTTTTTTGGATTTCAAGTGAAACTCAAAGTCCACCAAAATAATGAGTTTCTGGGCATTAAGAACCCCTAATAAAAATCGTATAAAATCCAGATATTTATATTGTACTTTTTTTTTTTTAATGTTTCTAAAATTCATTAGTCACTAACAATTCTAAAGTGAAAAAATTATAACTAGTTTGAAATTTTTTTCTTCTAAAATAAAATTTATTATTAATTTATAAAAAAAACAACTTTATGGGTTTGTTTTCTTTGTTATGAAATATATATTTCCAAAGGAGATTGTTTGATTTTAAAACACTTGGAACATCTTTTTGAATTTATCATTCATATACTCAGAAAGGATTATTCTACTTTAGTTCACTAGTGTGTTGTCTAGAAGGTTGCTTTATATTTTAATCACTTGAAGGAAACCGAGTTCATTTATTAACATTTTTTTAAGAGGGTTATTTTCTTGTGTAATGTATATTTGATTTGTTTTAGATTAAAATATTGAAGTGTGGAGAGCCGAGATAATTTTAAGAGATTAAATATGTTTTAGTAAATGGGTTTAATGTTTAGTTTCTATTAGAATCAATCAATCAATCAATTCACTATAAAATATATTATAACTACAGTGAAATCTCTGTATATCAGACACCTTCAGGATTAAAAAAACAGTCTGTTATTAAAAAGTGTTTCATTATTTTCAATCATGTTAAATGTACATAGTTTATTCTTTGTCAGCCTGTATACTATTTATACTCAAGGTATAAAAAAATACTACCAAATTTAACACTGCTGTAAAACATTAACAAACAGGAATGACCAAAACAAAGAACATACTTTATTCACCTCAAAATAAACTAAACATATTTAATTAAACAAGCTCAAAACGTGTATTACTATTTCCTTTACAAGCCAATGGTTTATATATATTGTTTATGTTTAGTTTAAAATTTTATTTTTAAGACAAATATTTCTACCTTGGTATCATTTTTTTAAGTCCTTTTACATCTTCCTCTGACAACAGACGGTTGTTTCGCTTAAAGGGAAGGTGGTATTTCTCACGCTGCACATTATAATTTATAAAATATATGTACTGATGGTTGCAATTTTTTACTGTTATTTAGAGATAAACGTAAGTCTTCAGCAGTGTCCATGTACGTTATTTACAAAGTCCTATATTGGAAATGTGTGTCACCAAAAGAGCTCATGTTATTTTGCATGGATTTAACTGTCAAATATAAAGAACAATCCGATATTGAGAGTTGTCCGTTAAGGGAGATTTCACTGTATTAGCAATACTAATTTTGTTAATGCTTACAAAAGTTAGATTTTTTTTTTGCAACTTGTTCTTATTATGACGTTATTAACTTTCATCTAATTACTCAACATAATATTTTAGTTGTCTTAGTTTATTAATTTAAAAACAAATATTTTAAGATTTCTTTGTCAAATATTTTGTTTATTAATAATTAGAATATAATATTTTTATTTTAAATCTGATCTTGAGTTGCATGTCTTAATTTTCTATTGGCTACAAACAAAAGTTTGTTAAGAAGAATCTTGTCAGACACTTCTTAAACTCAAAATATGAACGTTAGTATTTATTATTCCTTGTTGAAAATTTAAAAATCCACTTAACTTTTTTTTTGTACATACCATAACATTCTGATTCCTCAGGTATGGTTATTAATGACAAACTTCCTTTTCAAATTAGATTCGAATAAAAGTCCCATATCAAATAAATTTCAAATTTGACATGACGTATATTTAATTAAAATTATCTTGAAAAATTTTATATTTGATATTTTGAAAAAGTGAGTTCAAAAGTTTAATTGATGTTCATAGGCAAGATTATTTCAAACGCTATCTTGAACTTAAATTTTTCTTATTTATTTTGAGTAACACATGATTTTAAATATTGTTTGATATTTTTATTCCTGCGATAACTCTCCCTAAATAATTACAATTGAAAGGTTCTTTTTGTTCACTCTAGCATTAAATAAAATTGAAACTATATACTTTGCATATTAGACATTCAATTAAGTAGAAGTAGTGTAGATGGTTTGTGAAGAAATAAGCCGCAAACTAGAATTTGTGTAGAATAATTTTGTTAATTTCTTAAAAATAATTATAGATTTTAATTAGATCCAATAAAATTAGAAACAACTATATTACATTACATAAAAAAAAACTGTTGAAGCTATCAGTAAGTAACATTTTTCTTAACGTTACATGTTTTGTTCAATCCATGTGACTATGATTAAAAATAGCTTTCCCTCCCCTCTCCACCCTTTGTCTCACTTCCTGTTGAAATATGCGCATAAAATCGCTGTTAAAAACATACTTCTTTTTAATGAAAACAAATACCAACCACTTGTCGCGATACGTTCTCGCGAACCGCTTGATGATATTGGTAACTAAATATTGTTTATAATAACACATTTTTATGACTTTTATTTTCACAAATTAAGATGATACATTCAAGAAATTGTCACAATAGCACTGCGTTTCTTCATCACGCTCGTTCTCTTAGAACACCTCGCTAACAAGTCAGAAAAAACTTAATACTCCCCACCAGTTTCCTGGCTATAACATCAATTTCGATACGAGAGCTGCTGAACTCTTGCGAGCACAAGCAAAACTACTTTTTTTTTTAAATAAATCAAAATAAATACAGTTTGCAAATGAATTATGTTGCTCTCTTTCTCGCACTCACACTGAGAGGTTTTTTTTCTTTAATAATTACTAAAGCTAGAAACAAGCAAACTGAATGTTCCTAACCCGTAGTCTTTGCACGTGTACGGAAGTTTAGCAACAACAGTACAGTGTGACTAATAAATTTAACACAAACTGAATTTAATTACTCCAAAAAGCTACGCAACAAAACAGGATCATTACACACTTAATTAAAAATAACATTCATGCACTCATAAAATATTATCTAAAAGATTGTTGTTGTTCCTTTGTGACTTTTAACTCTGGAATTTTTATAGTTTCCGGTAATATATAATACTGGACAAATTATGTTGGTAATCTTGAAATGCCTATCGGTTGATCTATAAGAGCCAAATGATTTTTTTTTAGCATTACATCTTACTACCATCCAGGTTATTTGCATATGTACTAATTATGCCAATGGGGGTAGGAATAGGGAATGTTGAATTCAGATAAAGTGTACCTGCATTTGCATAGAAAGCAAGTGGAAAACCATCTACGAATGAGGATGGATTAAGTACAGAGTTGTTTTATGAGCTATATGCACAGTTTCTTGCCTACCCCGTACGGGAATGGCGTGATTAGGTATGTGTGTGCATGTATGTATGTGTTAAATATCCCAAATAATTATTGGTATTGGTACTGTGCACAAATACACTAAAATCAAGGTGTCATTCATTCTGGTCTGTTTATCAGTGATGGGGAGGTTGGGGTTTGAATCTCACTCAGGTTCACTGAGCTGATTTTTTTTTTCTAAATGATTTACTACACTAAGCAAATGTAGGTATATTCTTTAAATTCTAACTTCCTCTGTATTCCTTTATTGTATACATGTATATAACCCTGACGGGTGGTGATAAAAGAGCATGTAATTAATAGGTCACATATAGGATTTATCCACGTCCGTGGCTGCATGGTCTAAGATGTCACTCTCACAATAGATTACACTGCTGATGTCAGGAGAAATCAAGGTTCGATCCTGGTTGAGTATGATGAGAGTGGTTTTTCTTAAAGGGTTTTCTATTCTACCTCCATATGAATGTGTATTTTATTTATGAATAAGGATGTTATGATCTTTTTTTTTAAAGTATGCCACTATCTTTGCATTAAATTAGGCTTATTTTATCATTAATTTTTTCCAATTTATATTGTGTTTGTGGCCTATGACTGATTATATATCACTTGTTCAAATGTACAATAATTTCATATAAACAATTTCAGGACTAAGAATTCAAACTAAAGAAATAAAAAGGCAAGCCCTGGAACGACAAAGAAAAATGCTGTGTTTTTTTTAATACAGATAAATAAGTTTGTACATTTAAATATCAAGGGAGTAACATTTTAGCATTCATTCTCAGTACATTTAATGAAATATCCCATCTTAGTGGCAAGAATTTATTAACAAATAAATAAATAAAACAATTTTAAAGTTTTATTACAACTTAAGTTGACTACCAATATATATAACTTATAAATGTTTCAAACTTAATTATTCATAAAATGAATTGTTAACATAGTGCTAGAAGTTAGAATAGGGTATATTAAAAAAAAACCTTATAGTTTTGTAGATTATAAAATGTCTGTAAAAGAATGTAGAAAATATAATTAAAATTGTGTGTAGAAGTTATTCAAGAGTACAAATAGTTTTTAATACTTATTGTAGTAACCTATTTGGTCCACAGCATTTCAGAGTACCTAATAAATGTACATAATTCCTACACCTCTTTTTATTATTATTTCCACCACTTTCTACATGAAAAACTATATTCTCAATTCTAAAATATTTTAAAGATGAACTTGTCTGTAAAATACGCTAAATTTAAAATGGTTGACATGACATTAATATTTGTAAGCTTATATACAAAGTGACATCTGTAGAACACATGATTCAACATGAATAAAATACAATGAAATCTCTTAAAAGTGGACACCTTCCTGGATTAAAAAAAGTCTGTTATTTGTAAAAATATATATACAAAAAAAAAGTATACTGCTTGAACACAGTTTAATCTATACAAGCCTATATAGGCTACTGTTGATATTAACTACATGAATATAATTACTGCATTGTGCAGTAATGTAGGCAGGATTATGACAAGTGAATACATTTTGTTCTGTACAGATTGCATTATACACAGAATTCGCAAATAAAATGAAATGCGAACAGTAGGCCTTCTAGACTTATATGTGTGCAGAAGCACAGACTAAATTTATAGAACAACCCCCGCTGAAGGGGAGGGAGGTAAGACTTTGAAGTACCGTATTCATTACTACTAAAGACAAAGTATCCTTTCTAAGTTACTACGTAGACTATTTTAGAAACTTTCCCTAGACTGGAAAGGCAGGACTGCGCACACCTCGCATGAGACAATGTCTCCTGACATTCCTACAGTAAAATACCACCTATAAATGGGCTGGTGTTTTCAATTTTTGTCCGCTATTTAGAGATTTTGTTGCTTAAATATGTGTCTATGGCAAAGTCCGTGTCCGCTATTAGGGAGTTGTTTAGTCGTAAAAGCCAATGTTATTTTGTTGGGGCAATTTAAACCGTTCGTTATAAAGAAGAATCCGTTGTTCACAGGTTTTCGTTAAGGGAGATTTCACTGTAAATAAAAGTGGGCCCAGTTCTAGGTAGTAATAACTTTTATAACAAATACCGAGATTAAGATCAACTTCCCGTTACCATTCCGTAACATAACATTCACTTACGGTTCACTTAACATTCAATTAACATAAAGAAACCAGTGTGTGATATCAGGAATAATTTTTTTTTTTTTACAAAATGGATTTCCAATCTCCCTCCACAAAAATCTAGATATCTCGAACAGGTAGTAAAATGCGGTGCTAAAAAAAAAAAAAAAAGAGGCTATGATGTTTTAGAGTTTGCAAAAGTTGGGAAAAAAATGTAGGTACTGATGAATTCATCTGCATGCCATAAACAAATAAAGTACATACTAAATAGCCCTGTTGACATCACTCGCAACATGATTGGCTGGCTAGAACACTTGGTACCTTCACTAAATGTGACAGTTCATTGAACGTTATGTTGATTGTGATCCCGGCATAAAGGGAATAGTGGTTAAATGGAATGACTGCGCAACAGCTCTACAAAAATGTCACAAGAATGAGTGGAAAACTTAGAAAATGGGAAGAAGGTTGCAAGATATGAATCAGGATACTGGTAGAGAACTAAAATAAAAGGATGGTTATTGAAAAATAGGGACATTAATAAAGGAATATTATATATTATTATTATTAGCACGGTCTTACTACGTTCGGTATACCACTTACCTAAGTGCATGTAGAGTGATTGTGAATGAAATGGAGGACCTACAGTTAACGTGGGATCCGAACACGGTGGAGGCCTGGTATCCCCACATTCACAATTGTGATTAATACACGTCTGTCAAGGAAGGAAAGGTTTGGTATCATAAATCTGTGCCGGACCGAGGATTGAACCGGACCCTAGCACAGAAGTCTGACACTTACCTAGACCACCAGGTCACCAATGAAAAGGATCACTATTATGCTCGTTAGTTTATTCCTTAAATTTAACAATTTATTACCTTAAAATGGGAGTATAGGTAACACATTTTAAGGGCATTGGTTTTGCACTTTTTATGGCAAAACATTTTTTGGCCAAAGTAAATAAAATAAAGTTTGCCTTCACATGTTGATATCAACATTTCTTGAATATCTGTCATGAGCATTTAGACGCAAAATTTTTTAAAATGAAGAGAAAAAGTTGTCGTTAAATTCCAGAACACCCTTGATAGATATTCTAGAACAGTTGTGAAGTCACCACGTGAAGAAAATTAAAATCTCTCTGTCTCTACTGGAGAAATGTTTAATTTGTTGTTTTACCAAAAAAATATTTTTATGTAAAAACTGCAAAAATATTTCCCTTAACTCATATTCCCTACACGCACATCTTAAGTGTGTGATACGATGAAACAAGACAATTTTTTTTACAAGTCCGATTTGTTTAGTAGCAAAGTGGTTTCTAGGTTAGTCCTAAATATTTAAATAAAATAGGAACTAACATTATCACCGCTGCAGATCCTACCATAATATATCTTGACTGCCTTTGCTGATCCAGAAATTTCTCTTCAAACTCGAATGGAACTACTATTAACTGACCATCATTTACTTGGCCAACAGAAGATAAAGACCTTAATGCTAATTTCAGTTCCTTGAAATTATTTTCCAACATGATTTCTTGTTTCTTCAACAAACTAACAACGTCACTGTTTTCAGGTTGAGTTAACTGTCCCATATTAATTTTACTATCTAAACTGTGAATTAATTTCGAGAGTCGGCTTAGCGCTTCATCATTCTGAAGATTTGTCACACTTTTTATCTCGCTTATTATCACAGAAAGCTCTTTTTCGTGTTTAGAAAGCGATTCCGGGATAGCATTGGATAAATCGTCTCTCTCTTGTTGCTTAATTAACGACTGTGTGACCAACTTTCTTATCTCTTTCATTTTGAGCTCATTATTTATAGAACTTCCGACTACACCGATCACTGTACCAATAACAGAACCAATAATCGACCAATATTTAGTTCTTTCAGCTTGTGCCCTTTCCTTCTCATGACTTTCCTTGACTGCAGATGAGAGGGCGGAGAAATAATCTCTCTCTTCGCCTTCAAGCCTTTGAAATTCGGCAACGAGCCGTTTTTCTTCTTTGAGAAGTTTGTGTTCTTGTGTGATTAGATGGACGTAACGCTCTTCCCCTCTATTTGTATTGTCTAACTCTGCATACAAGTCTTTCAATTTATTTTGTATTTGTGACACAGTTGTATTCGATTCTCTTCTGTTTTCCTGAGCTGTGATAAATCTACTTTCTGCATCCAATACCCTGTTTTGTGCTATTCTTACTTCATCCATACCAGTTACATTTTCATACCATGACACCAGTTCGTTTAGTTTTTTAGAAAACATATTTTCATGTTTTTCATCATTTTGTGATAAAGTTGCTGATTGTGTTGAAGAATATCGTATTTTTCTTATTGAATGGACAGTTCTCATATACCGAGATATATTTATATTATACATAACCTTCACAATACATCTGGCCATTTTTAATAATAACCATAAAATATAATATATTGGATAAATTCATAAAATAATAATCATATATTACAATCTAAAGTTAAAGAATGTCAGGGTAGAGTTTTCTATAGTATTTATGAATTTTATCAATTAGATCTATTTGCTCCTACCAAAACTTGAAGGAAGTACTATACAATACATACATCCTCATTTACCTGATCGTCAATAGCCAACATAAGAAAAATAATTGAACTAACAAAGTTCATAATTCAACAAGAGATGGCAGCATAGACAAAATAAAGCCAAGAATATTATACAATAGATGCAAAACCAATCCAAGAAAGTGTGTTGTCCAAGATTTCTGTCAAGAGCAAATTTTTATAGAGAAACCCTTTCCCACAATTTGACTGAATAGGCCTTGTACCCTTCATTTTCGATATATAAGTCCTTAAATAGTGAAGTAAACAAGTTAAATCTCTAAAATAGCCGTATGTTTAAGGTGGTCCAGCGCCGTGTACAGAATTTATTTCACAGGTAAAGGATAAGGATTTTGATTGAGAGCACACAATGGTGACTTTTTTAGAAAAATCCTAGTTCTCTTTCATCCCATTTAAGTGTGAATGATTTATGAAAGGATGGTGTGGGGTTTGAAGAGAGAGAAAGAAGTGGTAGTTTCACCATTTTCTACGCAAATGGCAGCCTTAATCTTCAGGTAGTATATATCTACTAAAAATCTACTGTTGCTGTTGACTAAAGCTTTTCTTGACGTGGTAAAAGAAGCACTTTACAATCATAATTTAGATGAGTGAGAATACGTTAGATAAGAATTTGGAGCCATTAATTATTTTGCTTCTTATAATATTTAAATATATGAGATCAATAATTCGTCTGAAATATATTATTTTCAAATGAACCAATCTCGAGACTATCTAGTAACCTATTTTTTTGTTATATTGGTCGATTTTTGAGCTACCAAAATAGATAAGAGATGGCGTAAGCTTTTATTTGCACATCTCCGTTCGCACAGACTGCGATAGCTTCGTGTCTTGCGCGGTGATAATTTCTTAGCAGACGACATTATATACATCTCTTTATTTGACACTAAATCTCACACCACGATGATTCAAGAAAGCATAAATTTAAACTATTAGATACAACATTATTTTACCATACAAAAAATACTGAAATAGTTGATATAAGCGTGGCTATCATAAATATATAGACTGATGAAATTGTTTAATGAATAACTTTCAAATGTGTCTGCTAAAGACGATTCTCAAATTCTTAAATTAATTTTACGAGTAAATATGCTTAAAGCCAGTGTACAAATTTATTTGTGATGCTTGTGTGTTTTATGGAATTCAAATATAGGTAAAAATGAAGACTATTTCCCGTAAAATATGTAAATAACCACACAATTAGTTCCGTCTGGAAAATGGCCTGCGAAAGAAGATATACCCACAATGCACCTCGTTTCCAGTTTCCACCCTTGGCACTTGGCAGTGAACGTGAGGTGAAAACAATCTTCCTTTGATTAGTGTTTTTTTTATTTAAAGAGTGTATTTTTGTTACCAGCTAAATGGATGACAAGTGTTTTAAAGTGTCCAGGAATATGTGTCGTTGAGTGTGTTGTGTTGTGCGGGCTGTATAAACGCTTACAAAATAGGGAATCGGGTCGCGATCGAGGGGCAGCGCGACTCGAATCCGTGCTGCTTACCCACCATACTTCTCAATAACTGGCCTGATGCCATGGGGTGTTTTGGAAATAGTGACTCAAAAGCGGGCCAAGAAGAAAGCAAACGGATAAAAGAGACAAACAAAAGGATAAACTTGCAAATACAAAAGGATAAGCAAGTGTACAGAGCAACGCACAGATTGTTATTACTAGGTAAATAACCAAATTAAGTGAGCTCTACAATGTATTTGTCCTGTCTTGTCAGCCATATTGAGGTAGCATATCTGTTGATTTCTGTTTAGATTTGTACTAATATAATGTGTTTTGTTCTCTTTTTAGGCGCCGGAGAGTCTGGAAAAAGCACAATAGTAAAGCAGATGAGGATATTGCACGTCAATGGCTTTAGCGAAGAGTAAGTTTTGATTATTCTTTCATTAATAACTTGACAGAATGTTGATGCTCCTCCCATTTTTGTTGTAGCATTGGAAGGCCGGTTTGTAAGTCGTAAATAGTTTGAAGACTATTTGTTATGACTCACTAGCAATATTAGCCGCTTTATTGAAGTACTTAATAAACAAACTTTTTCATTTTTCTTTCCAAATAAGGTACATTTATAAAACAAATTGTGTTTATGAATATTTAGATGGTTGACAAACCCAAACAAATATTGTTTTGTTTATTATCATAAGCCATTCATTCACATGTTTTATTTTAATATGTTATTCACCAATGTGAGTGAACACATGTCTGGTATGTTAAGCAGAACTAGAAAGTCCGGAAAAAGAACGTTTAAATAGGTTAATTAAAAAAAAGGTAAACAAATTCTTATTTTTACTAAATGCTGAATATTATAATTTTAATATTAGACACAAAGTCAGCCATCTACATAATAAGACTATTTTATTCATAATATATTTTCTCAGCTCGCCTATTTCACGGAAAAGTTTACAGTACCCACGCCTTTAATAGGCTATAACTTGTTAGTTTTTCATAGCAAACGCAATGTGTTTATAATAAATAAATTAATCAACCAAGCTTAACCAAGCCTTCAAATTAAATATAGTAAGTACAAATTTGGATGGATTAAAGACTAGTTATTCCAGGGTCTATCTTGTGACAAGTAGAAGTACGTAAGGCTAGGCCTATCCATCTAAATATGATTCAAGACATTTTAATCGTTTTTGAAATTCATTAATTAATAAATTATTTACCAGCCAATCAAAATATTTTAATGGCTGACGTTTTTATGTCTGAGTACCTAATTAATAACACCCTGAGGTTTTTTTTTGTTTTTGTTTTTTATAAAAATCTAATCCGTGAATCTGATAAATCGTACATTCAACATTATTTAACTAGCCAATCAAAATATTTTAATGATACTTATAAAGATTGTTAATTATGAATAGTTAGTATGGAAATGTAAATATTGGCAAAATTTCATCTTGACCCAGGTTAAGTTTGCTACATACACTTAAACTTAGATTCGAACTTTTGTACCTTTAATCATAGAATTTTGTTATTTTGGAAATAAAAATAAAGGTTATGTTACAAGTAGCTTACTGTATGTGATGGATTCATTAGGCCTACAATGGAATTTTAAAAAAACTTAACACTCTACAAGTTATATTTTAGATGGCATCATTTTAGAACAAACAATTATTTATTGACTATTACAGTTCTTGCCTGGCTTACTTAACCTAAGTTTGCAGGCCCAAATAAATTCAAATTTCAATTAATATTGATAAAATTAATTTAATAATTAAGTTAATTTAAGAAAATACTCTACACCTATATGTAGAGACATGCAAAAGGTGGGTTATTTTTAGGAGGAAAGTGTGTTATTTTTCTTTAGAGTGATGATATTACAAGCTGAAAGCAATGTTATTATTTACGTAAATATGAGTCGAATTAGTATTCGTTGAAAAAAACTAGGATAAAACTGTCTAAAATTTCCGTTCATATTGTGTATTTAACTATTTATTAACATATTCGGAGAAAAATCAAATATAAATACTCATAAAACATTTCATGCTTAGTAATATCAAACTCGATATATCAATAGCATTACCTTCAAGTCTTACGAATAGCACAATTGAAATAATCGATTATCAACTTAGGCTTGGACAGAATAATAACAACATCGAAACATGTCGTCATAGACGACTAAAATATTATCAAATAAGAAGGAAATAAAAACTAAGAAGATATCATTTTGCCAAACATGACCACCTGTAACAGGGTCCATATATATTAATGTCCTTGCTTGGATTTAGCGGGAAATTTTTTAAAGGCTTATAAACAAAAAATTGATCCATCAAAATTTAGGTACCTATTGTAATGTGTAAAAGTAGAAATCTTGATTTTTAATACTAACCTCAGATAAAAAAGCTTAGATAATATCCTGAAAACACTAATTTTTCCTGTGATCCATTTTATACCTATAAAATAAGTAAAAACTGATACTATTCGTATAAATAGCAGCCCTGGTCACCAGTGTTACCACATTGATAATTATATTTCATGATGTGGTATTTGCCAAATTATAAAGAAATTGTGTTTATTTTGAAAAAAAGCTTAAACTCATGTTATTCGTGGGGAAATGGTAGAAATTCGTGTAAAAATTTGTTTTTATCACAAATGCGAATTTTGCATGTCCCTATCTATATGTAATAGTTTATGACCACATGTCACATACACATGGGATATTAACACTGCCTTCACGCTTTTGATCGGTCCATTTCAAATCCTTTCTTCAAAAGGCACTGGTCACCTGCTTAAGCTAGTTCAAGGAAAGACCAGAGGAATGAAATGAAAGTGACAGTACCAGTCCATTCGTCAACCAGCAGATGCGCCGATGCTGATGAGCTGTCTTTTTCTTACCGGTAGACCTATCTTTTAGCGTCTTGTGTCAAAGCTTCACTTCATGCCACGGCATATTGTTTACCATTCTCTATTCCATCCTTCCAGCTGTGTCTTCTATGAAAACAAATGGCGTAGCAAGGCTGTTTGGATCTATATGCTGTCAATATTTGACACGTGGGGGATAGTCCTTCAAAAGGTAGCCCATCTATCCAGGTCAAGTTGCTCCCTGGAAAATCGGTTTACCTCGACGCCATTTCGATATTTCCTGGTTTCCAAAGCCACAACACTACATAGTGTATTACAGAGGTTCCAATCGTGGGGTACACGTACCCCTAGGGGTATGTGCCAGAACGTTTGGGGTACGCGAAAATATTTGAATAGTGGCGGAAGGCGCTACTATATTTGGCAGCAGTGTAGGGCATAAGATCAGTCAAAAGCTAAGAATTAATTCAATGATATGGCGAGGGGCGATGTTGGTTAATTTCAAACCTAAAATAGTTTTTATAACTATTAATATATTAATAAATAAATTTTAAAATGTGTTAGTTTTTATTGTAGCTTTTGCTTTTTGAATGTAAAATTATCTTCACTCTTTATTCACCTTACTATTAATTGTTTTTTAATTTAATTAGTAGCCCATTTATTTTTAGTTGCAACAAAAAACTACTACTGTAGAAATTAAACATTTTGCTAATATTAACGGCACAATTTATGAAATGGGCTACCAAGGGGCATGCAAGCAAAAAAAAAAAGGCAGTGCTGTACACTCACATCAACATGTGCGGATCAAAGTCTGGAACCTCATTGAGATGTGCTTTTGTTGTGGAGGAATTTACTTTTAAACTTGGTCACATGGCAAAACCACTGATTTTATGGTTGACTTGTATGTCAATTTTAAACTGCTATGTTTATTATAATTATTCCCACTACTATACTCTCATCTTCCATGAGTGCTTTGATGGCACTGTCCACTTTGTACTCTGGGATCCTCTTGTGCAGATGATACACGAGCAGATTTTTTTAGATTGGTCTTTAAACATCTGGCTTGCCTTCTGCTGGATTCCTGGTCATTCCGGACTTTCATGCAATGAACTGGCAGATTGGGCAGCCAAGGTGTTGGGTGGATTGTTCAGCTTGGGGGTCCGGTGAATCAGGTACGAACAGTGGGTTGTGACCCTTGTTCAGAACAAGCTATATTCCATTAGGGGCGTTGTGTTGCGATGGACCTCTTCTATACTCGCGTCAAGAAGTGAGCAGGTTGTCGTGACAAGACTCGGTGTCGTGTCGGGCATTCACCTACTTACTATGCATGAGTTTTTATTAAGAGAGGATCCACCTCCAATATATGAGCTATGCAATTTCTCCCCTTATCGTACACCACATTTTGATGGAGTGTCGCAAGTATTCCCCTATTCACTTAGGTATCTTGATTTTAATGGTGACCTTCGTTTCTTTTAGGCGACATTGTGGATGGGGCTATTTGTTTAGTATTTCGTTTTATACACCAGGCAAATCTTTTAAATTCCATTTGGATCTCACTCTTTTAGAGTGGCTCATTTTCAGATTAGTTTTTAAAGCTTTAAGTATTTTCTCCAAGACGCTAATAACTTCCATCTGTCACTGCACCATTAAACAATAACAATGACATGCTCTAAGAAAATGTTAGGAAGAAAGTTGTGACTTTCAACTTGGACAGTCTTTTTAAGAAATACATAGGCTTAATAGGCTTCATTCGGTTCACCCAAAAGTGAAATAAAGCTACTAGATTTTTAATTTTGTTTTCAGGGACATCAAATTACACATTTCATTTTCAACTTATTAAACTTATAATTAAAATCTAAAAACTGCTAAAGGAGCTTTTTTAAAAGAAAAAATTGAGATTATTTTTAGTATGTTTGTTTTAATCACAATAAGTGTAATACACGTAAGAATATATAAATTCATTATTATTACCATTTAAATGGTCTCGTCGGCTAACTGCACTATTAGAATAAATTTAAATACTACTATTGTCCTTTCAACATCACTTATAATTATTTTATTCCTTAAAGTTGAATTATTTTATTTTTATTTTTTAGCACCACGTTTTACTACTCGTTTGAGTTATATGTTTATGTACTAATTACGTTGATGGTTTTAGGGATTTGAAAGGTTATATTGAGGAGAAGTGTACCCGCACTTGCATGGAGGGATAGTGGAAATTTTTTGGAAAAAACTTAATACACCCACCCGAGATTCGAACCTCGATCTCCCCGTTATTGGCGGTCTAGTCTACTGCGAGAACAGCACGTTAAACCACATACCATCGAAGCGGTAATTAAAAATAATCTTTGATGTTATATATAGCCTTAAAATATGAGTGAAGAATGACCCAGGGCACGAGACGAATCCTGGATAGCTCAGTGGTAAGAGCATTGGCGTACTAAGCCAGAGGTCCCGGGTTCGATTCCCATGTCCAGGTGTCATTTTTCAATTTTCAGAATATGATATCTAGGTGGAGTAATCCCCACTAATAAGCATAAATAATAGCTCTGGCTATTAATTCTTAGTAGTTTGTAAAATAAAATATAAAGTTATTCTATTTCATACAATCTGCTTCTATGGCCAGATCTAACACACTACTCTTGTGTTAGACCAGACTGTTTAAGACAGGGAGATTGGGGTTCAATCCCGGTCGGGTGCACTGGAGAGGGTTTTCCACTCTCCCTCCACACAAATGCTGGTTCACTTTCTCTAAATTAAACCTTCCTAATCTCTAACACATTAGTGTAATTAGTACATAGGCGTATAACCCAAATGGGTAATAAAACATAATCACAGAGTGCTTGGGAGCGGTGCACTAATAACAAATTCATTAAATGGCTTTGTAAAAGCTAATGTTTCAACCTTGAAAATAGTTTACAAATAATGTGAAAATGATGTTCTCAAATACTCCCAATGTTGACAGTAATAACTTAACATAAATTTACACTGAATATTTAAGAAAATTAGCAAATATGTGAACTCATTTTTATGTCTAAATATTGGTTTTGTTTTAGTTGCTTGTCTCGTATATCTCTGGTGTAATTCCTATTCCTAGTTAGGTGCTAACAGTAGACTATCGGCTATTTAGGCTAATTGGCTACCTTTGTAGCAATCGGTGGCTATGGAACTAAGTTGGGCGATAGCTCACTCCTGAAACCTATTTAAAAATAAGAAATATAAAAATATGGCTACAGTAAAATCCCGATTTATCGGACTAATTAGGACCTGGACTGGTCCATATAATTGAAAATCTGGATAATTATTAATTAATTTAGCACTGCGTCTTACTACCCGTTCGAGTTATATGCTTAACTACTAATTACGCTAATGGATTAGGAATTGGGAAGGTTGAATAGAGGAAGTGAACCCGCATTTTCGTGGAGGGAGAGTGGAAAACCATTTAGGAAAAACCACCCCCAGTTCACCCGACCGAGATTCGAACCTCGATCTCCCCGTCCTCGGCAGTCGGGCTCAACATGACTAGCGCGTTAGCCAACTACGCCACCGAGGCGGGTTGGATAATTATTGATCTTATAGAGAAAAAAGAGAGGTTTTCATACTAAAATACTTTTTTGAAACTATAGTACTAAAATTTGACCGCTTGTGTGGTCAGAGGACCCGGGTTTTATCCACGGTGCTTCCAATTTTTTCTCTGAAGCAATGGGTCTGGGACAATGTTAACTCAGCATCATGAGGACAATTGAAGAGTTACTTGAATAAAGAAGTAGAGGCTCCAGTCTAGAAAACTGATATTAATGGCTGGAGGGTTTGTTGTGCTGACTACATGGTACTGTCTTTTCACAAATGTTGGCTCTATCTTCGACAAAATACGGCGGCCTCTTGGTCTGTATAGCTCACTTGCGGGCTGACTCCACCGAGTTTTTTCCTTGGTATTTAAAACATAAAAATAAATTTTTGAACTTCTTAAAAGCAATTACATACCATACATATAACTCCGCAAAGTTAGGTAAAAGTTATTAAAAAATTAATTTGTCTGCAAATAGGTTTTCATCTAGACTTTTGGTATAAAACATTTTTTTTCTTTTTATTGCATCCAACTCTTACATCCATTTCAATTGCCACAGCTGTATGTTGTCAAGATACCTTGTGCCCAGGGCTGGAGAGGCTTCTGCTTGAGATGATCCTGGTTCTTTCTCTGTCTCTTCATTCATTTTCTTTCTCTTTATCATCTCCCTCTACTATATCATCTATGACCCGCCTCGGTGGCGTAGTTGACTAAAGCGCTAGTCGTGTTGAGCTCGACCGCCGAGGACGGGGAGATCGAGGCTCGAATCTCGGTCGGGTGAACTGGGAGTGGTTTTTCTTAAATGGTTTTCCACTCTCCCTCTACGCAAATACGGGTTCACTTCCTCTAAATTCATCCCTCCCAATTCCTAATCCATTAGCGTCATTAGAACTTAAGCATATAACCCGAACGGATAGTAAGACACGGTGCTAAATAAAATATATCATCTATTGTCTCTTCATCCATCAAAATCTAAAAGCCTTAATCATTTACGTCACCAATATTTTCATCATCATAGTCGGCACAAAGATGGTTTTAAATGATACTCTTAGTTCAATAATTTTTTCATCCCCCCCATATTTGAAGAATCTTTGTGGGTCAATTTTAATATTACATTCCAGGCTCTTTTTGATTATTTACTTTCGATGGAATTCCACGCTTTAACTAGCATGTAACAACAGTTTTTCAAATTTACTTGCTTAAAAAAAATCAAAACTATTTCTACATCACTATTATCTGCTGCTAGAAGCCGACGGAATAGTTGCTTCCTATAGGAGCACTTGGATTCACAGATTGTATGATGGATGTTACCTATTCAACGAAAACTGCTGAGCATGATAAGAATTCTGATAATCGATGTCCAGAATATCTGGTTTCCACTATATTTTATTTTTATTAATTTTGTGCCTACACACTAAAACAAAAGTACCATAAAGAGTTTTTTTTTTACATATGAACAAAATGCGTGACCCAGATGAGGCTATATATCTAGTGGACATACAAGGATACCCCAGAGACACACAGTCTCCAGATTAAAATGACTGCGTTCCATGGGAGAGCTTAAGTCCTTCAACACAAGTGTCGCTAGGTGCCATCAAGGGGCATTAAAAAAAAGCTTATTGTAAACATGGTTTTACTAAAAAAGAGGACACAAATATCCATCTTGAGTCAATCGACCGGCTTCCACAAAGCTAGGTTTAGGTATAGACCCAACCCCTTCTTCACATATTCCTACCTCGTAAAGAGCTTACGCAGACTGAACGTTACGATTACGATTTTCCCTTTATGACAAACATGTTAAAAGTGAGTTGTTTAACAACTGTACATTTAGAAGTGTTTTTATCACAGAGTATTGACACTAGCGAACTCCAGTGTTGATGGACTCAACCTGACGCAAGAAGCGGAGCGAAACTTCCGTAAGACCGAGGATCTGGTGTATCCTTGTCTGTGCCGATAGCCTACACCGCTGTTTAAACAATCCTGCTCCAGGCTACCCACAAAAATTCAATAACTTTACTATATCTTGCTCTAGAAAATTATTCATTTCACATTTCAAAATATAGCTTTTGTTTTCTAATTAGAAGCCTACAGCTTATCTTCAATTCATCTTTTTTTATCTGTTCATTCAAAGATACATTACATCCTTTAAGACAAATGATTTGACAGTAAAACCTTTTTCAATAAAAAGTTAAAAAAATAGCAACTACTTTGTTAATATAGCTTACTTAATAAGCTATTTATGCTCATGTGGTATAATTACTTTATTTGCAATAAAAGTATTAATAATAATTAGAGATGAATTGAATCCTACATTTCTTGAATATGAATCTTATATTTTCTTTTGAATTTTGCATACAAATTCGAAAACTCAAATCCTTAAAGATGTACATTTTTGGTTAGAATGAAAATTCCAAATTTATTATTATTGTTATTTTTAAATTAACGATTTTTAGTAGACTAAATTAATAATATTTTGTTTTATTTTGTGATTTTGTTATCCTCCTAATCAAACAAGTCATTATATTTTACTTTCTTTTACCAATTGTTTAAAATTGTTATTTGAATTAAAGGTGTTTATTACTATATTTGAGATAATTTTTGAGATTTTTACAAATCTCATATCTCTCAAAAACTATGGGATTCACGGGATTTGAATAGTCGGGATTTGGTTATCCCTTCTCTAAAGTAATTATGATTTATTAAAGGGCTGACCAACAGCAAACAAGGATCAATAACAGATCACCACTATACAGAATTGTAATTTGTACATAACCAAGTTGAAAATACAATACATGCAGTTATATACCGAGTTTCTGGCTAAAAATACAGAAGTCTGGGGTTCGATCCTCGGCACTTCCAGAATCTTTCTCTGAAACAGTGGATCAGGAACGGGGTCAAACTCGGCATCGTGAAGAAAAATTAGGAGCTACTTGAATAAATAAGGAACACTTCCAATCTAGAAAACAGATTAAAGGTCTGAGGGTTCGCTGTGCTGACCACATGACACTTCCTACCCACAGATGTTGGCACTATCATTGCTAATGACGGCTCGGTCGGTATAGCTCTCTTGCGGGCTCATGCCATGGAGATTTTATTTCTTAAACTGCTGGACATTTTCTGAGCCCTCTATGTATTTGTATATTCAGAATAATTTCACATTCATGCTAAATTGCTTTGACAAATACAAAGGGATCCCTTCATATACACTTCTTCTATCTGTGTTTTCCTATATATGCATATTTTGTTTGTAAGGCGAGATGGCACAAGGTAACTGCAGGGTCTACTTGTATATTGATAGCTGGTAAAACAAACAAACTCCCTTGCATGGCAAAATGCTCAGCACACCTATTCTAGGAGATGGGCCGCATACATCTTTACCAGAATCATCAAACATTGAGGTTGCTTGTTATGTAAAGTACAGTAAACTTGCGATTAACCTAGGTAATTGGGACCGAGGCTACCTCGGATACGAAAAACTCAAATTATACAGAGCGTGTAGGATGATAAATCACTAGAATGTACTGCATTTGTATACATTTTTTGTAACTTTCAAATGATTAATTTATTAAAACACATTACAATACAAAGCATTTTGAGTGGCATAGTGCCAAGCACAGTGTTTTGGTTTTTGTTCTTAATTTTGTTTTCAAGTTACTTCTCATGCATTTACTACATATTGTATAAAAGTATGTTAAATAATACTTTATAGTAGTTACAGTAAAACAGTATATTTATATATAGTTTGAGGTAAAAAACTATTTGATAAATATTGTGTTAGAGTTTGACACTTTGACAGCAGAGTGCCTCAAATAAGCAGGCTCGAATAATTGCTAGTCTACTGTAGGTCCTACAGATAATACAAATATTACATTTAATTTCATTTGCTCTAGTTTGGGGGTCTATGCAGCCCTTTTGTTGAGCAGATGATTGCCTGTTTTTAAACTTTAAAGTGCATTTAAAATCCTAATAAAATATTTACACTATAATTTACAAAGTGTGAAATAGATTTAGACCCCAGAAATGATACAAAATTAGAATTAATACACAGCGCGCACATATTGCTTACATTAAAATATTTTCATCGATAACTTAAAGTAGCTGACAAATGTAAACTGAGTATATTTACTGTAGGAAGAATAAAGGAGATGACATATTTTCATCATCTGACTCCTTGATGGATCTTATTGGGTTTTAATGATGGAGATTTGGATGAAGCTCTGGTAGGGGTTTGTGTTGCTGTTGAAGGTTGTTCAAGGCTAGCTGTTGCTGTTAACGTCGAAGGCTCCCGCTTCGGTGGTCGTATGGTCTAAGGCGCTACTCTCACAGTAAACTAGGTTGTCGATGACTGAGAGATTGAGGTTCGAATATCGGTCGGGTATATTGAGGGTGGTTTTTACAAAAATAGTTTTCCCACTCTCTCTTTTTAAGTAAATGCGGATACACTTAAATATAACCTTCCTAATCCCTAAAACCATTAGCGTGATTAGTAAGCCTACACATGCAGATAACCTGAACCATTAATAAAATGGTTTGCTAAGAAAAAACTTGTAAAACTGGTTACCCTGTAATTTCAAGAAATTTGATTTTTGGTTCTTTTTTTTAACTAAGAAAAAAATTAATGTAAAGCAAATAGTGCACATGAAACTAGTATCCAATTTTCTTTGTACAATTTTTACATACCTATTAATTTACATGAATGTTTTAAAATATATGATTGGGCCATGGCTGGAGGGGCAGCAGGAGACATTGGAGAGGCTCATGTTCCAAACAGGCTTGATCAGTTTCTGAAAACTGTTCATAATATGCTGTTGATTTCTTCAAGATGTGGTTGGTTAGTCTTTAATAGTATCACCTTTACATGTTTTGGTGGTCTTGGGGAGATTAATTAATGCTCTCTTAAATTGAATCTAAACCAAATATCAATAACCAAATTTATAGAACTGGCACTTTTACCTGTAGCCTACATTTTTAACCAATCATAGACTCTCATTGCACTGCTATTTTTCATAAGAAGGCTAGAGCTTAGATGCTTTGTCCACATATTAAATTTTCAGCCTTCGGTAGCCTTCCCCTTTTACCTTAGGTAGCCTTCCCCTTTTACCTCGGTAACCTTCTCTTTACTTCGGTAGCCTTCCCCTTTTACCTTCGGTAGCCTTCCCCTTTTACCTTCGGTAGCCTTCCCTTACCTTCGGTAGCCTTCCCCTTTTACCTTCGGTAGCCTTCCCCTTTTACCTTCGGTAGCCTTCCCCTTTTACCTTGGTAGCCTTCCCCTTTTACCTTCGGTAGCCTTCCCCTTTTACCCTTTGGTAGCCTTCCCCTTTTACCTCGGTAGCCTTCCCCTTTTACCCTCGGTAGCCTTCCCCTTTTACCTCGGTAGCCTTCCCCTTTTACCCTTCGGTAGCCTTCCCCTTTTACCTTCGGTAGCCTTCCCCTTTTACCTTCGGTAGCCTTCCCCTTTTACCTTCGGTAGCCTTCCCCTTTTACCTTCGGTAGCTTCCCTTTTACTTCGTAGCCTTCCCTTTTACCTTCGAGCTTCCCTTTCTTCGGTAGCCTTCCCCTTTTACCTCGGTAGCCTTCCCTTTACCTTCGGCACCTTTCCTGTACATTGTTAGTAATTCATGTGTTGACCAAACAGTTTGTAAAATAATAAATTAATTTTTTGTGTCATTCCAAAGCAATCGTTTAGATTGAATTAATATTTTTCCAAGAGTATTTTGAAGCCCTCCAGATGTTATGTACCTCGTGACATATTTGTTTTCGCTCCTGTTTGCCCATTATCCGAACTACAGTGTCTTTGCACACGTTATTTGCGTTGGTGGTTCACACCTCTCCATATTTGACGGAGGACCTCAGGAGGAACAGCTCTGACGCATAAATTAGGGAGGAAAGCAACTGTCTCATCATATTTAAACGGTCGGAATTGTTACCATGCTAACTGATAGCGGTTATGGAACCAGTTCTATCCGCCTTGTTCAGCTAGACAAGTTTTGATGGTGTAATGAACTTAGAAGTGTTATCTCGACACATTTATTACTCAGATGGATCAAAATTATCAACTTATGTTGGGGGGGGGGGGGGGCAGGATTTGGTGGTTAATATTAACTCTTGTCAGCAAGGCCGTAGCCAGCCAATCATTTCAGGGGGGGTTTGGTGGGCATATCCCCTAATTGCTGGAAGCTAGAAAAAAATATTCTAAATGATAAACAGTTCTAGAAGCTCTCTGAAGTGGGTTTTTTTCATGGTAAAATAACTCGCTAACTGCCGAAGGCTTGGAAAATTTCTAAATATTAAAACTTTTTGAAGCTCTGTGAATTTTTTTTCATGGTAAAATAACCCCCAAAATTCCGAAGGCTAGGAAAATTTCTAAATATTTAACACCTCTAGAAGCTCTCGGAAGTGCTTTCTGTGGTAACACAATCCCCTAATTTGTATTTGTATCTTAATTTTAATATTGTTTGAACCATAAATAAAGCCATATATATTTTGTCCATAAAATTTCGCGGGGGGTTTGAACCCCCAAAACCCCTCCCTGGCTACGGCCTTGCTTGTCAGCCTTTTACGTATAGTTCAAGACAAGTGTGTTTTATTCTCATCGATGTGTGCCAATGAAATGAGTCTAACTGCTGAAATTTATCTTGCAACCCACATACGACTTTATATTTTCTGAAAGAGAAGAATGAGATTTAAATATATTTAATTTTTTTGCCTGGATTGAACTTCATCTCTAGGTTCTGTATGGCAACCTCCTGTAAGTGGTCTTCACCAAATGAAATACATCGAGCCCATTATTTTTGTATTCACTTCATTATGAAGAGAAGCCCATTAAAATGTATCCCAATCGGATAACCTAAAGTAGGTTTTTCCTTTAAAAATATAGTTCCGGACAAATAAAAATTCAACCAAAGTGTGTGCACCTTGTTTATTTGTTATTTAAAAATATTATTTATTCTAGTGTGTGGGCCTATCAAACAAATTATATAGGCTTAATAATTTTAATTACCATCAATTTTTTTTAAATCGTTCATAAAGATGAAATTATAAAACTTGGCACCGTGTCTTACTACGCGTTCGGACTATACGCTTAATTACTATTTACGCTAATGAGTTAGGAATTGGGAAGGTTGAATATAGAGGAATTGAACCCGCATTTGCGTGAAGGGAGAGTGGAAAATCATTAAGGAAACCCCTTCCCCCCCGCAGGTCACCCGAGCGAGATTCGAACCTCGATCTCCACGTCCTTAAGAGTCTAGCTCAACACGAAACTAGTACGTTAGCCAACTACGCCTCCCAGGTGGGTGATGAAATATAGATTAAATATTGAAAACCCGGAACAAGATTTCTCTAGGCCTTTCATTTTACCTTCAATAATTAAGTTTTATGCACTCAAGTAATCATAAAAGTGAATGTAATTTATCAAACATGCTTATCCAAGAGAAAATGTTTAAATCAAACATTGGAGTGTTTAAAACAAGGCTGGGGAGTTAGTCGGAAGCAAGTTTGGGTGGAGTTGGCACTTCGGCTTCAAAATAAAAACTTATAATATTATAACAATATATATCTAGGCTGTCTACCATCCGGGAAAATCAGGGAAAACGGGAATTAGCCGGGAATTTGAAATGATCGGGAATAAGCCGGGAATTTGGTAAATTACAATAAAAATCTGGGAAAATGTGATTTTACTCAAAATATGAAATATTATAATCATTAAAAAAGTAAATAATAATGTTATTCAAACTATAGTTTTTCTTTGTAGCTGTGTAATATATTTTATAATTCTTAATAAACAATGTTAATACAAATTTTAAAAATTTGTTTATTTAAATTTTAAAACTTATTATTATTCATAAAAAAAGATTAATAGAAAAATGAGGGGGGCGGTGGAGGAATTAGAAGGATATGACATACTTTTTAGTCGGGAAATGTAAAAAAATGATCAGGGGAAATCGGGGAAAAAGTCGGGAATTTCATTGGTTAAGTTGAGTAGACACCACGCTATATCAAAGTGATCTGGTGGTCTAGGGGTAGGGTGTCAAGACTTCTGTGCTCGGGATCCAGGGTTCAATCCTTGGTCCCGGCACAGCTGTATCTGATTGCCAAACCCCTCCCTCCACCTCTGACAAGACGTGTATTGATCACAACTTGTGAATGTGTGGAATTCCAGTCCTCCACCGTGGTTCGGATTCTACGTTAAACTGTAGGTCCTCCATTTCATCTCATAATCACCCTACCATTCCACATTAGCGTAAGAGCGTACAACCCGAACGGTTAATAAGACGCGGTGCTAATAATAATAACACTATATCAATTAGCTTTTTTTCCCCCTAGCTGGCCATTTGTGAGAAAATCGGGGTATTAATAGTGCGATGGCGAATTCACCGACTTCCCATGTGTGTGTTAGTCCATACTTTGGTGCCTCCATCATTTTTTCGGGTCTCCTGTGTTTGTGTTGATTTGTACACTCCCAAAGTTTTATCATCAGACATTAAACCTATTGTTGTCTCAGCGGGCTGTTGGATTGTAAATCAAAGCTAATGGATGGAAAGGTAGACGTTTAATAGACGTTTAATAGACGTTTAATAGACATGCTGCTGGATGAATTCTTTTAATTGCTTGAAAAAAGAAAAGAAAAATGTCTCACACATGTTCACATAACTTTTCCTGTTTGGGTAGGTAGCATATTTTTGTTTAATACGAAACTAAATTTTGAACACTTTTACAGTGTGTCTACCATTTTGGAAAATCCAGGAAAACTGGAACCAGCCGGAATTTTAAAGTGGTTGGGGAAAAAAACGGGAATAAGTCGGGAATTTGGTTGATTAAAAAATAAATTGTTCTCAAAATATTAAATATAATAATCATTAGATCAGTAAATTATAATTTGATCCAAACTTTTTTTTTGTAGCTGAATAATATATAAATATGAAAATTTTTCTAATTCCTAGTAGACTACGTTAGTACACATTTAAAAAATATGTTTATTTATATTTTAAAACTTATTATTATTCATAAACAAAAACGTTGATGGTAGTTAATTACTTTTGAATCGGGGAAATTTAGGAAATGATCAGGTAAAAAGTCGGGAATTTCATCGTTTCAAGTTTAGTAGACACCATGTTGTACTATGTATGGTATTACTGAAGTAATATTAAAAATTAAAAGAGAATATCCAGACTTGTTTTCGAGCAATGTTGAATTTAAGGGATGAGCCCTAGTGACAGGAGTTGTTCTCCAACCTTGGCTTGGTTTGGTTTGAAGAAGCTACTGCAAGACTCCATGTTCTACCTCTTCATTCCCCTATCCTATTCCTCTCTCTACTCTTTATCCCCCAGCCTATTCTTCTCTCTACTCTTTATCCCCTTTCTCCCTCTACTCCACCCCTTCTCTCTTTTTTTCACCCACACACTTCCTCTTAATCCTCTACCGATACTCATTTCCTTCCTCTCTCTTATCAAACCACTTTGTCTCTCCTCTTCTCGATGCCTCTTCCTTACACTCTTCCTCTCTGTCTATGTATCACTTTACTTTCTACCTCCTTCACGTGTTTCCCTTTTCTCATATTCTCCTTTCCCATTTCCTTTTCTCTCATTCTCTTCTATTCCCCTTCTTTTCACTCTTTTTTTCTCATTTGTCCATTTCCTGCCTCTTGTCTTCTTTCTCTCTCGTACTCACAGACACATTTCTTAGTATACCCCTAACATTGTAATTGAAAAACCCGCGAATAAAAAACTAATTAACATATTTGACTCACATTAGAATTTAGAAATATATATAAAATTTTCTCTCAAGGAGAAAGAGGGTGTTGCCACACCCCCGAGAGATGGGACACTCCAATCAGCCTCCCATTGGGAAAACCTCCCCCATAGGCACCCTCGGGTAACACTTGTTTCTAGAATGCTATACACACGATGTGTCTGAACTTGGTCCGAGTGCTTGCTAGCTTCCAGCTCGTCTTGAGGATTTAATTCGCTGATAAAAAACAGTCTGTGATTTAAGTCTGTCTTAATATTATTAGTTATTATTCATCTTGTCTGTTGGCAAGACCGGAGTAGTTCTATTTTTGATCTCTACCAATGTGTTAAGTTGGCACTCTGGCATGCAAACCGTTTTTCTTCTTGATCTCCACTTTGCTTTGAGTAACATTTTAATGTGTGCAAGTGCTGTATATATCTCTCTGTCTCTCTCGTGTTGCAGTTATGTTAATTAGTTGGTATCTGTAGAGTGTCTTTATACTGCTGAGCTCAACTTTGATATGTAAAGGAAGGTACTGATACAATCTCCAAATAGGATTTATCTGCCCCCCTACCCCCCCATAAAAACCAATAGTAGCCATAATATATTCTCTGGAAGCTCTTTAACATGAATTATAAAATGGCCTAAATAAATATTATCCTTGCATTTTAAGGTGGGAGGGAGATAAGTTAAGGTCATTCGACAGTAAAAATTTGGATTGCCCCCAATTTTAATGAGACGTGATATACATTTTAATTTAGCACCGCGTCTTGCTTACCCGTTTGGATTATACGCTTAAGGACCAATTACCATAATGGGTTAGGAATTGGGAAGGTGTAACTTAGAGGAAGTGAACCCGAATTTGCGTGGAGGAAGGGTGGAAAGCCATTTTGGAAAAAAACCTCAGTACACTCGACGAGATTCGAACCTCTATCTCCTCGTCACCGGCAGTTTAGTCTATTGCGAGAGTAGCGCCTTAGACCATGTGGCCACTGGAGCGGATTTCAAACTATTTGTTTAGTTACATTTCCTGTCTTAAGAGTCTGTATGGCAAAGAAGCACTATAACTTGCATAATATCACTTAACATAATTTATTTTAGTTTTTTTAAATAATTTAAAACGTTTTTAATGAATCGAGTTGTTCCAATGATAGCTTACAACATGTCTAATAATGTGTGTGTGTCCATATGGTTGAGAAGTGGCCCACTCATTATTGTGACCTGTAATGATGTGTGTGACAAGCCAGAAATAGCCGGCGAGCAACACGCTAATTGACTCAATTAGAGCTGGGATAGTCCAGAAACAGAGTTCGCCCATCAACTTGGGATGGGGGGATTGGTCGGTTATTTTCTCACGCTGGCTTGAAATTACAGCCCTAGCCCCGAAATATTGTGGTAAAATAAACTTAGAGCAAAACAAACACCAATCATGTTACTATCAACGATTTGGTAAAAGATAATATTTAATAATTTTATTATGGTGTATTTTTAATATGATCATAATATATTTAAGCATTTTACCATTTTTTTTACGATCATAAATATGTTAATGTGATTAAAAATGTACCCAGATAGGGGTTAAACCCCCAAACTTTGACTTGATAGAATCGTCAAAAAACTTGTCCAAGTCTTAACGGATTCTTCTTGATATATATAATATTCCAAGACTTTATAACCAAGGTTGAGGGTCGGGGTTCAATCCTCGGTCCCGGCACAGATTTATCTGATTGCCAAACCCTTCCTTCACCTCTGACAAGATGTGTATTAATCACAACTTGTGAATGTGAAGAATGTCAGGCCTCCACCGTGGTTCGGATCCCACGTTAAACTGTAGGTCCTCCATTTCATCTCACAATCACCTTTCCATTACACTATTAGCGTAAGTGTGTATAACCCGAACGGGTAGTAAGACGTGGTATATAATAATATAACCAAGGCTAGAAATCTGGTATATGTAGAATGGGGCGTCCATTAATGGGCGATAAGGGGGGATCTGGCCCCCCATACCACTCTGCAAAATTTACTTTTTTTTTAAAAAAAGTCATGGAAAAATAAAATTGTGTGTTTGGGATTTGGCTTCAATCTGCTATTAACAACTTTGAATCATCACTATCCTAGTTAACAGATAAACAATATAAAAATGTAGATTTTTTCGGATCTCTCTTAAACAGCTTTATTTTCATATTGCTCTGTTCACTAAACATATGAAAAATATAACGTTTCTCTTCAATTGGTTTAGCTACAGCTAATTTTTTAATTTTTTTGTTAACTCTAAAAAAACATTTATGCTAAAATTGGCTCTTAAAACTCATTAGTTAATATTATGTTTACAGTAGCCCCATGGCTTCTTTGGTGCTGACTCACAACTGACGGCTTTGAAAAGTCACCAGACCAAATTATGTATCCCTACGCCGAACCATATGATCTGCAAAAAAACAGGTGTTTAGCAGCTGTCACTTCTGACAGTCAACATTTAGGTATATACCTACATGTTGACTGTCAGCTGTGAACTGTCAGTCAGCACCAAAGAAGCTATGGGGCTACTGTAGTTTAATTTTCTACCTAATATCTTAAACTCAACCGTTTTCAAATATCTGTCATGAGCATAGTGGCATCTGAACAAAAGCGTTCTAAACAAAGAGAAACAGTCAAGAGTTAATAAGATTATTTATGTGTTGAAAATTAAACTATAGACAGTATATGAAACAAATGTATTTTTATTAATTTTGACCCCAAAAACAATTTTTTGCTTTAGAAATTGCAGATAACCAGCCCCGGATTTGACTGCACCTACGCCCATGGGCCCAATAAATGTTTGCGCCCCTTTGTTCCACAATATATTGGGAACAAATAATTATTTTTTCTAAATTATTTTTAAAATATCACCATTTTAAGAAATAGTACAATAAAGATATTTATTAAATCGTTAATAAATAGCAAGGTGAGGTATCCTGATAAGTTTTTTTAACTGTAAAAAGAGGATGGAGTCTTAGACTACAAAGGGAGAGGTTTTCTCCTAGCCCTTTCATTTGAAGATTAAAGAATCACATCTTTATAGTTTAATTTTACACTGTCATTTTCAAATGTAAGGGAAAAAAATTTAAATAAATAAAAAGAATGGAATAAAATAAAAATAAATAATAATTAAACAATAAATAAAGACCAACATTTATTGTTGGTGTAAAAATTCCCCTTTAGTGTTGGTAAACCTCCTGTATCGTACATCCGATTTGGCGTGTATTTAAAACATCTTGCCGCCCTGGTCCCGGGTTCATGAGGCCCGTGTCTAAATCCGGCACTGCAGATAATACTAACCTTAACTCGATTGCCCTCTGTATCCCACCTTAACAAGATGACGTCAGCCTTGGTGGTCTTGGGGTGAAGTGCTCGCCTTAATATCCGATGCTAGTGGTTTCAAACCCAACCGAGGTCGACGGATTTTTACTGAACGATGTGATTGTATCAGTGAGGCTGTTGTATAGCAACTACTGTATCTGTGAGGCTGTATAGCAACTACTGTGTCTGTGATTGTATCAGTGAGGCTGTTGTATAGCAACTACTGTGTCTGTGATTGTATCAGCGAGGCTGTATAGTAACTACTGTGTCTGTGATTGTATCAGTGAGGCTGTTGTATAGCAACTACTGTGTCTGTGATTGTATCAATGAGGCTGTATAGCAACTACTGTGTCTGTGATTGTATCAGTGAGGCTGTTGTATAGCAACTACTGTGTCTGTGATTGTATCAGTGAGGCTGTTGTATAGCAACTACTGTGTCTGTGATTGTATCAGTGAGGCTGTTGTATAGCAACTACTGTATCTGTGATGTATCAGCGAGCTGTATAGCAACTACTGTGTCTGTGATTGTATCAGTGAGGCTGTTGTATAGCAACTACTGTGTCTGTGAATTGTATCAGCGAGGCTGTATAGTAACTACTGTGTCTGTGATTGTATCAATGAGGCTGTATAGCAACTACTGTGTCTGTGATTGTATCATTGAGGCTGTTGATAGCAACTACTGTGTCTGTGATTGTATCAGCGAGGCTGTATAGTAACACTCGTGTCTGTGATTGTATCAGTGAGGCTGTTGTATAGCAACTACCTGTGTCTGTGATTGTATCAGCGAGGCTGTATAGTAACTACTGTGTCTGTGATTGTATCAGTGAGGCTGTTGTATAGCAACTACTGTGTCTGTGATTGTATCAGTGAGGCTGTTGTATAGCAACTACTGTGTCTGTGATTGTATCAGTGAGGCTGTTGTATAGCAACTACTGTATCTGTGATTGTATCAGCGAGGCTGTATAGCAACTACTGTGTCTGTGATTGTATCAGTGAGGCTGTTGTATAGCAACTACTGTGTCTGTGATTGTATCAGCGAGGCTGTATAGTAACTACTGTGTCTGTGATTGTATCATGAGGCTGTTGTATAGCAACTACTGTGTCTGTGATTGTATCAGTGAGGCTGTTGTATAGCAACTACTGTGTCTGTGATTGTATCAGTGAGGCTGTTGTATAGCAACTACTGTATCTGTGATTGTATCAGCGAGGCTGTATAGCAACTACTGTGTCTGTGATTGTATCAGTGAGGCTGTTGTATAGCAACTACTGTATCTGTGATTGTATCAGCGAGGCTGTATAGCAACTACTGTGTCTGTGATTGTATCAGTGAGGCTGTGTATAGCAACTACTGTATCTGTGATTGTATCAGCGAGGCTGTATAGCAACTACTGTGTCTGTGATTGTATCAGTGAGGCTGTTGTATAGCAACTACTGTGTCTGTGATTGTATCAATGAGGCTGTTGTATAGCAACTACTGTGTTGTATCAGCGAGGCTGTATAGCAACTACTGTATCTGTGATTGTATCAGCGAGCTGTATAGCAACTACTGTATCTGTGATTGTATCAGCGAGGCTGTATAGCAACTACTGTGTCTGTGATTGTATCAGGGGCTTTGTATAGCAATACTGTGTCTGTGATTGTATCAGTGAGCTGTGTTAGCAACTACTGTATCTGTGATTGTATCAGCGAGGCTGTATAGCAACTACTGTGTCTGTGATTGTATCAATGAGTGTTGAGAAACGCGTGACTTAAATGATTTAGTCATTCATATATAAAAATAAATATTTAAATAAAATTTATTGTTTTTCCTTATTTGGGATTTTGTTTATGTATTTTCAAGTGAAATATTGTAGGCCCTAGCACTGTGCTAGTCTGCCTAACGGATAAAACGGCCCTGGTTGGATGGTCGTTCCACCTGGAGTTAACCAATCACAGAAACTGCAACAAAGAATAGCTAGAGTAACGAATATTTGTTGCGGCCCTTTACTCCACATCCTCGAGTTATAAGGAATTAATAATAATAGCAAAATAAAGTAGCCTTTAGTTATTTTTTTTTCCAGCAGAACACAATAAACACAAAGCTATCAGAAAATGTTGGCGATGTGTTTTTCCACTAACCAGAGCTAGCCTCTTTTGCTTTGGCCTCCAGTTTTTCTGATTTCCAATATCCTCTACTATAAAATTCATGACGGTGTCCTGCCTGACCTGAAGAGGTATTGGGGAATGCTCACTAACAGTCAAGTCATGTCTCCGTTCCTTTTCTGTTGGCACTCTGTCAAAAGATCGATTGTGAAACGGATTGTTTATGAAGCTGTACCAGTAGCCTTATTTGAGAATAAGAAGGTACAAAAACTGCACCTACAGTTGTCTTGAGAAGGGGAAAAAAACACCACGCAGAAATATCATCTTCGGTGGAGCGCGTGAGGAATAAAGAGTCGCAAATACAGGGTGTTTAAAAAAAGAGTTTGGAAGTTAAGGATCTTGTAGTACTTGTTAAAATGAGTTAAAAAATATATCATACTGAACCTATGTCCGCATACCAACTCGCACAGATACAGGAAATGATAGGTCGAGGAGGTCTAGTCCCACGATTCATCTCTCACTCTCTCTCTCTCTCTCTCTCTCTCTCTCTCTCTCTCTCTCTCTCTCTCTCTCTCACACACACACACACACACACACACCCTTGGGCCCTTGACATTAATCCTTTGGACTTTTTTTATGGTGATGTTTAGGATATTCGTATTAAATAAATGATTTATCAGACTTACAAGCAGGACCGCGGTGTCTTGAGTCTGAAGCAATTTGGGGTAAAAATGTACCCCACTCCGGCTTAAAAATAAAAACGTATAATACTATAACAGCATTTAATACATTATTATTATTTGGAATTAAAATTAGTAATTTAGGTTTATTCGTTTATTTAAATATAATTCATAATGCTAAAAGAAGCTTCTCATGAAGTAATCTGTACTGGAGCATTTTACCGCAGTCTATTTTTTTATTACTAATTAATATACATTAACCATTTACTAAGGAGTTGGGAGTCGAAGGCTTGACCTACCGACTCCAACCACAGCCCTGCTTACAACAGCGAGTTGAAAACTGCTGTCGAACGAGCCGAATGGAGCCAGGGAATTTGTAAAGAGCACGCAACAGTCTGATCAAAAGATGTAAAATTTGTTTGCAAATGAAAGTACAACATGTAGAATATATATATAAAATGTGTGACATTTAAACCCAAATAGAATCTAATTTTTGCTATTACAGAAAGACAGAACTGCCTGTATTGCTGAGTGAGTTGGTTTGCGGACCTAGATTTTCTAAGACTTTTCTACTCATTTAATTGAGTACTACAACATCCTAACGTTCCGAATCTTTTTTTTAACGACCTATATATTCGAGATTCGGACGTCAGCCAATCGCCCTCCTCCCAATTTGACCCTAACTACACCCTATGTCATTGCTAAGGAAACTGCAGGTTTATGGAGAAAAGCTTTATCTTTGCTCTCTCACTTAACTGTTCCCAAATCTCCTCGCTCTCAGTTATGTCTGAAGGTGGTGTGCTGGGGTAAGAAGGAGCTACTGGCCAAATCTCCTCGCTCTCAGTTATGTCTGAAGGTGGTGCGCTGGGGTAAGAAGGAGCTACTGGCCAAATCTCCTCACTCTCAGTTATGTATGAAGGTGGTGTGCTGGGGTAAGAAGGAGCTACTGGCCAAATCTCCTCGCTCTCAGTTATGTCTGAAGGTGGTGTGCTGGGGTAAGAAGGAGCTACTGGCCAAATCTCCTCACTCTCAGTTATGTATGAAGGTGGTGTGCTGGGGTAAGAAGGAGCTACTGTCTAAATCTCCTCGCTCTCAGTTATGTCTGAAGGTGGTGTGCTGGGGTAAGAAGGAGCTACTGGCAACTTCGACTAACCAGTGTTGCCAAACTTGTCTTATATTTGAGTGGAGATTGACCACACGAAAATGAGAGAATGACAACACTGTTTCCCAAATAGTAGTCATAAATAAGGATGTGAAAAAAGTATCGATACTTGACTAATATCGATATTTTTATTTCGATACTAGTATTTTTTTTACTCGATACTTTACTGATATTAGTTAGTACTCACACTCCGGTATCGAAAGAAACAACTTTTTTTGTTATCTTCACTCATACTTGGATTAAATGATTACTATGGTTAAATAAGGGTACAAATATATTGAAAAAATATATTACTGATCATATTTCTCTATTAAATAACTTTCCATCGGCTAAATTTTCATATACATTTTGAAAGCTGGTATGGTATGGTAAAACCTTTTATAATATCCATCACCCACCACGGTGGCGTAGTTGGCTAACGCGCAAGTCGTGTTGAGTCAGACCACCGAGGACGGGAAGATCGAGGTTCGAATCTCGGTCGGGTGAACTGGGTTTTTTTTCCTAAAATGGTTTTCCACTCCCCCTCCACGCAAATGCGGGTTCACTTCCTATAAATTCAACCTTCCCAATTCCTAATCCATTAGTGTAATTAGTACTTAAGCGTATAACCCGAACGGGTAGTAAGACGCGGTGCTAAAATTAATTAATTAATTATAATATCCATCATACAATACTATCTATAATACCTTCCAAGTTCCAACACACAAAATAGACTCGATAGACCTAAATATACTATTACATGGTTAAATCATTATAATTTCTGGTGTTTAAATAAATATGAAAATACATTTATTAATACTATGCAAAAGTTGAAATTATTACTTGATAAAAAATATATTTCAGATTAAAATTTCTATACTGATACTTACTGCTATTGATACTTTTCTTTCGATACTACATTCCTAGCCATGCAGTTCCCTCAGTGATGATATCCACTGTACTTGTTATTCGTACACTGGCTGTGTCGTGCTGCAAATTCTCGAACAGATCATTCATTCCCTTATGAGTTATCTTGCAAGACTGTTGTTCAATTCACACTCGCACTACCATTTTCTGAATGCCAAAGAAACTACACGGCCGACGCACAACCCTCTGGTGTGAATCCATCGTAACAGTGTTACCAAATACTTAGTTTATAGAGTCACACCTTAACCCCCCCCCCCTCCCCAGGCACCTGCGTTGTTTTCCACTAGTTTTACTAACCCTATCACTGTGATAAAATGACATTGACATTGGGGTTTCGGTGATACTTATTGTTATTCTTCTTACTATACCCTCAAGGGGGTGGGGAATCTCGTGTATTCGATCTTGATGACATTTGATCTTTGGGCGAATATGACATTATTTTTTCTACGGCATCAGCACTATGGGGTCAAAGGTATATTGGCGAAAAGAGGTTGGAGGGGGCTCAAAGCCTTAAAAAAATTATATAGATAACTTCTTATCAGTGTGGTATGAAATTGAAATTTGGCAAGCAGTTAAAGGGACCACTCAAAATAGATATAAAAATCTGATTTTTTTTTTGTATGGGACCTCGGGAAATATGATGGAAGGAGATAAACAGAAAAAAATACTTATATATGTAGTAGAAAATTTAAAATTAACATCCAGGTAGAAGAAGGTCAACTCATGATAGCTAACAGTGACTTAAAAAAATTGACATTTCTAAATAGTAGTTTGACAAATTGGGGTTTTAAATTTCCAAAATTAATAGAAACAACTAATTCCCGGTGTGGTACAAAACTGACATTTTGAAGGAAAGTAAAGAGACCACGCCAAATAACCATAAAGGTTTTAACTTGTAAAGGCACACGAAAACTCTCTAAAAATAAACGAATACCAAAACTAAAGATTATATTGACGTGGATATACATAGCTAAAAATCGAATGCTAAACTAGCTCCTATCTAGGAGCGATATAACAATATAAATACAATTCTGGCGACGTAGCAAGGGAACTTTGATTCCATTTGGGAAATCATGATGCTCAGTATTTAATATGTTTCTAAAACAGAGAGTCTGTTTTCATTTATTCTCATGGGTAAAATGTGATAAACGTTTTCCTCAACATGTTTCTGTGACAACTTTTATTACTTCTTTATATTATGATCATGCTTAAGTAAAGATTGAGTTTTCAATTGATTACGTTCGTTTGTGCACTCATTTAGTGGACTAGATAATAAATTTTCTGAAAGATCTTTTTAAAATTATTAATGTATATACCTGTTTCGGTAGCCGTTTGGTCTAACTTTATTTTTATGCCTTAAAAAAGATAAAATATGACGAGCCACCCCCCCCCTTTTTTTTTCGATATGCCCGATATTGTCCAAGTTTATCTGGGATAAATGAAAATCTCTTTTTTGTGATAAAAAATATATTAAATAAAACATAACGATTTATTTTCAAAAAAAAACCTAAGGGTTATTTTGTTATCAATGTGATACTCGTTTTGAAGATAAGTTTCCCTTGTATTGCTTCAGAGCCAGAGAGATTGGCTGACAATCCCAGCTCTGACCCGGGCAAAATTTCACTGGCTTCTTATTTTAAAACATATATAGTTAACGGAACTCGTATCACTCACGTATACAAATATATATTAATCAATAAATAATGACTCGCGTCGGTGCTCACGTGTTCTAAGGCTTCATTCTCGCAATAGACTGGATTGTCCGGGGACTGGGAGATCGTGATTCGAACCCCTGTCGAGTGCACTTATAGGTGGCTTTCCTTTTCCCCCACACGCTAATGCGGTTACATACAACCTCTTAGAATTCTACCTTCATCCCTACCCAATGATCAGAACGGGTAGTAAAACGATGCACAAAAAAAAAAAACACGCAGATGTTTGCAAAGTTAAGTTGGGGGGGGGGGGGGGGGCTACCTAGATTATTTAGAAGATGAGTCATGTCGTGTGTTATTAAAGTACTCTATACAATATGGAAACAGTACATTTTTACATTTCCCTTCCTTTTTCTGCTTCAGGTGAAGTTTCACCTGATAGCGGGCGATAAGATCGTTTGTGCTGCCATCTATCGGGGCCAAGGTTGTTCCAAGGACGCCTCCTTCCCCCCCTCAACCACTCATCCCCTCCTCCTACTTAGGCCTACATGCACTGAATGTATGCATATATGATAACATCATTTAAAGATTCATGTAATTCGTTCAATCTCTCGGTAGTCTACCTTTTCTTAATTTTTTATTAAAAATTATGCAGGTGTTTGATTGGCGAGTGGAGGAGGATACACAATGATGTGTTACCTACCCTGTACTCATCACAAGACACATTGTTAGGCTAATCAGATCTCGCACATTACGGTGGGCAGTACAGGCAACGGTCGACTTCGGTGGTCTTGGACTAAAAGTGTTCGCCTCAGGACTCGATGTTCGTTGGTTCAAAACCAGCTGGGGTTGACGGATTTTTTTTTGAGCGATAAAAATCCTTAGCACAACTTATTTCGGAAGGGAAGTAAAGCTGTTCGTACCACCCTATTATTATTATTATTACTACTACTACTACTACTACTACTACTACTACTACTACTACGACTACTACTATAACTTCCAGAGCTAGGTCTGCGTTAGCGGACTGACTTTGTTTCTGAAGGTTAAGGCCTGCGGTCTAGGACAACTGGGCGCCGCCATCTGGGCGCCGTCAACCGGGCGCGGCCAACTAGGCGCCAGGACAACTGGGCGCTAAGACAACTGGGCGCTAAAATAAAACTATTTTTTTTAAATTAACCTATGCAAATTTTTTTGGAATAAAAAATGCACAATTTTTTTCATATATTTTTCAATTAAAATTAAAAAGTGACGGATAAAAACTAAAAATGAACTTTTTTTAATTAATCATATTTTTCAGCGCAACATCATATATTTTTCAATTAGGTAAATATTCATTTTTGGAGTTGTTTAAAAAAAATCTTAGTAGAGGAAACTTAATTAATTTATATTTATAAAGTTAGACTATTTGATATGATAAAATTTCTAGAAAAAAAAAGCCACAAAAAATGAAAAATAAGAATTGTGCGCAAAATAAACCAAATATAGAGGAATAATAAGTAACATTTATGTGCATCCCCATGTAAAAATTAAAATAATATCGCCGATATTATAATACCTTCAAGCTATGACTTATTTCTGGTGCAGGTGCGACGAGATTTGGTTTGTTTATTCTTAGAAATCCCCCACTCCCCCCATTACTATAACTTTTCTCTTATCCAGATCATAGCTATGCGGTGCAGGTGTTACGAGCTTTGATTTGCGTATTCTTAGAAATCACCCACTCGCCCCATTACGATTACTTTTTGCTTCTTCACTTCATTAGGTTTCGTCAACCAGAGTGGTTTGGACGAAATGGAACAAAAAATCGTGTCACAACGTGACAAACAAAAGTACGTAGACAACGGTTTTCTATATGTTTTTGATAAATCTAGTGTTGATGGACAGATCAAATTTTGGAGATGCGAAGAAAAAAACAATAATTGCAAGGCTAGATTACATACAAGAGGAGAATAAGTGGTTAAAAGATTAAACGAACACACACATGATAGTTCATCACCACACATTGGAGCACAAGAGGTGGTTACAAAAATCAAACAACGGGCTGCTGAAACACAAGAATGTACTTCTCAAGTCATCAACGAATGCACAATTGGCTTGACCCAGGCGGCAAAGGTATATGATTTTACTTAGCTAAGTATGATAAATAATATATAAATAATTACTAAATTAATCCTTCAATCAACATTCCTTTCATTATTAGTATGTTTCAAAACAAAGGCTATTAACTTATTCTAACGGGTACAGATGAGAAAGAAACCTCGAGGAAATGCACCCACATTAGTATTGTGAGGGTATGGAAAAACCACAGCCAGTAATGACATGTTGAAATCCACCCACCAACGTGCACCCAACTGAGATTCAAACCCGCACCTCCTGCCAACGGCAACCAAGTTTTTTAAATTGTTACGTTCAGTGCAATGTGAGTCAATGACTTAGACCATTCAGTCATCAAAGCAGGTAGTAACGTAATTAGTATCCTTTTAAGGTAATTAAACCTCTTACATAATAAAATATATTCAACGTAAGAAATATGTATTACGAAGTCTGTAGATTCACAAAATCCAGTAAAAACATTCTCATGACAAATAATTTTGGCAAGGAATATAAAGGGAGGTGTTCAAATATTACTAACGCAATTTTTAGAATACAATTTAGCCCCTTACCTCATTCTTATTGCACTACTTAACAATTTGTTTTACATTATAAATACAGGCTATACTCAGGGATGTCATTTTAAATCTTTCAGGGGGAGGGAGAGGTGGGTAAGATCGTTAACAAAAGCCCTATTTATAAGGTATATCACTCGGCGTAACGCCCCCTCCCGCCGCTAGGGGTGGATCCAGATGAACGGCATAGGAGGCGCGCCCCCCCCCCCCTTCCCCCACCAAGGATTTTTTTTACTTGTATCAACACTTTTTAAATTAAATCATTTAGATCTATTTTATAATCACTACTCGTTGTACTGTTGAACACCAAAGAAGTGTTTAATGTATTTAATTTATTTTTTTAGTTTAATAGGCAATTAGTTTCAACAAATTCACAGTGAAAGATGATTTCAAATATTCCTAGGTTCTCGAGACATCTAATTTTCGAAAAATTGCCAAGCAAAGCCTTCTCTTTAATTCCGGCTATTACCTTGATTATTTGCCTCCCCTCCTCATATCCAAGTTAATTTCTGGGTGCACCACTGATCACTGTCAAGAATAATTTAATAAAACAGCAGAGTAAATACTCACGCCCAAAATTTATCCTTAATTTAAGGATTACACTCAAGTTGAGCGTTCGCTGAAAAAAATTGTCTCAAATTTGGAAGAATTTTTTCGTCAGAATTTCTTGAGGAGGAATCTCCCCCAGACCGGTCCCATGGAAGCACCCACCCCCTCACGAAAATCCTGGATCCACCCATGCCCTCCAGCTCTCCCCCTCCCACTATTCCTCTAAAAATCTAAAATTAACTATTTTTCATACAATTCCATTTTCCACGCATAGTTTTTACGTTGGTGTGCGTTTATAGTGGCATATTTAACCCCAACAAATCTTGTTTTCTATTTTCTATACAATATTAAAACTGGAATGTTAAAGTTGGTCCCTTTTTACCACAACAGGTGTACTTATTATTGTATGTGTTTTTAAATCCTTTTAACTCTTAAAATTATTCCGATTAGTGTTTTCATTATCTAACCCCATTCACCCTCATAAATAAAACCTAAGCTCAGCCCGGAGCCCCCTCCCCTTTTTTAAACCCTCTTTCCCCCCAGCATCATCCACTAAATCTTAGAAGTGTTACGTAGTATTTGAAGAGCTAAGCCCAAGCATAAATCTTAAGCATAAAATTAATGTAGCAGTAATCTTTATAGTGAAAACAATATAAAATGTAAATTATTGTTAACCTTAACAAAATTCTTACAGTAATCTAAAACGTTTTCTGTGTGTAGGGGGTACTTCCGAAATCAGATGCTTTGAAAAAATTAGTTCGCCGTAAGCGAAACCAGATAAACGCTGCCCCTCCAGTTCCAGCAAATCTTCAGACGCTGATAATTCCTGATCGATATAAGATGTATGTATCCGAAACGGAAATTGAAGAGAATTTCTTACTTTCCGATAGTGGACCAGATGCTAACAGAATCCTTATTTTTGGTCGACAACGTAATCTGCAAATATTACGTGACGCAGAGGCCTTATATGGAGATGGAACGTTTAAGACTGCCCCACTACTGTTTTCACAAATCTATACTGTGCTTGGTAAGCAATTTGGAGGGGTGCATCCAATTATATATGCACTCCTACCTAATAAACAAAGAGCTACGTACGTACGACTTTTTGAAATGTTACAAGAAATTGAACCTACCCTTCAACCACAAACATTTTCATGTAACTTTGAATCCGCTGCAATAAGTGCTATTAGAGAGTGTTTTCCCCAAGTTGAAATACATGGTTGTTTTTACCATCTAACACACAACATGAGAAAACAAATATGTGCGTTGGAACTTATTCAACAATACAACAACAATGCCGAGTTTTGTTTCAAAGCAAGGATGATATCAGCTCTGGCATTTGTACCAGAAAATGATTTAGACCAAGCTTTAGATTTGTTGGCAGAAGAACTTTCAGACAATTTGCAGCCCCTGATAGACTGGTCTGAAGACAATTATATAGGTCGTAGATATCGCAGAGGCGTTGGACGACGAGTGGCATTATTTCCACCAAATATGTGGAATCTTTACACAAGAGTATTAAATGGTACAGATCGTACTAACAACCATGCTGAAGCTGCACATCGCAGGCTAAGAACTGAGCCTGGCATGCAACCAACATCCCACAGTATGGAAATTTATTGATGCTCTACGTAAAGTACAAGCTGCAAGAGATATCTACTATGAACATCTTGTAGCTGGACATGAGCCCACGCCGAAAAAAAGAAAATATCGAGAAGTCGATGCTAGAATTTTAAGACTAGTTAGGGACTATAATAATAGAGACATTATTTCGTTTTTACGTGGTGTTGCACATAATATTGCAATGCATTAATACAAGACAAAGAACATTTAAATAAAATATGATGCTGCACATCATGCTATTTTTTACCCATCACTTTGCATTATGATAGTTTTTACCTATAACTTTTTAATTTTAATTGAGAAATATATAATTAAAAAGAGAGTATTTTTGTTTTTACTAATCACTTTTTAATTAAAAAGAAAAAATGCATTGCAAAAAAGTAAGTTTTTTTAAAAAGAAAAAAGTTGGGTTACTTGAAAAAAATGCATTGCAAAGTGCATTTTTGTTAAAAAAGAAAAATTAAAAAGAAAAAATGCATTGTCCTGTGAGTTTTTTTAAAAAGAAAAAAGTTGGGTTACTTGAAAAAAATGCATTGCAAAAAAGTACATTTTTGTTAAAAAAAAAAATGCATTGTCCTGGCGCCCCGTTGTCCTGGCGCCCAGTTGTCCTGGCGCCCAGTTGTCCTGGCGCCCAGTTGGCCGCGCCCAGTTGGCGGCGCCCAGATGGCGGCGCCCAGTTGTCCGGATTCGTAAGGCCTGACCCTAGACTTAACATTTTTTATTACATCTTTATTGACTAATACTTACTCAGAAAAATTGATTCCTCATATTTTTATACCAAACTATGTAGTTAAATCGCGAATAACCGACACCAAAGAATAGTAATATAGGGCATAATTGTATACTAAAATATAGTCACACAATTTTAATTCATACTATATAGCATGTGTACACACTCGTTTAATTATTTTCAAGGGCACGAATTCTTTTAACAAAACGAGTTTAATATATAGCTAGTGAAATATGTGTGACACTTTCAATTACTGTACGCCGCTTGTACAACCATCGATTCTGGGCTGTTGCGGTCCTAAAAGGGTAGCATAACCAGAAGCATTGCCGCCTGTCTCGAGATCTACGTTGTCAGTTTTATACACCTACACCCAATATCATCGCTGAGGTGCAGGTCTAATGGAGAAAATATTTATATTAGATCGCTTTCTCTCAGTTAACTGTTGCCAAATCTCCTCGCTCTCAGTTATGTCTGAAGGTGGTATGCTGGGGTAAGAAGGAGTTACTGGCCAAATCTCCTCGCTCTCAGTTATGTCTGAAGGTGGTGTGCTGGGGTAAGAAGGAGCTACTGGCCAAATCTCCTCGCTCTCAGTTATGTCTGAAGGTGGTGTGCTGGGGTAAGAAGGAGTTACTGGCCAAATCTCCTCGCTCTCAGTTATGTCTGAAGGTGGTGTGCTGGGGTAAGAAGGAGTTACTGGCCAAATCTCCTCGCTCTCAGTTATGTCTGAAGGTGGTGTGCTGTGGTAAGAAGGAGCTACTGGCCAAATCTCCTCGCTCTCAGTTATGTCTAAAGGGGGTGTGCTGGGGTAAGAAGGAGTTACTGGCCAAATCTCCTCGCTCTCAGTTATGTCTGAAGGTGGTGTGCAGGGGTAAGAAGGAGTACTGGCCAAATCTCCTCGCTCTCAGTTATGTCTGAAGGTGGTGTGCTGGGGTAAGAAGGAGTACTGGCCAAATCTCCTCGCTCTCAGTTATGTCTGAAGGTGGTGTGCTGTGGTAAGAAGGAGCTATGGCCAAATCTCCTCGCTCTCAGTTATGTCTGAAGGTGGTGTGCTGGGGTAAGAAGGAGTTTACTGGCCAAATCTCCTCGCTCTCAGTTATGTCTGAAGGTGGTGTGCTGGGGTAAGAAGGAGCTACTGGCCAAATCTCCTCGCTCTCAGTTATGTCTGAAGGTGGTGTGCTGGGGTAAGAAGGAGTACTGGCCAAATCTCCTCGCTCTCAGTTATGTCTGAAGGTGGTTTGCTGGGGTAAGAAGGAGTTACTGGCCAAATCTCCTCGCTCTCAGTTATGTCTGAAGGTGGTGTGCTGGGGTAAGAAGGAGTTACTGGCCAAATCTCCTCGCTCTCAGTTATGTCTGAAGTGGTGTGCTGGGGTAAGAAGGAGCTACTGGCAACCTCGACTAACCAGCGTTGCCAAACTTGCCTTATATTTGAGGGGAGATTGGCCACACAAAAACGAGAGAATGACAACGCTGTTTCCCCCAATAGTAGCCATGCATTTCTCTCAGGCTAATGGGTTAGGGGTGAGGAGGGTTGAATTTTGAGGACGTGTACCCGCCTTTGCGTGAAGAACGAGAGAGAATAGGGAAACCGTTTAAGGAAAACCACCCTCAGTACACCCGACCGGGATTGAACTGCGATCTCCCCGTTATCGTAAGTCTAGTCTATTGCGAGGGTAGGCCTATGGCTAAGGCCACACGAACGATTTTTCCCGCCCAGACCTAGGCTACAAAAGTCGAACAGGGGATGCTAGACGGAGCGATAAAAGCAGCGTAGTCGCAGCGGCAAAATTGTATAGAGAGGACGCACTAGGACCAATGTATCTTGACCGAACGCGCGGTGGACGCGACGTGACGGTAGGCGACACGCGCGTTGACCGCGTGAAAAGACCAACTAGGACCAATATATCTTGACCGAACGCGCGGTGGACGCGACCGTGACGAGTAGAGCGACACGCGCGGTTGACCGCGTGAAAAGACCCACTAGGACCAATATATCTTGACCGAACGCGTGGTGGACGCGACGTGACGGTAGGCGACACGCGCGTTGACCGCGTGAAAAGACCCAATAGGACCAATATATCTTGACCGAACGCGTGGTGGACGCGACGTGACGGTAGGCGACACGCGCGTTGACCGCGTGAAAAGACCAACTAGGAGCAATATATCTTGACCGAACGCGTGGTGGACGCGACGTGACGGTAGGCGACACGCGCGTTGACCGCGTGAAAAAGACCAACTAGGAGCAATATATCTTGACCCAACGCGCGGTGGACGCGACGTGATGGTAGGCGACACGCGCGTTGACCGTGTGAAAAGACCACTAGGACCAATATATCTTGACCGAAAGCGCGGTGGACGCGACGTGACGGTAGGCGACACGCGCGTTGACCGCGTGAAAAGACCAACTAGGACCATATATCTTGACCGAACGCGCGGTGGACGCGACCCGACACGCGCACAAGGAAACGTTCGTGTGAAACGACATTAATTGAAAAGAAAAAATAAATATAAATAAAATTATTGCTTTTTTTCTGTTTCGCAGTTTGGGCAACTGAAATAATTAATAAAAAAAGTATCATATTCACACTATTATCTTTTTATAACAGAGCACCAAAATAATTTTTTTATAACTTAGTGAGAGCCATACAAAATATTAGTTTCAAAATAAAACGTTTTTATTTTGTGACCAGTGCAGGAACACATCCAAAGACGGTTTGTTTGAGGTCATCAACCACCTTAGAAACCTCTCCTCGTTTGACAAGTATTTTAAGTGAACCACAAACGCTGCTTCCACAATAAATAAACATTCAACTGTCAATTTTTTTATGAGTTTGTGTTTCAATAAATTATAAAAATTGTTATTAATCTAAAACAAATGGTTTGTTTGTGTGAACGTTTTGACTGCCAAAAGTAACAACGAATGGCCTTGCGTACAGGGTCGGCCCGAGGTAAATTTTGCTCCTAGGCGGGACTGCTTTTAGGTGCCCCCCTATCTAACCGGTGGATAATATAGTCCGCTCGCCATTGGAGTGATGGTAACTGACAGCAAAAGTTAACAAATAAACTCTCATGTATCCATTCGCCAAACCAAATGATTTGGTGTTGTGTGTGTGTGTGTGTTAATATATATATATAATATATTATAGTTTTTTATTTTAAAATATATTTTAACCGTTTTTAAATGTTCTGCTAGCTGTCAACTACCAATTTCTCATGGCAATTGAACTATAGTAAAATATAAAAAAATAATCCCTAAACCTAACAACTTCAAACCTAGGCGTGATAGGAAAATAATCCAAAGGGAAACTACACATATGGTAACTATACTCATATCGTTTCACTGCGAGATTATAGTACAAAAACTATTGGGATTACAAAGAAAACTATAAGAACATGTTTTGTAGACAAAGTTTTTTTTTTGTGCGCTTAACAAACATTTTTACATGATGGACGGTTTACGTTATAATTGCAAAAAGTAAAAAAAAGTTTTAGGCCAACAGATGGAAAATGTAAAATCACTTTTAAAAGAGTGGCACTATATTATATTTTACCCACCACAAAAATTAAACTATACTAAAATATGTAAAATTGAATGTTAGTATCAAAAATGAACGATTTTTATACGGCAACTTCACTATTACGCCCAGGTTACGTTAGATTCGGAGCATTTAGGTTTTGGGGATTATTCTCATTACGTCCAGGATACGTTAGGTTTGGGGATTATTTTATATTACGCCCAGGATACGTTAGGTTTGGGGGATTATTTTGATATTACGCCCAGGATACGTTAGGTTAGGGGATTATTTTGATATTGACGCCCAGGATACGTTAGGTTTGGGGATTATTTTGATATTACGCCCAGGATACGTTAGGTTAGGGGGATTATTTTGATATTACGGCCAGGTTACGTTATGTTTGGGGATTATTTTCACATTACGCCCAGGTTACGTTAGGTTTGGGGGATTATTTTCATATACGGCCAGAACAGGTTAGGTTTAAGGATTATTTTGACATTACGCCCAAGATACGTTAGGTTTGGGGATTATTTTCATATTACGCCCAGGATACGTTGGGTTTGGGGATTATTTTCATATTACGGCCAGGTTACGTTGGGTTTGAGGATTATTTTGATATTGCGACCAGGCTACGTTAGGTTTGGGGATTATTTTCATATTACGGCCAGGTTACGTTTGGTTTGGGGGATTATTTTGATATTACGCCCAGGTTACGATAGGTTTGGGGGATTATTTTGATATTACGCCCAGGATACGTTAGGTTTGGGGATTATTTTGATATTACCCCCAGGTTACGTTAGGTTCGGAGCATTTAGGTTTGGGGGATTATTTTGATATTACGCCCAGGATACGTTAGGTTTGGGGATTATTTTGATATTACGCCCAGGATACGTTAGGTTTGGGGATTATTTTGATATTACGGCCAGGTTACGTTAGGTTAGGTTTTGCTCCTTCGGCACCCCAGGCAGCCGCCCCTGCTTGCATATCATTGTTTGACGAGTGGATGTATATTAACTTTTCCTGGATGTCGGATATCACCACCACCTCTCTTGCTTTGGATGTCGGATATCACCGCCACCTCTCCTGCTGTGGATGTCGGATATCACCACTACCTCTCCTGCTGTGGATGTCGGATATCACCGCCACCTTTCTTGCTTTGGATGTCGGATATCACCACCACCTCTCCTGCTGTGTATGTCGGATATCACCGCCACCTCTCCTGTGTATGTCGGATATCACCACCACCTCTCCTGTGTATGTCGGATATCACCACCACCTCTCCTGATGTGGATGTCGGATATCACCACTACCTCTCCTGCTGTGGATGTCGGATATCATCGCCACCTCTCTTGCTTTGGATGTCGGATATCACCACCACCTCTCTTGCTTTGGATGTCGGATATCACCGCCACCTCTCCTGCTGTGTATGTCGGATATCACCACCACCTCTCCTGCTGTGGATGTCGGATATCACCGCCACCTCTCCTGCTGTGGATGTCGGATATCACCGCCACCTCTCCTGCTTTGGATGTCGGATATCACCGCCACCTCTCCTGCTTTGGATGTCGGATATCACTGCCACCTCTCCTGCTTTGGATGTCGGGTATCACCACCACCTCTCTTGCTTTGGATGTCGGGTATCACCACCACCTCTCTGTGTATGTCGGATGTCACCACCACCTCTCCTGATGTGGATGTCGGATATCACCGCCACCTCTCCTGCTGTGGATGTCGGATATCACCACCACCTCTCCTGCTGTGTATGTCGGATATCACCACCACCTCTCCTGATGTGTATGTCGGATATCACCGCCACCTCTCCTGCTTTGGATGTCGGATATCACCGCCACCTCTCCTGCTGTGTATGTCGGATATCACCGCCACCTCTCCTGCTTTGGATGTCGGATATCACCGCCACCTCTCCTGCTGTGTATGTCGGATATCACCACCACCTCTCCTGATGTGTATGTCGGATATCACCACCACCTCTCCTGCTGTGTATGTCGGATATCACCACCACCTCTCCTGCTGTGTATGTCGGATATCACCACCACCTCTCCTGCTGTGTATGTCGGATATCACCGCCACCTCTCCTGCTTTGGATGTCGGATATCACCGCCACCTCTCCTGCTGTGTATGTCGGATATCACCGCCACCTCTCCTGGTGTGGATGTCGGATATCACCACTACCTCTCTTGCTTTGGATGTCGGGTATCACCACCACCTCTCTTGCTGTGGATGTCGGATATCACCGCCACCTCTCCTGCTGTGGATGTCGGATATCACCACCACCTCTCTTGCTTTGGATGTCGGGTATCACCACCACCTCTCCTGCTTTGGATGTCGGGTATCACCACCACCTCTCTTGCTTTGGATGTCGGGTATCACCACCACCTCTCCTGCTTTGGATGTCGGATATCACCACCACCTTTCTTGCTTTGGATGTCGGGTATCACCACCACCTCTCCTGCTTTGGATGTCGGATATCACCACCACCTCTCCTGCTGTGGATGTCCTATAGGTCATATTGGGATCCTGATAGCTTTAGAACATATGGATATAAAAACAAATAGCGAAATGCGGATTCGGGCCATTGAGGAGAGGGTTTTGGGTCTGTCCGGGCTCCTAACAAGGCTATCCCTCCGCCCTTTTACGGGTGGTTTGGGTGACGTCACCGGAAATGTAGGGCCCGTGCGGTCGCATGCAGATGAACCTGCCAGGACGTCAGTACAGTCGGTAAGTAATATCTAGAGTTGGGAATAGTTCAAACTGATTGAGAGCATTTATCTCGCTAGCTAACTGGAGCAAATAGTTCACTCCTTCTCAACCGACTCACTAATCATGACTCACCCATGCCAACGGTATTAAACAGTATCATCGAAAAAAGGTGTCGAGAATTTCAATATCAAATTAATGTACATGGTAATAATATTTAGCACCGCGTCTTACTACCCGTTCGGGTTATACGCTTAAGTACTAATTACGCTAATGGATTAGGAATTGGTAGGGTTGAATTTAGAGGAAGTGAACCCGCATTTGCGTGGAGGGAGAGTGGAAAACTATTTATGGGAAACCACCCTCAATACACTTGATTGAACCCCAATATCCCTGTCATTGGCAGTCAGGTCTAACATGAGAATGACGCCTTAGACCATGCGGTCACCGGAGCACTTCAAAATGTAATTACGCGTCGGTGTACATTCTGATAAGAGATAGCTTGTCCGTGTACATTCTGATAAGAGGTAGCTTTTGTTCCGTGTACATTCTGATAAGAGATAGCTTGCTGTGCTCCGTGTACATTCTGGTAAGAGATAGCTTGTTGTGGTACGTGTACATTCTGGTAAGAGATAGCTTGTTGTGGTCCGTGTACATTCTGGTAAGAGATAGCTTGTTGTGTTCCGTGTACATTCTGATAGAGGTAGCTTGTTGTGTCTGTTGTTGTTTCCGTGTACATTCTGGTAAGAGATAGCTTGTGTGTTCCGTGTACATTCTGGTAAGAGATAGCTTGTTGTGTTCCGTGTACATTCTGATAAGAGATAGCTTGTTGTGTTCCGTGTACATTCTGATAAGAGATAGCTTGCTGTGTTCCATGTACATTCTGATAGAGGTAGCTTGTTGTGTTCCATGTACATTCTGATAAGAGATAGCTTGTTGTGTTCCGTGTACATTCTGATAAGAGATAGCTTGTTGTGGTCCGTGTACATTCTGGTAAGAGATAGCTTGTTGTGTTCCATGTACATTCTGATAGAGGTATCCTAACTACTAGTGGTCTGTGTACATCCGGGTAGCTATAAGTCCCCAACCATTGGACTGTCGGTGCATTTTAGACCACAAAATGTCAGGCTTGTAAGCTGTTGATTCCTGTGCGATATGGAGGGGCGGGTGAGATGCTCATGCACCTCGGAGCGCGCGTCTAGGAAGTTGTGCCCGGAGTCTGAGCGGCTCCGGCGGTAGCATAGTGGAGTAGAATCGATAGCGCGGACTAGGAGCTAGCGGGAGAGAGCAGCAGCTATTTCTGAACACCGGGCGCTTTGCTCCCTGACACATATATCGCACCCCCCACCAACCACCTTGATCCTCTCCGACACAAGGACGGCTCGTTTGTAACAGTCCCCGTTACGAGTGTCAAGCTCCAGCATGCACACGGATCCGTTTCCGGGGCTTGATGTGTTGGGGATGCTGGTTCAATATCTGGTCCAGGGACTTTGGGACCGGAACTCTCCCGGCTTTTAAATTTGGGGGATAGTTAGATTATTTTAAGCGCCTTCCACAAATATTTTGATTATATTCAAAACAAATATTGAATTATTTTAATTTTTAAGAAAATAATTTTGACTTTTCGTATTTTGTAAAATGCCGGTGCACTTCCTCTAAATTAAACCTTCCTAATTCCTAACACAGTGTAATTGGTAGATAATCGTATAACCCGAGTAGGTAGTAAGACGCGGCGCTAATATATATATATATATTTATATATACAGGGTTTTCGGAAATTCATAGCCCAAACTGCACATAAAGGTTTGTTTGAACCAAAATTAATAAAAACACCCTATACGCTTACATTAATAAAACTATGCTAATACCATTAAATTGTGTTCAAAGTTTCGGTGTACAGCGCCGGGAGAGCAAAGCTGTGTTCAACATGCGTGTACAACAGGTTGCATATGAGTTAGGCGCGTGACATTACACACCTCGACATCTTGGAGTACGGCAGCAGAACATACCACAATTAATAGTAAACAACACACCAGTCCATCTAGAAATGGGAACACGTTCTGAAGGTCATCATTAACGGTCCTACATCACATAAAGTGCTTGCCATTATTACATGTGCAGTGCCGTGCCGCTAACTCCTATGCAACCTGTTGTACACGCATGCTTGAACAGCTTTGCTCTCCCAGCTTTGTACGCCGAAATTTCGGACACAATTTAATGGTACTAGCATAGTTTTCCGGATTTAAGTGTACAGGGATTTTGTATTACTTTTGGTTCAAACAAGCTCTATGTGCAGTTTTGGCTATGAGTTTCTAAACCAACATATATATATATATATATATATATATATAAAAGGCAAGTTTGATACTATCAAAAGTGATGGCTGCAGATCACATGACTTAGACGTATGAACATATCAAAGTAGTTTTAGTAACTTTTGTAACTGTCGGGGTTCTGTTCTTGGAGGCTGAGAAACCAGAGCGCAGCAGTTCGGCGTTGAACCCAAACATTCAGTCTGGACCAACTGCATTCCACCTTTAATTTGAAGGGCCTTTTATAAAATACAAACATATTATTTTGCGGCCAAAATTGATAACATTTTTATGATATTATTATCTAGTGTGTTTAATAGGACGTTGGTTTTAGATCTCAAACGTGACATCTACAGATCACATGATCTGACACAGAGTACGTGAAAGTAGATCTAGTGACTTCTATAGGTATAATGTATAAATAGCCAAGCTATTATTTATTATGGTCATAGCCACAACTAAGTATAATATTCTTTAAATTGAAAAATGACACTTGGGCAGGGGGATTGAACCTGGGACCTTTGGCTTAGTACCCCAATGCTCACCCCTGAGCTATCTAGGGATCGTCCCATGTCCAAATCCATTCTTCACTCTTATTTTAAGGCAACGTCCATCACAGACTCTGCCTTAATTTATATGAGTGAAGGATGGATCTTGGGCAGAGACTGCCTTAAAATATGAGTGAAGAATGGACCTGGGCTGAGACTGACTTAAAATATGAGTGAAGGATGGACTTGGGCAGAAACTGCCTTAAAATATGAGTGAAGAATGGACTGGGTGAGACTGCTTAAATATGGTGAAGAATGGACTGGCAGAAACTGCCTTAAAATATGAGTGAAGAATGGATCTGGGCAGAAACTGCCTTAAAATATGAGTGAAGATGACTGGTGAGACTGCCTAAAATATGAGTGAATGGACTGGGCTAATGCTTAAATGAGTGAAGAAGGACTGGCAAACGCCTTAAAATATGAGTGAAGAAAGGACCTGGGCAGAAACTGCCTTAAAATATGAGTGAAGGATGTACTGCACAGGACTGCTTAATATGTGAGATGGACTGGACAGAAACTGCCTTAAAATATGAGTGAAGGAGTACTGCACAGACGCCTAAATAGTGAGTGGACTGGACAGAGACTGCCTTAAAATATCAGTGAAGGATGGACTTGGACACGGGACGACTCCTAGATAGCAAAGTGGTTAGAGCATTGGCGTACTAAGCCAAAGTCCCCGGGTTCGGTTCCCATGTCCAGGTGTATTTTTAATTTAAAGAATATTTTTATAGACATAAAATAAGATCCTTCTCTGAAAATCGTAGTGTAGCTGTGCGACTATCTTAGCACCTGTGCGAGGGAGTATGTCGCGGCAGGAAATAATGAATCACTCACCTGCAGGTTTTATGTCCTTGCACGCGCGCCGTCAAGAGTGACACGACATACAACCTTCTCTTCTTCCTGCCATCCTGTTTGCTTGCTTGGCTAAACGGACACCTTCTTCGACCTTGGCTTTCCTTACTCCCACTTTATTGCTTGGTCCATTCTACAAAAGTTGTTTTTTAAATTTATCTTTTTATCTTATCGCATGTCTTCTTCACACCTTGCTTTATTTCAGCTGAGAAAAGACCTAGCATTATTTTTATTTATTTTTACTATCTGTGAGCTCTAACGTCATGAGACCATGCAGCTGCCGAGTGAAGAAAATGTTTAGGTTAAGTTAGTTTTAGTTTAGTTACTATAAATTAGTTTTAGTGTAATTTAGTTTTAGAGCCATAAGCAGTGGAATCAGGAGTAGGTGGAGTGCAATCTCAGGTAGGGCACCTCCCCAGGAGGCGGATAGGGGATGCCCACCCCCAATGGGGCTCTCGCCGATCTGGGGACTATTAGATCCAGAGGATAGTGAAACACTCAGTGGGGCAGGGTACTGGGGGCGTAATATACCCGGGGCGGACCCACTAGTAGGATTAGGAATTAGTATAAGGAATAAAAGGACATTAGATTAAGTGCTATATTCCAACTTATATTATAGTAAATAAAGGACACAGCTAAATGATGTTAGCAAATTGAGATTCTACAGGGTGGCCCACGGAAAAGTAGCCCACCTACTATACCCAGCAGGCGCCTCACTCTGAATTGGAGGAGGTAAATCCCCTCTCACCCATATTGTGACATGAAGAATGAGCAAGTGAACTGATTGTCTAAAGCACAAGACGAAGTGGAAGGGGATTGACCTCCAATTCAAAGTGAGGCGCCTGCTGGATATAAGAGGCGGGCTACCTTTCCGTGGGCCATCCTGTAGAATTAAGGCCCGAGATACAGTCTAGGTATCGGGATGGGTAGTTTAGAAAAATGAATATTTGTGAGCTCTGCTAAATCAAACATAAATAGTATTTAAAGGATTGCACCCATTTTCTCTCGGTGAAGAGGTAAAAAACAATCAAACCATCACAGGTGACTGGGCTAGGGCTGTAACCTTTCAAGTCGGCAAGGGGTGCTAACAGCTCGTCTAACCTAAAGCTAAAAGCATCTTTGATAGTCATGATATTCTGAAATGTATTGAAAAGGATACGGGTGACAGCTTAAACCTAGCCTGACTATGATCCTAGGAGATGAAAGGTAACAAAGCTTGCCTTACTTGTTTCCACTATGCTCTTTGTATGGTATGGCCATAGTGGAGCCCGTCAAGGTAAGATTGCAAGCCTTCACTCGTGTAAAGGAGTGTAATTTGGGTGTCTTACCCCCCATGCTACCGTCCTCTCATTAGATGTCTACCTTTAGCAGGTCCCTTAGGTTAGAAAATCACAACTATATCTGTACTTATTGCTGTGTAATGAAGCTACGACAAAGTACAAATATGTCGTGGAATTCCTAAAGCGTTGGTGACCTGGTGGTCTAGGGGTAAGGTGTCTGACTTCTGCGCTGGGGGTCCGGGGCTCAATCCTCGGTCCCGGCACAGATTTATCTGATTGCCAAACCCTTCCTTCACCTCTGACAAGACGTGTATTAATCACAACTTGTGAATGTGAGGAATGCCAGGCCTACCACCGTGGTTCGGATCCCACGTTAAACTGTAGGTTCTCCATTTCATCTCACAATCACACTACCATTGCACATTAGCGTAAGTGCGTATAACCCAAATGGGTAGTAAGACGCGGTAATAATAATAAAATCCTAAAGCGTTGGTTTCCCACTTTTGAAACTGTGGTTCATATCCTGTCCAAGGATACAAATTCCCCTTAATTATTAAGGTCCTATACGCTAATAAATCAGGTTCTCTGGAAATTACGCCAATTAGAAGGTGACTAACGGGGGTATCCCTGAATCACAAAGATGATATCGTGTCGTAATAGGGCAATCTGTTCCGCAAGTGAACAATCACATACAATCTCAAGCACGGCTTTTTAGTCTGCACCGGTGATCACATAGTCTAAAGCGTTGAACTCGCGATATACTGGTTCGGGGCTGTGATATTTTCGAAGCTCAAGTTTCACTCTCATGCATTGGAGTGTTTTTTTTTTCCACGTATGCTTTCTTACTCTGATCTTCCTTACATTCTGTTCGATACTACTGGTTTTATTTCAAGTTGCACTCCTTATATTATGTGTTCCTTAGTTTAAGGTGTCAATATCACGTGTGTAGAACATACTAATTTAAAAAAACTCTTTTGGTGCTGTCTTGTCAGGTCTTATGTCCTCTGGGATTAGGTTTGTCCATGGACAAAACGATCGTTTACCTTTCAAAAGGGGAGGTTTAAGGTGCGAGTTAGGGGCAGTTTTTATAGCAAACCCTTATTTTTTTCCCAATACAAATAAAATATTACCCTAGTAAAAACATAAAGTTTAATTTTCTCTACATGACGATATCAACAGTTCTTGAAAATCTGTCATGAGCATAGCGGCATTAGATGACAAACTTTTTAAATGAAGAGAAAAAGTTGTCATTCAATTCCAGGACACCCTTGACGGATATTCAAGAAATGTTGAGGTCACCTTATGAAGAAAATTAAAGGCTATGTTTCTATTGAAAAATTACTCTATTTCTTTTTATATAAAAACCGCAAAAATACTGTCCATAACTCGCATTACGTTAACTCCCACTTTTAAGAAGCGTCTGTTTTCACAAACTCCTAACACTTTATACTACCAGCTTTCACATCACAGGAAATCTAGGTTTTGACATCACTTGGACAAGAATCAAAATATCTTGGGTGGGTTATTTTATTATTCACAAAACTCCCGACCATGAGCTATGCAAATATTTTTTTGTGTGTGTGCGAGGGGTTGGTGGGACGGGAGGGGAGGGATTCCTGCTGAAATGGAAGCCTGGCCTTTGGATTCAGTGTCATGCAAACCATTTGGCAATAGACGGGATAGTTGTTAAAAACTATTTAAATAAATTCATCATCAAGTCGTGTAATATGCACAAGTGCCAACTTTTGATAGACGCTATCAAAACTTATAAAATTTACACTAAATATTATAAATGCTAACCACCGAGCAAAAAGGTTTATATTTTATAGACCTTCCTTCCTACTAGAATCATATTATAGTTAAATACAGCTTTTGCAAAACTTAAGGCCGTATTTTTAGTCTAGTTTTGAGATTCAATCAACCATGAAAAACAAGTAGTTCTAGGTCAAATTTGGGACTGGCTGACCTGCGAATCTCAACTCTAGACGAACTCGCAACAGCAGCTCTTATCTGTGGGTGAATTGGGTTATCGTAGTAATTATATACCTTCGCCTTGCCCTCAGTTTCTATTTCTTTTGGAAGTCTCACCAAAATTAACCAGCTCCAAATAGATTCATGTATATCTTAACTGAAATGTGGTATAGGTTTGCCAGCAGGCTTTCCAGGTACTTGAACTGCTCTTTGCTTTCCAACTTCTAATTTTGATTTTCAGTGGCTCTTCATTTTTTGAAACTCCCATTAGTTTTGAATTATCATTGTTGATCTCCATGCCATATTTTTTTCCTATCTCCACACCCGGTACAGCATTTCCTGCCACTCTTCTTCATTTTTGGCCAGCAATTCTAGATCATACGCTTATTTTACTGTTTTAGTGACGCGACCCCTTATCCTGAAATTGACACGTCTTTCCAGGGTTTCCCTGACCACCCACTCTCCATACAAGTTGAACAGACTGGGTGACTTACAGCATTCCTAACTCTACACTGATCGTCTCTCCATCATTCATCACCTTCACTCGCTGTCACAGATAAGATTTGCAATCGGAGTCGATCTTCTTGAGTATTTCCATAAGTTTCTTCCACTTCGCTCTTTCAAACACCCTTTGTTAGTCGATGAAACCAATATATAATTCTTATTTTACTTCCAGCGCTATCTCTGAAATTATTCTCAACATACCGATATAATCTCTGGTTCCTTTTATGAATCCATATTGGTCTTCTTCTATCACACTTTTTATTTTCTCTTTTTCAGTTGCCTGCTGAGTATTCTTGCCATGATCTTTCCCACATTTAGAGATGAGGTGGATGGTCCTGAAGTCACTGCGTTTATTGGATTGTTTCTTTTTCCATAGGGTCACCATGGTTACGTCTAGAAAGTCTTTAGGTCATTCTTCTGCTTTGTAGATCTTATTTATAAGTTTTGTCAGAGCCATTAATCCTTTGTTTCACAATTCCTTCTGCAGCTCAACTGGTATGTCGAAAATCCAGCAGCTTCCCTTCTTCGCAGGTCCTTTATGGCTCTCTACACTCCACTCTTTAATATGCTGGGTCTTTTTTCATCTTTCTCTACCTCTTCTACTTCATTCTCCAGGCTCCTAGGTCGATTTTCATCTTACTCTACGCTTATGCTTCACTCTCCAGGTTCCTAGGTCGATGTTCATCTTCCTCTACCTCTCCTTTGTTCTCCAGTTCCTAGGTCGATTTCATCTTCCTCTACCTTTTCTGCTTCAATCTCCAGGTTCCTAGGTCGATTCTGCTTCAATCTCCAGCTTCCTAGTCGATTTTCATCTTCCTCTACTTCTTCTGCTTCAATCTCCAGGTTCCTCGGTCGATTTTCCTTGTCGTACAGTTTTTATATAAATCTTTCCAAGCAGCAGCTTAATATTAAGGTATAGAGATGAGTACATAATTAAAAGGAAGTGCATGCACATTAGTTGTAGAAAAGATTGTAGAAGCAAAGGGTAATAAATCCTTCGCTTCTTATCCCCCCCTCCCTCCTCGAGCTCACCAGTGCAACTAGCCGAAATAGTAATTCCTATAATAATGGCCATCTCACAGTCAATGAACGACCTTGCTCAGCGCGAATCTAATACCTTGAACCTCGCGGCCACTGGTTCAGGTCTCCACTGTTGATGTTGATTGTGTTGGCCTTGCGTACACTCCACTAGTCCTCCGTTTCTCGCTATTACAGAAATTAATCTGCTCCAGAGGCGATTGTAAATATTTGCCTGCTACAAATAACCTAATAGTTCAAAAGCAAATACATTTTTTGAACTTATTACATCTGAATATTTTCACTTATCCTACTAATTTTGAAGAGTTTATTTATTTTATTTTAAAAATAGAGGGTGTATACACACGAATATTTTCTTTAGATACTTTACTTTTTATCAACCAATTTCACATTAATTTTTACAAAAGTTTTTTTGTTTCATTTCAGAGAGAAGAGACAAAAAATAGAAGATATTAAAAAGAATATACGTGATGCAATACTAGTAAGTATACTTTTGTTTTTAAATCTACCAGATATGTCATAAGCAATCTATGCAAACATGAATTTTTATTTAATATAATTATCTTGAAAGCTTAATTTTTGCTCAATGAAAAAACCCTTGCGTTCAAATGTTATTGAAAATACTACTAATTGGCTCTTAAAACATTAAATTTTGCTAAGATATTCAACCAAAATTTGAAGGCTTTATGATTTTTTTTAATTCAGAATAACTTTTCTAGAAAAATGTTATAGTCAATTTAAAATTTAATATGCCATAAGCCTAAAATATATTTATTGTTTACAGTAAGTTCATGCTATTCACCAATGAGTTATCATTCTGAAATATTATTCATGTTACATTTTTTTACAACATACAATGCTACACAACTTTGGTAGCAATTACAAAACTTTTTTTTTTTGCGCGAGTTGTAAATACTTAAACTACACGAGAAAATAAGATAAACAATAATAGCTAAATAATGATATATACTGATGAATATTTACGAAAAAAAAATGATAAATAATAATGATAAGAATAAAAAAATAGCAATAATAACAAATAACTAAATGGTAGTAAAGCATACCTATTTTAAAAGCAGTAACAATATGCAAAAAATAAATCAGATTATTGTAATTATCAATATTATAGGAAAAAATGTTGCTATTGAAAATATTAATATCAATTAAAAACAATTATTATAATTTTAAAAACTGAATTTAACATTAAATAGTGTAGTTCAGGAAATAAAATGGCTAATATTAAAATGTTATCTATTTTAAATCCAAACAAAATTGGAGTATATAAAAAAAACTGACAGACTAACATTGATTGAAAAAACAAGTTTTCTTGAATTCTTTAAACTCGATCGTTATTTACTCTAAAAACTCCACTTATTTTTCACCTTTTTAGTGTTTGTTCTTGTAATTTTAACAATAATAAACAATTTTATTTTTTTATTAAATCAATGTCAATGAGATTGCAACAGTATTATAAAAATATTATCAGACGGTTTAGTTTGTTTTATAGACTCAAATTTTAAAGAAAATGTGTTTCGAGCCATTTTACTTGCTCATATTATCTTTAATATTGGCTTTTAATCTTTTAAACTATTATTATTATTAGTAGTAGTAGTAGTAGTAGTAGTAGTAGTAGTATAAGTAGTAGTAATATTACTATTAATCGTTGCCAAATTTCAAAAATATAACTTTTGCCTTTTGAAGAAAAAAATATTAACCTGCACATATATAATTTTGTAGTACAGTCTATTAAAATGTCACATCTTCCATAGTTTGTTAGTAAATAGTACTATGGAGTATTTGTTTATTCCAGACCATAACAGGCGCCATGAGTACGCTAACACCCCCCATCCCCCTGGAGAAACCCTCCTCCAATCAAGTGAGGGTGGATTATATCCAGGACGTGGCCTCGCAGCACGACTTCGACTACCCCTCGGTGAGTGGAACACATTGCAGTTTCTTTAACTAGTCACAGACAAGGTCTAAACCAGAGACCCACAGCCTCCAGGTTGCACTCTGTGGGAGAGCCTGAGTCCTTCTACACGGGTATCACCAAGTATCATCACGGGGCATTAAAACATGATGTCACTAGAGAAAGGACACAAATCCATCTAGAGTCAATAAGCTACCACAAAGCTAGGTTCAGGTAGATACCAAACCCCCTCTTCACATAATTTTTTCTCTCAAAGAGCTTACTCAGACTGAACGTTACGATTACAATGGTCCCTTTACGATGAACATGTTAAAGGTGAGTCGTTTAATAACTGCACATTTGGAAGAACTTTTATCACCGAGCATTGACACTAGCGAACCCCAGTGTTGATTGACTCAAACCTGACTCAAGGAGCGCGGCGAAACTTTCGTGAGGCTGAGGATCTGGTGTATCCTTGTCTGTGAACTAAGGTTTTCAAATCATCTCTGCACTTAAGATTCGGATGGACATCTCCAAGTTTTGCAAATCTCTCGTCCAAGTAGTTCCATGTATTATCACCTCACTAGAGGTGCGCTGCTGTAGTTATGGCAGTCACCTCACCGACCCCTCTCACCCCCCTATTTTAACCCCTTTTCAGAGTGTCCTTACATTCCACAGACAAACCTCCCCCCCCCCCCCCCCCCCCCCCCCCAAGCAACAATCCTTTCAACTTTGTTACTTGCTACTCAACAAAAGACAATCTATCCCCGTTATTATTTCCATGATGCCGGGTTTTTAGCCGATATCTCGGGGTCTGTAGAATGACGTCTAAAGTCATAGGACTAGGGCTCGAATCCCTGTCAAAGTATAATGTTTCTGAGCTACCTTGGGAAATCATTATCTACAGTAAATTGTTACATTTTTATTTAGTTTATCTATTACTGTAGGAATATATAAATATATATTTTCTTCCCTATACTAAAAAATATATAGCCATTTCTTTTTGTTTTTTTCAATGACATAGTTTTTACGGTCACTACTTACGCTAATTATTTAAATACATGATATAAGGAGGTTAGAATTAAAATAAGTGCACCACAATTTGTTTGTAACGAAGATATAAAAACCAAAGTGAAAACCACACTTTGTTCTAGGTGATTGCCTGATAAAAAAAATTTGAAATATCTTTAAAAAAATTAATGAGTTAGAAAAAGGTGGTGAAAAATTGTAATTTTTAAAATTTTATTTCAATTAAATATAATTTACGTACTGTACGCCTACTTCACTTTACAAATAGGCCCTACTGTTAAATTTTTTCGAACACCCTACTAACAAGAACATTGTATTTTATTATCTAAAAAAAAATCAAAATTAAATAAAGCTCGCTAAACCATGTTTCCATTTAAAATTTTTAATTTATTACTATAATATGATTATAACCCGTCCAAAACCAAATCTTTTCTTTTTTATTGCTACGTTTCAGAACACATGTTATTAACGGCTTAATTTGATTGGGTAGAGATGAGGAAGGTAGCTAAGAGGAAGTGAACCCGCATTTGCATGGAGTAAAGATGGGGAAACCAGAGTGATATATCACTTGTGGAAAACCGTTAAAGATATATATATATACATTTAACGGAAAAACCATCTCCAGTTCACGCAGATGAGATTCGAACCTTGACCTCCCAATCAATGGCGATCAAACCAACGGCAAGCAACGGCTGTGGGTAACTAAACTTTGTAAACTAATATTTACTCTGTCTCGACACCTTGGAGTGAAAATATTGTGATCGTCAAAAATTCGAAACCGAGATTTTGAAAATTGTTGACGTTTCATAGCCCCCTGAAACAAAAAAAGTTGTTACCGCAAGGCCATCTGACTGTTTGTACCTTAGTTTGGACTAGAACCGAAACCATTTTACCATTTGGGCTAAAACTTTGTATCTGGGGTTTAAATAAGCCCCCCTCCCCCGTCCCTGAGGGATTTTTGAAATTTAATATCTAACCCTAAATTTAGGGCTAGTTTATTGAAAGGCAAAAAGAGAATAAATCTAATTTATTGAAATTTACCCTAATGGTTTTGATTAAATTTGATATCTAAACATAGTTTATCATTATAAACAAGATGGACATTTTCATTTTCTCATGAACATGACTTTGAGGGTACTTTACATAGGACAGATTTTCAAATTTTCATCATTTCTCCGTAACTATTTGAGACTCGTAATATCTTATTATTTTAAAGTTGTAGTATACTATGAAATGTAAAAATCTTTTTTTTTTATAAAACCAATAAATTTTGAGCTATAAACAAATATATATATATATTTGTTTATAGCTCAAAATTATATATATATTATTATATATATACTTTTTAATCAGGGGTGTAGTGGAGTGGGATCCCTGGTGAACGCCGTTCTGGCACTGCTTTTCGTGGCAAAATATTTTTTTTAAATGTTTAGTAAAGTTTTATACTTTGCAATTCCAAGTTAACTAATTGATTTTATATCAATATTATGTTAAAACTTTTTCATACTATTAATCAATAAATTCTGATGAAATTAACAGTGCTCTATGCGAATTCCAGGAATTTTAGGGGAAGTGCGTTAAGTAAGTTTCTGCTTTAGTAATCATTAAAAGATGCTCCAAATAGCTTTTAGAGGCAATTATGTTTGTGCAATTCTTTCGTCTATGTCGGTTGGGGGTCCCAAAACCCCCACTTCAACTTTGGGGTTGCTACGACCTTGCGTTTCGGCACTGCTAAATTTACGACTACACCACTGTTTTTAATACAGGTTTTTGAAAATAAATTTGATTCTAATGCTCTTTAGTTGACAAAGATGTTTCTTTTTTCCTCATTTTTTCTGTAACAGTGTTCCTTGTTCCTAAAGCCATAGAGTCAGGCGCGGCCTGAGGTAAATTTCGCACCCATGCGGTATTGCTTTTTGGCACCTATTTACGTAACCGGTGGATAATATAATCCATTCACCATAGGAGTGTAGGTAACTAACAGCTAGCAAAAGTTAGCAAATCAAATCTCATGTATCAATTTGCCAAACCATATTATCTGCAATGACCATAATACTATGTTGATTTATTGGCATTTTTGGCAGTCAAAACACTCACAAAAACAATTTTATTTTTAATTTGGTTTTTATTTTGACAGTTCTTAAATCTTCTGCTAGCTGCCAGCTATCACATTTCTCATGGTGATTGTACTCTCGGAAAATATTAAAATAGTCCATAATAAAATAATAACGTGGCTTGGGCGTGATAGGAAAATAATCCACAAACCTAACAACTCCAAACCTAACGTAGCCTGGGCGTGATAGGTACAAAAGTGAAGGGGAAACTCCACAAATGTTAAACATACGTTAAACGTTTCACTTTGAGATTGTACAAAAATTATTAGGATTACAAATAAAACTATAAGAACCTGTTTTGTAGACAATGTCATCCTCTATTTTTTATTATAAGTTTAACAAACACTTTGACATTATGAATGGTTTGTGTTATAATTGCAAAAAAAAAAAAAAGAGTTTAATGGCGCCATTATTTCAAGCTGGAAAATATGAAATAACTTTTTAAGAGTGACATTAGATTCTATTTTACTAACCACAAATTTAAAGAAATGTGTAAAATTTCATGTTAGTATAAAAAATTGAACGATTGTTAAGCCTAGCAACTCCACTATCACCCCCTGTCTACGTTATGTTTGGAGTTGTTAGGTTTGGGGACTATTTTCATATCACGCCCAGGCTACGTTAGGTTAGAAGTTATATATTTAGGGATTATTTTCATATCACGCCCAGGCTACGTTAGGTTAGAAGTTATATATTTGGGGATTATTTTCATATCACGCCCAGGCTACGTTAGGTTTGAGGTTGTTATGTTTGTGGATTATTTTCATTTCACGCCCAGGTTACGTTAGGTTTGGGGACTATTTTCATATCACGCCCAGGTTACGTTAGGTTTGGGGACTATTTTCAGATCACACTCAGGCTACGTTAGGTTCGAAGTTGTTAGATTTGGGGATTATTTTCATATCACGCCCAGATTATGTTAGGTTTGAAGTTGTTAGGTTTGAAGTTGTTAGGTTTGAGGATTATTTTAATCACGCCCAGGCTACGTTTGGTCATGTCTAGCTATGTTTGGCGCCCCGGGTAGCCGCCCGGTTCGCACGGCCCTTGAGCCACCCTTGCATAGAGTAAGTAACAGTGTATATCATTTCATTTCACAAATCCTAACGAGTTTTTAGTAAATGTATATTTCAAGATAAAAGCAAGAGGAAGTCTGTGTGGTGCACCGTACCATTTATTTTTTATTACTAAAATACAAAATTACCTTTACCTCTATGTGAGTAGGTTTGTGGACCTATAGTTTCCAAGACACCTTTATTTGTATTATAATTATTATTTGAGTTTACCGACGTATTGGCACAACTAGAGGTCATGTAACATCATTAAAATCATTCCACACATGTTAATGTGTACAACAAGATCCATAATTTCTGAACCCCTTTTTTTAACAACCTGTATATACGCGTGTGTGTGTAATTTCTCTAAAATAAAAGATGTATTAAACTAAAATAATTTAATGAATATTTTCAGGGGATATAAATAATAGCTATGACACACATACCCACCCTCCCCTAAGTAAACTCCTGGATGTGCCACTGAATCTTAATATCTTCAAAATTAAGTCTGCTATAAGTGGGAAAAGTTCTTGTTCGTCTATAAAACATGAATAAAACTATTTAGAGAAATCCTTTTCACCTCTCTCTTCTTACAAAACCAACGTTATACAAATAGGTTTTATCTAATCAAGGAAACACTGTTTATGCAAATTATTTATAAGGTAAACATAATCAAGTTTACCCTATAAAAACTTTTAACCTAGATCATACAAATACATCATAGGGAACATTCTCAATAGCTCAGGTTTGGAGGTGGCAGGCAATTAGTGTCCAGTCAAGGGTTTTACCTGACTGAACAGGATATAAATAGTTCGATGGAAAGAAAGAGAATGCCAAAAGGGGGTTTGGAGAGAAGAGGGAGAGGTGCTTCCGAAGACAGAGCACTCTACCAGGAAGCTGCTGAACTTTTTCAACAGTTTAGACATGATTTAATTTGAAAATAACACATTTTGTACCCGTTATTGTACTATAAATATATGTCGTGTATGATAGAACATTATCTTATTCTCTATAATAATATGATAAATTCAAAACTATATTCTTGTATTTCATGTTTTATTTCATTTAAATTTAATTGAAATTACGTCTTATTGCAAAAAAGTAAATAGTAACTTGTAACTTTTTTTATTAATATAGTTCATTTTAAATTTACAAGTTTAATGCAATGCAAAAAACCGCATGTTGTTACTATGCATATTTTTTAAGCAATGGCGGGCACAACTTTATCGTTCTTATATAGTAGGTGTCCATCTGAATCTTAAAATGTGAAGCTATTCCTTTCAATTGTGATTCCCTGAGTTTTAGACAATTAATTTTCAGATTTAAAAAAAATTATGTGTCCTCACCCAAAAAAATATAATGTATTTCAAGAGGGGTATTTTAATTTGGGATTAAAAATAAAACAAGGATAAAATTGAATTTCCAATTTACTTTTCTAAAATATAAACGATACTAGACATGGGCGTCGCTAGCGGAGGGGACCCCTCAGCCCTGCTCTCGCCAATAATCCTGCTCCTATCGAATACTATTAACTCTACTGAATCAGGCCCCGTGGTGTAGTGGTCGGTGCACCTGGCCACGAACCTACGGGTTCGATTCCCGGCTGGTACCTTTAGTATATTACTCTAAAGGGGAACTGTCCCAATTGTCGCCAGGGGTTGGTAAATTAGGCTTAAGTTAGGTTTTAAGAGTTTCCACTGGCTCACACACATTCAGCACATTACGGGTACGATGTACACAACCTCCAAAAGTATTGTCTAACTATTTTTTTCCACAACAACCCTCCTCACAGAATCCCTCCCCAAGATTTTGTTTGGAATACAAATTATGAAAGTTTGAGGATTTTTTTAACGCCCAACTAAACAAATAATAATTATTGAAAACAAGAAAAGCAAATTCAATGAAATTCAAAGTTTTCTTCATATTGAACTTTGGGAAACTCACTCTTTTTTAAATCCTTTTTAAGTTATAGTTTAGATTTTGTTTGATAAACATTTGTTCTCTCTGGACAAACAAACTTTAGTTCTAAAATTAATATGGTTTTTGGAACGTTCATAAAATTTTTATTGTTAAAAAATGACCTTAAGGTATTTATTGTCAAAGTTGATTGAGATTGTAACAAAACATAATTATAACTTTATTATTTTAACATAGCATTGAAAATATTTAATAAGGTATCTTGACCGTGTTTATTATACACACCGCTTCGGTGGCCGCATGGTCTAAGATGCTATTCTCGCTGTAGATGAAGGGAAAATCTAGGTTCGAATCTTGGTCGGGTATACTGAGGGTGGTTTTTCCTAAAAGGGTTTTTCACTCTCCCTCCACGCATATGCGGGTACACTTCCTCTTTATATAAGCTTCGTAATCTATATAAAAACACTACTGTAATGATACATAAGCGAATAACCCGAACGGGTAGTAAGTTGCGGTGCTAAAAAAATGTTTATTTTATAAATAAACTTATTATTATTATTATTATTATTATTATTATTATTATCACCGCGTCTTACTACCCGTTCGTATTATACGCACTTACGCTAATGTGTAATGGTAGGGTGATTGTGATATGAAATGGAGGACCTACAGTTTAACGTGGAATCCGAACCACGGTGGAGGTCTGGCTTTCCACACATTCACAAGTTGTGATTAATACACGTCTTGTCAGAGGTGAAGGAAGGGTTTGGTAATCAGATAAATCTGTGCCGGGACCGAGGATTGAACCCCGGACCCCTAGCAAAGAAGTTTGACACCTTACCCCTAGACCGCCAGGTCATCCTATAGTTTGTTAATCCAGAGATTATAAATGATTTTTTTTAATGCGTTAAACACCCTTAAGCCGGCGTGGGAGCAATTATGTTGGCCGGAAGAAGCTTTTGTGCACCCATATAGACAGACAGACAGACAGACATACCCACCTCAATCCCCTCTCCCATGCGGTGACCTGACCCCGGTGCGTCGCGCCTGCGTATAAAAGGTGGGGCGGGGTGCGTCGAGTGCGTGGACGAACATGGGTGAAAGGAAGGGGGAGTGGGGGGGTGAATCAACCCCCTCGTGATCGAGGGCTCATTCAAGCCCGCCCAGCCCACCTGTACCCGAATCAAAGAGCGCCAAAGTTTTGTAGCGTCTGAGTAGGTTGGGCTTTTAGATGAGTAACGCATTTTATTTTAGGAGCCCATCATGCAGCAGATTAACTGGGATATACTACCCGCAATGGGGGATTAATTGTACGTTTATTTAAGGGGAAAATCACCCCCGGTCGGAATTTGAATCCTGACCTTTACCTACAAAACCAAACGAGCGTCCCACGTGCTTTATTTAAATTTTTTTATTTTTATATAATGACTGTACGAATGCGACTGAGGTGTCTCAAAAGAGTATCGACGAGCACATTGGGTATTTTGGAAGTTAGGCTAACTAGCGGTGCCGCTCGCCTAAACACGAGACTGCCAGTTTCATAGTCCCACACTGCCGCGTGAGATAAGTTCCTGCAAGTAGACGGTGCCCTTAAGAGCTTATCTAACTACTTATTAGCAAGGGGTGAATACACTTTACGCTAGAACCAGAAATAGCATTGAAGCGCTCTTTTCCGCATTCCTCACTTAACAGCTATATCGGGATCAGAGAAATTGTATATTTGCCAAAAAAAAAATATCTAAAAAATCTTATTTGAGGCATTTAATGTGCACTTTCTGAACCGACTGATTATATCAGCACAAGAATTTCTATGAGCGATAGCGAAAGGCTCTATCAATTTACCGGGAAAGATATTTTCAAATATCTTCCAGCTTTATTTTACACGCCACAATCGACATGGGACCGACACGCCTTTACTTCCCCTCCGAAGGAAGTTGTGCTACGTATTTTTATCGCTCAAGAATAATCCGTCGACCTCGACCTGGTTTGAACCCACGAACATCGGGGTCCAGAGGCGAGAACTTTACCTTAAGACCGCCGAGGTTGACGAGAAGCCTTGTTCAAGCTATATGAGCAACCCCGTGTCGTACTACCCGTCCGGTCTTGTGATGAGTACAGGGTATGTAACTCATAATTATGTAACCTCCTCCACTCCCCAGTGACCTCATCCCTTTTTGGACCAAATATCTTCCTAAGCACTTTGTTTTCGAACACCCTAAACTTGTTCTCTTAATGTAAAGTAAACTCCATTCACGGTAGGAATTTACTCTTCGAAAGGTCTTTTTTCCTACCAATATCCTACTATATAATAGATTTCTGGTAGGGAAAAAAGGCCTTTCAGAAAACAATTATTACGCTGAACAGACTTTAAGAGATCACGTTTCACACCTTTATAGAGAACAACCGGTGACCCGCCTCGGTGGCGTAGTTGGTTAACGCGCTGGTTCGTGTAGAGCCAGACTGCCTAGGACGGGGAGATCGAGGTACGAATCTCGGTCGGGTGAACTGGGGGTGGGTTTTCCTAAAAGGTTTTCCACTCTCCCACCACACAAATGTGGGTACACTTCCTCTAAATTCAACATTCCCAACTCCCAACCCATTAGAGTAATTAGTACTTAAACGTATGTATAACCCGAACGGGTAGTAAGACGTGGTGCTAATATTATTATTAATAACTTACTGACCGAATAATAGCATACATTTCCAGTCTATATTCTTTTCCTAATTTTCATTCTAATATCGTTATTGCTAGTTGAAATTGTTTCTAAATATTTAAACTCATTAACTGTGTCATCCCAATCATTACCACTTAGAATTAATTAAAAGCTGACAACTTAGAAATAATAATAAAAATGTGTATTCAGTCAGTAGATTAAAGACATCCCGTGGGTATTTTTTTATTTCAACACTTTTTTTTTAATTACACTTAGTGGGACACTACTTTACACTATGTAACCGTTTCTTTTTATATTGCACAAAACATCGGAAATTACTCGGGACATGGCATTTTAATGCTTACCAGCATTTGTGCCCGATTTTTTGTTTTTAATTACTCTGCGTAATGATTCACTTTTATAGGTTCTGGTGCATACATGCGTCATTAGTGATGAGACAAAATGTTGTTGGACGCCAAACAGTAGCAATAGAAGAGTTTTTGGTTGGTTTTTCCATGCACGCTCAACGCCGAGCTGAGTCTACAGATAGAAAGTATCGATCTCGTGACCTCTGGAATGGAAGCCGCGGTTTTCAGTTTCGCTTTCAGTGGTACGAATAGTTCAAGACAGAGAGATATTGGCTGGTGGACGTGGTGCGATAGATTTATTAGTTTTTACATAACTGTACAAACCATTTATTCATTTTGATAGGTTTGTGGTTCAAATTACCTTGTCTGATCAATAATTAATAAAAAATAAAACATATGGCACTTAAGAGCGTGCGTTACACGCCCATCAACTCTGTGATACAGTCGGCTCGAAATCATAAATTTACATCAACATTATTGCACGTGGATCATTTCCTATTAAACATTAAATGAGATAAATAGTTAAGGCCCTTGGCCCTGTCGAGTGCAAGTCTAAAACCTATTTTATGCGATGGTGGGTGGGAGGGTGAAAGGCGTGGCGTGGCTTCACAACCAACCAAAGTATCCTTCCACGTGAACAAGAACGATGGATCATGGAAATCGTAGATGGCGCTAGCTGCTGGACAGGTCTTGCGGAAAAATCATACGTTTGGAAATATCAGTTTTCTCGAGAACTAGTGAAATTTTTATGTTAATATTTTCAACACCTCTTCTAAGATAATGTATCAATGTTTATTAGGTGTTACATTTTCTTATTTTTTGTTATGAAGCCGGCAGTTTTCTATAGAAAAATGTCAAAATTATCGATATTTGATCACTGTTAAAATTAGAGAGGAGGTGTTTATATATAAAGTATAACTTAATCAACATGTTTCTATTCTTGAACAAACCGTTTTCCGAAAATAAAATTGCAAAACAATTAAAAAAAATGAAGATAACCGTTTATTCCCACGGCTCTGCATTTCCGCGCCAAATGAAAAGGACCAGTCGCTTAATAGAAGTTCTTTAAAACTGAACATTGTTGAAACATTAAATGATATTTGGATAAAAACTGCATTGAAAAGGCCGTTTTTTTTAACAGTTTTAGAATGGCTTCACAGATAAGCATTGACCACAAATCTCTAAATTTCCGTCATAAGAGAAACCTACTGTGGTTATTAACAAGAAGCTTTGTCCCCCATCGTCACCGCGGAAAATGTCTAGTAATCATTCAAATACGAACGCACTACACACATTTCTGTCATATCGTAGTGTTTTATTTTCTCATTTATTCCCAAACCTCGCGCGAGTTGAGTTGGGACTGCTATGATGAACGCTCTTAATCCTCAAACCCAATAAACAGGATGCAGATATTTTTCTAAATATGCATTTCAATTGATAATAATTTGTTTGTATTTCAATATGCAAGTAGTGCAGTGAAAATAAACTAGGCCATTGAGTCTGAGGTATTTAGTTTTAATCCAAGTATTTTCACAAATGCTTTTATTTTAACTGTAGGTGGTTTTCAATGTAAAAATGATTCCATTCTTGAAACTAGTATCGGAATGGGATTTTTTTTCTCTCCATAGTATTGGAGTGTTTTTTGAATTGAATGCACTTTCTGAACTGACTGATTAACTTATATCAGCACACGACTTAAAAACTAACTTAAATTCATAACAGACACAACACCCAGCTCCCGGCCGTTAATTCCCTCAAATGATTTTTCGACCATGCCGGGAATCGAACCCGATGTCAGACACGCTCCCGGCTGAGCTAATATGTCGGACTTAGAAGTTGTTGATTAAGTTTTCAAACTGTGCTGTTGATATCATCTTTTATTCTAAAAACGAAAGGATATGTTTCGTGATCCGTCATCTTTTTTAAATTAGACGTAATTTGTAATACAAATATTATTATTATTATTATTATTATATTTTATTATTATGCACCGCGTCTTACTACCCGTTCGGGCTATACGCACTTACGCTAATGTGTAATGGTAGGGTGATTGTGAGATGAAATGGAGGACCTACAGTTTAACGTGGGATCCGAACCACGAGGAGGCCTGGCATTCCTCACATTCACAAGTTGTGATTAATACACGTCTTGTCAGAGGTGAAGGAAGGGTTTGGTAATCAGATAAATCTGTGCCGGGACCGAGGATTGAACCCCGGACCCCAACACAGAATCTGACACCTTACCCCTAGATCACCAGGTAAACCCGATACAAAATAATCAAGAACCTAAATTGGCATCCCCTAATACATTCTTCCTTAAAATTTCGTTTTTGAATGTAGGCCCACCCACTTAAAAAGTTTCTCCATAGAAAAAACATTGTCGTCTTAGACAGTGCGATCACCGCTGAGACACTAATACCCGCATCGGTGGTCACATGGTCTAACGCGTCACCACCGCGTTGGATTGGACTGCGGTAAAGGGTTTGAGTCCTGCTCAGGTGGTTTCCCCACTCACTTTCCGCGCAAATGTGGGTACATCTATTCTTAATTACACCTTATTCATCCCTACCTCAATAGTGGAAATATTCGAATAGCTTGAACGGGTATTAATAAATTTGCACACACCTTAAAAATATGAATTGTTCTCGCCCTAGCAATGTATACTGTCCAATTTTCACATTAAGAATATTTTAGTAAAATTCAAACATATTTTTCTCCAGCCAAAGTTGATATAATTTTATTAATGTTATTTTATGTACCTGATATTTACCGTTGACCTAGCTGGTCTTGGGACAAAGTGCTCGCCTCAGGACACGATGTTCGTGGGTTCAAACCCAGCCGGAGTCAACGGATCTTTCTTGAACGATAAAAATCTGTAACACAACTTCCTTCGGGGTTTTTCCTAAATGGTTTTCCACTCTCCCTCCACGCAAATGCGGGTTCACTTCCTCTAAATTCAACCCTCCCAATTCCTAATCCATTAGCGTAATTAGTACTTAAGCGTATAAACCCGAACGGGTAGTAAGACGCGGTGCTAAAAAAAAAAACTTCCTTCGGAGAGGAAGTAAAGCCGTCTGTCCCAAGTCGATTGTGGTATGTAAAAGAACCTTGAACGGTATGTGAAAATACCTTTCCTGATAAAATTGGTAGGGCCCTTTCGCTCTCGCTCATAGAAATTCTCGTAATCTGATATGAGTTAGTTCAGAACGTGCACGTTAAATACCTAGCTCAAATAACATAATACAAATAAAATAAATAACTAATATATATATCGATCAAGACAGACGGACAGCCGCAGATCACATGCCTAGGTTGTGAACACTTGACAGTATATCCAGTATCTGTTATGTCTGTCAATATAAATAAATCCCTTCCTACGAAGATTAGAGTATAGAACCCTTCCCCCTCTCTTATCGCGTGTTGTTACATTAGTCCCGTCCATTGCAATTCAAGTGCAGGAGCGGCGTCGGCGGCGGCCGCCCAGGATCGATGTTCGGGCGCCGTTCAACTGTTTTATGACACCTCCGCCTCCCGACCGGGCTAAAAATAGCGACCTCATCTCTCCACAACCCCCTCTCCCCCTCCCCCCGGCGATTGTTAGCCCTCGACACTCGTTGCAACATTGACGACGGCTTCATCGGAGGCATTATTATTATTATTATTATTATTACTATTTTTAACAGCACGCTCGCAATGTTTTCACTAAACAAGGTCTTGATTGGTCCACGTATATTTTTTATCGGCAATTACGCTTCTATTTATTTTTTTGATAGAAGCATTGTAAGCTCCTGTACCGAGGGGGGGGGGGGGGGCATTAGTCCCGTCTTGTATGATTTGATGGTGACACGGAAGTTGCCCCTAGGCGGTAAAAATGACCTTCCGGTCGAAAGATTATGCTGTAAAATGGTTACAACTAGGTGAGAATAGCCCGCTTCGATGGTTTCATTGTTTAAGGCATTTTCTCGACTGGATTGTACTATGATGGTGAGATCGGGGCTCGATTCTCGGTCCAGTGAACTGAGTGTGTTTTCCTGAATGGTTTTACTACTATCCTTCCACGCAAACGTGGGTACATTTTCTCAGAATCAACCTTCCTCGTTTTTAACTGACTGTGGGAAAATGTGCGGATAGCTCGAACGGGGGATTAAGATGGGGTTCAAAAAAAATAGGCCTGTTAGTAAAATATAGGTACCATTATAACAAAATTATACATATATCCGCAAACTCAAACTCATTTAGTGTGGTTTGCCGATAGTGAGGAAGGTCGGGGTTCGAGTCCCGACTGGGTGTTCTGATTGTGGATTTTCTTGAATAGTTTCCCACTCTTCCTCTACACCAATTCGCGTACATTTCCTCAAAAATTCTTCCCTCCTCATCCTATCCCCATTGCTTATAATCTGGATGGTATGTTTTAGTTTAAGCATCTTACACCAATTGGACATCCTATGCTTACACTAAATAATCTAAAGGCATAGAAGAGAAGGGTGATTTCTTAAATGCACCAAAATTTACAAAGGGAGAAGATGGAAATCCACAAAAGGATTAAGTCAACTTCCAGTGCATCCGGTCGTGATTGAAGACTACAAACCACTACACCGGGTCTTCAACGCGTGGGCCGCCCACGTGCGGCCCGCGGTAACATTCCTTGCAGCCCACTGGCTAATGAAATATATAAAATGATTTAAATATAAAAAAAGACTATATATATAATATGACCTAATCAACCAATAAAATAAATCAACTGTTTCCAGACTGTGGCCGGTTCAGTTTGGTAAAATACCTCCATCTTCCTCTCTCTTTCCACCATTCTTCTACCTTTAATTTCTTCCGTTTCTATCCTCTCACTTGCACACTTCCTGTTATCTGCTTCTCCCATCTCTTTCTTGGCCTCCATCGCGGTCTTTTTCCTAAATACTTAATTTCCAACATTTTCTTTGGCATCCTCCCTTTTTCCGTCCTCATTACATGCCTATACCTTCTCAGTCTTGTCATAAAATAAATACGTATTTTAAAACAATTTTTGCTCTTTGCGAGAAGAATACGTTTTTATACAAATTTGGACCGGAAAATGACACCCTTAGTAAACAAGAAAAATCGCGCTACCTCCTGCTATGGACAATCTGAAAATATTAAAAAAACAACCAGAGAACATACTTCCCGAAAAATCCGAAATGTCACCTGTCGGAGAAGGGCCAAACCCCCCCAGTGTGAGTGTAAGTCTACAAGCATGAGCTAATACGAATATTTGTCGATAATTAGGCAACTTGTATGTTTTTATTTACAAAACTTGTTTGTGCTATTTCCTTTTCAAAAACGTTTAATTTTTGTTTTATTCCCCTCCCCTCCGCCCGCCGGCAGAATAGAGAAATTAGGTCAATCCCTAACCTAACATAACCTAACCTACTAACTTTCCTTCATACCAGTAGTTCTGAAACAGTACCGATCCAAAAATAAACGTCACATACATCCTATTAATGACTTCCATCGCTAGCATCAAGGCTTTGACTCGCCGACGGGCGAGATACACTGGCGGTTTATTTTAGGCGGGCGCAAACGATCACTTTTTTTTTTTTTTGAAAGGGTGCAATTAACACGCTCCCATACATTATTGCAGCCCAACCTTCGTGAACATACTCTTTCTCGTGAGCTTGTGTGTGCCACCAAGCCGAGAGTATTTATGTACATCAAATTAAAACTGTACACATGTTACCTTGTTATCGTTGTCCCGTTTTCTGGAATTACTATGATAACAACAGATAAAAGACACACATAAACAAATAACATCAAAGGATGCAAAGTTTCAGTCTAATGTTCTCTTTTATCATTTAGTGGGTTTGATAACAACTTTGCATTCTCCTCGATCGTCAAACAGAGAGATAGCTTCTTCAAACATTAATAAGGTAACAAACATGATTAGAGTCATTTCCGCGTCGCCTTGTTTTTTAAGTGATAAAACTTAGCGGACCCGTTTCGGTGGCCGCGTCGTCTAACGCGCTACTCTTGTTTTGGATTAGACGGGGAGATAATAGGTTCGATCCAGGTCGGGTGCACTGAGGTTTTCCCCTAAATGGTTTTCTACTTTCTCTCTCCATGCAAATGCGGGTGAACTTCCTCTAAGTTTAGCCTTCCTAATCCCTACCCATTAGAGTAATTAACTAATTATATATGCGTATTACCTGAACAGGTAGTAAAACAGCGGCGATAAAAAATAACACCAATAGAACAAAGACCTCATTTCACTCGGTTGAGATTGAACCCTATACTCTTGGATCAAAGCCAGCCAGCCAGCCACGCAATCGGTTTGTGTTTCATACTTTGGCCGGTACAGCCATCGGCAGCGCAGTGCGCCTCGTTGCTCCAAGAGCTCGTTTGGGGGGGGGGGGGGGCGGTAATCGTGTGATTGCTTAGTGCTCCATCGACACGTGTCGTGCATTTAGCGCGCTGCAATAGAGCAGGGGGAGTCTGGGTATTTTTAGGATTCATCAGGAACACACTTTACTCCCTCCCCATCCGTCCATCCCCCAGGTGCTCTTGTCTTGTTATCTTTTGTAGCCTGTTCGTGTCCAGTCGCTGATAAGGGCTGTTTCAGGTCGTGTTCTGATGTAGTCTGACAGCGTCCGCCTTTACTACGGTGACCGCGTGGTCTAACGCGCTACTCTCGCAGTAGATAAGACTACCGATGACGGGGAGATCGAGGTTCGAATCTCGGTTGGGTGTACTAGTTGTGGTTTTTTCCACTCTCCCTCTAAGCAAATGCCGGTACACTTCCTATAAATATAACCTCCCTGATCTCCAAAACCATTAGTGTAATTAGTACATAAGCTTATAACCCGAACGGTTAGAAGTAATTTTTAAAAATGTAGTTTAAATACGTAGTTGGGTGTCATGTATTTTCTATTGGGCGATAACAGGAAGATTGGGGTTCGAATCCCGGTCGGGTGTATTGAGGGTGGGATTTTTCAAAGTAGTTTTTCAATTATCCCTCCACTTCCTCTAAGTTCAACCTTCAACCTTCCTCATCCCTAACTAATAAACGTAATTAGTACATATGTATAAAACCTAAACTGTTAGTAAGACGCGGTGCTAAAAAAAATGACTAGCCTATTCATTGAGAAATTTAAAAAATGGTAGTCATACTTTAGAAAAAGGGGTGGAGGGGGTCATAAAAAGCGCGTTCACCTTACCCCAACTCGGGACGGTCCTGCTTTAATACATATTTTAAATAATGAAGAAAGCTCACGGTTTATTATCTTCTATCCGATGCTTGGCCCTTGACACGGCCATTCAGTGACCGGGCGCCAATATTGTGCTTCGGTCTTGCCTAACGGACATAGCAGACCGACCATAACATTCTCGCACAGGGCATTAGCATATAAATTGCCAGGACACTCGAGGGCTGGTTGGGTAGTATTATTTATTTTTATTATTTCGCGCTCTAACTTTTTCATAACCACTAATGTCGATAATTCTGCCTTGTAAATGTTTTGACAAGAGACCGTTCTTAAATTACGTAAGGGGTTTTGGGGAATTCAGTATTTTCTTATGAGGGGGAAGGAGGGTAGAAAATCAGACCCCATCGTTTGTTAATTTTTTGGTTAATGTTAATGGTGAGACAAAATCTAAAATTATTATTATTAGCACCGCGTCTTACTACCCGTTCGGGTTTACGCACTTACGCTAATATGCAATGGTAGGGTTATTTGAGATGAAATGGAGGACCTACAGTTTAACGTGGGATCCGAACCACGGTGGAGGCCTGGCATTCCAACACATTCACAAGTTGTGATTAATACACGTCTTGTCAGAGGTGAAGGAAGGGTTTTGGTAATCAGATAAATCTGTGCCGGGACCGAGGATTGAACCCCGGACCCTTAGCACAGAAGTCTGACACCTTACCCTTAGACCGCCAGGTCACCCGACAAAATCTAAAACAAAACCTGTCAGAAAATTTTGCAATGTTTTATTTTCATTCATTGACTAATCTCACTTTATAATCACTAATTGTCACTGCTTTATAGAAATAATTAAAATATAAGAGTTCATATTTTGCCACTGTTATCAATCCATGTGTCTAAAAATAACTAAACGATCAAAATTATCTTATTTGCCGAATTGTAAAAAGTTACGGAAGATGGGAGGGAGGAGTGGGTGAGGGTGGAAAATCTTACGGAATATATGACAATTGTGTACACCCAAGAAATAACGACTCTTGCGTACAGTTGTTTATTTTTCTGCCCGAGTTGGCCGTTGTCCAATTCCAATAATTGACACAAAGAATATAAATATGTGTAGGATATTTTTTACTTTCTCCCATGTACCATCGGTATAGGGAGGGTCTTATTTGCTCCCAGAACCATTAACAAACCCATTTTCTTAAAACCTAAACTAACCTGAACTAACCTAACCTAAGTCAACATAAACTAATCTAACCTAAGTTAACATAATAATTAATCTAAAGTTAACATAACAAATCTAATCTAACTAATCTAATCTAATCTAACATAAACTAACCTAAACCCCTTTCAATCCAGGGTGTACGCAATTATCACTCCGAAGCTGACCCCTCCCTGGGTCGTCCACCTGCTCGACACTTTGGACGCAATTGTCAGACACCAATCTTACTATTCGTCCCTAACTACAAGCATTTTAATTACGCTAATGAGGTAAAGGATGAGGTAGAAATGTATTCATATTTGCGTGGTGGGAATCAACGTAGTATCGCTACTCCCCTTCCTGCGGGCCTAATCTGTCAGGATAACTTGCGGGGAAGGACAGGGGACGACGGCAAAGTAGATGTACAGCGTGGGTTCGTAATTTATGGAAGGCACTGGTTGCTAGGGTTTATTAATAGCACTACGAGTCACTACAAAAATATGATGTTAAAAGGATGTTACAAAATTATATAAGAACAGTTATGTAGGAGCTCGTGAGAGGACTGGCTTAGTAAGGAATAGCTGACATTGGCTTGACTGACACCTCCACAGATTCAAACCCGGTACTTTGGGCACGACGTTTGCCGCCCTCCAGCACAAGTACCCGATGTCCGCGTGGTCCCGAAAACGGGCACATTGACCCCTCCGAATAGATATTATTTTGTCAGCCTCGATAGCTCTAAAACAGAACCATTTATACTTGGAATCGGCCCGATTGCCGAGAACAACGAGGACGAGTTGTTTCGAGTTGTCGGCGGTCTCGATCCTAATGTTTACTAACTCACCATCTAGACATTTCTTTCAACATCTATCGTGTTAGCTTCAAACAAACACCGCCAATCTAGGGCAGGTGGTTGTGTTCTCTTAATTAGTATGATATGGAGTGTGTCGGTTCTGTAACTGAAGGTTGTATTCTGTGCAGGAATTCTACGAGCACACCGAGATCCTGTGGAAGGATCGGGGAGTACAGGCGTGTTTCGAGCGATCCAACGAGTACCAGCTGATCGACTGCGCCAAGTAGTAAGTACCTTATTATTATTTATTCTATAACCATTTCAAGAATAGGGATCAGGGTGATCACGTAGGTGAATTTCAATAAAATGCGCCGAAATTCTTCTACGACGAGGATCCAAAATAATATTCTCTCAAAAACCATCCAACAATTCATTCCAAATGTAAACGTTGATACTTTTAGTTAAGAGTCAGGCGTGCTAATCTCTCGCCTAACGCCGTAGAAACTTGTCTTTTATTAGTGAGTTTTATTGCCTCTAACGATCCTTAACTTTCACTCATTCGAGTGCATTGGATAAGAAAGGGGAAGCTTGAGGATGTGTGCCAACATTTGCCCGCAGCAATGATTTGTAAACAACTCCCCTTTGCACCTGTCTTAGAATCGAACTACCTCCCGGTAGAGAGGGAAAAATCTTAGATCATTGTATAGCTTAAGGAAAGGGAATGTAATCGTAACCCCATGGTCATAATATTGAATTATTTGATCTGCAGCCCGACATTAGTGACATATTCAACCACCAAGCGCTGTAGTCGAGACATGACTGTGAGGAGCGAATTTAAATCATTGGTGTTGCTTTATTGTTATGTTTCGTGTATAGGCGATTTAGAATAACATGAACTAAAGTATAAACTTTAAAAACTAGGAATATCTCGATTATATTTGTATCATTTAAATAGACTAGAAACTCGTTCATCCAAATGTGATGGGACAAGGTCCAATCCGGGTAGCCTAACCCGTAATTTTTCACGGTTAGGGATGTAAAAATAATTGGACATTCGCATTATGTCGTGGAAATAACACGTTTATTTAGAGTACAATACTGTGTAAGCCATGAGATTTCTTAAGATTTGTTGCTAACTAAAGACATAATAAAGCCACAACATTTAAATATATATATATATATATATATATATATATATATATATATATATACACACCTTATCCTAATAACTGCATTGTACCGTTTAATGTCAACCCTTCCCTACTCTCTTCCAGTAACCTAATACTGCTCTATAAGGCTGGATTAAATATTAACGGGGAAAGTGCATCCTTTTGTCTCAAACCATTATGTATTTAGAAAGTGTCTGTCTGACAAGTGACATTTCAACCATACCCTGCCACGGGTATCAGTCAAACATACCTCAATTAGCTAAGACAAGTTTTTAGGGTATTTCAAACTTAACTAAAATTACATATCACTTGTTTCTTTTTAACTGACTCATAGACCCTTTTAGTAGGTGACCTGGTGGTCTAGAGGTAAGGTGCTAAGACTTCTGTGTTGAGGGTCCGGGTTCAATCCTCGGTCTCGGCACAGATTTATCTGATTGCCAAACCCTTCCTTCACCTCTGACAAGACGTGTATTAATCACAACTTGTGAATGTGTGGAATGCCAGGCCTCCACCGTGGTTCGGATTCCACGTTAGACTGTAGGTCCTCCATTTCATCTCACAATCACCCTAACACTACACATTAGCATAAGTGCGTATAACCCCAAAGGGTAGTAAGACGCTGTTCTATTAATAATAACATAGGCCCTTTAAAAATTTAAGTATAACATAAATGAATCGTCATGTTGTATCCTCACATGTTTTCTAATATTTGCCGAATAGTAAAAATCTGATCGGTTGTTGATCAATTTCGTCGAAATCCATATTTTCTAAATTAGTAATCAGTGTTATTTTGTAGGTGTTGATAATATCCATCAAAAGTGACATCTGCAGATCACATGACCTGACGTATGAACATATTAAAGTAGATCTAGTAACTTTGTCAGATAAAGGCCCTTCCTACTAAAATTGAACAATAACTTGTCCTTATTTTTTAATCGAAAGGGTTGTCCGGATAAATTGTAATTTCGGAAAAACTGGTTTCTTTCGAGTGTAGTTGGGGGGGGGGGGGGGGATATTCTAAATATCTTACACGTGTTTACCTCCCAGGTTGAAGCTGGGCATGCCAGTCGACTACGTTGGCACCAAGCTAACTTGGTCGTGTTTTTTACCGTGTTGCAAAGGAACACATTCAACTAGGGTTTTAATACAGGGTGATTCAGATATCCAGGTGTATATACAGGTTGTAGGGGGGTAACAAGGTAAGTATTTCCACGTAATTAACCTGGAGTTGGCGACACTACAAGACGACAAAGTTGGCGCTTTATGCCCCTGGGGGGTAGGCAACACATACGGTACAGCACGCCACTCAACCCAAATCAGGCATACTCACCACTTTGGCATTCCCTTATGTGGTACACGTTGTCGGGCAATTCAGTGCCTTTTACTAGTCATAGTTCACACCACAATCCAGTTGTGGTATCGCTTACCCCCCCCCCCCTCCAGATGTATACCTGCGGCAACTTTGACGTCTCGTAGCGCCGTCATTTGGCGTCGCCGACCCCAATTTCATTAAGTCTTGCCGCCTCCTACCGGCTGTATATTACCTGCCTCGGTGGCTTAGTTAGCTAACGCGCTAGATTCGTTTTGAGCTGGACTGCCGAGGACCGGGAGATCGAGGCTCGAATCTCGCTCGGGTGAATTGAGGGTGTTTTTTTCTTAAATGTTTTCCACTCTCCCTCAACGCAAATGCGGGTTCACTTCCTTTATATTCAACCTTCTCAAGTCCTAACCCATTAGAGTAATTAGTACTTAAGCTTATAACTCGAACGTGTAGTAAGACGCGGTGCTAAGTATGAATATGATTTATCATGGTGACCTGACGGTCTAGGGGTAAGGTGTCAGACCTCTGTGCTGAGGGTCCGGGTTCAATCCTAGGTCCCAGCACAGATTTATCTGATTGCCAAACCCTTCCTTCACCTCTGACAAGACGTGTATTAATCACAACTTGTGAATGTGTGGAATTCCAGGTCTACCACCGTGGTTCGGATTCCAGTTAAACTGTAGGTCCTCCATTTCAACTCACAATCACCCTACCATTACACATTAGCGTAAGTGCGTATAACTCGAACGGGTAGTAAGACGCGGTGATAATAATAATAAGTATGATTATCATTATTATTATTACTAAGCTGTATTTTTTTTTACCAAGGTATCTGAATAACCTGTGTGACACAATGGGAGGATTTAGCCGAGCTGGGATGATAAGTTTCTGTCTGTCTGTCTGTCTGTCTGTACCTTGTCCCAGGTTGGCCCTGTCACGGACACTCTAGTATTATGACCTTATCAATCATTCAACAGCGGCATGTGTGCAGCACAAGCCTTGATTCCATTGATCCGCCTCATCCCATCTCGACTGATGCTCTGCTCTGACCTATCTCGGCTTGCCCCGCGCGGGCTAGGCAGCCCGGACACCCCTGGCGTCATGCCAAAACACAATCCTGTAGGGGTAGGTCACTGCTTCCTGCTTACAATACAGGTCTTCCTTCTCGCTTTCCTTTCCTCGACCAGCCAGGGGAATAAAATACACAATGGACGACATTGTACTTTTCTAAATTTATACTTGTGTTAAAAGTAAAAAAAAAAACACTAGAGAAAACGTTTTAACAAGACTCTCAAAACGTTTCTTTCTCTCCTTCCCCCTGCACCCCCCATTTTTCCTCAGTACCTGTTCGGCTTACACGCATATTTTTATTACGCTAATGGAACATAAATAAGGTAGTATTTGAGCGGAAATGTACCCGCATTCACTTAGAGGGAGAGGGCGTAACAATTTAGGTAAAACCCCTAAGTACACACCGTAGGGATTAGAACCCCTGTCTCTCCACTCTATCCAGTCCAATACAATATTGGTGCGTTAGATCATGTGATCACTTATGCGGGTGTCTCATAACGCTAAGATGATTTTGGTAGGGAGAACAGTAGAAGTATTATTATTATTATATTATTATATTATTATTATTATTTTATTATTATTATTATTATTATTATTAGCACCGCGTCTTACTACCCGTTCGGTTATACGCACTTACGCTAATGTGTAATGGTAGGGTGATTGTGAGGTGAAATGGAGGACCTACAGTTTAACGTGGAATCCGAACCACGGTGGTAGGCCTGGCATTCCACACATTCACAAGTTGTGATTAATACACATCTTGTCAGAGGTGAAGGAAGGGTTTGGCAATCATATAAATCTGTGCCGGGACCGAGGATTGAACCCCGGAACCTCAACACAGAAGTCCGACACCTTACCCCTAGACCGCCAGGTCACCGACAACTTTAGTAACTAACTTCTACTGTTGGTGACCTGGTGGTCTAAGGGTAAGGTGTCGGACTTCTGTGCTGGGGGGGTCCGGAGTTCAATCCTCTGTCCCGGCACAGATCTATCTGATTGCCAAACCCTTCCTTCACCTTTGACAAGACGGGTATTAATCACAACTTGTGAATGTGTGGAATGCCAGGCCTACCACCGTGGTTCGGATTCCACGTTAAACTGTAGGTCCTCCATTTCACCTCACAATCACCCTACCATTACACATTAGCGTAAGTGCGTATAACCCGAACGGGTAGTAAGACGCGATGCTAGTAATATAGTGACCCGCACGGGTACAAAGACGGTGATACGGAAAAAAGTATACTTGGACGATATTTTTCACGATATTTTATCGTTAAAAACTTACATCAAAATGGATATAATTTAAAGTCTAGACTATTACTTGAGCCTTGTCCGATGGCAATCGCCCAACCCCTGCCTGTAATTCCTGGAAGAGTTGTTTAGGAAACACTACGTCACCGCTTTGGCAGCCACGAAACTAACGTCTCTCTCGCTCCTTTATAATTCACCGGTCATTTCTCCGTCGCTCGTTCCAACTGCATCAATAATGGACACGCGGGGCTCTCTTTGCACAACACGTAGCAGTCTTACTACAGCTCGTCCAAGATAGCATGACTAGGTGCCGTCACAACACGTAGCAGTCTTACTACAGCTCGTCCAAGATAGCATGACTAGGTGCCGTCACAACACGTAGCAGTCTTACTACAGCTCGTCCAAGATAGCAGGTGCCGTCACAACACGTAGCAGTCTTACTACAGCTCGTCCAAGATAGCATGACTACTTGTGTGAGGTGCCGTCACAACACGTAACAATCTTACTACAGCTCGTCCAAGATAGCATGACTAGATGCCGGCACAACACGTAGCAGTCTTACTACAGCTCGTCCAAGATAGCATGACTAGGTCCCGGCACAATACGTAGCAGTCTCTATGTAAAAGCTACATGCTTCTTTCCGAAGATCACGTGCACTATACAGCTCGCAAGGTGCTGACTAGTGCGTCACAACACGTAGCAGTCTTACTACAGCTCGTCCAAGATAGCAGGTGCCGTCACAACACGTAGCAGTCTTACTACAGCTCGTCCAAGATAGCATGACTAGGTGCCGTCACAACACGTAGCAGTCTTACTACAGCTCGTCCAAGATAGCAGGTGCCGTCACAACACGTAGCAGTCTTACTACAGCTCGTCCAAGATAGCATGACTAGGTGCCGTCACAACACGTAGCAGTCTTACTACAGCTCGTCCAAGATAGCAGGTGCCGTCACAACACGTAGCAGTCTTACTACAGCTCGTCCAAGATAGCATGACTAGGTGCCGTCACAACACGTAGCAGTCTTACTACAGCTCGTCCAAGATAGCAGGTGCCGTCACAACACGTAGCAGTCTTACTACAGCTCGTCCAAGATAGCATGACTAGGTGCCGTCACAACACGTAGCAGTCTTACTACAGCTCGTCCAAGATAGCAGGTGCCGTCACAACACGTAGCAGTCTTACTACAGCTCGTCCAAGATAGCATGACTAGGTCCCGCACAACACGTAGCAGTCTTACTACAGCTCGTCCAAGATAGCATGACTACTTGTGTGAAGTGCCGTGCCGCTTAACTTCCAGAACCTTGCTGCAGTGTGTTATTGACGAAATGGTCGTGTTGTAAGTTTCTAGTACCTTGCTGCAGCGTGTTATTGACGAAATGGTCGTGTTGTAAGTTTCTAGTACCTTGCTGCAGCGTGTTATTGACGAAATGGTCGTGTTGTAAGTTTCTAGTACCTTGCTGCAGCGTGTTATTGACGAAATGGTCGTGTTGTAAGTTTCTAGTACCTTGCTGCAGTGTGTTATTGACGAAATGGTCGTGTTGTAAGTTTCTAGTACCTTGCTGCAGCGTGTTATTGACGAAATGGTCGTGTTGTAAGTTTCTAGTACCTTGCTGCAGTGTGTTATTGACGAAATGGTCGTGTTGTAAGTTTCTAGTACCTTGCTGCAGTGTGTTATTGACGAAATGGTCGTGTTGTAAGTTTCTAGTACCTTGCTGCAGTGTGTTATTGACGAAATGGTCGTGTTGTAAGTTTCTAGTACCTTGCTGCAGCGTGTTATTGACGAAATGGTCGTGTTGTAAGTTTCTAGTACCTTGCTGCAGTGTGTTATTGACGAAATGGTCGTGTTGTAAGTTTCTAGTACCTTGCTGCAGTGTGTTATTGACGAAACGGTCGTGTTGTAAGTTTCTAGTACCTTGCTGCAGCGTGTTATTGACGAAATGGTCGTGTTGTAAGTTTCTAGTACCTTGCTGCAGTGTGTTATTGACGAAATGGTCGTGTTGTAAGTTTCTAGTACCTTGCTGCAGTGTGTTATTGACGAAATGGTCGTGTTGTAAGTTTCTAGTACCTTGCTGCAGTGTGTTATTGACGAAATGGTCGTGTTGTAAGTTTCTAGTACCTTGCTGCAGCGTGTTATTGACGAAATGGTCGTGTTGTAAGTTTCTAGTACCTTGCTGCAGTGTGTTATTGACGAAATGGTCGTGTTGTAAGTTTCTAGTACCTTGCTGCAGCGTGTTATTGACGAAATGGTCGTGTTGTAAGTTTCTAGTACCTTGCTGCAGCGTGTTATTGACGAAATGGTCGTGTTGTAAGTTTCTAGTACCTTGCTGCAGTGTGTTATTGACGAAATGGTCGAGTTGTAAGTTTCTAGTACCTTGCTGCAGCGTGTTATTGAAGAAATGGTCGTGTTGTAAGTTTCTAGTACCTTGCTGCAGCGTGTTATTGACGAAATGGTCGTGTTGTATGTTTCTAGTACCTTGCTGCAGTGTGTTATTGACGAAATGGTCGTGTTGTAAGTTTCTAGTACCTTGCTGCAGCGTGTTATTGACGAAATGGTCGTGTTGTAAGTTTCTAGTACCTTGCTGCAGCGTGTTATTGACGAAATGGTCGTGTTGTAAGTTTCTAGTACCTTGCTGCAGCGTGTTATTGAAGAAATGGTCGTGTTGCTAGTTTCTAGTACCTTGCTGCAGCGTTTCAGAGACGAGTGTGTCGTGTTGTTAGTTTTAAAAACCTTAACTCCATTGACCATGATAACGAGATGGTCGTATTGCATGCTTCCAGAACCATACAGGATTTTCTGGAATCTATCTTTTCACTTTCGTTCCTGTGATTGGTGCTAGACAATCCATAAGTGGATAGACTAACCAAGAACAGAAAATAAGACTTCATCCTAGTTCTTAAAAAAAAAGTCTACAAGGCTTGGATGCAGGCCACTTAGATAAAATATACCTAATTTGTTGCAGCCAAAATTAATAACATTTTATTTACTTTAGGTATTTAACGTGCACTTTCTGAACCGACTCATATCAGCACACTAGAATTTCTCTGAGCGAGAGCGAAAGGGCCTACCACTTTTGCTGGGAAAGTTATTTCAACATACCTTCCAGAGTTCGTTTACATGCCACGATCGACCTGGGAGCGATGGCTTTACTTCCCCTACGAAGGAAGTTGTGCTACGGATTTATATCGCCCAAGAAAAATCCATTGACCCCGGCTGGGTTTGAACCCACGAACATCGGGGTATTGAGACGAACACCTTACCCCAAGACCACTGATGTCGACATGTTCTTTATCTATGAAACGTGACGGAACTGTAAATCACAAGACTTAACCCCCAGCTGGTATGGTGGGGTCGAATCTGACCCCAGCTGGTAAAAATTTCTGTGTAACTTGCTTGAGTACAGCACTACTTGGTTGCCCTTCCAGGTAATCTCAGTAGTGAGTATGCTCTTGGGGTAGAAACAACAGTTGTGTTTTTATTCATTATTATTGTCGTCATACAGTGTCCTTGGGGTCAGATTTGACCCCACCATACCAATATTGTGTGTACTTTTTTAAGTTTATTATTGTCGTTTTGGTGATTAATGTCTTACTTTCTTTGGTGCATTATACTTAAAGTACTATATATATTTGTAAGACTATTATTTCGTTGATTTATTTATTTTTATATATTCTAAACATGTGTTATTTTCGTTTAAGGATGATTTTTGATTGATTATTTTACTATGATTAGATTTAGATTGCTTGATTTATTTTTACAATAATTTTTTACTAATGGTTGCGATCAACTTGAGAGACGATCCTGATGCAATTTTAGAAGAGATACTCAACGATGACCCTGATTTTGTGTTACCAAATACGGACTCTGAATATTCCGATGCACCTTCGGAACGTAGCGATCATAACACAGATCGAAAAACTGAATATTGCCTGCCTGTCAGTTTCCACATTTTATTTATTTGTTTATTTTTTTTAGCTTCTGAGTGAAGGTCATCCCTATATTGATTTAGAAAATGAAGTCATAGAACCAGTTTGTGAAAATTCAAATATTTTTAATTACTTTTAAAAATAACTTTTTTTCTTGGTAAATAAATATAAATGGAATTTTTTTTTTGGAAGTAAACAAAAATATTTAAGTAATGCTTATTTAAAAACTGATGTATAAATAAGTAATCTATATCTTCATATCTTTTTTGATTAAATAATTTTGAAAAGAAAGATTTTATTAATTTTTTTATTGACTGGGGTCAAAAATGACCCCACCATGCCAAATGTGTCCGTATTTTTTGCCATACCAGCTGAGGGTTAACTAAGACGTCATCTTCGTAATAGACTAGACTGCCTACGACAGGGAGATCGCCAGTCGAGTGCTGGTCGGGTGTGCAGTAGTTGTTTTTACCTAAATGGTTCTCCATTCACCCTCCACACAAATTCGGGTACATTTCCTCTTAATATAAGCTTCCATGCCTCCTAACACTAGCATAATTAGTAAGTCTATAAAAGAATAATTGCAAAACAAACGGAGAGCTAACTATATTTGGTCCCTATAGCTCACTGTACGCATATTCAGCTTTCTCATCTTGTGGGTATTATTATTATTATTATCATCATCACCGCTTCTTACTAACCGTTCGGGTTATATGCACTTACGCTAATGTATAATGGTAGGGTGATTTTGAGATGAAATGGAGGACCCTACAGTTTAACGTGGGATCCGAACCACGGTGGAGGCCTGGCATTCCACACATTCACAAGTTGTGATTAATATAAGTCTTGTCAGAGGTGAAGGAAAGGTTTTGGTAATGTGTGCCGGGACCGAGGATTGAACCCCGGACCCCCAGCATGACACCTTACCCCTAGACCGCCAGGTCACCCTGTGGGTCTTAACAAGAAAAAGATTTTGTGATGTATACTCATTGCAAAAAGGCTTTGTATTTAATCTTAAGTAAAATTAAAGGATTCTATAATTTACTAAATAGATGGGAAATAGTGAACAACCGGTCAGGATTTTTAATTTTTTCCATTCATACCTGAAGGTAATGCAGATGCATAATCAATAAATTTAATTCACATCAGCTCACTCGTTAAATTTATTTTTCAACCTTTTAATCGAATTAAATATCTTCATTATTTTAATGTAAAACTTTTGTGTGTGTGTAAACTTCTATATAAAAAAAGTGTTATTGCTTAAGGTAATATTGTACGAATTTTAATAAGCTCAAACTGTTATAAAAATATAATTATGTAAAGGTTGGGATTGCTTGGAATATTGAGGTAGAAAAAAAAGCGAAACAAGTTAATAAATAGTCTTTGGCTACAAATGCCCCAGTAAAATTGTTTCAACGTGGGCCGGCAGAGGGTAACCCCATTCCCCGCAGGCCCATGTTAGAATCTTAAAATAACATTCGTAAAAATATTTCAGTTACTTCGGATGATAAACTGAAACGTCAACTTCATCTGGAATGTAAGCTTTTTAATTATGTATACTTGAATTATGGGGAAGATAAAATATTAAAATTTCCAATCGCAGGAAAAGTATAGAAATAAATTGCTTTGATGAGTTGTATGATTCCCCTTCCCCCTCTCTCTCAACCCCACAATCCCCCCTCCTTCATCTCCTTTTTACCACCAATATGAATTTATGGGTGCGCAACTGCAGTGTACTGAAATATCACCGTGCGCAGATATATTCATGTTCGAGAAAATAAAATGTCTACTTGTCTCAATTTCGATTTGCCGCTAATCCGATATATTAACATTCTTTAAAAAGGCTCGCGACCGGAAAACACGTGTCGCCGTTGAATCTTGGAGGTGCTACAGCCCTCACTTAGGATGTAAGGTGCGTCGTTGGCTGACATCCGGTCCAAATGTCAGCTGTGCGGTGTTTTGTTGTTGGTGGGGCATGAGTTGGTTGTCAAGTGAAGGCACTCTTCTCTTATATCGTGTCTAGTTCTTCATGGTGGTGGATCAGACATGAGTTGGTTGTCAAGTGAGGGCACTCTTCTCTTATATCGTGTCTAGTTCTTCATGGTGGTGGATCAGACATGAGTTGGTTGTCAAGTGAAGGCACTCTTCTTTTATATCGTGTCTAGTTCTTCATGGTGGTGGATCAGACATGAGTTGGTTGTCAAGTGAAGGCACTCTTCTCTTATATCGTGTCTAGTTCATGATGGTGGATCAGACATGAGTTGGTTGTCAAGTGAAGGCAATCTTCTCTTATATCGTGTCTAGTTCATGATGGTGGATCAAACATGAGTTGGTTGTCAAGTGAAGGCACTCTTCTCTTACATCACTTCTAGTTCATGGTGGTGGATCAGACATGAGTTGGTTGTCAAGTGAAGGCACTCTTCTCTTATATCGTGTCTAGTTCTTCATGATGGTGGATCATACATGAGTTGGTTGTCAAGTGAAGGCACTCTTCTCTTATATCGTGTCTAGTTCTTCATGGTGGTGGATCAGACATGAGTTGGTTGTCAAGTGAAGGCACTCTTCTTTTATATCGTGTCTAGTTCTTCATGATGGTGGATCAGACATGAGTTGGTTGTCAAGTGAAGGCACTCTTCTCTTATATCGTGTCTAGTTCATGATGGTGGATCAGACATGAGTTGGTTGTCAAGTGAAGGCACTCTTCTCTTATATCGTATCTAGTTCATGATGGTGGATCATACATGAGTTGGTTGTCAAGTGAAGGCACTCTTCTCTTATATCGTGTCTAGTTCATGATGGTGGATCAGACATTAGTTGGTTGTCAAGTGAAGGCACTCTTCTCTTATATCGTGTCTAGTTCATGATGGTGGATCAGACATGAGTTGGTTGTCAAGTGAAGGCACTCTTCTCATATATCACATCTAGTTCATGATGGTGGATCAGACATGAGTTGGTTGTCAAGTGAAGGCACTCTTCTCTTATATCGTGTCTAGTTCATGATGGTGGATCAGACATGAGTTGGTTGTCAAGTGAAGGCACTCTTCTCTTATATCGTGTCTAGTTCTTCATGGTGGATCAGACATGAGTTGGTTGTCAAGTGAAGGCACTCTTCTCTTATATCGTGTCTAGTTCTTCATGGTGGTGGATCAGACATGAGTTGGTTGTCGAATGAAGGCACTCTTCTCTTATATCGTGGCTAGTTCTTCATGGCGGATCAGAATTAAATTATTTTCTCTCTCCCCCTCCACGCAATAGAATCACATTCAAGTGAGACTAGGTGTTTTTTTAATAGTTCCCCCTCCCCCTCTCTACGCCATATGCTGATACATTATTTCCTCCTAGAACTACCTCACTCATTCCAGCCCAAAAATTGTAAATATGGGATTATTCTGGACGGTTAGTAAGACTTGACGGACGTAAAACAATTTTGACAATATATAAACCCCATGGTTTAAGCCCACAAGCGAGCTATACCGACCGAGTGACTACCGGCGTTTGCGAGTAGAGGGTGTCGTGTGGTCAGCACAGCGATCCCTTCGGCCGTTAATCTCAGTTTTATGGACCGGAGCTTCTACTTCTTTATTCGAGTAGCTCCTCATTTGTTCTCACGGGGCTGAGTTTTACCCAGTTCTAGATCCACTGCTTCATAGATACATTTTGAAACCGGAGGTGATCGAACCCGATACCTCTGGGTCAGTAGTCAGGAACTCTGACGACTGGGCCACTGAGGCGGTCAATAGTTATGTTTTTATTTATTTTATTATTTTGTCGTGTGGTTTACAAACTAAACTATTTTAACCTAAATACCCAAATCTAGCGCTAGCATTGAAACGGTTGACTAATAACTCGTAACTTGGTTGCGGGCGTGGAATGAAATATCTCTTTTAAGTTTATTTCGAGTAACTATCAACAAAACAAAAAGTATTTTTATTACTTTATATTGCTAGTTAAAATGGTCTCTTATTTATGTTTACTTTTTGTTAAGAGTAACGTGCTTTTTCTAAACATGATTATATTAACACGAACTAAAAATTAGATATACCTAAGAAAACACACTGAATAGTCACACCCTCTTCCAGTGAAATTAGTTTTCTACAATATTGGTGTCTTTTTTGTTTTGCTTTAGTACCAATCCTTGGTATCAGACCAAAGTCCCCGGTACCTCTAGTTTCTCGGCTCCTTTGACCAATCCTTGGTATCAGACCGGAGTCCCCGGTACCTGTAGTTTCTCCTCCTCTGACCAATCCTTGGTATCAGACCGGAGTCCCCGGTACCTGTAGTTTCTCCTCCTCTAACCAATCCTTGGTATCAGACCGGAGTCCCCGGTACCTGTAGTTTCTCCCCTTCTAACCAATCCTTGGTATCAGACCGGAGTCCCCGGTACCTGTAGTTTCTCCTCCTCTGACCAATCCTTGGTATCAGACCGGAGTCCCGGTACCTGTAGTTTCTCCTCCTCTAACCAATCCTTGGTATCAGACCGGAGTCCCCGGTACCTGTAGTTTCTCCCCTTCTAACCAATCCTTGGTATCAGACCAAAGTCCCCGGTACCTCTAGTTTCTCGGCTCCTTTGACCAATCCTTGGTATCAGACCGGAGTCCCCGGTACCTGTAGTTTCTCCCCTTCTAACCAATCCTTGGTATCAGACCGGAGTCCCCGGTACCTGTAGTTTCTCCCCTTCTAACCAATCCTTGGTATCAGACCGGAGTCCCCGGTACCTGTAGTTTCTCCCCTTCTAACCAATCCTTGGTATCAGACCGGAGTCCCCGGTACCTGTAGTTTCTCGGCTCCTTTGACCAATCCTTGGTATCAGACCAAAGTCCCCGGTACCTGTAGTTTCTCCCCATCTAACCAATCCTTGGTATCAGACCAAAGTCCTCGGTACCTGTAGTTTCTCCCCCTCTAACCAATCCTTGGTATCAGACCGGAGTCCCCGGTACCTGTAGTTTCTCCCCTTCTAACCAATCCTTGGTATCAGACCGGAGTCCTCGGTACCTGTAGTTTCTCCCCCTTTGACCAATCCTTGGTATCAGACCAAAGTCCTCGGTACCTGTAGTTTCTCCCCCTCTAACCAATCCTTGGTATCAGACCGGAGTCCTCGGTACCTGTAGTTTCTCCCCCTCTAACCAATCCTTGGTATCAGACCGGAGTCCCCGGTACCTGTAGTTTCTCCCCCTCTGACCAATCCTTGGTATCAGACCGGAGTCCCCGGTACCTGTAGTTTCTCCCCCTCTGACCACTGTGACACACAGGGACGTTGATGAGGGGACAATGGTCACACGGGTCCTCGGTTTGATGGTGGGATGGTCTGTTCCTGCCGGCTCCCCCAGCTGTTGTCCCAGGCAGTAGTCTGGAGGGCACGGTACAGTCTTCACCATCTGTATTGATCTCTCCCTCCCTCCTCAACTACAGTCCAGACCGCCGCCTAGTGCTGCCAACCTACCGGCCGGAAACACGCTACGATTAGTACCTGGTCATAGATTCGAACCCGAGCCTCGACTTTAGACTACAGTCGTTATGACCCGCCTCGGTGGCGTAGTTGGTTAACGCGCTGGTTCGTGATGAGCCAGACTGCCGAGGACGGGGAGATCGAAGTTCGAATCTCGGTCGGGTGAACTGGGGGTGGTTTTTCCTAAATTGTTTTCCACTCTCTCTCCACACATGTGGGTTCACTTCCTATAAATTCAACCTTCCCAATTCCCAACCCATTAGAGTAATTAGTACTTAAGCGTACAACCCGAACTGATAGTAAGACGCAGTGCTGAAAAAAAATTTTCTTACAGTAAAACCTTGGATTGCGAGTAACTTGGTCTGCGAGTGTTTTGTAAGACGAGCAAAAATTTTCAATAAATTTTAACTTGATAAACGAGCGATATCTTGCAATACGAGCAGTGTCATTGGATAGGTTCTTTGTTAAAGTCGCACAAAAAGAAAAATATTCCAGTGAGCCAACATATAGCAGTGATTCTGTTAGTGACAGTCGACCTAAACTATAACCCACCTTCTCCTCTCTCTCGTCTACCTCACACCAGCCACGATTAAATTTAATTAATAAATTTGATTACAGAACAGTTACATTTAAATAACGAAAATAAAAAAGGTATTAATCATTTTTAGATTAAATATTTTTGGGTTGTGGGACGAATCATCTGAGTTTCCATTATTTCTTATGGGGGAAATTCGCTTTGATATATACGAGTGCTTTGTATTACGAACACGTTTACGAAACGAATTATGCTCGCAATCCAAGGTTTTACTGTATTTCTCTTTCCCTTCTTATTGATTGACATGACAAAGGATGGTTAGGTGAAGCGCGAAAGGGAATATAAGCTTAGACATAATATAAAGGTAGTTCCAGAAAACGACATAGCCATTAATTGTATTTCAAGCCGTGTGGTCTGACAGCGATTGATAGTTTTTCGCTGACCGAGGTGGTCTGACCACCGCCGCTAACTATTGAACGAATCCACATACTAATATTCTAAACAATCTAGCCACCGAACATAAATCAAAACCAGAACCCCCCAAATTATCTTGTCGATAAACTACTTACGTACTCTCTCAATCTACATGGCATCACCGGAATGTTGGTATTCCGTGTCGCAAAGCGGACGGCCCTGCAAGAAATAAACACACGTGAGGGTTGGCAAGACTGGTAGGGGAAAATATTGTGTGGCTGTGGTTTATTGCATCCACTGTTGTTCCTTCTTTCGAATTTCTATTTTTAGCGGCCGTGTTGTTTACATAAGACGATTCCTTTTCTCTGCTTTTTTTTTACACACTAATAAAACAATAAGCGGAGAAAGACTTGTTTTGTCTTAGTTTTAGCGAGGGACTACCCCACCTCAGTTCTTCACCGAAATTGTCACGTGGGTCTTGGATTAATACACGTGACGTTGCAATAAATGTTTTTTATCATTAAGCCTCCTACCTGGTCGCGTGGTATTTTTTTAAGCTTCTAGTATATCTTTTATTTATTAAAATATTTCCTATGCTGATTATTAGTGACATAATTTATCACATTTAAAGACCTGGAATAGGGATTATTTTAGTTTGAGGTGGGGTGGTAGGGGACGGGAGAAAAGGCTAGTGTTTTTTGCAGCATTTTTCTGGCCCAAATAAATCAAATATTTCTCCAGTACAAACCTAGAGTTTAATTCTCCTCACGTGGTGATATCAACAGTTGTTGAATATCTGTCAAGGATGTTCTGGAATTTGATGACAACTTTTTTTCTCTTAATTTTAAAAAGTTAGTTAGATAATGCCGCCATGCTTATGACGGCTATTCAGGAACTGTTGATATCACCAGGTGAAGAAAATTAAACTATATGTTTATACTGAAACAATATTTTATTTATTTCGGCCTAAAAATTGTTTTGCTATAAAAACTGCAAAAAAAAACTGGTCTTTTCCTGCGTCCCCTACATCCCCACCTTAAGGAAATGTACCAGAGCTCGCCTGGATATAGTGGCATTAACCACTTGGGGGGGGGGGGGGGGGGATCCTGACTCTCAAGAGTCAATAGTACTATCTGGGACCGGGGCCATTTTTGGACCTCTATTGAACTTTGGTGCATCTTCTTTGAAATAAGATGGGTCGTTCCGATACCAACCTTACCCCCAGGAACCCAAGCTTTGGTGTGGATCACTAGGGAGGGGTAGGTCATGTAAGACGTGGCTAAATGTTGTAGAGCAGGGGGTCCACGACAACCGCCAAAATTAAAATTTAACAAAACAAAAAGTTAAAAATAATAATTCTTCGAGAAGTGATGGGATCTCACTAATACTAAACTCAAGTGAATAAATTTTGAACTTTTTCATAATTAATAAATTTTCGTGAAGGTCTAACTAACTAACCTTTTTTGTGTTAACTATTGTACTATTATACTCATTATTATTACAACTAGAGTTAGAGAAAAAATAAAAGTTTGTAAAAACACCTTTGACTCGGATTTACCGTGCCAAATTTCCAGTTTTGTAGGTTTTCTAACATGAGTTATTAATATATATAGAATAGATTAGATTCTAATGATTAGAAAAAAACAGGGGATCCGCCGATCACAAAGAGCCTCTTGGGGTGGTCCTTGACTAATAGGTAATTGGGAACCACTGTTGTAGACGAATGTGTGAAAAAGAGAAATATTAATAGTTTTAATAATAAAAGAGTATGTATAACTCGGTGTGTGGATGTTGTTGAAGAGAAGGGAGTATACAAGGATAGGGAAGTTTTTTTAGATACTATATGCACAGTTTCTTTGCTCACATTTGTTTATTCTGCAGCCCTTATTACCCATGCTTGGTGGGTGCAGACCCTCTTAACCACCCTTTCAAATGACTTAGCCTAAGTTTTTTTGAGGGTGTTATTTTTAAGGGTGTGCAAGTAGACATGTCGATTGTAGCATCTAAAAGAACGCTGGACGGTATATGAAATAAATCTTTCCTGGCAAAATTGGTAGATCCTTTTCGCTCTTGCTCATAGAAATTCTCGTGTGCTGTTATAATCTGTCGCTTCAGAAAGTACACGTTAAATACCTCAAATAAATAAAAAATTACTAAAGAGTTTTACATTCCCCCCCGTGGGAAGCTATGTTTAATTAGTGCGGTTTCTCTCGTATTAATATTGTGAAAGGAACAGGCCTACCTGTAAGTTGAATGTGCTAATTCGTTCTCTCTCCAATTTCCAGACCATATTGTTTTTGTCACTATTTTTTTCCTACCCTAGTAACCAATGGAAACTTTTCACAATTTTATTTATGGGAATCTTTGTTTCAATTGACGTTCCATATTACCGGAGTTCTGTAACACATTGCAGACCTTCAGAAATCACGGATTATTTCAAAGGTATCAGATTGCTTTAAAATACGGTTCATGCTCATTTGGAGACCTGAACAGGTAGTAAGACGCGGTGCTAAACAACAACAAACAAAAATATTATCGGTGTGCGAGTACTCGAAAGTTCGAGGTCGAGTCGGTTTTTAGTAGCTTCTCAAACTCGACTCGGAAGATTTTTACAAAAATCGAACATTTTAAATACTCTAAATTTTCGATTTTTTTCTGAAAATTCAAAGCTTAAATAATTTTATCCCATTTTAATATTTTATTTCATAGAAAAATTGAGTTCCTTAATATTGACTTTTGTCTAATTTAAAAAAAGTAATTACACTTATATTACAATTTTTTAAACTAGTTTTTGGGATTATTTTTTTTTTCGAAAAAAAATTTCTAAAAGACGGGGTTGAATAATGGTTTATGCATTGATCTATCACCAAAATTCAATTTTAAATATTTATCACACTATTAAACTCGAAAATAGCTCTATTTCATTCAAACTCTATTATAATTCTTCTGAAATGAACAAATACCAATTGCACACCCTAAAAAAAGATCATACTTGATGCCGCTATATCCGTAACCTATGGATAATTTTCTTTTTAAGTTTTGCAATTTATTAATTGTACAGGTGTTAGCGTGTTCCTATAAATTGAGGTGGTTTAAGTGGCATTCATTCTCCTAAATACCACAGAGTGAGGTTATGTTCCTCGTTTATATTGTAACACAACATGTTGGCCAACACGATCCCAAAAAGTTGTGTTACAAAATAAACGCACTCCCAACTTGGTTAGGGATGTTGGCCAACATGTTGGTGTTGGGAGAGCCGGTCAGAGCCAACAAGTTGTGTTTGGTTTGTGTTTGTGTTGGAGATAATAAACGACCAACCCAACATGTTGGCCGAGCTGGGAGGTTCTGCGCATGCGCTATCGAGTCGAGTCAGTCTCTAGCTTTGGCAACGCACGTGTTTTGTGACTACACATGACTCCCTTATTCGTTTCCAGTTGCTATAAAGCGCAGTGTTGTAGCAAGTCTTTCTCCCAGAGTCACAACATTTTTTCCTCTCCATTTCCCATTTCAATTCGACGTTTAGCTAAAAATTTCGAACCCCCCCACCGTTTCTTACATTTCGTTTTCTGCAATAGTATACTTCTTGTCAACACAAAAATGAAGAAACGGCAAGTAATAAGTCGCTATCCATGGCTAGAAATGTGTGGACTGATTAAAAACTAACGGAGGACCCTGGATGTTGGTCCAACAGGTTGGCGACAATAAACGCAGCTTACTTTTCCACATTTCTTGTCTCCCAACATGTTGGGTCCAACTTGTTACATAATAAACGAGTCTTAAGAAAATGACACCCAGAAGACCCCATCACATTCCATGGACGATGAGTAATTTTGGTAGGTAATGTGGTTTTATGTGGTCTTCATTAGAAAACATTGGAACTGGAATTATTGAAACCATTTTACGATGTTTTAAATAACAATACCTATACATCTACATGGAAACATGAAATTGTATATTTGAGATTTGGTTGCAATTTGCTATTAAGGCGGGGGTGAAATTTCTTCGCACGGTGATATCAACAGTTGTTGAATATCTGTCAAGGGTGTCCTGGAATTTAATGACAACCTTTTCTCTTCATTTAAAAATATTCTCATCTAATGCCGCTTTGCTCATGACAGATATTCATCTATGTTGAAATCACTATGAGAAGAAAATTAAACTAAAAGTTGCATTGCTGGAGCAATATTTGATTTATTTTGGACAAGAAAATGTTTTGCTATAAAAACTGCAAAAACCCTGACCTTCCCCCACCTTCTCTTCCATCCCACCCTAAACAACTTAGAATCCTCAATATCCGAGTTAGCGATAAAAATGATAAAATGTAGATTTCCTCCCATTTCCTCAACAGTTTTTTTTTAAAACTGATACTGTTCAATAAACTTATGAAAAATATGTTTCTTTTTAGTGGGTTCAAATACAACTAAATTTATTTATTTTTTTGTTAATTTTTCATACACTTTTTCTTCTTCAAAAATTGGCTAATGAGACTCGTATTATTATATAAGCTCAGAATTATGTTCAAATGCTCCCAAATTCCCCACACAAGGTTAAATTCCTGAAATTTTTCTTGGGTGGGGGTGGAGGTGCCACTTCACTCCAGCCTCCTCCGTTTGGAAAACCCACATGGGCGCTCTTGTACCACAATCTGACTGTTGTTAAAGCATAACATTTGACTTTAGTGCGATTTCTGCTTTGAGCGTGATCTAGTATATATTTTTTAAACGGTTACTTTGTTTCGCGACGGTCTGACAATGGTACCAATATCAGGCAGGGCAGGGGGTCTATCTTAGTAGTAATTGTGTTGGTTTGTTCACGATTGTTTCGTGTCCTTGTGTAAATCTGTTTCTCTTGTCAGGTCAGTGTCCTTGGAAGCTCTCTCTATGCTAGCTGTATTCTCTATTGTAGTCCCGCCTCGCGCGAGAGGTGTGTATTGTCAGTAGCATGACTCTGCTCCATCTCTCAGAGATCAGCTTCATTTTTATATTTTAGTTCATTGAAAACTAATTTAATTAAGGGAAAGGTCAGTACATTATTAATTATAGTATTGGTGATGGGTTTTTTTTAGCACCGCGTCTTGCTACATATTCGGGCTGTACACATATGTACTAGTTACGCTAATGGGTTAGGGATGAGGAACGTTGAATTTAGAGGAAGTGTACCCGTATTTTCTTGGAAAGAGAGTGGAAAAGCAATTTTGTCAAAAACCTTTCGTACACATGACCGTGATCGAACCACGATCTCCCCGTCATCGGCAATCTAGTCTATAGCGAGAGTAACGCCTTATACCATGCGACCACCGAAGCGGTTTGATTTTGAAATGAAATATAATCACCATCTTAGTCTTTGATATAGTAAAATATTCCAAATATTAAGTATTGTATATTCTTCTGAAACGCAATTATCAATATTTTCTTTAAATTAAACTGCTATTTTTAGTTTTATAGTATTTTACTTTAAGTAGCACTATTTACACAGTCAATTTTCCTCATTTTATTATGGTAAACTATTACGAAAAATGTTAAAAAATAGTATCCGTTAGTGCTGAAACACTATTTTAGAACTCGGCTGTTACTTCAATAGATTTGATCCGGGTTTTTTTTTTTTAAGCAAACAGATACCCCCCCGTTCCACCTCCACCGCGAGTTTATTCTGTCTTTACATGTTGTATCTTTACGACTTGACGACTATTTGATTTGCATCCCTAAAATAATGCATTGCATGATCATGGTTCAATTCATTGAAATATTTTAATAGATTTTTTTTAAATCTGTTTACACTTTTCTTGCATCGAAAACAATAAATAATTATAGATAAAAGTCTAACTGCGATGCTTACTAAACTAGTTTAAAAGGCTACCTCGTGAGCCAAAGTGGGTTATCGGTACAAATCTTGGCTAAGGCACATGTTTCAGGCTATTCTTAGGAGAAAACGACATATTAATATGCTATGGTAATAACACAACATTAATATTTCAATGATTAGAGCGATATATATATATGTACATTGCTGGTCCGACCGTCCAGGGCTGGGGGGTCGGAAGCAATTTTTGGAGAAGTCGTTAAAATTGTACCGACTCCGGCTTCGAAATAAAACTTATAGGATTATAACAATACATGGTAAATATATAATTTTAATTGTATACTTCCTCTAAATATATATATATATAACCTTAATCCCTAAAACTAATAACGTAGTCGGTACATAAGCGTATATACCTAACGGGTAGTAAGAAGCGGTGCTAAAAGAAACTCGTTATTATTGAATGTTCATATTATTGTTATTAGCACACGTCTTACTTACTACCCGTTCGGTTATACGCACTTACGCTAATGTGTGATGGTAGGGTGATTGTGAGATGAAATGGAGGACCTACAGTTTAACGTGGGATCCGAACCACGGCGGAGACCTGGCATTCCTCACATTTACAAGTTGTGATCAATACACACGTCTTGTCAGAGGTGAAGGAAGAGGTTGGTTCATAATATTAGTGTGAAAATGTAATGAGGGCTCCAGTATATATATTTTATCTGTTGCAAGAGCTCCTTCGGTCTAAAAGGTTTGGGGACCCCTGGACTACAGCGCTTCGGGTCTGCTGTATACCAGATAATGTAACATTATGTTAATACTTCAACATTGTATTCAGAGCCCTAAAGAATATATTCTCATTACTTTGGCAGTCTTTGATCTAACAATTTTCCGGAAAATTTTCATTTCTTATTTGTTTGTATTTAGTGTTTGCTAACAAATGTTGTCTCCTCCAACCACCTCCCTCTTCCCTACTCTTCCCCAAACATACTAATTATTGATGTGTGTGTGTAGTAAGAATCTAGTCCATCTTTGCTAAGTAGGTAGCGTTTCTGCATAAGGGTCCGGATTCGATTCCCAGCATGGCAATTTGTTTTAATAATTGGTGAAATGTGACTTCCTTCTTTCACAGTGATAAATTAACGGCCGGGCGGAGAGGGGGGGGGTTGGTATTGCGTCTGTTCTTTATTTTAGTTATAAGTTCTTGTGTTCATTTAATCAGTTGGCTTAGAAAGTGCACATTAAATAACTATTAGAAAAATAGGTTCTAGGTGCCTTCTCCCTGACCCTGACCCTTCATCTACTTAGTAGGTCGCAAGCCGCCACTGTGAAAAATTGTAAGATTGAAAATGTTCATTTACAGTTCCCGAGCACACAACTATTCCACTCACACTAATGTGACACTATAAACTCCACTCACACCACTGTAACACTATAACTCCACCCCACACTACTACCCTGACACTATAACTCCACCTCACACTACTCTGACACTATAACTCCACTCACACTACTCTGCACTATAACTCCCTCACACCACTGTGACACTATAACTCCACTCACACTACTCTGACACTATAACTCCACTCACACTACTCTGACACTATAACTCCCCTCACACACTGTGACACTATAACTCCACTCACACTAATGTGACACTATAACTCCACTCACACCACTGTGACACTATAACTCCACCCACACTACTGTGACACTATAACTCCCTCAACACAATGTGATACTATAACTCCGTTCACACTACTGTGACACTATAAACTCCCCTCACACAATGTGACACTATAACTCCCACACTCACTACTATGTGAATTACTATAAACTCCACTTACACTCCTGGTCCACTCAGCGTCATTCTTCTTGCATACCATCCGTAGTCTCTCACAGCTTGTTTCAACCAATCAAAGCAAGGATCACGGGGCCAGTCTGGACAGCCCTGCTCTAAGCAATGGCGGCGCCCCTGTAGTACCACTTGCATAGCGCCACGCCACATTACACTCTCTGTCGTCTCGCCATGGTAAACACGTCGTGTTGTCATGGTATTGTTGACGGAATGGCGTGTCAATACAAGCAATGGCAGTATATAGTTCAGACCTGCTGATCGGGTTCTATATTTATATCAGGGGAATTCTGATGCATTCCCACGAGCTGAAATATCTCCAGAGCGTAGCGCTAAACTTGAGCTCTAATAGTATGATTTTGGTAGGAAGAACATTAGAAGTTAGTTACTTAAACAATTTTAATATATTTATACAATAAGTCATGTCGTCTGCAGCTGTCACAGATATTATCACTATCTAAAAAATAACACAAATAATACAGGAACATATTATAAATGTTGGCCATAACAACAAAATAATTGTTTAAATTCTCTCTACTGTTCTTCCGACCAAAATCAGGTTATAGCTGTTTTCCTCTAGGCCAAGTTGAGATTATGATTGAGATAAGGTTCAAGGCCGTAATTTAATACAGTAAAACCTTGGATTGCGAGTAACTTGGTCTGCGAGTGTTTTGTAAGACGAGCAAAAATTTTCAATAAATTTTAACTTGATAAACGAGCGATATCTTGCAATACGAGTAGTGTCATTGGATAGGTTCTTTGTTAAAGTCGCACAAAAAGAAAAATATTTGAGTGATCCAACATATCGCGGTGATTCCGTTAGTGACAGTGAAAGTTGTCCTAAGCAATAACCCACCTCCTCCTCTCCTCCCTCTCGTTCACCTCACACCAGCCACCATTAAATTTAATAAATAAATTTGATTACAATACAGTTAAATTTAAATAACGAAAATAAAAAAGCTATTAATCATTTTTAGATTAAATATTTTTGGGTTGTGGAACGAATCATCTGAGTTTCCATTATTTTTTATGGGGGAAATTCGCTTTGATATACGAGTGCTTTGTATTACGAACACGTTTACGAAACGAATTATGCTCGCAATCCAAGGTTTTACTGTAATTCATCCCCCAAGCTTTGCCTTTCATATATACTTAATTGTATAGCTTTGCTTTCTTCCATCTTGATTCGTTTGGAATGTACAATGTATTTGTACTACTGACAGCATGAAGCCACAACCGAGTCCCCGGTGGCTCCTAGTAGCACACATTCATCACAGACTCTGCCTTAAAATATGAGTGAAGAATGACCCTGAGAACAGGACGATCCCCGAATAGCTGTGGTTGGAACGTTGACAGTTCTAAGCTAAAGGTCCCATTTCCAGCTGTCATTTTTCAAATTATTCGATCCTGTAAAAACTGTTTTATTTAAAAAAAATGTACTAATTAACTCTAAAAATATGTCAGTCTGAAGTAAGGAACTTTTCTATGTTTATTATGTTTTGCAATGCCGGATCTCTAAAAACCCCCGCCGGTGTTGTGTGCGTGTGAATATGCGGTGGTTTGTTTTGGCCGTGTGACACGGGTGGAGTGTTGCCAATATATTTGCAATCCTCCGCGCGCGCACTGGTTCCGTGGTTCAACCGCCTCGCAACTCAGGGTGCATTCACACGCTCTCTGGAAAACAAGAGCAGTGTAGAAACGTGGTCCATTGACTACACTGGATATCATCTCTGAGGTTACAATTGGGGAAACAGCGTTGTCATTCTCTCGTTTTCGTTTGGTCAGTCTCCCCTCAAATACAAGCCAAGTTTGGCAACGCTGGTTAGTCGAGGTTGCCAGTAGCTCCTTCTTACCCCAGCACACCACCTTCAGACATAACTGAGAGCGAGGAGATTTGACCAGTAGTTCCTTCTTACCCCAGCACACCGCCTTCAGACATAACTGAGAGCGAGGAGATTTGGCCAGTAGCTCCTTCTTACCCCAGAACACCACCTTCAGACATAGCTTAGAGAGAGGATATTTGGCCAGTAGCTCCTTCTTACCCCAGCACACCACCTTCAGACATAACTGAGAGCGAGGAGATTTGACCAGTAGTTCCTTCTTACCCCAGCACACCGCCTTCAGACATAACTGAGAGCGAGGAGATTTGACCAGTAGTTCCTTCTTACCCCAGCACACCGCCTTCAGACATAACTGAGAGCGAGGATATTTGACCAGTAGTTCCTTCTTACCCCAGCACACCGCCTTCAGACATAACTGATAGCGAGGAGATTTGACCAGTAGTTCCTTCTTACCCCAGCACACCGCCTTCAGACATAACTGAGAGCGAGGATATTTGACCAGTAGTTCCTTCTTACCCCAGCACACCGCCTTCAGACATAACTGATAGCGAGGAGATTTGACCAGTAGTTCCTTCTTACCCCAGCACACCGCCTTCAGACATAACTGAGAGCGAGGAGATTTGACCAGTAGTTCCTTCTTACCCCAGCACACCACCTACAGACATAACTGAGAGCGAGGAGATTTGGCCAGTAGCTCCTTCTTACCCCAGAACACCACCTTCAGACATAGCTTAGAGAGAGGATATTTGGCCAGTAACTCCTTCTTACCCCAGCACACCGCCTTCAGACATAACTGATAGCGAGGAGATTTGACCAGTAGTTCCTTCTTACCCCAGCACACCCCACCTACAGACATAACTGAGAGCGAGGAGATTTGGCCAGTAGCTCCTTCTTACCCCAGAACACCACCTTCAGACATAGCTTAGAGAGAGGATATTTGGCCAGTAGCTCCTTCTTACCCCAGCACACCACCTTCAGACATAACTGAGAGCGAGGAGATTTGGCCAGTAGCTCCTTCTTACCCCAGCACACCGCCTTCAGACATAACTGATAGCGAGGAGATTTGACCAGTAGTTCCTTCTTACCCCAGCACACCACCTACAGACATAGCTTAGAGAGAGGATATTTGGCCAGTAGCTCCTTCTTACCCCAGCACACCACCTTCAGACATAGCTTAGAGAGAGGATATTTGGCCAGTAGCTCCTTCTTACCCCAGAACACCACCTTCAGACATAGCTTAGAGAGAGGATATTTGGCCAGTAGCTCCTTCTTACCCCAGAACACCACCTTCAGACATAGCTTAGAGAGAGGATATTTGGCCAGTAGCTCCTTCTTACCCCAGCACACCACCTTCAGACATAGCTTAGAGAGAGGATATTTGGCCAGTAGCTCCTTCTTACCCCAGAACACCACCTTCAGACATAGCTTAGAGAGAGGATATTTGGCCAGTAGCTCCTTCTTACCCCAGCACACCACCTTCAGACATAACTGAGAGAGAGGAGATTTGGCAACAGTTGACAAAGAGAGCGAAGATAAAGCTTTAATTATTATTTTAAGTTTTTACTTAAATAAAAGGTGTAGTATATTAATTTGTGTAGCCTTATATGGGTAATGAACAGGTAATTATGCTCGAAGCAGTGTTTTAATCATAACTATACTTTTTTCTACTTAGTTTAATGGGTAGTTTTAAAAATACACTGGTATGATCAAGAATTTTTTAAATTTATTTACTTATATAAAAATACTCTTTTGGATGACCGTACAAAAATTAAAAACCAATCGCAAAATATCAGCGTCGTACGCTTTGTCCGCTTGGCTCGAGTTTAAAGAGTTTTAGTTATATCCGCTCTGCGCTAACGCGATCTGCTTGTGAGAGCTACTCGACGTTCACAGCTTGAAATTATTTATTCGGTGCGCATGTGCTGTGCATCTAGAGATAAGTTGGCCGCCGCATTGAGTATGGCGAAGCAATTTGAAACAACAATCTCAAATAACACAAGCTTGTATTGATCTGTGCTGAGATGTGTCGCAGTGACAAACACTGGAAAAAAAAATAGTAGTGACAAGAAGCCAAATTATATTTGTATCCACTCGAAAACAAAGCATTTTTATACTAGCTGTTTCTAGTTTTATTATGTAAATTGAAAAATGACACCGGAATCGAACCCGGGGTCTTTAACTTAGTAAGCCCATGTTCTAACCGCTGAGCTATCCAGGGTTCCCGGGGTCTTTCTTCACTCATATTTTTAGGCAAAGTCTGTGATGTACGTGCCTAAATCATCAGCTACATATATTTCTTTCTGATCTGCTCCATTGAAGTTTAGTTATGATGGCATTCTCCAAAATGTCTGGTTTGAGCTCAGATGATACTGAAGAAGAGGTTTTGCCGTTAGCAGTTGTTTTAAGAAGTTGAAAAAAAATTTAGGAGGTGGAGGTTTTGCATGTTCAATTAACGCTTCCATTTTAATAAAAAAAAATATTAAATACAAAACCTAAATAGAATATTACTTAAATACACATGAAACAAACTGCAAAACAAAACTTCAACACGGGAGCCAAAGTTGCGTTATGCGCATGCGCAACGTAAGATGGCTCAAGATGGGAGATGGAAAAAATATAGCAAGGCATCGCTTAGCGTTTTTGTGTGGAGCGGTCTTTACTCTTACGGTAAATCAAGTTACCATGTTACCTGCAGTAACTTCTGAAATCGTCGATAAACATCGAAATCAGGACACTCACTATAAGACAATATTCCTTGGCAGTCTATTTAGTCTTATTGAAGTTTCACAGCTAGTTTCAGATTTGTTTCGCCAGGTAGTCGGGTGAACTGTTTCGTGCTACTGGACAAGATTTCGTACTATATGGTAATAAAAAGTTTAGTTAGTAAAATAAAGTAGGTTAATAATAAACAGACAATTCCTTCCTTAACTACGCAATGGAATAGTTAAAGTAACTTGTTTCTGCTTCCAAAACAACTGAACCGAAACACAACTTTTGAGGACCAGTGACCAGACAAAATGGTAGATTAATTATTGCGTTTGTATTATTGGTGCTTAAATATTAATTTTTTTGTTTCTTTCTTTCTTTGCACCGCGTTTTACTACCCGTTCGCTTATGCCTTAGTTACGCTAATGCCTTAGTTACGCTAATGGTTTTTAGGGGTGAGTAAAGTTAAATTTTTAGGAAGCGTGTCCGCGTTTACCTCGAGGAAGAGTGAAAAACTACCCTCAGCAGATCCGGCTGAGATTCGAACCTCGATCTCCCCGTCATCGGCAGACTATTCCACTGTGAGAGCGGCTCCTTAGACCATGCGGCCACTGCACCGGGTATTAAGTATTCCGTTTCCAATGGGAGTGATATATATTTTGAAAAGGGAGCATTTACTAACAAATATTTCGAAACGGTGAGCCGAACCGATTACTAAAAAGTTGTTTCATAGAACTCTTGGCATTTATCGTACACCACTTGTATTGTATAAAAAATAATGGCCCGAAAGCACAGCTGTAGCTGTAAATAAAAGAATAATTGATAGTTATTTGAAGAGGGTGCTTCAAAATTGTGCCTAAAAAGCTGACGGTTTGAAAAGAAAAAAAAATTGTATTAACTCGGTCGTAAATTAGTTGGGTACTACGAATAACAAGTAGCGTTCCGTCGGCTACCGTGTACCTGTACGACGTCACCTTCTAATCACTGTGAATTTACACAAAACAAGCGCAGAACACAAACGTAAGTCACGTGACGAGCTCTAGGCCAATCACAATATTTCCGTCTCATCGTCGCGAGCTGTTCCGCTAAAGCTCTATTAACTCATCTTTACTTGTCCGCGATGTTGGGCACAGGAGGAAGCTATGGTGTCTTCTTTGTGGTTCTGGCTCGGGATCATCACAAATATGTTTATAACTTTACCAATAAAATAATACTAATATTTGGAAAGAATAAAGGCTGGCTCAAGAAACAGTAAATGTAAAATATTTCCCCTCGTAATTTTATTTCCTTTTCACTGTATTTTGTTTATTTCATTTGCAACAATAAACTGCACAGTTAGACATTTTTACAACTCTACTGTTGCTTGAAGATGCTTTGAGACGGGGTAGCTGACGACACACCATGTTATGGGGAGAGCAGACATACGGAAAAAACAATTATGTATTTTTTATTTTATTAATTTAAGTTATTTAACGTGCACTTTCTGAACCGACTGATTATATCAGCACAGCGAGAATTTTTATGAGCGAGAGCTAGAGGGCCAACCAATTTTGCCGGAAAGGTATTTTCACATACCTTCCAGGATTCTACATACCACAATCGACATGGGACTGATGGCTTTACTTCCCCTCCGAAGGAAGTTGTGCTACGGATTTTTTTATCGTTCCCTCAACCCTGGCTGGGTTTGATCCCAAGACCACCGAGGTCGACTTCATGGAATAAAGCTAAAATCAGTTTGTGAATTTGTCTTAATTTTAATTGTATATTTGAATGCGGGACTTCGTCCTCTGTGCTCAAATTATTTTTTAATGCGCTAGTTTTTTTTTAGCACCGCGCCCTGCTACCTGTTCGAGCTATACGCCTATGTACTAATTACTCTAATGGTTTTAGGGGTTAGGAAAGGTATATTTATAGAAAGTGTACCCGCATTTGTATGAAGGTAGTGTCGAAAACTATTTGGGAAAGAAAAAAAACCTTCACTGCACTCGACTGAGATTCAAACCTGGATCTCCCCGTCACCAGCAGTTTGATCTACTGTGAGACCACGTGGCTATCGAAGCTTTTTTTTTTTTACTTTCGTTTAATTTTTTGCATATGTGTTGATATTTGCTCAGGAGTTAAGACAATTTTGAAACCAATAAAAAATGGGAGGACCCCTATCTTTATTATTCTAATATACTATTCTAGCATTAGTAGCTTATTGGACTAAACGCAATGAAATATGGTATAGCTCTTGATTAAAATAGGCATTATTTGAACCCGAAATATCTTAGAAGATAATATGTTTTGATGGGTGTATCTTCTTGTCGACATTTCGATATCGCCATCTGCACGCGAATATTCGTGTGTAGTACGGGCAGTAAATATGAAGATGCACAGGTGAGGCGTGGGTCGGACACACTCGAGTCCAGACTTCTTCCCACGTATTTTTATTTTTTATTTTTTTTTTAGCGTTTTATCTGCGCGGCGGTGTCGCCCCGCGTTTGTTGGCCGTCTTGCTCGCGGCCGTGCCGTCCCGTTGCTGTGCGCCCCGGACCGACTGGTGAACCGGGCCGTTACGAGTCGTCGCCGCTTTGCTATTTATAGATTGCGGCCCTACTAAAAATGGCAGCATGGAAAATAAACATGAAGACGACGCGTAGAGTAACCAAGGTCGTGGGCGGTACTCTTTGAGGGGAAGAGGCCTGCCCCCCCCCCTACATTTTTTTTAAGATGAAGGGGAAATAGAACAACAATTAAATACTACGTCAATGTCGGGTGGTAAATTAATTAACGTAACCTGTCCCGTGGTAAGGTGGTCAGAGCCTCTGGTTGCTGACGGCTAGAGGTCCCGGGTTCGATTCCCGGCTGGTGCCGGGTGATATTTCTCGAAAGGGGAATAATTCCCATGGTCGCCAGGGTTTGTTTGATTAGACTTAAATTAGGTTAATATTGTAATTGGCTTAACCTCGTCATACTCACTATCACTATCACCATCATCTCATCAGGACATGGAAAGAACCTCCATGGAAAGGATGTACGATTAGTACATTCGGGCAACGGTACATTAGTACTGGATAATCGTTTCACAAACTGGACTAGAGATCTATGTAGCTCAGACACGCCATTATTATTATTTTCCAAACCAATAACACAAATTATTTTAATAAAAGCTTTAAATGTATCAATTACATTTTTTCAAAAGATTTCACCCTTAATGTCCTCGAAACGCTGAGCAAAAACCCAAAAGGGTGCCCTCGGCCTCGCCACTGAAATATTGGAAACGTGTTCATAGTTACCAAAATGTTTTTTTATAACTACAATAGTGAATTTTCTCAAAAATATCATTGATGTTGTCGACCACAGTGCTGTTGGGGTAAAGTGCTTGCATCAGGACCCGATGTTCGTGGGTTCAAACCCAGCCGGTGGTCGACAGATGCTCAAGTCAAGATCATTCAAAGTGTGTTTTTGCTGATTATTTTTTTATCATGATAATCGCGTGTGAATAATATCGCTGTAATATTAGAGATATAAGGTAGTCAGTCAGCCAGGCATCATATAACGTTTTATAAGTCTATTGTACTGCGTATAGGACTTTGGGTTGTAAACGTGAGGGGTAATTAGCAGATGTACAGGAGACTGATAAAATTGAAACTGCTGATAAAAGAGTGGTATGGTCATTAACACAAATCTACTTCCCTGTATGGTCACGAGCTGTATTGTATGTTATTATGTTTATTATACTCTCATGCATATTGTCCTTATATATGTCCCGCTCCAATTACAGCGATTACGTGAATATACGTACCCAGCCGTGGGCTCTAATTATCGTAACCCTTTCCTTTGTAGATATTGCCCGGCGATTTTAGTATCATTTATTGAATTTATAAAAACCTATTAACTATGGCAACATTCCATGACGCCATGCTCTTCTGAGCCGCAGATTATACAAATAGTTTGACATAAATTATTATTTCACTAAAATGCCTTTTAATTTACATTTCTTTATTTTTATTTAATTCTGAAAATATTTTATTATTCTTTAAAAAAAAAAATTGTACTTGGATAATTACGATTTTGCCGAACTACTTCCTCGCCAGTTAAGTTTCCAGCACAGAGACAGAATGGTGGTGTTCCTTCTTTGTCAGGAAATCCCCGTCCCGAACAAAGAAGGATGACTTCATTATAGACCATTTTAAAAGTTGAATACAGAAAAAGAAATAAACACAGCCTTAGTGTAGTGTGGTTGTCAAATAGATTGATAAAGAGTATTTAAATTAAATAAAATGGCTGAAAGAGATAGATAGAAAACTATACCGAAACTAAAAATAAATATTTAAATTGGGAAAATATATGAAATATTAAAAATGAGGATCACTACATGTTGCTTTGAGATGAGCTTTGTTGTGAAAATGATCGTTTAGAAGGGTTGCCTCAAATATACTACCATTTGATTATACCTTTGAGAAACTTTGGTTTAAATCTTGAGGGGAGTTAATATTTAAGATGATTGTTATTTAAATTTGGCGGGGGCTAGGTATCAGGGTTAAAATTCATTAGTTCTAAAAGCATTTTATTATATTTTGTTTTACCTCGCCCCGACAAAGGGCGCGTGTAATGTATTATCCCCATATTGTTTTAAGGGTAACTTTTAATTTATACACCCAGAGCTGCGGTACCTCTGGGCGCTCTATTCAGTTTTTTTTTTAATTATAATTTTACAAGTCAAAAATTGGTTGAATAAAAAGCTTTAATAATCCTATCTTTTTCTGATCAGAACGCTTTTGGGGGTACAAATAAATGGGATGATCGATAGGCCTACCATTAATCTCATTCGTATTTAAAAGATATAACATTAAAATAAATATACGTTCTTGATATACTGGACTCTTCAAATATAAGTATTTGTATTGTAATTTGTAAGTTAATGTCTACTGAGGGTGGTTTTTCCTGAATGGTTTCCCATTTTCCTTCCATGCAAATGCTGGTTGACTAATTATAAAATGATTCTTCCTCATCCCTACTCCATTAGAGTAATTATCATATATGTGAATAGCCTGAACAGATACGGTGATTTAAAAAAAATTAATATATTTGTTCTTCCAGTAAAACATCAGAAAACTTTTTTAAATAAAAGCCTGTATTAAACCCTCAGGTAACTATGTCGGTAATAAATACAGTCCAAACTATATATGTCGCATTATATATATATATATATATATATATATATATATATATATATATATATATATATATAAATAGACTGCAGTACATGGTTTGATCCTTAACTTTTATCCAAGCTAATTGACCATAAACTGGGCTCCTAAGTTGCCTCTACAATAAACTTGACTTTATCTTTATAAATAGTCAGTGTAGCATTTTTTAACAGTTTTTATTTTTTACTATTTTTTTCCCCTTGTCATTAAATAATAAAGTGACAAATTTATTCAGAGTTGAGTTATGCACATTGCACATGTCATTATTATGCGCATGTGCTCGATTGTTAATGTTTGTTGTTTCTTTCTATGTTTCAGTTTCTTAGACAAAGTGCATATAATCAAACAGCCCAACTACACCCCCACAGAGCAGGTAACATACTTGCTTATTTCAGTAACAATTATTGTTTCTAGCTTTGTCATAACTGAATATGTTATTAGGAACTAAAAAATATCTTGGTCCTTAAATTCTGTTCAGGTATTTATAATTAAATAGGTAGTTAAAGACCAAACTTAGTTGTTTTCTTAGCAATACATGATGTTAACAAAATAAATAACCCTTAAAGTAAGTTCGCTGCTGTTTGGATTTATCTAAAATAAATAACCAAACAAAAACAATTAAACTTTTCTTTTTAATTTCCAATATTGCTCTCTTGCTAGCTTCTATTCCTGACAATATTTTATTTTGAATCAAAATTTCTAGTATAGATTATAGTTGAATAGAGCAATATTTGTACAAGAAATATTTCAAGTTGTATTTCTATACTAGATCCATGCATAAGCTTTAAATAAGTACAAATTATGGCTACACAAATTTGAAATTTGAAATAAATTTAATATAATTTAATTTTTTAATTGGACAGAAGGAAATATTTAGGGAATTTATTTGCCATTAAGTTGTATCTTAAAATTGAAAAAATAAATAAAATTAAACTAGGCATTTTCGAGAAAAAGATCGAAATGTTTTGAGTTTTGTAAAACTTTTCGAGTATAGTTCAATTTATGTTACTTATTAGTCTTAGTTTTGGTAAAGTATATGAGTAAGCTGACTCTTTAAATAAAGCTTCTGCTAATTAAAAAGCCAAAACTACTATGTGTGTTCGTTTAAAGTGGTAGCGTCCACTCTATGATAGTTGAGCTCCCCTTCACTTCTTACCAGAACCTACTGCTAATAACTACCATACCCACCTCGGTGGCTGCATGGTCTAACACTCTTCTCACACAGTAGACTAGAATTTCAAAGACAAGATCGAGGTTCAAATTTTGGTTGGGTGTACTGAAGATAGTTTTCCCAAAATGGTTTTCCACCCGCCCTCTATGTAAATGCGGATACACTTCCTATAAGTATAACCTTTCTAATCCCTAACATATTAGCATAATTAGTAGATAAGTGTATAGCCCAAACGAGTAGTAAGACTAAATAAATCTACCATGTTAAATCATTATAAAACTCACCTTCGAGAACAGAAAGAACTAGTATGCGTTTATTTTATATTGACATCGCCATGTGAACAAGAACTGAATGTATCATATGAACACGCATGCATACTGGGCTTGAAACGGACAACAAGTTATTGAAGAATAACCTCTTCAGTAATTTGAGTTCTTTGAACCATATCTTTGTAGATCTCAGTTTTATTGAATTTAATCTTTGAATGATAAAAAAATAAAAGAAAGCTATATGCTGTGGTTCAGACATTAATAACCGCATGATTCTATCAATGGATATAATAAATATAAAGTGGCGACTAAGATAATGTTAAAGATTCATAGCCCACAACTTGACAATGGGAACCTCCTTTGTATCATCATTTTACACATTTAGTTCATATGATTTAATTAATAATGCCTGCACTGTTTAGTTGTTGTGTTTTTTTCTTATTTTTTTACCAATACTTATTAAGACAATCTCATGTTCCAGGATATTCTGAGGTGTCGCGTTTTAACTTCCGGAATCTTCGAGACAAGGTTTCAGGTGGAAAAGGTCAATTTTCAGTAAGTAGGCCTACACATCTTGTTGATTACTTGGTTTTTGTTAACTTTGTGTTCAAATTATAGTTTATTTGATATTTACTTTATTAGTATTAGTGTTGACATTTAGTACATCTCTAAAAATTAAGGACACTCAAATCTATAAGAGAGAGAAAGAAATTGCCTATAAAATAATGTGAAATGATTTCATGAAGAGTAGTTTTTATTTTATGTGTATATCTCTTATCACGTGTTTGTATGTTCACAGAAAACTTACATGTTACTATGGCTTTCCTGATATTCCTAGAATAAAATACATGGTTAGGGGTTTTCAATTTTGGTCTGCTATTTAGAGTTTGTTATACAACCTCCATCTGCAAATGTTGGGACTTTCATTGCTAAAAGCGGCCACCACTGAGGGTTTACCCGATGAAGTTCTTATCCATAAACATGTGTCAATAGATGTGTTCATGCCCATTATTGAGAAAGAGCCCACACTATTTTGCCACAGAAATCTGAGCTGTCTGTTATAAAGAAGAATCCGCTATATTCATAAGTGTCCGTTAAGGGATATTTCACCAATAGTTTTAAATGTTGTAAATTCGCTATCATATCATTATTACATAACACTACACTGGATATCATCTCTGAGGTAGCTGCACGGCTACTATTGGAAAACAGCATTATCATTCTCTGGTTTTAGTGTGGTCAATTTCCCCTCAAATATAAGACAAGTTTTCTAATGTTGGCTAGTCGAGGTTGCCAGTAGCTCCTTCTTACCCTAGCACACCACCTTCAGACATAACTGAGAGCGAGTAGATTTGGCCAGTAGCTCCTTCTTGCTTCAGCACACCACCTTCAGACATAACTGAGAGCGAGTAGATTTGGCCAGTAGCTCCTTCTTACCCCAGCACACCACCTTCAGACATAACTGAGAGCGAGTAGATTTGGCCAGTAGCTCCTTCTTACCCCAGCACACCACATTCAGACATAACTGAGAGCGAGTAGATTTGGCCAGTAGCTCCTTCTTACCCCAGCACACCACATTCAGACATAACTGAGAGCGAGTAGATTTGGCCAGTAGCTCCTTCTTACCCCAGCACACCACATTCAGACATAACTGAGAGCGAGTAGATTTGGCCAGTAGCTCCTTCTTACCCCCAGCACACCACCTTCAGACATAACTGAGAGCGAGGAGATTTGGCCAGTAGCTCCTTCTTACCCCAGCACACCACCTTCAGACATAACTGAGAGCTAGTAGATTTGGCCAGTAGCTCCTTCTTACCCCAGCACACCACCTTCAGACATAACTGAGAGCGAGTAGATTTGGCCAGTAGCTCCTTCTTACCCCAGCACACCACATTCAGACATAACTGAGAGCGAGTAGATTTGGCCAGTAGCTCCTCCTTACCCCAGCACACCACCTTCAGATATAACTGAGGGCGAGGAGATTTGGCCAGTAGCTCCTTCTTACCCCAGCACACCGCCTTCAGACATAACTAATAGCGAGGAGATTTGGCCAGTAGCTCCTTCTTACCCCAGCACACCACCTTCAGACATAACTGAGAGCGAGGTAACGGCCAACTGAGAGAGAACCTCACCAGACCTGCAATTCCCTCAGCGATGATATTGGGTGTTATTAGGACCTATTAGCAATGAAAATATCATTAATTAAAGGGACATGTAATTTTTCTCAGCCCACTGTTTTTACTTGGTTGTACGGTGAAGTCAACAACAATTTTCAATGCAGCATGTGGCTTTGACGAGGCTGTGCAGCTATTTTAAATCATGTTTCTATGAGTCTTTGATTTTGAATTTTTATATTATTGTGTGTTGATACTACAACATAGTTATCTGATTTTGTTGCAGCATGTTTGATGTAGGCGGGCAGCGCGATGAGAGGCGGAAGTGGATTCAGTGCTTCAACGACGTCACGGCCATCATCTTTGTAACGGCGTGTAGCAGCTACAACATGGTCCTGCGTGAGGACCCCACACAAAACAGGCTTCGAGAGTCCTTGGACCTGTTCCGTAGCATTTGGAATAACAGGTTTGTGATGGTCACTCTATTCTTTGGTCCTTTGCATCGCTCGTGTAATTATAAGAAACCACTCGCTAGTAAATAATTTAAATTATTTACAAGGTAAATATCTTAAAAATTTGTTTACACTAAAATAATAAAGTTAATATGTAAACAATTCATCATCTTCATCATCATCATCATCATCATCACGAACAGTTTCCTGCAACCGACAGGGTCTGTCTCGAACATAAGCCTCTCCATTTACTTCTGTCCTTCCACCTCCTTTCTTCCTCCATACCAGCCCAATCCACTCCTCTCCTCTTCACACTCCACCTGTCCCTGGGTCTTCCTCTTGGCCTACTACCCACTACCTCCATTTCGAGCATCGTCCTTGGGATCCTCCCCTCTTACATCCTTTTCACATACTACCTCATTCCTATCCTGTAGGGGGTTCCTCCTTCATTTTCTTTCTCTCTTATCCTTTTATTCCTCACCTTGTCCATCCTTGTCACTCCCAGCCTACTCCTCAGAAATTTCATCTTGCATGCCCTGTAAACATTTACATCAGAATATTGATATGAGATGTAGCGCTTATTTTTAATTTTTATTGTATCTATATTTTCACATTGTGTTGTTGTTTAGGTGGCTGAGAACAATCTCGGTGATCTTGTTCCTGAATAAGCAAGATCTTCTAGCTGAGAAGATCAAGGCCGGCAAGTCACGACTGGAGGAGTACTTTGCCGACTTTACCCGCTACACCACACCTGTTGATGCACAGGTTGAAAGCGGGGAAGATCCAGAGGTCATACGCGCCAAATACTTCATACGAGATGAGTTTTTAGTAAGTAGCTAGTCAATGTGTACATTATACATAAGTCATTGTACTTGTGAGTGGTTGGTCATATATACTGAATTTATTATTTGATATGATTAGTTAGTCAAATGTTCTAAATAAATTAAACTGGACAATTTGTTGCTTATATAGGCTAACACTAAATACAATATCTTATTAGATGAGGAAGTGCAAGAGTTTAAAATGAAATTTAGAATGGCAAAGTGTGAAGTGATGGTAATGACAAGGAAGAGGGTAAGGCCTAATAAAGCTATAAGATTGGATGGAGTAGAGCTGAGAAAAGTACAGAAAGTAATATATCTTGGAAGTATGATTGAGGATAAAGATGGAAGTAGAGAGGATTTAATGAGAAGCGGGCAGCAGGGGAAGTTGTTCTAGATATGCGTAAGAGACCTGCTATGGAGAAGCTAAGTGATCTTTAAGTGTAAGGAAGTGTTATACAGGGCGTAATTTGTACCCATTGTCAGTTGTCACACGTACAGCAGGAACAGACATTGAATGTAAGAGAGACTAGGAAAGTGGAGGTCATGGGAATGAAGTTTGTTGTCACGAGGAGAAACAAGATTAGGAATGAAGTTATCTGGGAAAGAGTAGAAGTACATGAGATAGTAGAGGAAGCAGGACTGAGATGGTATAGACATGTAATGAGGATGTTGGAGTACATGAGATAGTAGAGGAAGCAGGACTAAGATGGTATAGACATGTAATGAGGATGTTGGAGTACATGAGATAGTAGAGGAAGCAGGACTAAGATGGTATAGACATGTAATGAGGATGTTGGAGTACATGAGATAGTAGAGGAAGCAGGACTGAGATGGTATAGACATGTAATGAGGATGTTGGAGTACATGAGATAGTAGAGGAAGCAGGACTAAGATGGTATAGACATGTAATGAGGATGTTGGAGTACATGAGATAGTAGAGGAAGCAAGATTGAGATGGTATGGACATGTAATGAGGATGTTGGAGTACATGAGATAGTAGAGGAAGCAAGACTGAGATGGTATGGTCATGTAATGAGGATGTTGGAGTACATGAGATAGTAGAGGAAGCAGGACTGAGATGGTATAGACATGTAATGGGGATGTTGGAGTACATGAGATAGTAGAGGAAGCAGGACTAAGATGGTATAGACATGTAATGAGGATGTTGGAGTACATGAGATAGTAGAGGAAGCAAGATTGAGATGGTATGGACATGTAATGAGGATGTTGAAGTACATGAGATAGTAGAGGAAGCAAGATTGAGATGGTATGGACATGTAATGAGGATGTTGGAGTACATGAGATAGTAGAGGAAGCAAGACTGAGATGGTATGGTCATGTAATGAGGATGTTGGAGTACATGAGATAGTAGAGGAAGCAGGACTGAGATGGTATAGACATGTAATGAGGATGTTGGAGTACATGAGATAGTAGAGGAAGCAAGATTGAGATGGTATGGACATGTAATGAGGATGTTGGAGTACATGAGATAGTAGAGGAAGCAAGACTGAGATGGTCTGGGCAAGTAATGAGGATGTTGGAGTACATGAGATAGTAGAGGAACCAAGACAGATGGTATGGACATGTAATGAGGATGTTGGAGTACATGAGATAGTAGAGGAAGCAAGACTGAGATGGTATGCACATGTAATGAGGATGTTGGAGTACATGAGATAGTAGAGGAAGCAAGACTGAGATGGTATGGACATGTAATGAGGATGTTGGAGTACATCAGATAGTAGAGGAAGCAAGACTGAGATGGTATGGACATGTAATGAGGATGTAGGAGTACATGAGATAGTAGAGGAAGCGAGACTGAGAGGGTCTGGGGATGTAATGAGGATGTTGGAGTACATCAGATAGTAGAGGAAGCGAGACTGAGAGGGTCTGGGGATGTAATGAGGATGTTGGAGTACATGAGATAGTAGAGGAAGCAAGACTAAGATGGTATGGGCATGTGATGAGGATGGAAAAAGAGAGAATGCCAAAAAAAAATGTTGGAAATGAAGTATGTAGGAAAAATACCACCCAAAATGATGTCAACCTTTATTATAGATAATTGTATGATGAATGTTATATGTTTAAAACATATTTTGAAAAAACATACTGTTTTTGAAACAAAGAAAAAAACTTTTTCTGGTGACTTTGGACCCACCCCCCACCCTGGGGGTGATATCAATTGTGTACCGATGGTTTTTAAACAAGGTCATAGTAGAGATAATCTGTGCCAAATTTCATGCTGGTATCCAAATATGAAATATCAAACGACTAACAGAATACAATAAATGTAAAACAGGGAAAATGGTCATTTTAATATTTTCAGTACATAGGTCTGTCATACCAGGGACGATTTGTAGGGGTACCCCCAATTTTACACAAAAACTACTTTGCATTTAATGAATTTTGTAATATTTTTGTTTTGTATTTGTTATTAATTTAATCTATTTGTTTTCATGTACATACATACCTAACCACCTAACCATACATAAAGATCTAATCTAGCATGTAGATTAAAAATTAAAACCCAGATGAATTAAGACACTCTGTTAAAATAAAAAAATAAAAATCGGTACATTGTATGAAATGAGTTGTTGGTCAGTAAGTAGCTTGTGTACAAAATTATGGTTTAAATCTAAAAAAATTCCTTAGGCCAGGTCAATTCAGTTATGAATTCTCGCTTGTGTGAATGGCACAGAGAGAATGTGTGTGTGTGTGTTTTAACATACTTTGGAATTTTATGAAGGAGTCATACAATAGAAAAATAAGTGTAGTCAAGAGTCGAAAGCTTGGTGTACCAACTCCACAGCCCTGGTTTCTACACTGTCTTATTATACAATTACAAGCCGCTGTTGTGATTATATTTATTTTATTCGTCCTTTTTAATTAATTTAATAGAGATTGATCGTAAGATATGATCCTAACATGACAATAGTCAAAATTCACTTATTCAACATTATCTTTAGCGGTAAATGTCAACAATTGCAGCATCCTTCTGTCTTTCTATTGGCCACCCAAGCAAATTTTTCTCCAAAAGCAAGTAAGGGAGAGGAACAAAGATGGCTGCATCCTGTTACTCAAGGAGTGTTCTAGAAGCTAAGACTCTGTCGATATACCTTTTGGCAAGCATAGGTTTCGTCAATAGCGTGATAGTCGTCGGGCTGCCCAGGCATATGTCCGTCACAAGAATACAAATTTTCATCAAAATCTTAATGAGGATCTTAAATATCCCGCGCCAGGCACAACCTAGGATCAATCATGATCCAGATATCTTTTAGTCTGCACAGCTCCCTATGAAGGGAGTCGGCAACACGTGTGATATATAACTGCGGATCACAGTTGTTCAAACGCATAACAACAGTGAATTAAACTAATCAGTCACACTTTTGTCTTAGTATTAATGTTAGAGCTCCAAATAAAAAGATGCGCTGAACAGGGTGACACTATATTTCACTACGACCAGCCCACAGGGAAAGTCCTCCTTACACCACTAGGCAATAATTCATGTTATTATTACTAGAATACACTAAAAATAAAAAATAAAAATACTAATCTACTACGCCAGAGGTCGACAAAAGGTAGATCGCAATCGACCAGTCAATCTCAGTCAATTTTCAGTCAATCGTGTAAGAAAACTATACCATCACGAAAAGGCAAGCTTACCTTGCATTATTCCACTATGGTACAGTTTATAATACAGGGCCATAGTGTAATCAGTTAAGGTAAGACTGCTATATTGCTTGGTTCCATTAGGGTACAGCTTAAAAGATGAGGCCATAGTGTAATCAATCAAGGTAAGACTGCTACCGTAGAGGGTAAACGAAGTGTATATTTTATGTATTTTCTGTCATGGCAGGAAATGTTGAATTTAATGAATAAATAAAAGATATATAGAAGAAGAAAAAGTAGATTGGGGAAACCAAGGGTGATCACAGGACCTTCGATAAATGTAAAAGTCAATTGGGGCCCAAATAAGGATGCCGACCCCTGTACTACACTATTATTTGATTCACCTCACACTGTCAAGTGTTGCATCTAACTTCCTGTTTGTCCTCAGCGTATCAGCACGGCAAGCGGTGATGGCAAGCACTACTGCTACCCTCACTTCACATGTGCAGTGGACACAGAGAATATCCGTCGGGTGTTCAACGATTGCCGCGACATAATCCAGCGCATGCACCTGCGCCAGTATGAGCTCTTGTGATGTCTCACTGCCACTGTTGTCGTGATTGTAGTTGTCGTGGCGATCGCAGGCAACTAACAGCGTCCCGGTGCTGCTGCTGCTGGTTTTAAATAACTGTTTGGAGGGTTCTTATGACAATGACATAAAACATGAGTATTAATTCCCCCATTTCTGTGTTTATGTACTTTCCCTACACTTCCGTGATTTTTAGGAATTTTGACCAGTGAAGTATTTTTATTATTATTTAGCACCGCATCTTACTACCCATTCGGGTTATACGCTTAAGTACTAATTACACTAATGGATGAGGAATTGGGAAGGTTGAATTTAGAGGAAGTGAACCCGCATTTGCGTGGAGGGAGAGTGGAAAACCATTTAGGAACCCCCCCCCCAGTTCACCTGACCGAGATTCGAACCTCGATCTCCCCGTCCTTGGTGGTCTGGCTCAACACGACTGGCGCGTTAGCCAACAGTGAAGTATTAATGAACAGAATTTCATAAACAAGTTTTGTAGAGGAGATGTTTACGTCAAGTATTTTCCAAGCATTATTTAAAAGAAATAACTTTGTTAGAAAATTTATTTAAGTTTATCACATTAAAATATTATTTACCTTAACTAAGAGCTTATTGATGCAAGAATATTTTGAATGCCTTTATTATTTCAAAATGTTTATGATTTATTTGTTGAAATAGGCAGTATTTTTCAACAAAAATGATGTATTATTTTGCTGTCTCAATTCTTTGAGGAACCTCAGTAAATATATATAATTATAATTAAAAATGACCTTGCCAATATTCTCGTGTATAATTTTGGGCAGAAATAAATATCAATTAATTTTACTTAATTATATTTGCCATTGAATCTATTAATTCTGATCAAGATCACTTGTGCAATTTGATTTAGTTTCACTTTTAAATAGGAAGAGCAACTAACATATTTTGTTAACGAATATACCTCATTTTTTAAATATCATCCATTTTATTAGTGCCACCGTAAAAAAGCAGATTTCAATCTTTAAATTTGCAGAGGCTGCCTTAAAAGTAGTCAACTTATAAATTTAATTTTGGTTTGTATTATCAGGTTCTTCTTTAATGACATGACAGCTACCTGCTAATCACTTATACTGATAACCTTCTTAGAACTTTAATATGTTTGCTAGTTGGAAGTGTATATTTAAATCATATTTTTATTTGAAAATGACTAGTTTTTCCTCCCCTAATTCATTACCAGGGTTAAAATGTATTTCAAGGGGAGGAAAGGGATGAAGTTCTGTCTTTGGTGGCTCACGGTGAAGTCAAGTGGAGGTGAAGTTTTGTTTAACAATGAATCCCTCTCGAAGCAATTCTAAGTATTTTAAAACATAATTTTTAGTCAAGCTGCTAGAAATTTTATAACACTTCAATAAGCTGCGAGCATTGACATTGAGGAATACAATGATAAATTACTAATCATTGGAAATCCTGATTTGTGGTTAGTAAAATGTTGGATTTCGGTAACTCTGTTAGTAAAATACGGTTTTGTCTAAAAATGGCAAAAAAATAAATAAAAAAATATTAACTCGGACTTAAATGGTATGTATATAAGATTACAGCAAGATTTCTCATTCTTAAAGCCATACCAAACTCATATATTACTTATTTATCAATAGTCTTTGGTCGAGGGAAATTAATTTTCTAAAATGGGAACGTTGATTGGTTGTAGAAATATTAAGAAAAAATATATGTAACATACAGGGGTTTTTTTTAGAGACAAAGATTTCGTCAGCTGCTCAATAAAAATATGTCTTGTTTTTATAGTGTTAATTCTCATTGAAATAAACATAATTTATTATTTTTTCGCGTATAAAATGCCAAATAGTCATTTTCACAAAAACATCCAATTTTGTTTTATTTTGTGTGTGTAAAATACATTTAAAAATACCATGATGACTTTTAAAAAGATTTTGATATTCAATTTAATATGCTAAATAAAAGTTCATAAAAACACTTTTTTAATTGTTGATCGGTGTATTGTGGATGTGAATTGTTGTGTAAGTTTTCTTAATTCAATCAATTTATAATTTACTGCACAAAATTCCTTTTATTATTTAAATAAATATGACAAGCATAAACTAGAATGTAAGAGTGGCCATTAACTAAGTTACCAAATATGGTATTAATATTAAATACTATGCGTGGTTTTTTTTCCAAGCCATATTTACAATTTTCTAAGAGGTGCTTAAACACACATGACTCTTTGACATCTGAGACACAAACAAGTGTCAAAACATGACTCTTGACATTCAAATCATAAACTAGATTGCCGAGCCATTCCACACTCAATTATTAAGAAATTTGAAAATGTCTCGGGAAAACATTCTCTTTGTTAACATGCTTGTTTTTAAACATGAACCAATCAAATGTGCTCCTGAACTTTTGATGATCATTACCACGAGCCTTGGCCAGATGAAGGCCAACCGTGAAAAACGACAAAATACTTTCTTAAAAGCTTTAATTGGAGTTTTTATTAGAGTCTTAAGAGATTCACCCTTTAGTTCTTTATGGTCTCCATATTGCTTGCTGGGATTCCTCTAAAACATATTATTTTGATGTTGATTACTTTTTTTTTACATGTTTGTCTTTGTGAAATATTCATATGTGTTTTTAAACTTCAAACTCAAAGAACAGAGTAAAATTATAACTTAATTGAGCTAAACCTTAGAAAATGATGAACTTAGGGGAATTATTAACAACACTTTGAAACCATCTTTGATTACCAAAAACACAGCGAAAGACTCCTTTACGGGATGTGTTCCGGCGGTCCAGTCCACCCCTGCATTGCTTTAGAAAGTTATAGACACGGATAGGAGAAATAAGGGTATAATTTTAACTACAGCTGTACAAGTATTTATTCTTTCTACAACCTATGTGGCAGTAAATAACTAGTTAATTTAACTACCATTTTATCATGATTTCTAACTATCTCTACAAGAGTAATATAATTATGTTTATTATAAATTTGTAGCTGAGAGCATTTTTTGGGGCAGACTTTTTTTATTTTGATATGTTGGGGGCACAGAACACTCCAAAAAAAACTTAAGATCTTAGAACACCTATTTGTTTTTGTATTTTTCCAAGTAATAGTTTGGTCGTTAATGTTTTCCTGCCTAACGAGTCACTAAATCCAGTAACCACTTTTTGTTATTAGCTGTGAAGAACAAATAATAAACTTCACCCTAACTTATTTGTGTTTGTTATGAGCTTTAAATAGTTCTTGTTGATTCTAGTTCATTCTAATTTGAGCTATAAAGTATACATTTAATTAATTTGAACATGTTTTAAAGTAATGCTAATCATTATTTATTAGTAGTATTTGTTTTAATAAAATGGTCATTTTTAGTATTGTATTTAAAAAAAATCTTTTTATGTTATGTTACAAAAATGAAATAATTATGCTAAAATTTATTTAATCAAGTTTCACAATAAATTTTCAAGCTTTATAATAATTCTTTGCATGAATGATAAAATGGAAGAAATCATATTTTAAGTTTCATAGTGCTTTGTATTTTGTGCTTTATTTTTATTTCTATTAATATAAACCCTCCTAAATAATGTTCAAGTGTTAGATAAAGCCATTGTAGAATCGCACTGCAATAATTATGTCATTGTCATAACGAGACCTTCTGCCACAGGTGATATATTTTATGTCATTGGATCATTGTCAACACAGAGTAAAGGAAACAATTATTGTATCAATAAAGTATATATTGTAAGCAAAGGAGACGAAGCAAATTATTGCAAAAAAAATAAAAATAAAGTGTTGCCACCTTTTGTCAATGTTTTGCAAAGAAATGTGGCAGTTTTCACAAGAGGTAAAAAAAAAAAGAAAGAAAGAAAACTAAATAATTACCAAATGACGTAATAATGATTGTGTAAGTATAAAACCAATTTTAAAAAAAAAAGATTAATATTTAAAAAAAACTAAACTAGGAATACAGTAGAGTGATTCACAATCTGATAATCTCTTTTTTTTCTTTTTATTCTGATTGTTACTATTACAATTATTTTTGTTGGATGTATTAGGTTATGTTTGTTGTGTAATTAAAAAAAGAGTACAATGCCGTATGGTACAATGGGAACAACTGAAGAAAGTCATAGTTTCAAGATCTAAAAAATGCAAGGTATTGATTCACAGAAACCCTGAACTGGTTAATGACTTTAATATTGGTTGATTATGTCATGTTCATTTAATTAAATAATTTAAATTAAACATTGAACGGTGGATAGAAGTACATGGCCTACACACTCGCCAAAAGATTGTAGGCCTCAATTAAAACACAACCAAACAAATTTGTGAACCTTTGAGGCCTACAATTTTATGGTGAGTTTGTAGGCCTTGCTCTTCTGTCCTCCTTTCAATGTTGATTTAATATACGCCATTTTGCGCCATTTTTCCTAAATTAAATAATTTGCTTTTACATTCGGTTTCATGGTAAATTTTAATAAGGCCGGAATAATATCAAATATTTTTTTTAATATGATTAACTTGTAAGATTTAGTAGTATCTTTCTTTATGTTAAAGTGTGTAAATTATATTAGTTGTTTTGAATAATATTCAGTATTTGAGTTATTTGAACTAAGAAAGAGCGGCGTAAATGTTCTTTTAAAGAAGTGTTTAGAGTTTTTGTGAATCTTGTTGAGCATGATTGTTGAAGATTGCAACTGGCCTGGTGCAGGAAATAACCAAAGTATTTTAAAAGCAACGCAACAAATCTCTTCACACACACAAAGTCATTACGAGTATCGGAATCTCATATCAGCACAAAAGTAAGAGGTTTGTCGTTGAGTATTGCGGTGTTTATAGAAACAAAATTAAAAGAATTTTAAAAGGTTGTTGAATGAATCAGACATTGGGAGAGAAAGTTAACTAATGAAATGCTAGGATGGGATTAATTCGACTAGAACTGGCCAAAAATTAGAAGTGTAAGAACAAATTTAACTGTGTACATATATAAATAAAAATATAAGTATATATTTTATCATGTTTTGGTTGTTTTTATGAAGTAATTGTCACCAAATTTAAACAGATTTTTTTTTTAATTATAAGTATCCATATCTTCATGTTATTATAGCTTTACTTTTTTTCTTTTAAATTAGATGTTAAATATTATTTGTAATAGTTTTGTGAATGGCTTTTTTGATGGATAAAAATGGTCTGTGTGGGTTTTTTTTAAATAAAATAAATTATATAATAAGCAAAGATAATTTATGCTTAAAAACACTGCATCTGTTGATACATAGAATATTTGATCTGGTCTTTAAAAGATAGTGTAAGATATTTTTATTTTTTATCTGTTCATTACTTCCCATTTAAATGATTTTAAAATAAGCTACAGATTGATCTCTTTCAAGAGAGCAATAAGTAATATTTTATGTTATTTTCCAAATGTGAATAAAACTAACTAGCCTGCACAAATCAAGAATTGTCTACTGTTAATTTGTAGGAAATACGGTAAAATGCATATATACATCTTAATATACCAAGGTACGCTTCTATTGTTGATAATATTTTACGCTTGTAGAACTGTAAGTGTTGTTAACAAAACTGTTTTTATTATTTTACTTTTTATGCTGTCGCCTTTTTAAGAAAGAAATTAAAAAAAAGTAACAAATAGAAACAAAAATATACTGAATCTGTATTATTCGAAACAAGTTCATTTATCTGGTCTTATTTATTCTGTTGATTCGTTGTATACTGGTGTGTTGGGCTATAAGAGGGCTAGGTCTCGCAATTCCCTAGTCACTCTGCCTTGTTGCGTCCAATCACTTTGTCTGTTCGTCCATTCGTTTAGATTCGCCGCTTGTAACGGTGTTTTTAAAACAATCTCGGGGATCTAGTCCTCTTATAAAATAAAGTATTCTGTGTGTATGCTCTTATCGCATGCTTCTTTAATTTTGTTTTATTTCTGTTTATTAAAAAAAAATTGTATTACTTTATTATACTTTTTTTTTTCAGAACTTTTATTTATTTAGATATATGTTTTTAAGTGTTGTTGAAGAACCTGTGAAATCTATTATAAAGCCAAGCTAATGTGAATGACAGGTAACCTGATGATGAATGAATGTGTGCGCGAATGTGTTGCGTCGACCAACTTAATAGCCTACCTTCTTTCTAGGTTTCAAAACATTGTTTATTAACTCTGTGCAAAGAGAATTAAATATTTGCAGGTTTATTCAAAACTATAACTTATGGGAAAATAAATAAATATATTTTATTTGCAACATCTATAAGTGTTTAAAAACAAAATGTGAATTTATAATCTTTCCTTTTTTTTTTTATGTGCTTAATTTCATTAGCACTAGGCAAAATGTTTGTACACATTTATTAGTTAATATTATTATTATTTATGTACCGCTGTTGGGTGGAAGGGGGACCTAATTTAGCAAACTTGTGAAGGGTAGTTTGATTTTGACATAGTTTATTAAAATTTGCTGCACGCAGCAGTCCTAATGAGCTACGTTATTATACATATATATTACTTTTAAAAATGATGACAGATAGGACAGGAAGTAGAGAGCCATAGTGTAATATGGTTCCTCATGGAGGGGAAAATAATTAAAAGTTATTTTAACGTGGTGTTTCGTAACCAATAAACACTTTATTGATTTGAAGGAATCTAAAGCATTCTACTATTAATATTGTTTGTAATATTAATATTCCATTGTGTAGCTATACTTTAAATACAAACATGTATTAGAGTTTTTATTGTGATCCAGCTTACAAGATAAAATAATTAGCAAGCACACTGGTTTTAGCTCATTATGGTAATACAACTTTTTTTTTTGTACATAAACTATATATATATATAAAAGTAAAATTATGTATGTTTTGATTAATTGTGTGCTTTTCAAACGTTTTTCCCTGAAATGTTAAAAAGGAAATAACCTATTAGTTAGCCAGTTTATTTCAAATGGAATCATGTTTAAATTGATTTTGAGGTTATTTAGTTGGTCGATCCTTTGTTTTCTGTAGAGCAGGATCAGGAATCAACAGTCTTTAACACAAAATAAAATGTAAAAATTAACAAAAAAAAAAAACAGCCGATCCAGCTAAGCTGCTCACGATATGAATGTTCTTTAAAAAAAAACAAGTGTTAGTAGTGGGCCAGTACTGTACAACAAGGAGATGAATTCTTCTGAAGTCTATATGAAAAATGTTTTAAGAAAATAAATGTGATTTTATGTTATGTATTTATTTTCTCTGTTTTTCTAACATTTACCTGTTCCTTCTTTAATACATGGTTTGAAATTTTATGTTTGATGCAAAACAAGGAGCAAAAGTTTGTTTATTTTAAAGTTCGATGTCGACCTTGGTGGTCTTAGTGCTCGCCTTAGGACCCGGGGTTCATTGGTTCAAACCCAGCCCAGGTCGATAAAAATCTGTAGCACAACTTTGTTCAGAGAAGTAAAGCCGTGTTTGTGGCCTGTGAAAGAACCTTGGAAAGTATATGAAAATACCTTTCCCAGCAAAATTGAGTCCCTTTGACTCTCGCTCATAGAAATTCTCATGTGCTGATAAAATCAGCCGGTTCAGCAAGTGCATGTTAAATACCTCAAATAAATAGTCTGATAAACATACATAAAAAAGAGATATTTAATTATGTTTATCAAAGTCTAACCCAATTTTTTAGGGCTAAGCCTTTTGCAAACTTCCCTCGTGTTTACATCTAAGTAATGTTACATACAAATTTTAAAAAATGTTTTAAGTTTATTAAAGGCAGTTAAATTTGAAACCGACTGACATTGTTGAATGATACCAGAAATTATTTTAGGGTTTAAAACAAGGGCTAGACCGAGTTTTGTCTACTATTGTCTCTGCTTAAATTTGTTTCGATTGGCCATTGGGGACGTAATGAATATTCTTGTGGTAAAACAGGAGTAAGTTTTTACTGCGTTGGGCAGGCAGCAAGGTTTTCTGTGTCATTTGTGTTTGGTATTGATTAGGTGAGTGTTCTTGCATGTAGTCAAAGGGTCTTTTATAAATCGAATACATTCATCTTAACAAAAATTGCATACAAGTTATTGGATTTGAATTAAGAGCTTAAGGGAAGAACTTAAGAAGGTTTGTGTCATGGGGGGGACACGTTATAAAATAGTAGTCAGAGCTATGTAAAAGTTAAGGCATGTTTAAATAGTGACCACAGGTGGCTGCTGGTGGCAGACGTGGGATGGGAATGTAGGAGAGAAAAAAAGGGTAAGTGTATGGAAACTTATAAGTGAAGAAGAAAGAGAGATGTATTTAAAAAGTAAGAAGCTTAATGCCCAAGCTACTGCTATATGGAAATATCATTTATTGAAAAGAATATCAATAAGAATGAATTAATAATATTAAACACAATCTTAATGATTGTTGTATTGTTTAGCAAAAAAATATTAATATATATATTTCCAAAAATACCATGAAAATGATTCACATGAACAAAATCCTTAACAACTAATAAGAACAAATAACCTAATAACATTCCACAGTTATATACAATAATAACTTTTTTTAAACAACATAAAAGAAGAATTGATACTGACCGTTATAAAGTACTACTTCATATAAAAGATCCTGGTTCTGCAAAAATTTTTTCGAGAAAGTTACACTGTACAGTGGCTCTAGAAAACTCTAAGAGACCCCGAATACGTAAACAGGGAAGACATTGATAAAAAACATGGGAAACGAAGAATAAAGATTTATATAAATGAATTAGTTTAATGTGGCAAGTTTAACAATACATAGGTTAAATAAATTACAAGCACCCTCCAGTTTTCCCAGATTAGGCTAGTTAAGAGAACTTACAATACGAGCGAGCTAGTGGTTCCTCTCTAATAGTTCAGTCAGCGTGAAGCGCTGTAATTAATGTACAACAGACAAGTCCCTGCCAATGCTCGATAGGGTAGCCCCATTCCAACAAACAAATGTTGCATCAGCTATGATACAATAACATCTACCTAAATGACCTACATGATACAATAGCAAGATAATTAGTTGCAACTACTTACTTCTAAATAATATAGGGACAATTTAGTGAGACGAGTCAGCTGCCCTACAATCAAGGAAAGGACTGCTCACGCTAGTGAAGCTAGCTTGAACGTTCTCATCCAATCTACAATGGCGATGAAAAGATGAGAGTTCATTCCAGACACACATGTCCCGGTAGGATTACAAGTGAAAGTTCCAATTCAGGGTTCAAGGCCTGGGTACAATGTGACCTGAGACGCAACCAATTGGTCTCAGCCAGGCTCAAGGAGATCAAACCCATGAAGGCCGGCGGTCAAAACACGTGGGGGCTAGATACGTCTCCTCAACAAGATTATATCAAAAATGCATAAAAAATTCTAGCCATGCCAGACGGGCAGAAAGACCCACGAGTTGATCACCGCAACATAGGTGAACAATAGTCATGAAATCACACAAAAAACGCGAGCCATGCCAGACGGGCAGAAAGACCCACGAGTTGATCACACCGCAACATAGGTGAACAACGGCGTCAGGCGCGCCCAAAATAACTCTAGGAAAGCCGACCAATACCTAATAAGGCATGCCATCAGGCCTGGAACATTCTAAACAGCCCCTTTTACGCCTGGAGGCCCTGCAGACTACAACAGGTCATGCAGGCCTTGGTGTAGACACACTTTATCTAAGCTGCTGGTCTAATTGACCAAGCATATGGGGTGACGTGAAACTTCACCTATGGCAAGCACAGAGTGCCATGAAAGCTAAAACTACCTTACCTAAAATAAGCTGAAATAAGCTCATGAGAGCTACAAATACCCTCCTGTCTGAGGAGACCATTTCTAAGACCTACAACAAGGATATAGGAGCCACCTACTCCCTATCAACATTAAAGTATAACGTTATGGCAGGCTATTTCCGCCGGTCGGGCCAGTCCACCGGCACCATCGTCGTGTCCACCGTTGTGCAGAGATTAAGTGTTAAACATAGGCACGTGCAGCGTGCAGAATCCTGGGTCGGTTGATATAATATTGTGCTCTTGCCCCGCGAACAATGGCGTTTTATAGCGGCTGGGTTAGGTGAACCATTTAGGAGAGGAGAAGGGGGAATGAGGTCCCATGACGTTCGAATCGGCACGAGCAGGCGCGCTATACAAGATCTCAGTCAGTCGAATTGATAACTCGGAACGGTCTAGTGCCGCGTCGCCGGCCGAGAGACAAGTAGAGCCCGTCAGATGGAGCCATTCTCGTTCAGCGAAGTCGTCGAGGTGTGGTATGTAACAAACACATGTGTAGAAGTACATATTTAGAAGTCCATATCCATTTTACACTGAGACAGGTTGTTCTTGGTAGTTTGATTTAGGTCGTACGGGGGATTGACTGGTTAGCCAACTACAACACATAAGAATCGCATGACAGACTCTTGAAAACTCAGTGCTCTTCTGCACAAATTAACCTTTCCAAAAGCTTGTTATGGTGATCAGTTGAGGCTAAAGAAACCAAAAGAAATAAAAATGTAACGTCCTATTAGTCTTCCTCACCTGCATTCTATGCCGTCGATGCTATAAACTACTAACAGTGGTTAGATGTTCACTCTTAACATTAATCTAGTCGTATATTAATTAAGGTATGAAAAATATTTGAAAGTCGATATATCGCAATAGATTTGGACAGTTCGTCCACACAAAATGTTGAAACTTATATAACAGTCGGCACCTGTGTCGAAAAGTTCCGGAAAATAACCGCTGCCTAGTATGACAAGAACAGTGGCGGGCTGAGGGTGGGTTTTCCTAAAGAGTTTTCTACTCTCCTTTCACGTAGGTGCACTTCATCTCATTTAAACCTTTCTAATCCCTAAACCATTAATGTAATCAGTACATAGGAGTATAATCCAAACGGGTAGTAAGACGCGGTGTTAAGAAAAGAAAACAGTGGTGGGAACCCTACTTGTTTGGGTCTTCTGAAAACATTTGTTTATAATCGGCTTAAGTTGCTTGGTGAGGAGAAAAACACAATTCTCATTTTCCTCAAAACCTCGTTTCTTGAACATAGAACCTTGATATGCCTCAACTCTCCACATTTTTAACATTACCTACATTGATTAGGAGAGAGTATACCAGAGTTGAGATTAGTTGAAGCTAGGTCGTGATGGACACAACTTGAGTAACCCACTACCCCACACGTTTGACAATTATTGATGTTTTTGGAAGGACTTTTCTTAGGGTTTCGAGAAAAACATATTAGGGTTGTGAAAAGACCTTACTAAATTTTGTGGCTTGGGTACAATAGCTTCAAGTTGTGGAAAATAATTTTGAGACATATTAGGATGCTGTTAACTGTGAATAATTGGTTTAAAATTTGAAACAAAATTAGGAGGCTAAGGTTTTTGTTTAATTGAAGATGTGGTTGAAGTGGTTCAGAAAGTGCTCCAGAAGAAAATTGTTTGTTGTAGCAGAAATTAGAGAGGATCTCATCTTCCACCGAATCAACCATGGCTTAAAATTGTAACAGATTGAGTAGTGTAACCAACCAAGTCTTAACCTGACCTGTGGTGCAGTGTTTATAATGATGTTGGACAACACACTGAGAAATAAGTAAATTGAGGGTTTCTGTAGTGTCCAAACACGCGGATACATATTCCCTAAGGGATTCGAAAGGACTTTTCAACCTATTAAAAATTTTCATCCACAGTGCAGAAATGTCGTGTGAAGTAAGGTACTGCCTGGTAATTTAATCCTTTAGTGTAATTCAGGGTATATTATTAAATTGCATAGCGTTACTCCAGAGCTCCATAAGTAGTCCAGAAGTGAGGGTGAAAGAGGCACTAATAACATCAGTTTTGGAGAAAGCACTTATTTTCTTTTACTAATTTAGACATCTTTTACAAAAATGTAAAGATTAAAACAAAATCGTACAGTACTGGGGGGAAAATCTTGTTTATCAAACAGGATAAAGCTTTTTTTTTAAGTATCATTGAGAGAAGGATTTCCTTTCCCCACTTTGTTCGTCCACTGGTGATCAGGACCATTGCCATGCTACACATGCTACACTAGACTACCCCTGCCTCCACTGAGAAGTGAAACTTAGGGGTACCCGTCATTTGGCCTAAAGGCATTTGGCCTAAAGTGTAGGCTAAATGCCTTTAGGCCAAATGCCTTTAGGCCAAATGACTTTAGGCCAAATGACTTTAGGCCAAATGCCTTTTAGGCCAAATGCCTTTAGGCCAAACGCCTTTAGGCCAAACGACTTTAGGCCAAATGACTTTTTGTAAAGTTAATTTTTAGACCATTTATTAAAATGTGTTTTGCTGTTTCCGGAAACATTCGTTATAATTTGTAGTGATGCTAATAGATGGCGAGGTGTGTAGTGATTAGTTAACTAGTATATACTACCGTTTCAAAATAAGTAAGTCTTTTCTCAATTTACTACTTCCCAAGTTATAGCAGCACGTCCATTAACCTGTAGTACCACTTTTGTATATGTTGAACTTTTTACATTGCCAAGGTTTTATACTAGTTTTTGTACCATTTTGTACCAGAAATAAAATTTTTTGTACACGTACCGTTTTCTATTAATTAGCACATACATGTGGTCACACCATTTTAATAATTTTGTTTTATTTTGAATTTTGAATATTTTTAAGTACCAAAGTATATTTTATTAGTCTTTCTTAGTATATTTGTTTATTAATTTTGCTAAATGAATTAATCAATCATTCTTTTTTTATAATCATATTAACTTACTCGAGTTTGCCCACGGCTTCGCTCACATTTAAGTTGGGTAAATTATCTTATTTCTAGCAAATCATCAAAACCAGGTTTTCTCAAACTCTATGCTCTTGAGCCTTACATGAACATTAAAAGTAATTGTTAAGACTCTCTTTCTTAGAATAAAATAACTTTTTTACGTTAAAATACAAAAATGAGACATTTATTATTTAATTTATTTCTTTATTTTCTGATAAGAGCTTTGTAGAAGTTTATTAAGAATAGTAAAGATTTGTAAGATATTAATTAATTTTATTGCTTCATAAGCCAAACAGAATATTAATTTTTTAGTCAATCATAATTTAGAAAGTCGAAGGAAGTGAAAAATTGGTTCACACCTCATTTGAAATCCACTCACGCCTCGCAGTTTGAGAAACCCTGATCTAAACTACCAAAAAATACAATTTTAGACACGTGTGAGGCGAGAACTTTGTATGTTGATGAAGCCACAAATTAACTACTACCTATAAGAAGTAAAATCAATTATATATATGTATATATATACACATATATATACATATATATGTATATATATATACAGTCTTTGCATCAATATTTGCTCGCTTACGCGGAGACATTGTTGAAATGAACACCAAAAGAAATATTTTAAATTTACTAATTAAACTTGAATTAATTTAAAAGAATCACTCTAGTAAGCACCTCAGCTTATCAAATAAATTGTTTTGTTAGTAATTGTTTCTATTGATTTTTGAAAATTTTCCTCTCTCCTCCCCAATCATAATTTCTCTATTCTCTAATATTCACACATAGGCCCTCTATGTGGATCATACCGGCCTGTAAAAATCATTGATCTCTATAATATAATTGGATAGACATACACATGCACATTCCAAGGACAAAAGCGTGACGCTCAAGTGTATCGTCTGCTACACAGAGGGGGGGGGGGGGTGACAGATTTAACGGTTTCTTTAAATGTTCTTATGGGAAAACATGTCTCTGATGAATAAAAGTGTTATTGTTTGAAAATAGTGAAGTATTATACCACACTTTCCTGAAGAAACATTTACATTAAAGGATATACAATCCAGTTTTACATGTAATACTGTACAGATATGAATAAAACCTTAGATATTCCCATTTCTATGTATTTATCATCAATGTTGTTTACAGTCTGGCACGATTACACTTATATTTAAAGTTGATTATTAGCGTGTATATTGGTTTCAGAAACCATATTATATTGAAAGTTCTATAAATATAATGAACAAGGTATCTTAAAACTTGATTACATTTGTTTGAATGACAAAATTTGAATAGTTGCCATGCATTCAAACTATCACTTAGGTTATAGGCTTGTGGAAAGTATTATTATAATAATACCTGTTTTATTAAGTTGGCTCATATCTTTCAGAAACCATATCATGTTGAAATTTCGATAACTATAATGAAACAAGTTAGCTAAAAACTGTATTACATTTGTTTGAATGACACACTTTGTGTAGAAGTCTTATGTTCAAATGATAATTTAGGTTATAGGCTTGTAGGAAGTACATTATCTACTAAACCCTGATTTTAGTAATAATCCAAATCTTTAAGGCTTTATTTCGTATCAAAATAATATCATATATATATAATATTTTGGTAGGATGAACGGCAATTTAGAACAGAAGTAGAAATTTCCTTCTGTAAGGTATTTTATTCTAACTAAACACAACTATAGGGTAGGATTCTGGTACGAGATAAAGCCTTAAAAGTAAGCTTCCTTCAAAAATCATTTTACATATTAGGCTACATCAACTTATTTAAAGAAAAAAACTAACCAGTTTTGAACTTTTATATGCTCTTCAAAGCTTTAACTAACATATTTATTTAATTTAACCACTCACACATTGATGTTTCTCATATATTCAATCAGATTAATGAACTATGTCAAAATGACACATTGCCTTGTATGGGTAAAAGAAAGAAGGAGATACCCGAAAGTTTCTTTCTCTCTTACACAATGATATGCAGACGACAGCTCGAAAATTTCAGCCACAGATGTCCATTCAGTTATACTATAGAGATCAATGGTAAAAATATCATTTACTAACTTCCTGCTTATACCCGGACCAAAATCTTTTACGAAAGTTTATCTTTATTGCTTCATAGGATGTATAGTCAGCCTCGTGACTATTCATCCACACTCCAGCTTCACCTACTAACTTTGAATTAAAAAATGCTATTTTTTGTGCTTCGGTGAGTTTACTATTTTCAAAAAGTCTATCCATCTTTTTCAAAAACTGTACAGCATGCACCCTATCATTATTTCCACTGAAGGTGGGTACATAGTCCATTAATTGATTCTGGATGCTTGTAGTAGGTAATACCAAGGCACCAGCAGTAATTAGCGTCCCTTTTTCCACTACCTCGTCATATTTTGACTAAGCTTGTTCTAATTGTTGTCGCATTTGTTCGACTGTTTGTAACGTCTTGTCCACAGTTTCAGTCAAGTTGTCCTTAAATTTGTCCAATTGCTGGTCAACTATATCCTGTAAGTAAACATCTGGTACTGTGTGTCCATCAAAGAAATCATTTTGGAATTTAAGGTTATCACTACTCTTTTTTTTTACAGTCGCAAATCGTTCTGTTAAATGGTGTACCTGTTCTAAAATTTCATTTTTATTTCTATCGCAACCTTCCTGAGTAGTTTTTACTTTGGAATTTAAAGCGTCCTGTCTAAGCTTAAAGTTTTCCTTTGCATTTTTAAGTTTTTTTATCTGCTCATTCGTCTGTTTTTCTGACTTACTACAGTCTTCCCTAAGCGTCTGTAGTTCGTCCCTTACCTGCGTTTGGTCACTTTCAGTCTGTTGTATTTTCTGTAATTTTTTGTCAAAGTCGTTTTGTACTTCTTGAAATTTACCCTGAAATTCTTATTCTAACCTGTTGAATCGTTCATTTACACCCTTAAATTTTTCATCAAACTTTGTATTTAATTTCTGATTATTTTCTTTGATTTCTTTTAACTCCTGGCTATTTTTTTTGTAGCTCCTGTCTAGTTTTTTGTAGCTCCTGGCTAGTTTTATCGAACCTTTCATTTATTTTCTGATTTAACTTTTAACTCTTTTCACTACTCTCTTTAATTTGCAGACTTAACTTTTCACTCTTTTCACTACCCTCTTTCATTTGCTGCACTAACTGCAATAATATTGCATTTAGGTCATTTGCTGATGTTTGTTGAGCAACACCTCCTACCTTTGAAACATTTTCCACCCCCCTTAAGTCTTCTTCTTTATGAACTATTGGTTCAACTACTTTCTCATGTTGTTCACTTTGTTCCTGATCATATAGTTCTAAACAAGAATGTTCTTCTACCATTGGTTGGGAATATTGCTTTAGGGGAGGATTATCCTCACTGCTACTACTGTCTGTCTCTTCCATATTTGATGAAGTTTTGCTGTTGATGACTTACGTGAGATTTTCCTTGCGTACCTCACCTGAAGTCTAGAAGCTTTGGACCTTATTCTGAATCTACCTGGTTTCGAACTCTTCCCTCTGAAGTCACCTGGTTTGGAGCTTCTTCTTCCAAAATCACCTGGTTTGGAGCTGCTTCTTCTTCTTCTTAAGTCACTTTTTTTTTTGTAATAAAGCACTTAAGTTGTTTGCGGCACTTTCACTGTTCTTTGAGCACTCACTTTCTCGGGTTGTGAACTGGATTTAATTTTATTATTTCAGTTTATCAGGCCCTCCATGTTGGGAAGCCATTATTGTAACGTATAAAAGTTAGCCTGATATATTAATGTTCGTTCGCCACCATTAGGGTGATATTTGATATAATGATTGAATTGGGTCCAAGTTTGCTATCCTGTATTATGGTAATCAAAAGGGGATAATGTCTTATTTTATAAATTAAAAGTTCTGGTCTTTTATAGTTTTTTTATTTTAAGTAGATAAACAGTTTTTGCTAGATATTTCACACGTTGTAAATATTAATTTAAAAACCCGACTATTGTATTATGTGTATGTTAATTCCCGGCACGTGAAATTTATCATAGACCCAACCCACACGGCTCCTCGTCAGGATTGCAAGTGAAGAGATGCGTACTTTGAAGTAGGTATATCTAGTGACATCTCCTTCTCGAAACTTCCCAAAAGAAAGAAAGGTGTGGTCATCCAGGTGCGTCTCTGTCTACAAAACTGAGTTCGCCTTTCAAACAGAGACGTAGAAAGATATCGCCATACCTTGCAACTTAACACAAATAAATCTTACTACTCGCTCGTATTTATAATATCGTAATTTTGAATATAGATGTGAATAATAAATTATTTAGATTTATAATTCCATATCATTACAACATATATATACAAACACGTGTATATACGGGCGCATTACAATTGGGCCACGTAAACAAGTTATGATCTCCGTTTGACGTCTACATATTTACTGGCAAAATTTATTTAATGCGTCACTATTATATATATTAATTATTAATATTGGATTCCACTTTCATTTTGCCTTTTGAAATAAGTTGTCAAAAGTCCCCGAGAATGGTGTTTTCTTATTGTTTTTCTTTAACTTTATGACAGTGAGATATATTAACAAGGAAATAATATCAGAAATCTATACATAAAATAGGTGATATAGTGTTTTGTGAACTGATCTAGTTGTATGTAGGATAGTGTCAATGTTTTTAGAAATATTGTAACTACCTTGCATCAGTTGTGCTATCTATATTCAGATGAAACAACTAACAGTACTTTTTACTTTCCGAAGATAGCCGAAGGTTTTAAATTTACATTTTAGGCCAAATGCCTTTAGGCCAAATGCCTTTTAGGCCAAATGCCTTTAGGCCAAACGCCTTTAGGCCAAACGCCTTTAGGCTAAACGCCTTTAGCCAACGCCTTTAGGCCAAACGCCTTTTAGGCCAAATGACTTTAGGCCAAATGACTTTTGGTTTCATTTTTAGGCCAAATGCCTTTAGGCCAAATGATTTTAGGCCAACTGCCGCGTCCCCAAACTTAGTTTGCACCAATCTCCCCCATCGGTGAGTACAGTGGCTAAGTCCAGCAGACTCTCAACAATGAGATCTAATAGGACTTCAAGGGCTGCTGCGTGAAATACTATGGATGGCTTTCACCCACATGTTGTACATTCCCTGAAGGGTATTGAATTCTGAGCGATCAACCGGTCCATTCCCATGTGGAAAAATCATATATGGCCAGAACTGGTCCACATCTGAAACAGATACTTACTCATATCTGGACCGGACATACTCAGATCTGGGACAGATATGCCCAGAACTGAGGCAGATCTGGGGTATATCTAGGCCAGATCTGGAGCAAATCTGGCATTCCCATATCTGTCCAATTTCAGTTCTGGCATTTTTCCACATGGGTTGATAGCTCACTCTTCCGTGAAAACCGCCACGCCCAAGATACCTATGGTAGGTATCTACATCACAGCAGTATTTCATTAAGAAATGAACAAAAACACAATCATGTGTTAGTGAAATTAAAATTGAGTAAATACTTGAAAATAAGAGGTAAAAAGACAAGTTTGTACCATGTGCCACTTAACACAAACATGGGTTAAGTTTACTAATCGTAATATGGTTGCTCACATTCCCGGGTTTCGGCACCATTTACTGACTCCACTATACTGCCTACTCTCTCTCTTTCTTACATTATTATTTTTTATTTAAAACCAATCCATGCCCGGAGATCCGAATGAGCGATTAGTTTACCTTCATATTGTTTAGTCTTAGGAGAAAGCCAAATTGATTATATTTGGATATGGGCTGCACTGTAAAAATATAATGTGGTAGTTTTTCCTATTTGATTTCCATATTACAGTACACAGACAATAAAAATACGATGTGGCTATGCCTCTGTTGCTGTTCGATAAAAAAAAACCATCTCAAGCATCATTAACTTTGTGCCTCAAGTCTATAATGGTAATCGCTGCTGCCCGGCAACATTTAGCAGTTATTTGTTTGATATTAGCCAAAGTAATCCTCCTGTACGAAGCCGTTGTCACTAACACCATCTTTGTCCAAACCAGATACTGGTGGCTACTGTTGCCTTCCACCAGAATTTATATTTAAAAAAAAACCCACCATGGAGTCAACCCACAATCAAGCTATACTAACCGAGTGGCCACCGTCTGCTGGCGAGGATAGTGTCAATTTTGTGAAACGAGGGTATCATTTAGTCAACACAACGTACTTTCCAGTCGTTAATCTCAGTCTTCTAGACCGGAGCTGCTACTGTTTCATTCAAGTATCTCCTCGTTTGTCACACGAGGCTGACCTTGTTCTAGATCTACTGATTCACAGAAAAATCTGGAATAGCTGGGGATTTAACCCAGGAATCCGTAGCCAGGAACTCTGACCATTAGATCACAGAGGTAACCAGAATTTGTATTATCAATTATTAATTAACTATATTTGAGACATTATCATGAAGGAGAAAAGAGGCCTTGTCACTTCCAGAATGTCCTTCTAAACAGGACTGGATGGCCTGACCTGTTTCCACCGCATCAATATTACGACCTTGTAAAGGGCAGGGCAGTGCTATGCAAGCAGGATTTGGCAGTACGATGCTAACGGACAGTACGATGCAGGTGGTAGAAGCTGAAGTATACATATGGGTCCCCTGATTAAACACAGAAATTAAATAGCTAGTGAGCCCATCAAAGATTTGTATCCTGGGAAGGCCGAGGAATATTACACAGATGAATAGTGCACCGCACATCAGCTATAGATCAGCGAAGTTCTCAAAATGGTCAATACACTTTATTACATACATATAATTGTAATAACAGTAACAGATTTAACAGATTCCATATTATTTTTCAGGATAAATAAAAGCTATAATATATTTATAATCTCATTCAGTTTTTAAAATAATTGATTTATACAAAGTCCACATAATTTATCATATAGTTTAGTTTAGTTTTGAACATGTACAATGTGATTTTACTAAAGTGACCCGGCCACAAGCTAGAAACAGTTGATGATGATGATGATGATGATGATGATGATGATGATGATGATGATGATGATGATGATATTTTTAGACAACACTTCCCAGATAGATACACTGAATAAAATTGTAATAGCCATTTTTCAAAAAAATCTTCTAACCTAAATAGAGCATCATCATTAACTGTTTCCAGCATGTCGCCGGGTCGGTTTAGTAAAATGCCTTAATTTTCCTTAAAATAACAGTCATCAGTAAACTACACATAAGCTTAAATTTTTATTTCTTTATCAGGAAGCGTCACTAAACGCAAATTATTGTTTCTCGCTTCAATACATTTATCAATTTGTTTATATTAAATAATTTCAACAGTTGTGAGACTCTTGTATGTACTTGTCTGTGATTATTACACGCCAATCGCCAACTCAACATCAAAGATAAAGATAAAATCAAGGGCTATCAGTAGACATTTTATACTAGACCCTCGTGTTGAAATTTTTTTACAAATTTTTGTTCTTACTTTGTGAAGAGTGAATTTTGAGAAACATTTTAAACAATGTCTTCAACGGAAGATAGCGAATTGAAGGGTGGCCATCCACCAGCAGGTTAGTTTTGTTTTCAATGCAATTAGTAACATTTAACAACTAGAGACAAAATTTGGTCTCAAATGGACACAGCTGTTCACACATTGAATGGATTGAAATCCACGAAACATATCTTTCGTTTCAAGGAAATATCTTTTTAATTTCATTTCAGTGAAAGCTGGGGGTATGAGGATAACACAACACAAAGGTTCTAAAGATGAAAAAGAATCCAAACCATCTAAAGAAAAGGAACAACTTGAACCTGAAGCAGGCTCCTTGAAAATCTCAACTAGGTGATTATACCGTAATTTTTTTGTCTTTAAAGTCATTAAACTCGTTTTTATTCTACACTAATAAAATATTTTTTTTTAATATCGCAGTTCAGAGTATAGCACGAAGTATGGGTGATAGCACAAAATTAACAGGTTTTTTCCTATTAGCCTAATCGATTCATAACAATATTAAGATGGTCGAGGACGGGGAGATCGAGGTTTGAATCTCGGTCGGGTGAACTGAGGGTGGTTTTTTCCTAAATGGTTTTCCACTCTCCCTCCACGCAAATGCGGGTTCACTTCCTATAAATTCAACCTTCCCAATTCCTAATCAATTAGCGTAATTAGTACTTAAGCATATAACCCGAACGGGTAGTAAGACGCGGTGCTAAATAATAATAATAATAATAATAATATTAAGATCGTTTGTAAATATTATAGTATATTAAGTTGTCATCTCGCCTGCTGTCCAGGAATGTAAAAAATATATAAAACAATAAGTTTACCCATTTTCTATGGGTTGGTGTGGAAATTTTTTATGACTAAAAAAAATTAGGTGTTCGAAAACAAGATGCTTAAGAAAATATTTGGTCCAAAAAGAGATGAGACTACTTGAGAATGGAGGATGTTACATAATACTAGTCACAAGACATTGTTAGGATAATCAAGTCTCGTAGATTACGGTGAGAGTATGAACAAGTAAAATTAAAGACATAGGCTTATCATCGGAGTCACTCTGCCATGTTGCTTCAATCTGAGAATTTGAAATGTTCATCTGCATAAACCTGTTAGGGGGTAGAAGGGCTAACTTAACTTTAAATAGAACATATGGAAATTATTTTCTTTGTTTTATTACATTATATATCTATTTATTAATATTACTACTGCATACTTAAGAAGACAGTGTATCTAATGTAGTTCAGGCAACCTATGTAACAATTCTTTAATTTTTTTTCTGACGTTTTATGGAAAATTAAATATATTTTACCATTCATAGGTACAGACAACAACAAAAGCAAATTCCAACGATAACAAAATTAATATTATAAAATAATTCTATATAGGCCTAAGTTTAATTTTTAAATATTTAAAAAAAACCTAGCCTACCTAATCACAAATAAACATTAATATTTAATTACCTGCTTCGGTGGCTGCATGGTTTGAGGCACTTCTCTCGCAGTAGCCTAGACTGCCGATGACGAGGAGATCAAGGTCCTAATCTCAGTCGGGTGTTCTGAGGCTATCAAAATGGCTTTCCACTTTTCCTCCATGCAAATGCGAGTACACTCCTCTAGATAACCTTCCTCGTCCTTAATACCGTACCATTGGCAAAATTAGTACATGAAGTGTACAGCCCGAACGAGTAGTAAGACGCGGTTGCTGGAAAATATATATATATATTTTTACTTTCTCAGTCCACCGAAATCACTGACAATCTCTGGAGCACCTGTAAGAGGCAATGCTGACTTTCCAACCGAAGCCGTTCAAAGTTTCCATGACAAGCCAGTCCCGACTCATGACCCCCGCCCTGCGCACAGCACCAAGCCCAGCGTAATTCATCAGCCTCGCAAGTAAACAAGACATTTATCGAAGCCTTTGGAATCCATCATCACTTTTTCTTTTTTTAACATATTCCCACTTGGAAACAACTCATTATCCTTTAAAATAGAACATAATTTGTATATAGTACTCACCATTAGAGTGAGGCTTCATCTTGTTTAAACTTGGGATTGGGGGATGTTATTGTTAAGCTTGAATTAACAAGTCGAAGAAGACCCGTTTCTATAGTTTGGTCCTTTACGAAGACCCATAGTATAACTATTAAAGCTGAACTCTTTTGGTGCTATATACCAATAGTCAGGGGAAAAAAAAACTTGCTTTTCACACTTCAGGGGTCTTTGATTATTCATTGTAATTTACATATCTGTGTTATATGTATATTTATGTAAGTTTGGTACAATTATAGATTGAAGCTATACATATTTTACTAACAATGTTTTGAAATGTTGACATAAAAATTATACTTGTTGAAGTTCGTTTTATATATGATGGTTAAATAAAAGCTTTACCAGAGGGGGGAGGGGGGAATTGGGACTATTTTGTTGCTCTTAAAAGTTCAGAGAGCGCTGTTTTTTTTTAAATCTTTTATATGTTTTCTCTAAATCATAATATAATGTTCTTGTTTTTCTGAGGAATTTATTAATAAGTTTATATTAAAAGTTTCTTTGTTGTTTTTTACTTAGGATCAAATTTAATTTTATAAAATATTACTTATAAATTAAGTCAAATTATATTGAGCGTTTTGTTTTGGCAATTTTATCAGTGAATTAATAATAAGTTTTTTGATGAACTAACTGCCAGCTCATACACTTTTTGTCATCAATATTCTGAATTACTTATTGGTGAAGGGGGGGAAAAAATCATTAGGTATTCCAGCTATTTTTACAACAATAGAAAAATGTTTCACATAATATGTCAAAAATTATCCCACCAATTTTCAATATCCTATTCACACTAATAATTTTTTACAAGCCCATTAGATTCTTTTCATCTCAATTCTCAAAATTGAAAAGTGAAAAATATGTGAACTATTTGGATTTTGGTTACCATTTGGATTGCTTTGTAGGCTGAAGATATATTTAGTTATAACGAAAAAATATTCATTATCATTATTTGGTTAAGGAATACTTGTAATTAACAAGACTAGGCTAATACTAAAAACTTAGTTTTATATAATCTACTCACTATAGCAAAGATTGCCTCATGAAACAAACTGAGACATGTACCGTATAAACTTTAGCATTAGTTGGTACATTTAGTTAGCACTTGTTTTAAAAAGTAATAATTTGCTTTTGGTTTTCTTAATTTCTTAGGTCTACTTATAAGTTATGCTGCCCAGTGGCGGTGCAACCTAGGGGATTACGAGGATCATTGTCTCCGCCCCACTTCCCCTAGATACAGTTCAAATCTTTGATATTATCAATATGAAGCTGAATGATGGCCTTAAATTACACTCAACATTTTTTTTTAGGGTATCTTTCAGGAAAAATCAGGTGGGGAGCACTTTTAATAGTTTATTGGGCCATCCAAAGTTCAAAAATTTTAAGGCTAAACCCATTCCCAATGGCTTATTGATGAATGTAATTTTGAAGAATTTTTACGCCTAGACCACTCCAAATAGTTTCTCAAAGCATTTAATTTTTTAAAAAAATCCACAAGAGGAACATTCTAAATAGCATTTAGAAGCTTCAAAAATTGGAGGAAGCACTACTATAAATAGATTTTAAAAGGACCACTCCAAATTAGTGACAACAAAACTAGGAACTGAGATTTAAGGGGTCACTGCCCTTCTTGGAATAAATTAGCCTCCCTCTAGATGTATTTCACACCTGGCATTCTCCCGATATGAAACTGAAAGACTTAAACAAACTGAGAATAACTTGTTCAGGGTTCAATTTTCAAAATTGCCAGTTCTGAGTATCAATTTCAAAAATTTTAGAGAGTTGTCACTCCAAATAGATTCCAAAAGCATATATTCTTTTAAAAAATTCAGGTGACGACAACTCCAAATATTTTCTAAAAGCATTCAATTTCAAAAATATCCAGTGAGGATTATTTCAAATAACATCTAAAAACATTCCTTCAAATTAAAAAAGAAATTGCTTGAGAAGAGCTTAAAGCTTATATAAGCATCTAATTATCATAAATGGAGGCTAGATCACTCTGAAGATCTTCGAGGGGCATCCAAATTTCAAAAATTTCTCATTGAGGACCACTTTAATGGTAGCTTCTACAGGATTTTTTTTTTTTTTTTTACTCAAGGTGAGTAAGTACGACTCAAAATAGCTTCAAGAGGCATCTGATTTTCAAAAATTTGCTCAAGGAGTATCACTCCAAATAGCTTCTAGAAACATCCAAATTTTCAAAAATTTCTCGGGACGATCACACTATATAACTTTTAGGGACAGGGACATACAATTTTCAAACATTTATCAGGGTGGGGAAGGGGGAATTAAGTCCATAAAAAATACTTTTTTTATTGTACCACACCCCCTCCCCACACCACTACCACCCCTTACACAAATAAGGTTTCATTGTCTCTTTGCCTGTTCAACAGTCATGAAATTAAAAATTGAGTAATTTTAATTCAAATCGTCATTGCCAAATTTGTTAAGATGTATAACATACATTTTATAATAATAATTGCAATATTTTTGTAAAGTAAAATATATTTTATTTTGTTGATGTTTGCATATTTCATTAATTCATTTCAACTTAAAATTTATTATTATTTTGACAGTGAAAATATAAATTGTGTGGTTTTGATTGTTGTTTTAACTGGTTTCTGTTTCATCTCATTAACAATAAAAAAAACAAAATAACTGTCACAGTATAGTTTAAAAAAATCATTATAATGCTTACATTCCTTTTTGTTACTGTATAACATGCATTAAATGAAAAAAAAAATTATAATTTTTTAGTTAACTTAACTATAAGCAGACCTTTTATACTTTGTTAAAGGCTAATTTTAAAAAGCATCAATTGAATTTGTTTTAGGTATTTTGTGAATTATAATTATTATGAAGTGAAACCTTATTTTGTTATATAATAACTTTCAAAATACCTTAAAAAGATCTATACATGTTGCTAAAGGGGAAAGTTCCCAATTCTTAAGATCTATCTATATCTCAAACCAATTGATGGAAATTAAAAATCATGCTGTGAAGTGAAAGACTGAACATTGCAGTAGTAAATATAGTGCAAAGTAATTTTTTTATTTCATTAATTGTAATAGCTGTTTTAATTGATAACTTTTTAAGCTGCTCGTATAGAACCATGAGGTGCTTTGCAGAAACTTAACTCATAGCCTGTCTGAAACTAATAACGCCTTATCGGATATAATATGTTTGAATGGAATGTGTAGATAAAGTAAACTACAGGATGATTTGCTCACTGGAGGCCCCAAACTTTTGTCAATATAATCTCTATTTATTTATAGTGTTTCGTGAAAATTTATATACACATTCCTTTAAACGGTGTAGAACAAGACCTGCTCACTTCTGACGCTGAAAATGATCCTCGATCTCTTTTGGCTTGTAACTTCTTTGAGGACTGTCATTGTGTGGGGTTCAGTTCCCTTCAATAACCCCCACAGAAAGAAGTCGGTGTGATGTTAAATCTGGTAATCTTGGTAGCCAAACATTTTTCGAGACTACTTGGTCTCCAAAAAAATAATATTTTAATTTCTCTCGTGCTGACATCTGAGGACTCTTGAAAATGAGACAAATCATACTGTATATCGCAGTGCTAGTCTTATTGGGGGTTACCCAGTCTGACATGATCGCTCAATATGTAGTTAGATATTGTAGCAATTTAATCTGAGGTGGCACCCATTAAGTTAATCAAAATATACAATAGCTGCCTTGGTACTCGGGATGCTTTCGAGTAGACTTTAACAAGCTTGTATATCTAGGTGATTTTTGTTTAGTTTTGCCAAATAAATATTAATATAAGACTTTATATATAATTGTGCACCAAGAATCCATTTCTTGCCACAGAACGAAGATTCTCCGTACTATTCTATTCTAGAGCAGTTGTTCTCGACAAGTGGTTCACAGAATAAAGTGGCACTGTTTGTAACAACTGTACTGAGTTTATATTTAAAAAAAAATATGACTACTGAAATACTGGGTGATGATGTGGATTTTAGAGTATTGATATAAAATTATTTGGTTTGTGTAGAAAACATTTTTTTCAGCCTAATTCGCGTTACTTTTACAAGAGGTGTTGGAAAAATTTAATTGTTTATTCCAGTTGTATGCATTTGAAAATAACAATAATAAAAATATTTCATAGCATTGTTAAAAAAAACCTTTATTTTCAACATGTATGATTATGTATTAAAGATTACAATAATAAAAATAATAAAAAACTGTTGCTAAAAAGTTTTTTTTTTTTACTTTCTCGCTATCTTACAGGTAGAGAAAGTATTGTGATTGTCAAAAAAATTAAACTCAATATTTTGATGAATGTTTACATTTAATGACCCCCCCCCCTCCGAATTCAAAAAAGTTGTTTTTGAATGTTTGTCTGTACCTCCGACTAGAGCCTAAACTATTTTACCGATTGGGCTGAAACTTGATATTTAGGGTTTTCATAGGGTTGCCCCGAGAGGTTTTTGGAATTTGATATCCAACCCTAAAATTAAGGGTAGTTTACTGAACAGCAAAAAGAGAAAAAAATATGATTTACTCAAAATTGGCTCTAACGATTTTGATTAAATTTCATCTCTGAACCTCTATAAATATTCCAAACAAAATGGCTTCTCTCAATATTTCGGCAAAATGAATTTAAGGGTTCCGGTCTGATGCGTAAGTTTTTATTATTTATATTCATCATATCTCCATAACTCTTTGAGATATGAAATTACTTATAGTTACAAATATGTAGGTCTATTTATAATACAAATCTTTTATTTGAAACATATTTTTATAAAACCAATAACTTTCAAGCTATACGCAATTATTTATATTTTTTTTAACTTTTCAAACACTAAAGGTAAAGTATTGCGACCGTAAAAAAAATTAACCCGAAATGTTTATGAATGTCGACGTCTCATTACCCCCCCCCCCCCCCCCCCCAAACCCAAAAAAGTGGTTTTTGCAATGCCGTATGTCTGTGTGTCTGTTTAACCTTAAAATTAAGAGTAGATTAATAAAAAGCGAAAAGGGAAAAAAATCAATTTTGATTAAAATTCATATCTAGGCGCTGATTAAGATTATAAATAAAATATCTATTTCCATTTTCTTGTAAAAATGAATTTTAGGATACTTTACAGAAGGGTAAATTTCCCTATCTTCGCAACCATTTGAGATACTAAAAAACTTATCATTACAAAATTGTAGAACTATTAGAAATTTAAAAAAATATTTGAAATATATTTTATAAAACCAACCTTTTTCTGAGATATTGGCAAATATATTAATACAATTTTGTGAGCTTTAGTTGTATAGAGATATTACTTAAGTTTAACTCAATAATTCTCCATTGCCATAGAGTAATTAAATATAAGTGTCTCAAAAAGTTTGTTATTTTTCCTTAAACCTCTTAGGAGAAATGTTTGTACAACAATGATCTATCTCCTTCGTTTTAGACTCAATAGTCAATATTTACATTTTTTACTGGTCAAAATTTATAAATGAGGAATTGAATAGCAATGTGATAACTTGAAGATGTGAAACACTTACTAAAATGTTAACATTTTAACCGGAAGTCAAAATTTTAATACAAAGTGTTGACCTTTGTGGACCCAAAATCGATCATTTTTATCGGTCGAAACATACAAATGAAGACATTCTTTAAAATTTAAATTATAAAATTTAAAACCGGAACTCAAAAACTGTTTTATATATATATATATGAAATTATAATTTTTTATTTAATACAGAGAACTGCTAGTTTCATTCGAAAATGTGTGTGTCACAGATGAATGAAAACTTTCAAAAAAGGTTGTTGATATTTTTTAATATTGTGTGTACATAAGACAGACATCTTCATAAATTATTTTGATAACACATTACAAATATAATAAATATTGAAATAAATGAACGGTTTAAACACATAATAGTTCTGTTAAAACATTACTAATCAAGATTGATATAAAATACTACACAAATACCATTAGTTATCTTATACTTGGCAACCTTTTATGTATGTGTAATCAAATAATTTAATTTGTGTGTTCATGTTTTTCAAAAAAATCAAATTATGTATATAAGAGAAGAATGAAAGAAATTAAAGGAGGAAGGATAGGGGAGATGGGGGTGTTATACTGAACTGACCCGGCCACAGGCTGAAAGCAGTTGATGGTGACCTGGCGGTCTGTGCTAGGGGTCCGGGGTTCGATCCTAGGTCCCGACACAGATTTATCTGATTACCAAAACCCTTCCTTCACCTCTGACAAGACGTGTATTAATCACAACTTGTGAATGTGTGGAATGCCAGGCCTCCACCATGGTTCGGATCCCACGTTAAACTGTAGGTCCTCCATTTCATCTCACAATCACCCTACCATTGCACATTAGCGTAAGTGCGTATAACCCGACCGGGTAGTAAGACGCGGTGCTAATAATAATAATAATAAAAATAATAGTTAATGATTATGATGATATTCGAAAATTGGTGTGTATTTAAAAGGTTTATTTATTATTTAAGTTCCAAAATTTGACCTGATTTTTAACAAATTAGTGTCTTCCATATAGCTTTATGTATGTAATGCGCTGGCCTGTGTACTGAGCGGCGTCACACGGCCAGCCAGTCAGATGTATTTCTGCATCTGGCACTACCTTCTCTTGCCAGTGGGATGGCAGGCATTCATCCCACCTTTACTGGTTTTAAACCCAATACTATTGTTGGTAATGATATCGAATGTAGTCCGGCTTATCTTTATGGAGGTTCACTGGTCTTGAAAATCTAAAAGAACACAATATTTACACAGACACACACACAATATTATCTCCAAGCTTCACTATTCTGTGACTTTGTGTGTAGTACTAGATTGTCGAGAGGAGTGAACTTCTGCAAAGAAGGTACGCTGTTTGATTTCCAATTACATAACCTAGAGCTCCCACTCACCCTATTAAAAGAAGTTATGTAAAGTTCAGACAATGTAAGATGATGTTTTATTTTGTTCGTATTGTTACATATTCATTAGGAATGAAGTTATCTGAGAAAGAGTAGGGATACAGGGAGTACATGAGATAGTAGAGAAAGCAAGATTGAGAATGTATGAGCATGTAATAAGGATGGAGAAGGAGAGGATGCCAAAGAAAATTATGGAAATGAAGTACAGTCAACTCTCGATAACTCAGAACTTGATATCTCAGACTTTGGATAATTCGAACAAAATTTTATGAAAATAAAATTGTATTTAGTAACATGCCAGCGGCATGCTGGTAGGTTAAAAATGTTATAGAAGTAGTGTAATGTAGGGGATTGGTTGATTACAGAATAGCCAGGTACAGCTAAATTTTTTATCTGATCATAACATGCAAACTCTCTTTAGGTAGGTAATTTCAAGGCCTTTCTTTTATAAAAAGAAATTTTGTATGAAAAATCGATATCTTTTGAGTTATTTTGAATTGTTGTTAAGTGTCTAGCAATTTTGTAGTATTGAAGTACAAGAGACACCATTTAAATCTACACATTTATCTGATCGGGTCTTGTGAACTTTTTTATGTACGTTAATTCGAGCCCTTCCTCTTACCATATACGTTTATTACAGAATAGCCAGGTACATTAAAAGTTTTTATCCGATCGTAAAATGCAAACTCTCTTTAAGTAGGTAATTCCAAGGCCTTCCTTATATATAAAGAAATTTTATACGAAAAATCAATATCTTTTGAGTTATTTTGAGTTTTTGTGAAGTGTCTAGCAGTTTTTTACTATTGAAGTACACAAGACACCATTTAAATCTATATATTTATCTGTAATGTTAACCCTTCCCATTCCAGTAAATGTGTTATTACCAAAATAAGCTTATCATATATATATACATACTACCTGTAATTAAATATTACATTAATAGATCCTAAATCTATCACACTTTAAATTCTGCCAAAGTAGTAATTCATTTTAATGAATAAACTGTTTAATTTTAATAACTTGACAAAAAATTGCACCCCTATTAATCATCCATTAATTTGTTTGATTAATAACATTAAAAAAACGGTGTACTGATCAGGTATACTTAAGGTTAATTTACCTTTAAAATACTTAATTTAATTTTTAAAGTATTTTAATCTCAGTATATATGTATTGTTTACCTCCTCACATTAAAGTATATTATTACTTTAGATAAAGTATCACTTTTCATTCCTTAGGTACAACTTTATTTCCCCTCCATAGGACTTTTCATAACTCGGACAGACCCCCGTCCCCTTTAGTATGAGTTATCGAGAGTTGACTGTATATAGGAAAAATACCCCAAGGGAGACAAAAGAGATGTGAGGAGTAGATAAAAGAGAGTGTGCAAGTGAGAGGAGAAAAATGGAAGTGATTAAAGGAGGAAGATAAAGGTATTTTACTAAACTAAACTGAGCTGGTCACAGGCTGGAAACAGTTGATGTGATGATGATGATGATGATACATTTCGTTGGCATAAAAAACAAATGAACGTTGTAGAACTACCAAAGCCAAAAGTATCCTTGGTTACATTTTACATTTAGGCTTAATGTGAAAGTGTAGGGAATGCGAGTTAAGGACAGTGTTTTTGCAGTTTTTGTATCAAAACTTTTTTTGGTTAAAAGAAATCAAATAATTCTTCGGTAGAAAGATAGTTTAATTTTCTTCACATGGTGACCGCAACATTTCTTGAATATCTGTCGAGGGTGACCTGTAATTTAATCACAACTTTTTCTCTTGATTTACAAATGTTATCTAACGCGGCTATGCTCTTAAGACACATATTCAACCATTTATTGTAGATCACCATGTGAAAAAAAAAATTAAACCTGTTTTTACTGGAGCAATATATGATTTATTTTAACAAAAAAGGTTTGACCTGTGTCTAGGTTAAAGTGTCAACTTCTGTTTCTGGGTCCGGTTCAATCCTCGGTCCCGGCACAGATTTAATCAGATCGATTGCCAAACCTTCCTTCACCTCTTTACAAGACGTGTATTAATCACAACTTGTGAATGTGTGTAATGCCAGGCCTCCACCGTGGTTCGGATCCCACGTTAAACTGTAGGTCCTCCATTTCACCTCACAATCACCCTACCATTACACATTACCGTAAGTGCGTATAACCCAAACGGGTAGTAAGACGCGGTGCTAATAATAATAATAATAATAATAATAATAATAATAATAATAATAATAATTTAACAAAAAATAAAGTTTTGCTATAAAAACTTTAAAAACACTTACCTTTTATTGTATTCCCTACATCCCCACCTAAGGAACATCTATGTAAAGTTTAATTAGATTCTGTAAATTGGACATAAAAACAACTTAACTATAAGTAGTTTTGGCAATCATTTTTACTAACCAAGCCTACATGCGACTAAAATAATGTTTCAATAATTTAATGTTTATATTTGGGTTAAATAATAGTTTAATATTTTCTGAACAATATTTTTTGACAGAAATACGTGTACCTTATTTTTGTTGGTGATCGTAACACTTATGAATCTTTTACACTATTTCAAATTAGTCTTGTCTATGTTACAATATTCGTTCATTCTTAAATAGATCAAGGTTATAAATTACAATACTAGAAATTAAAAATATATATTAAGCCACAAAGTACTTATAAAAATAATAAGTTTTGAATGCCAAAAAAAGATGAAATATTGTAAATTTTAAAAATTGTTATATTACTGAGAATTTATTGTTATGGTAATGATGGCACCAGCTTCTTCTATAACGTTTCTCTCACTGCTAGTTTAGTTTGTGTGAATATAACTGCGTGTATTGTCAATGGAGTATTTTGCTGCTCATAGAATGGTAATTAAAGTAAATGTTTTAAGGTTGAGTGAAGCATTGAATTTACTTCAGAAAAAATGTCATCTTCAACCATAAAAAATTGACAGCTAAAATTCTCAATTTATGCTTACTTCTCGCCATCCTGAGCTGTTATATGCATAGAATATTAATATTCATATGAAAAAATAATAGGTAATTGAATTACATGTTGTGATAATAAACGAATATATCAGTTTAGAATGAGTTCTTACAAACAATTGTGCAATAAAACATTTTCTGAGAGGTTTAAGCGCAATTAGTTATATAAATAAGCAGGATATATTATGTTTTCAAGCATTTAACAATTTTTTTAAATATCTGAAGTTCAATACAGCTTTGAGAATATTCATATATTCGATTTGGGTTCACTTTGAAATGAAAAAGTGGACTTCGCACACCTCTATAATATTCTAAACAAAATTTGCCAAACATTTTGGTTTCATGGCTGAATTATTTGAAAAGTCTTTTAGATTTAAAGGGAATCCAATAGGTGAACGTAAAAGAAGCATATTATTTTGGTTTGGGCATTGTTGAGTGGATCGAGTGACGAAGCAAATATATGAAGGTAGAGTGTGTGGATATAAAGGAAGCCATGTAAGAGGTGGCTAAATATTGTACACGAATGCGTGAAAAAGAGAAACATTAAGAGTTTTAAAATAAAAGAGTATGGATAAACAAAATTAGTGGTCTAAATTTCAAAAACCGAGGTAATACTGTATCTCTAGATCAAAATTATAGCAAAACAAATTAGTAATATTTTTACTTTACTCTAACAAACACAATGAAATGCACAAAATAAATATTAAATTTAAAAAACTAAATAACATTGAAATTTTATTGTAGTTGTAAACACTTGACAACTAAATTTAAAAGGTATTTTCGTGTTTTGCCTTTGGGGTGCAAATTTCATCTCCCAGGTAAAGATAATTTTGTTTCACTTTCTCCTGATTGAGGTAAATATTGTTTTTTGTTTTGACTGGGTGTTGGGAGAGACATTTAACTGATATTCATAATCATAACATAAATTTTTACGTAAAATAGCCGTATTACAGTTTTTTTAGACAAATATTTTATTTTTCATGTTGTTAATTTACTGTATCTTTTATTTCCAACATCTGCCGATTAGTTGGCTTATATAGCTATTAGAAGCTTAAGATTAAGTGTTGCTAATGAGCACACCAAAAATATTTATCTTTATTTCAACTCGTCTGCTGTTCCAAATAACGTTATTTTACTATATTTTACATGAATATATGATGATTTCTCATGAGAAATGAATAAAACATTTCTGTATACTGAATATTAATTTTATCTGAATAGTTGTTTGAATTGTGTGTATGATATAAACTTATTTTATTTAAATTGAAAAATAACACCTGGATACAGGAATCGAATCAGGGACCTTAGGCTTAGTACGCCATTGATCTTAATGACTGAGCTATCAGGAATCGTCCCATGCCCAGTGTAATTCTTCACTCATTTTAAGGCAGAGTCTGTGATGGACATACGGAAATCGTCGGCTACAAATGTGGGATCAATTAAGAATCACGAGCTGTCAGATAACGCAGCCACCATCGACTCTGTAGTTAGTCTCGTGTCCAGGTGTAATTTCTCACTTTAAAGAATATAATGTTTGGATGCGGTTATAACCGTAATTAACAAAAGTAATACCTTTGCTAATCCTTTATTTTATTTTGCTAATCACATTTTTTTTTAATTACATTAATTCGGTTGCTTCCAAAATCAAACACTTAAGAATAAAAATGTATGTCAAGGGATATTTAGCTAAAACATCTATATTATGATATATTGGCTTTCCTGCCATAAATTGCTTTCTAAGGCATTGAGCATTATCAGTTGAGTCATGATTTTTGCACCAGATTGGAGATTTTACATAATTGCAAGAACATTTATTCGTACAAGCCTTTAATAATAATGGTGTAGGCTTGTCAATTTAGCATTATATACATTTTAAGCCTACATAAAGAAATAGTATAGCTATTAAAACATATATTTATATATATTTTTTAACATTAGGAACTAAAAAAAATTCATTCATTCATAAACTTATCACACATTTGATTAATGACAATGATTTTGTCTTGTTTTAAATAGATATTTTTTTTTAATATAAATTAATTTCCAGCTAAATAAACTATCAAACTTTAGAAAATTGAGGATATACAAAAATATATTTTAATATAGCAATTTACACCCCCATCACACAAAAGATTGTTCTTGTATTTATGTAAGAAATTAATAAAAAACACATAATAATTATAGATTTTAAAATTATGTATTCATCTGCATGTTATACAATTGAAATGCATATATATAACTTTTTTTAGCACCATGTTCTGCTACCCGTTCGGGTTGTACATATATGTACTAATTACTCTAATGTGTTAAAGATGAGGGAGCTTGAATTTAGAGGAAGTATACTCTCACTTGGAGAGTGGAAAACCATTTTGGAAAAACCGCCCTCAATCACCCGACTGAGATTTGAACCCTGATCCCCCTGTCATTGGCAGCCTAGTCTTATCGCAAGAGTGATGCCTTAGTCCATGCGGCCACCAAAGCGGGCTATATATATTACTATTTTCTCATGTGTCAAACCATATTTTTCCTAAAAAATAAAATAACATTTAAGATATTGGGACCAGCATCATTTCAACAATAAACTGGAGGTTAAGGTTTGAATCTCAGCTGGGTACATTTCATATATATTATACCATCCTCACCCTTAACTAATTAGTATAATTAAATAAAACAGTTGGTTAGTAAGAAACAATATAAAAAAAAAGTTACTTAACACAAAGATTAGCTTACACGTATAAGAACCCTTAGAGTAAGAGCACAAAGGCAGCGGCACGAAGCGGTGTGATTGGTAGAGAACAACAGTAGACATAGCTTACGAGTCGTGACAGGCAGCGTCTTGAGATCGAGCGACGCAAGACAACTTTAGAACAAAGTAGTTGGTTTTAAACGAGTCCGACACCGTAGCTCAGTTGGTAGTGTGTCTGTCTACTAATCTAAGGGTCTCGGGTTTGATTGCCAGCATGGCCGAAAAATTTATCACTGGTGAACTGTGGGTTTACCCTTTCACACTGATAAATTAACATCCGGGGACTGGATGTTGTGCTGTCCTAGTCTTAAGTTAGATTGTAAGGCATACAAAGCTACGACAAGCTAGCAAGCGGTAGATGGACGTCAATCAAGCTCCTGATTGTCGAAGTATTTGCCAGGCCATTATTCGTTTGTGGTTTGCTTCTCTAAAACATCCTGGGACTTTACTGAGAATATAATTAAAGGTCGCGGTTAACATTGTTGTATACTGGACAAATTATGACCCATGTCTCCTTAGTTTGGGAAACAAATGGTAATATTTCCCATAATACTCTCTGTCTTGACATACATCATGTACCCATTCTCTCCATCCCTGTCCTTTCAAGATATTCCATTTAAAATGAGAATTTTTAACCAAGAAACATTTTAATTGATATTGACAAAGCCATTTTGTCAACTAGAGAAGTGCCTTCCCGGTTCACAATGATGTATGTGCGTTGCTTGCCTGATCGTTATCAGGTGTAAATGTCTCACATCATCGTGTCGTGATCACTTCGCCCCGCCTTTCTGCATGTTTGCTCTTACCCTTAGTTAGGAATTATAAGACTGGGTTGCAGTAATTTACAAACCAAAGAATTTGGAGCCCGTTATCTTGAGTTACTCATACCTTGTGCAATTGACATCACATTAATAAACATTTATGACACAGAGATAACATGTAAAACAACATGGAATGTATAAGTGTTGATATAAAAGTTCTCCAATTGTTCAACTTGGACTTACACAAATGTGAGATCAAGTACGCTTTTAATTTTGAATGCCCATCTTTTTATTTTAATTGAAACTAAACATGTAATACTTCTTAAAATATAGCATTGTACAAATGTTGTCTGCTTAAGGCGGCCACTTCGGTATGCGAGAAAGCATCAATCGATGTCAATGGCCCTCTTAATCTAAACTCTAGTTGAATATGTATGTCTATGGCTCCATTTTCATAAAACACCTTTATTATTTTATATGATGTTGAAATGATTCTCAAAATATTTTAAGTCGCAAACACACTTGACCTCAATGTTTAATCCAAATTTGACTCTATCACATTGCTAAGACTGTATGAAAGTTAGGGCAGTGTTTGTACAGGAATTAATAGAAATTTAAAGAGATCACACAACAAACATACAACATACAGCAACATTTAACAGTCGATATTGCATGGGGAATATTAACATACAAGTTTATTTTAATAGCTTTGTTTATATTGTCATCTCCGTTTACAATATAGTTCCATAAAATAGAATCTTGATCCTAACAGAGAAGTTTCTTGCTCTTCGTTGTAATAAAATCAAATAGTAAATTGTAACGCTAAAATTTATAGCCAAGTGTACTGTATAAATTATATTAGTCTCAAGAATTCTACATAATTTGTGCTTTCGCCAGTAAAATATGTAGGCCTATTTAAAACAAAACTTTAAGAAATAAACAATGTGAATCAATCACAGCGATAAAAAAAATTACAATTCAGAAAACAAAATAATCCCAGAATATTCCACAAAGACTGTTTAGATAAAACTAAAGACACATTTCATTACATACCTTCTACGGGGTGTATTTTAATTGGTACCAATTATTCTAGGAGTATATTCCCATCTACCCAACATTAAGAAAATTTCACATAAATATGGGTCTAAAAATGACTGGTTTTAGAGTTATTAAAGTTTTTCCCTCAAAGATGGAATGGATTGGTTGTGAGTTGTGCATTGAATGGCCTGTTTAGTCACCAGATTTGAACCCAATGGATTTTTAATATCTGGGGAAGCTTAAAGTCAACCTTCGCCATCAACACGTTGAACAAAAGACATTCACATTTTAGTGTGAACATTCCCCTCAACATCAAGAGAATAAAACTGTCTGAATAGCTTTACTGGAAAAACATTGCTAAGCTACTTTTTCATATTTAAATAATGCTTTGAATAAAAACCTGATTTCCACGTTTTTTGTGAAATCAACCTTAACTCTCTCTTTCTTTCTTTCTTTCTGGTTTTAAGGTTAAGCACAACTTAATAAATAACAACTGTATTAATAAACTATAAATAAAACTAAATTATCACGTATTACTAAATGTTCATGTACATTCACGTAATAGTAAAAACTATTACAAAGCCTATTCACAAAAAATATTTGTTTTATGTGAAAAATGAATAAACCTTTATTGTAGGAAATAAAGCGAACTTTAATTCTTTTAAGAACACATTTTATGGTAAGACCTACCGCAAGTGAGATATTCTTAAAATCTCAAAATAAAACGTTTTTCGTCGCCATTTTTCCAATATGACGCGAGTTCAACTCTGAGGAAATAGAAAATTTAGTATGTTACTTAGGGCAATTATATGTATGAACGCCACAAGTCTCACAACTGTTTGAACTATTGTTGGCAAACCCCGTTTTTAGCAAGAGTTGACTGGCTTTTGTCACAAATTAGGTAATTTCTTTAAACATGTGGGTAAATAATAAAGACTGTGAGGAAGATTTTCAAGATCATAGTTACCAAGACATCTCGTACTAAAATACTTAAAAGTAGATCTTGAATAAAGGTTTGTTATTTTGGAGGTAAAAGGAACTTTAATATTGGTATTAAAGCATACTTAAAATATATTATAAAGTAATATTAGTGTAATACTGTATTACAGTACTACAAATCTCACCAACATTTTATGTACCTACTTAAGTTTATTATAATGAAGTTTTACGCACAGCTCTATGTGTTGTGCTACAATAATTTAGATAAATTGTTCTTTAAAGATCATAATTTACATATATTGTTTTGTAAAGAACATGTAAAAATGTTGCCAGGGATCCACATAAACATTATTTTAATTATAACTAATAACTCATTGAACTCTTTCTCTCTCTCTTTCGAGCTAAGCAAATATAAATAACCATTATCTTAAAACACATATGTAAACTTTGATCAATCATTAGTAATGTTTGAATTCATCAATGCCACACTTAATTTGTACCAAGAAAGGATTGTCAAGGTATCTATAAAGTATGTCCATGTCAATAGAATATGTACCAAACTAAACTACCATAGATAAGTCGGATATGTAGAGGTCATTAAAGTTATCATCAAGGATTACAATAAAATTCTTAAGTCATAATAATAAACAAATGAAAGGTTCTCTTTTTTGTAGATGTTCTATTGATATTTCTAAACTTTACAGATCTGTGATAAAATATTGAAGTAAAATAAGGGTGCCCGATAATTTAAAAAATACTGAAAACTATCAGTATTAAATATTTACAAAATTGATTTCACTCACAATAAAACCTTAAATGCCTCATTCAATTCGCTTGTTACGTGCTCCTCAAGGATTAAAATGGAAAATATAGCTATAAGTAATATTGAATATGGAATAATTAATTTGGTTCAATTAACACAGTGTTTTTTTTTTAATGTTTAATATAAAATCATATTAATCAAAATTGGTAACATTACGATCATATAGTCCAGTGATTAGAGACCAAGTAAGAGATGGAGGAACAGATAGCAGCAAGTGTGCAAGTGAGAGGAGGAGAGTGCAGGAGGAAGAATCTGAAAGAAAATACTGGTATTTACTTAAGGATTTGGTGTGCATTTTGTACCACCTCAAGCATGTTTCATGGATACAAAAATACAACATAAGTACACCCCCCCCCCACCAAAAAAATACTATTAAAGTTCCCACAAAAACTTGTTAGCAATAATTCCAGTTAGACGTAAAGACTTAACCTTCTTATACTAATCGCTACATCTACATTTGAACAAGGACACGAACAAGAAAAATGAAAGAGTCGGGCACCCCCAGCCTTTTATACACCTTTCGTTGCTGAGCAAGAGCAAGGAAAGTAATTATTCTACACTTTGTACTTGTTCTTGAGCTCCAACACAGTCCACTCTGTGACGCCCTGCTCTGCAAGATCCTGCTGCCTGTTCTGGAGACTACTATTGAGTTTCTCCATGAGCTGACGACCTGTTGCTTTCTCCACCGAGCTTAGGAACTGTAGGCTAAGGCTGAACCTGAAACATGGTAATATATTGGCTCCCGTTTGCTAAGTAGGCCGCAAGCTTTAATCACATTGTGTTTAGGAGTCCACAATAATTAATGTATTTTTATTTTCAGCGCCGCGTCTTACTACCCGTCGGGTTATACGCCTATGTACGAATTGCTTAGGAATCAGGAAGGTTTAATTGAGAGGGAAGTGCACCCGCATTTTCGTGGAAGGAGAGTGGAAAACCATTTGGGGAAATCACCTGACTGGGATCAAACCCCGATTTCCCCGTCTTCGGCAGTCTAGTCCAACACGAGAGTAACGCGTTAGATGACGCAGCCACCAAAGCAGGTAATTATTGTATTGTTATGCATTAAGGAAATTTCCCATGTCCTAACAGAAAGTTATGTCTTATTTATAGTATGACTTCACAGGTTATTCTGACAGTGTTGATAATTACACTTTCTTTAGAGTCCATTATAAATACAGTAATATATTCTTTGACTTGTACAGCAATACAGTTAAGCCAAATATTGGTGAAGTAGTATCTGGTAAAACTCGTGCAGTACTCAGCATGGATGATAAACGTGTAATTTATTTGGGAGATCGGCAGATTCAGGTTAATAGTCCTGGCATATTGAGTGCTAGGTAAGAAATCATAACTCCATGGCATGAGCGTGCGATCGAGCTACACCAACTGGGCGCTCGCAGCCATTAGCGATAATAGTGCCAACATTTGTGGATTTAGGGTGTCGACCATGCGGCCATTGAAGCAAGTACTTCTTTATTCAAGTAGCTCCTCATTTGTCCTCATGAGGCTGAGTTTGACCTCGTTCCAACCAACTGCTTCACAGATATATTCTTGAAGTGCGAGAATCGAAACCAGGACTTTGGACCAATAGCCAGGAACTATGATTACCAGACAACAGAGGTGGCTGGTAAATAATTTTTGTTGAGATTTTTTTTTTATTCTTTAGAATAGTATATGAATACAATAATGACCTCTTCGCCTCCGAGAGTGCTTCTAGTAGTCCGACTACCAGCACAATATCACTGGTGTTGGGAGGGAATGCCAGTAGCGCCTGCAAGATCTCACCCAAGATCCCCACGGGGATTTCAACCCTTAGAAGATGTCCCATGGCTGCGGGGCCCATCTTCTTCAATAGTTGCAGTCGGTCGCAGATGTCCAACGGCCGCCATGCCTGGACAAACTCGGCAGTCGTGGCGGGCAACCGGTCGCCATCTTGGGGCTGCATACACAGGCAACATAGTTTAGTATAGGAATGATTGAAACACAAAGTATAATACAGTTTTCTAGAGGTAGTTTTAAGGTAGTGAAATCATTATTAAAATAGTTTGTGTTCAACAGCTTCAGCTAATGTTAAACCCGCTTCGGTGGTCACGTGGTCTAAGGCGCTACTCTTGTAGTAGGCTAGACAGCCGATAACAGGGAGATCGAGGTTTGAATCTCGGTCGGGTGTAATGAGGGCTAGGTTTTTCAATTTTCCCTCCACACAAATGCGGGTACACTTCCTTTAATATAACCTTCCTAATCCCTAAAACCATTAGCGTAATTAGTACATAAGCGTATAATATGAACGGGTAGTAAGATGCATTGCTAAAAAAAAAGTAATTAAAAAATATATAAAAGCTAATGTTAAGATTGTTAAAATGTTATTTCTTAAAATATTTCCCAACTACCTCCTAGTATTTGGATCAAATACTAGCAGGGTCTGAGTTTCTTAGTATTCTCATGGTGTGAAAGCAGTTGTATGTGAATAATTGGAATCTACTAACATTGCAGCAACACTTAGCTTAGGTAAAGTGCTTGAAAAGAGAATTGAAAAAAAGGAGGGTGCAATTAACAAAAAAGACCAAATTAACAGGTTTTCATTAGTACACAAATTTTTGAAGTATTCGAATTAATATCTTTAAAAAAAATGTTAAATAAAAAACAGCTATTTTATAATTTAATCTGAACTAAGTCATTTTGTTTGGTAAAAAATCTAAAAGTTTTTCTTATAACAAAGTCACAGGTTTGTAACTAAATAATTAAAGAACCTTTTCCTCTATTTATTTAAATAAACCTCAAAGTTCACTAATAAAACCACAACATAACACATCGTTATAAAAATTTTTATGGTACTCAGACTGGACTATCTCATCAAGGCTAGAGGTAGATCATGGTCACTTAGATACCGTTGTTGCCTGGTTTGTTAAATAAAAAAAATCAAGAAAGAGGCAATAACAGTAGGTCTATCTAAGTGACCATGATCTACCTCTAGCCATGCTACCATAGTCCATTTTGTGTTTTATTCTCTTCTGCTGAAGGAGGGGAGAGATATAACCCGAAAATTACATAATTATGTGTTTTATTGTGTTATAATTGTAAACTTTGAGGCCAACAGTTTTTCTGGTAAGTGTGTAGGCCTTGCCTTTTAACCCTTTATAGTTTAAAAGAGCCGTTGAGTGCCATTTTTTCTTGGTTTAAATAAGAAAATTGATTTTAAAAAAAATTTAACTCCACACCTGGAATAATCTTAGCAGAATTATCCACTTGATGTGAGCCAATAAATATATATATATATATATATATATATATATATATTCATTTTAAAGATTTGATCAATTATTTAAATATAATTAACAAAAATGTATACAACTTAAGTTTTTAACTTGATATAATAAACCACAATGAACTTTTAGTAGGAAAAAATGTAACTCTCTCTTATGTGCTTTTTCAAAAATGTTTACAAATCTTGTTTGAAGGGGTGGGTGATGTAAGTTATAGTTTGTTTGTTTTTTCTCGTCGTGCCTTACTACCCAATCACGTTGTACGCTAATGTAATAATTATTATGCTTATGGTTTTAGGGATGAGGAAGGCTTTATTTAGAGGACGTGTACCCAAATATCCATGGAAGGAGAGTGGAAAATCATTTTGGAAAAACCACCCTCGGTACACCCGACCGAGTTTCGAACCTCAATCTACCTGCCATCGGCAGTCTAGTCTACTGCAAGAATAGCGCCTTAGAACATGCACCCAGCAAAGCAAGTTTGAGTTTATTAAAAAAATAATACATACAATTATTCTAATTTTCAATACATGAAATGAGTGTACCTTGTTTAGTGGCTCAACAGGTGAAGAATTTTGTAACTAATATTACAGAAAAAAAAACATGAAAACAATGGAGACAAAATGGCTTTATATTAGTTTGGGTGGTAAGTAGAATTTGAAACTTAAAACCCAATTAATAGAAACACAACCTGTAAAATGTTAGAACTGACCCATCAATAGTTCCCAGGGATCTTAGCTACTGTCACAAAAATTGAGGCCACCATGAATAAACCATAATGACCTTGGTGTGTTCAAAATGCCTGCCATTTAAAACACACATTTTTAATAAATCTATGGCCACAGTTTAACCTGAACATTTGTCTGCTGGTAATGTTGCACCGTCATCTCCATATCTGAGCTGTTTCTTTTCTTGGCTGCCAGTGTGTTCCACACAGTGCCGCCACCTTTCTTTCCCGAAATACTGTTTAGTTTGTCTTGCTTATCTAATGGCTTCAGGTGGCAGGCCTTCACAATGTCTCTGAAATGGATTTAAAATATAAAAATAATGGATGTGAAATTTGTTATTAATAATCTTAGTAAGAGAGACTAAGAAAATGAAGGCCATGGGAATGAAGTTTGTGAGGAGGAAGTTAGCAGTCACGAGGAGAAACAAGATTAGGAATGAAGTTATCTGTGGAAGAGTGGGAGTACATGAGATAGTAGAGGAAGCAAGACTGAGATGGTATGGGCATGTAATGAGGATGTTGGAGTACATGAGATAGTAGAGGAAGCAAGACTGAGATGGTATGGTCAGGAAATGAGGATGTTGGAGTACATGAGACAGTGGAGGAAGCAAGACTGATTATCTGGACAGGTAATGAGAATGTTGGAGTACATGAGATAGTAGAGGAAGCAAGACTGATTATCTGGACAGGTAATGAGAACGTTGGAGTACTTCAGATAGTGGAGGAAGAAAAAGTGAGATGGTATGGGCATGTAATGAGGATGGAGAAAGAGAGGATGCCAAAGAAAATGATAGCAATAAAGTATGTAGGAAAAAGACTGCAAGGGAGGCCAAGAAAGAGATGGGAGGAGCAGCTAACAGAAAGTGTGCAAGTGAAAAGAGAATAATGGTGGAAGGATAGTGGAAGATGGAAACATTTTACTAAACTGACCCGGCCACATGCTAGAAACATTTTATGATGATGATAATGATGATGAATCCTATACATGCTTTTAAGTGTATATGATATAATATTTTTAATTTAGGAAAAGTACACCATGACTAAAGTATGAACATATTAGAAAAATCAGATGATTTTTTTTTTATATTAATCATCGTGTCTTACTACCTCTTTAGGTTAAATACATGCATATGACACTTATCTACTATAGTAGGATGTAGATGAGGAAGGAAGCATTTAAGAGGTAATCTACCCGCATTTGCATGAAAGGAGAGTGGGAAACCATTTAGGAAAACGGTAGACCCGACCTTTCTTCAGCAGGTCAGTTAAACATAAGGGTGATGCCTCAGACCATAAAGCCACCAAAGTGGGTCAGAATAAATGAGTTGCTATAACATGTATTACTATTATTATGTTCCTCGGAGGTACCTTGTTCAGTCCAAACTGCTATAATGCATTTATTTTAACTAAACATATTTTTAATAGTCAAAGTCTCTACCAAGTGTAATAAGAATGGTTGTTACTAAATATTTTTCCAGTTTCCTTCCACAACAATTTGAATCACATTTCCTCTAAATTCTACTTTTCTCGTCCTTATTCTAATAGTTTTCAGGCAAAAGTTGGGCTACAAGAGGTACCCGCCAGAATACATATAGAACTTCCAAACGGGCAGTCATAAGAAAATCAGGCTATATTTACAAATATACAGTGTTATTCCAATGCAGAAAAGAGAGTATTTCACTTTGTAAAGCTAGTGAGTGGTATTTGAAGCCGACTTGCCCAACTTTATAGTTATGATATTTTATCACTCGGTATAGGTAGGGATGTAGATAGAAGTATATTTATGAAGGGAATCTCTTCTGGCAGAGGAGGAAGGAAAAGATAATTTCTGTATTTTCTTGCCTAAGCAATGTATTGGGATATAATATATAATCCTTATTTAACTATGTCGACCTCAGTAGTCTAGGGGTTAACTGCTCGCCTCAGGACCCGATGTTTATGAGTTCAAACCCAGCCAAGGTCAACATATTTTTCTTGAGCGATAAAAATCCGTAGCACAACTTCCTTCGGAGTGGAAGTGAAACCGTCGGTCCCGTGTCGATTGTGACATGTAAAAGAATCCCTGGAAGGTATGTGAAAACACATCTCAAGGCAAAATTGGTATGCCCTTTCACTCTCGCTCATAGAAATTCAATGAGGAAGGCAAAAGGGAGTCTCCACACTTACTGAACTCCCCTAGGACATGGTATTTCTACCAGATGGTGCAAGCTGCACTAACCTGCCATGCCCAGCTATGGATGGAAATAAATCACATCCAACCAACTTTCGGGTTGTTGACTTAAGAATAAGATTTATCTGCATTAAATGTTAATATCACAGACAACAGGGCTTTGCTGAATTAATTAGCCTAGATATAATCTAAAAAGAAACTCAAATTGTAATTTCTCTATGAATGTTATTTAAACATTTTAATATGGGTCTGAGGTGGGGGTTATTAGTTTTAAAAAATATTGCTCTGATCTACATTTTAAGCATGTCACGCTTATTTTAGTTAGAGTACCTAAATTCGTCAAAAGTTGCGACTCTCTGTTCAACGGCACGCAGTTTGGCATCATTTTCTCTCCAGTAACGAGCATCGTCTTCTATCGCCGCTTGAAGCTCGGACTCTAACGCGGTAAAATCTATATTTTCATCATTGACACCAGCCATTTCCAAATCTAGTTCATGGTTAATTTATTCCTGTAAAAAAATATATATATTATCAAATGAGCCAACAACTAAATTTAAGTCATATAAATAGTTTGTTTGTGACTTATTTGTCATATATTTCTTTGATCTGTGTTAAGCTTAGTCTACTTACAAGTTTACATATGCAAAAAATATTTTGTATTTATGTACTGTAGTTCTAGTAACTTATGTATGGTACTGTACAACTACTTCCTTCTGTGTTGTAACCACACTGTATTTACTCATTTGAATTCATTTTATCATTGTAACTATTACTGAAATCAACTTAAATGCAAATAAATTAAAGTTTAATCAATAGGTTCTTATTCAAATAGGCCTACGCACTGAAGAACAAAATTAACTTTTATTTGGCTCAACTAGTAATTTACTATGACAGCACTTTGCTCATTGAACTCACAAGCTATTCCATTTTTTTCTTTCATGTGCAGAATTGCACTATACAGATCTTAAATAGATCAGATAATCAGTTGAACAAAAACTACAATAATATCTAATAAACACCCAACAGCAAAGAAGTTGTTTTCTGTAGTTTATACACACATTTTTTCCCTCCCTTAATTTAATCAACGCATTCAATACCAAGTTTATTTATTATTGATACCATTAATTTAAGGGAGTATTGGGAGGTTAGTTTGGAAGAAATACATCTTCATTAGAGTAGATAAAACAAGGGCAACCACATCAATACAGAAATAGGATAGGGAGAATCATAGATATATTATGTAGAGGAGATGGGGAAAATCGCAGCCCACAGAAATATGCTGAAGAGATAAGAAAAGCACAATAATATGGATGAAAAAACTAGGCTACATGATTGGAAATGAAAAATAAAAAATGGTGCCATGCCTAAGTTTGTAAACACTGCCAATCTACTATATTGTGAACTTGATGTCTTAAAACTATGTACATATACAAGTGATGTATTTTAAATGTATTTTAAATTTTAAGATAAAATTTATGTTAGTGAACCAATTGGCTTTATGAACACCTATTGATAAGGAATAAACAATTATTTATGTCACTGCGATTTTTATCAAATTACTAAAATGGGCTACAGTCATAAATTAATCTGATTAATTAATTAATCTTAAATTAATTGTATGAACCAAATTTTATTTTTTTAAATCTCATGTATGAAATGAATTGGTCTAACTTATAGTGTGATAGTATGTACCATATTATATAATTTATATAAATCAATAGCAATTTTAGGGTAGGAGGCCACTAAATATTACCTTAGTGTAAATTAAACAGGATTTTTTTTAGAATTTCTACATTTATTTATTTCAAACAATCCACAGGTATATTCATCCTTCCATAGTAGGGAACTTGTATATAGCAGACAGCTTATCTATGGCTTGGTTGACAGTGACTTGTTGACATTTTGAGGATAATATCTATCTAGGGTTGATGTTGTCTGCTAGAGGTATACGCTAGAGAAAATAAATACCACCAGAAGCGCTCCTAACACGTACTTTCAATAAAGTTAGTATAACTAAAATAAAGGGCCTGGATATGCACTTTATGGTTGAAACGGTCAAAAGCATCTTAAATTTATAAATATAGCTTAGGAAAATTGTGCTCTAGAGAAGTATTTTTCTAACAACTTTAATAATAGCAATCAGTGGCCCTAACCTGATACCAAATTTGAAAATAAAATTTAATACGATCGAATCTATTAAGTAGTCAACCTTTCATTACATTTAAAACGTTTTTGAAACAGTGTGGATTATAGAGGATAAATATTTCTCTGTAAATTTCACTCATCCATTTTTGGTCGCACAAATCCTCAGAAATTGTAGCAAATATGTATCCTTAATTTTTACAGTGACCTTACAACGGTAATATTCTTTAGAGGCCTAGTAAAAAAAATAGCATCTCAGAGAAAACTAATATAAACCAGAGCAAAATAGCAAATCATTCCAGAGAAAACCAATATAAACTAGAGCTGAAAACTAAACTACTCCAGAGGGAAAAACTCTACAGAAAACCAGCATAGACCAGAATAAAATTCCATGGCATTCCGGATACAACTTACATAGAATAGAAAAGTCTATTGCAAACCGGACCAGTTCAAAACAAAATACCAGAGTATTGCATTGTAAACCAAATAATAAATAGAGCATGCCAAAGGAATAAATAATCATACAATAAACCTGAGCCTCATAAAGAATCAGACTAAGAGCAAAGGCATAGTATAAGAATAACTCTGTCGGGCCTTTGTCTGATTGTAGTAGGCGTACAGTATTTCTGTGTGTACACTGGCATCACGCAGTTTTACACTCACTACTAGAACAATAGGTAGCTCGACATATTTTGAAAATATACTGTATTTATTATTTAGTTTAACTCGTTTATGTGCATGGATAATTTTATTTACTTTGTGCTTGTGCTACTATCTCTGAGCTGATATTTTGATTTAAGCAAGCTTTATATTTTGTCTCTGACATTACCATTACATAATTTGGTTATTTGATCTATGACTTGTTTGTCAACAAATGTCGAAGTACAAAGTAGCAAAAAACGCGAACATATTTGGAAGATATAGTAAAGTATGTTTTTGGATGCCTATCTTGAATTGTTTACTTCACCATCTGATGTATTATTTTAATGATGTTATTACATTATATTAGCTTATTAATGTTTAGCAACTATGCTTTTTGGAGCCATTAATCTTAGTGGCCGTATCCGAATAGTCAAGTACACTTGACTTGACGCAGACTTCATGCAGACTCGATAAAATTACACTTTACACCCACTTGAGATCGAAAACTGCAACAGACTTTTCGAACGGCAATTACCCTTTACACGCCCTTGAGTCTGCAGTGCTGCTTCCTACCCGTGATCTTAGAAACTATTTTAAACGCCATCTATAATCAGGGAATGAAAACGAATACATCGTTTTAATATCCAAACCCACTTCTTTTCACTAGACATTTCCAACACAACACAAAAAACACTACGACATGAGCAGTAAGGGTATAGTTAAAATAGTTTATCATAGATAGCAGATTACACATCACAGATCACATTACTCTAGCAGACGAAAAATTAAACAGTTGCCAGTCAAACTCCGCATCGACGGCGTGTCAAGGGTAACTTGCCGTCACACTTGGTCTCAAGGGCTTGTGCAGGGTGCAGCGGCTCACTTCGTGACTATTCGGACGGTTGCTCACTCGATCACGTGATTGCCAATGCAATTATCGAGTGAGCGTCAAGGGTCGACGGCGCGTGAAGTAGACTATTCGGATACAGCCAGTATGTTTGCATTTATACCAACAGCCCTCAGATCAATTTCCATTTTAAATGTGCATTGCTTGTATATTTTCATTACTTGTTATATTTTTTATCTTTATGTTATCCGCTTTCACATAATACTAAAAACAGTAGAATTTGATAAGCTAGTAACTTATCAAATAAAATAGGTTTCAATGTCACTCATCTTCGAGTTTGTAGGTAATATAATGTATGGGGATGGTACAAATCTTGAGAGAGATCACTTTAATATATTATGGGTTGAAAGAGTTGTTAATAATGCTTAAGCACCTTATCATGTAATACCCTGTATTTCTCTTAAGATACCAAATTATTAAAAATGCTATTGTTATTCTATAATAGTATAGCCTAATCATAAAACCGATACATATATACTTTGATATCCTTTTCGCCATTATAAACTGGGAAAATATTATTTTACTAGTTTTCTCCCTTAAAATATCAAATAGATAAGTTTAAGGACTTGCTGTAATTTTATTTATGTTTAAAACCACTAAAGAATTTAGATCCTTGTTCAATCTTGATGTTTACCTCGGTGATCTTGGGGTACAGTGCTCGCCTCGGAACCCGATGTTCGAGGGTTCAAACCGAGCCGTGGTCGACGGATTTTCCTTGAGCGATATATTAAATCCGTAGCACAACTTCCTTCGGAGGGGAAGTAAATCCGTCAGTCCTGTGTTGATTGTGGCAAGTAAAAGAACCCTGGAAGGTATGTTAAAATACCTTTCCCGGCAAAATTGGCAGGCCCTTTTGTTCTCGCTCATAGAAATTATTGTGTGCTGATATAATCAGTCGGTTCAGAAAGTGCCTGTTAAATACCTTCTAATAAATGAATTAATTCCTGATAACCATTCTTTGATACCTACATCTTAAGTAATTTTCAAACCATGTCAACACAGACTTTTCTCTTTGGAAAAGCTTTAATTTATTAACTAATATTTGTTGATCAACTGTATCGAATGCTTTAGTCAAATCAATAAGAGATCTAAAACACCCCACCGAACTCAATAAAACTTGGAAGTATTTGATCCCCATCTCTTAAGTTATTTGATCCATATAAACCCTAACTCTTTGTTTTCCAGGAAAATGTCTCCTCCACTGGCAAGATTGTTGTGCCTTCACTACCAATGTTCCTCGTTGAGTCAAGATCAGTCGATACGTTAAATTCTAGACAGAGTTCTCAAGCTGACGCATCCGTATCCAATAATGGATTAGTTTTAAAGCATTTGGCCAAGTCTTCCAAGAAGGTATATTCTTGTATTGTAGTTTATTTTATTACATTAGTTAAAAAAAAACACAAAGTTTGTGTGGCACCTCAAAATAGAAAGAATATACGGTAAATAAACATACAAACATGTCACAGACAAAGGATGTAAAGTTAAAGATAGCCCTACTTATTTTCAAATTTAAGCTGAAGGTTATTAGTTTTAAAATTGATATTTTTGTTTGCATGAATAGGCATGCTTAAGATAATAAAGTATTGTAATCAAATAGGACTGACACAGGCCTAACATATGTTATTAGAAACCCAATAGTTCATTGTCCTGCTCGTCTGGTTTCACTTAGAGCAGCTATATCATTGTCATATTTCTCAATTCACGTGCACAATTGCTGTTCGTCTTTGTGGTCGATTTTCATTGTCATTGTCCATTAAAGTGCGGATGTTCCAGGAAACAAAATTCATATTTGTTTTGTTTCGACGGCATAAGGTGTACCCTCTCTATGCAGTAATCCAGTCGGGCGGTATTTGTCTGACTATGTTTAGGGGCCTTTTATTCCCCCTCCCCATTTAGGGTGAGCAGAGTGGGTCCTGAATAGGCCTGCTCAGTCATGAACGCAGCACATGGGTTGCTCTACAGCCTGTCCTCAAGCAAGACGGCGATCACACATTCGTCACCTACATGCCAGTTTGTTACTAGGGCTCCTAGACTACACAGTCCTGCCCCCGTCTTAACTCCCCAATCACTGCAGGACTTGATAGTTAATTCATGTTGTCCTTTGGAAGATGCCTGTGCGTGATATCTTTTCATGTGGAAATGTTGCTGCACATCAACAATCACACGATCCTTGGCAGGATCAGAACATATGCCCATTGTCATAGAGACTACGAGAACTGGAGATTCTGAGACTGTTACAGCCTTCATCCGCCTTCCCGACCGTTAGAGCTGAGTCTCCTAATTACATCCTATCTCTATCTTGAGCTAGTTCTATCCAGTCCACCTTATTACACATATCTCTTTCTGGTCCTTTCTAATATTACCCTTCCATCTGCATCTAGGTCTTCCCATCGGGTTTACCAGGTCATTACTCTGAAGTCTGAACGCAGTTGTTGATTCTTTCATTCAAGCTGCATTTCCTGCTTTTGTAATCTACGAGATTTTATCAACCTATCATTGTCTTGTGATGAGTACAGGGTATGTAACTCATCATTATGTAACCTCCTCACATTTTGGACCCATATCTTCTAAACACTTTGTTTTCAAACACCCTAAATTTGTTTTCTTTGTAAGTTAAAAGACCATGTTACACACCCATAGAGAACAACCGGTAAATATTGTTTTGTATATTCTGAGTTTTACATTTCTTAAATACAGGCGAGATTTTCAACAACTTACTCACTAAGTCATATCATGCATTTCCAGGCCATAATTTTTACCTAATTTCCACTCTATATCGTTATTGTAGTTTAAAATTATTCCTAAATATTTGAATTCATCAGCATCTTTACTAATATCTAACAAATCTAAATCATCTGCACTTCTAATATCTGCAATGTACATTAAGAAATCTTAGGAACTCCAAAAGTTTGCCTTTTTTTTTTAACAAAAGAAAATCCAAAATACGAAAGTTATTAAAGAAATTCCCCTTTCATCAAGGACTTTAATTTAATGTTCTAATTTTTAAATATTAAACACACTGTTCTCTTTCTTGGGATTTATATAAATAAATTTAATCCAATTTGAAACAATTATAAAGTATGAACTGTCCCCCATGACATTGAATCCTTCCATCTATTTACAGACCTTTATCTGAAGGCTGTTATTGGAAAGGAAGAGTTAACCCTAATATAGTACGTATAATGAAACTAACCTTCATGGATTGCCACACTGACAGCCGAGTGGAAAGCACCGTCAGTCAGAGTTGAGTCGAGAGCGTTGCGGCGATGAGGTGTTGGTTCACGATGGTTCTCGGCGTAAACACCGCCACCACCGGCACAAGTCTCCCCAGTCAACCAGTAAACTAGAACGCAACATGAGGGGTGGTGGCGAACACGAGATATCGGAAGAGATTGCGTCTGACGGGTGAGACTAACTCCTTGGTCTTGCTATGAAATTAAGATAGTGAAGGGTACTTTCTTATGGTTTTGTAAATTGCCAGTAATAATTCATCGCTCATGTTTGTGAAATAGTCTTCAATTGGTGCTTATTGTATCCCGTAAAATTGCTGTTTACATTAACTTTCATATTACCCGCCTTTCGGATGGCGTATTGAGGTAACCGCCAGTTGTGTTATGAATTTCAGACCACACTGAGGACCGGGGAGATCGAGTTCGAATCTGGTCGGGTGATTGGGGATGAGTGTTTTCCATAAATGGTTTTTCACATCTCCCTCTCACGCAATGATTGCGGGTTCAAACTTCTCTAAGTAAACCTTCCCATTTCTGCTAATCATTAGTGTAATTATTACATTAATGCGTATATAACCTCAGTGGTAGTAAGACGCCAGTAAAATTTTACATATTAGACAGATATTTTTCATCTCCTAACATACTACTGCGATATTTTATCTATGTGCAAACCATTTACACATTTGTGGTAATGAAAGCCAAATTACACTTTGTTTTATTTTGGGTACTGAGTGTGACTTCACCAACTTTTTCTTTTTTATGTACTTATGACTTGTGAGAAATCTCCTTCCAATAAGAGTAAAGCTTCTAGTACATACTACTTTTGTTTACACATTTAGTGATAATGGATAAACCAGTACAGTCTTATGTAAGTCACAGAGAAAAAATATTTTAGGATCTTTGCACAATTTGATATAGGCAATCATCATCATCATATCATCATGACTCTTTACAGATTGTGGTTGGGTCATTTAGTAAAATGCATCCATCTTCCTCCTTTAATTATTTCCATTCTTCTCCTTTACCTGGCACACTTATGCTATCTTCTCCTCCCATCTCTTTATTGGCTTCCCTCGCCATCTTTTTCCTACATACTTTATCTAGCCATCATTCTCTTTGGTATTGTCTCCTTTTCCATCCTCATTACATGCCCATACCATCTCAGTCTCGCTTCCTCTACTATCTCATGTACTCCAACATACCTCATTACATGCCATACCATCTCAGTCTTGCTTCCTCTACTATCTCATGTACTCCAACATCCTCATTACATGCCCATACCATCTCAGTTCTTGCTTCCTCTACTATCTCATGTACTCCAACATCCCATATATGCCATACCATCTCAGTCTTGCTTCCTCTACTATCTCATATACTCCAACATCCTCATTACATGCCCATACCATCTCAGTCTCGCTTCCTCTACTATCTCATGTACTCCAACATACTCATTACATGCCCATACCATCTCAGTCTTGCTTCCTCTACTATCTCATGTACTCCAACATCCTCATTACATGTCCATACCATCTCAGCCTTGCTTCCTCTACTATCTCATGTACTCCAACATCCTCATTACATGTCCATACCATCTCAGTCTTGTTTCCTCTACTATCTCATGTACTCCAACATCCTCATTACATGCCCATACCATCTCAGTCTTGTTTCCTCTACTATCTCATGTACTCCAACATCCTCATTACATGTCCATACCATCTCAGTCTTGCTTCCTCTACTATCTCATGAACTTCATGTACTCCTACTCTTTCCCAGATAACTTCATTCCTAATCTTGTTTCTCCTAGTGACAGCTAACATGCACCTCACAAACTTTATTCCCATGGCCTCCACTCACTGTCCGTTTTTCTTCTGCTTTTATGATTTTAAATGCAATACCCGACAAATAGTTTCCAAGCTTTGGACCTACCACTGAATGGTCAAAAAAAAACTTTGTATTTTTTTCTATTTATATATTTATCTCATGATTTATTTACTAAAATATTTTATTAGGGGGGTCGGTTAGGTAAATATCATTGAAAATAATTTCTGTGGATTGTTGAAACTTGTTTCAGGCATCTCCATGAAGTTATGTCATGTGGAATTAGGGAAAAAAAAGCTAATTTTCTCACACAAAACATAAATAATCTTGTTATCTATTCATTTATATGTCTATCCGTGTGAAAAAGTGTCTCTGTTAGATTTAAAACATTCAAAAAGAAGATCTATTGGGGTGTTATGAAATAAATTCTAACTGGGCGTCATGTATATATCTGTATATCTTTTATAACCTAATAATATTGAATATTTCCATGTTTGGTGTTAAAGGTTCAACTCTCCGAGTATTTCACATCACATGACCCAGCACACCACCACTGAGCCATCTTCGCGACAGCTCCTAGTTTCTCAAACAAGTTTAGACTCAGGTTACCAGCGCAGTAAGTAACTAATAAATAAGGGCTGTGTGAAGTCCACTTTTTTAATTCGAAGCGAAGTTGAATCAAATAATATGAGATATTTTCAAATCTGAATCGAAGTTAGAATATTTAAAAAAATTGTTTCATGGTGGATAAAAATTATTATACTTTGCATAACTAAATAAATTTAGGTATTATGTATAATTTACAAAATGCTTTATTTAAAACATAGGGCCTAATTAATATATATCATTTTAAAACCATATATTAAGTTATTACAAAATGTAATTGAATTATTTTAGATTTTTCTTATGCAAACATTAATTTTGTGATGGAAATAACGATAGAAAAAAATGTGTTTCTCAACTTTAATTTTTTTTTTGCAAAGCTTCGTAATTGTCGAATTTTTGCACACTCCTATAATCAACAGCATTTGATGAACCTCATTTAATGATTAAACCTAATTATGATAAGTCATTAAACAATTGGCCTCCCTTAAAGTTACATTGATCCATCTACCAATGGATGATCCATTAAAAATGACACTTCGATGCCATCATGGTGATAAATTGTGCAAGTGAAATAAAAACTTATTGCTAAATACTAAAGTGGTTTAACCATATCCATTAAATAATTTTATACCTCACATCCAATTAACAATAATTGATCCTTTTGACAATTTTCTTTTTCTTCTGGAATAGATTAAAATCATTAAAAGAGTTTAAATTTTCCTAACTAATAAAACCAATAATATCTCAGGTTGTTTCATTACTGAATTCATCATCATAATCAACTGTTTCCAGCCTGTGGCCGGGTCAGTATAGTAAAATGCCTCCACTATTCTTCCACTATTCTTCCACCATTCTTCCTCTTTTAATTCCTTGATATAGGCATGTAATGAGGGGGGGAAAAGAGAGAATGGCAAAGAAAACGTTGGAAATGAAGTATGAAGGAAAAATACTGCAAAGGAGGACAAGAAAGAGATGAGGGAGTAGATAACAGAAAGTATCCATTATATTATATCATGCTAAATGTACTAATTACTCTAATGGTTTTAGGGATTAGGGAGGCTATATTTACAGGAAGTGTACCCACATTCGCATAAAAGGAGAGTGGGAAAACCATTTTTTAAAAACCACCTTCATTACACTCGACCGAGATTTGAACCTCGATCTCCCCATTATTGGCAGTTTAGTCTACTTCGAGAGTAGCGTGTTAGACCACGCAGCCACCGAAGCGGGCTACTTACTGTTTTATAAATGTAAAAGCTGTAATTCATCCGTGATGTATTAATGATAATATACTGTATAGACATGCTCATATCACATACAGTAGTGATCTTTGGTAGCAAATAGAATAAAACTGTAAACTATTGTATAATATGAACTATTACAATGGAACCTGACTAATTCGAACTTTCGTAGTTCGAAATCTTCTTTAATTCGAATTTTTTACCCGGTCCCGTGAATTTTATATTAAAACAATGTTAAAAAAAATTGTGGATAATTTGAATTTCGTTTTGGTTATTTTGAACTTTTCGTAAGTTGTAATGTACTGTGTAATATGGTTTTCATACTTCTAGTTGTGACGCTGTGGTGTTTTATTTTTGTAAACAGGGCAGGCGACGTTGGAATGTGGTTAGTACCCTTCTTCACGACCCTCCCCCTCTCACCCATACGTCTTTGTTTACATGTACAGTTCTTTACTCGGTTAGTCAAGGTCGAACCTCTCAACAACGGGTTCCATGCACTGTTCTTAGTGACGTAGCGAGATTCTTGTGACGTGCAAGTTTATTTTATTTTGTTTTGTTTAGTTTTTGTTTGATTTTTGTTTAGTTTTAGTTTAGTTTTAGTACATACTGTACAGTAGTGTTTGTGAAAGTGATTCAATTTTCCAGTCAATAAATCAATTAGAATCATACACTATGACTAAGGGACTTAAATCAGGAAAACAGATTAAAATCTCTGACTTTTTAAAGAAATTGTGAACAGATTATGTCCAAATACCTTAAATAAAGTTTTTGGGTTTGGTTGCAAACTTAACTGTGTTTCTTTTCAATTCGTTTTAATAAACTTATTTAATTAAAATTTTTGCATAGTTTGAATTTTTTCCTGGTCCCTTCAAGTTCGAATTATCCAGGTTCCACTGTAACAGAGATTACATATGTTCTCAGTTCATGAGTTTAAAACATGTTTTTAAGTAAAACATGTGATTTACTTTTAAGCTGTTATTGGTTTGGAACATGTTAGGCTATAAGAAAGAGGGATACGAACTAATAGTATGTCAGACATAATTCAGTGCTAGTGAAATGTTTGTTGCGTGTTCTACAGTTTGTTCCTGTCGTTCATTTCTCTTCTTCGACACATGCAACTACAATATACTAAGAATTTGAATCTTTGTTTGATTGCGCTAGCTGCTACCGATGAAATGATGCACAGAAAAGATGAACACATCAAGACTCTCCAGTCGAAACTGTCCGCGCTTAAGAGAGGCAATGAAGAGCTCGAGAAGGAGCGAGATAGTTTGAGGAACCAATTGGAAACACTCAAGCACCACTACGCCAGCCAGAAACAAATCTCAGAATCCGAGAGCGGAAAGCTTGCGGCATTAGAGGAGCAAAACCGTGGGTTGGTTGAGGATGTGACTATGCTGAAAAACTTGGTTTATCGGCTGAACGTTGCACTAGAAAAGTACCAGCAGAGGTTCCATAAGAAAGGCCTAGCGGGGGATGCCGGGGAAGTGAGGCAATCGTCCGGTGATTTGGAGGTAAATTTACCAACTATAGTATAGTCGTCAATCCGACACCTTAGCTCAGTCAATAGCTTGTTTGCCTACTGAGAAATGGGTCCCGGGTTTGATTCTCAGCAAGGCCGAAATAAATTATTATATTATAGTTATTTATATTACTTTAGGAACTAAAATTACTTGTAAAATGTTTTATTACACAATTTTTGTAATATTTTGTGTTACTTTGATAAATCAAGTTTTTATCACATGAAATTCAATTTCTTCAGATTTTTCCCTTTAAATATTAATTTGTATTGTACAAAATACTCATAATGGCTATAATTGAACATAAATGAAGTAATCTTGCCCTCTAGATTTTTATTGGCGAAGCTTCAAAGCCAGTTCATTTGTTTCGAAGCAAAGTCAAAGCTGATGTTTGTTTCAAAGCCAAGTCAAAGTTTCGAAGCTTTGCACACCCCCTATCATATTTATATTTCCTCTTACTTTATGTTCATAAATTTTTCCAAGATTTGGATTTCGATTCGAATTCGGGATTCAAAATAAATTGTAAATTTGGATTCAAAAAACAGTGGTTTCCACCCAAATCTAATGTTTTTAAAACATATGTGTCTTAAGCAGTGATAAAACTAGAATATTGGGATTTTCTATTAAAAAAATTATGAACCTCCAAAGTTGAAACTTGCGAATTTGTGGTCACACTCCACTCCCTTCTCGCATAATTTATTAAACATGTATCTCCATGGATGATTGTTTCGCCGCATTAGAAGGAAGCGGACGCCCTGTGGACAAACCTCAACAAAACAGCACTAGTACCTCTTCTGGATGCCTATTCTGAGACCATCAAAGAAAAGGACGATCTCATCCACAACTACGAAGTGGACCTGAACAAATTTGTGGCCAACTGTAAACAAATAGTGGCCGAAAACGAAAGTCTGCATCAAGAACTTGAGGACACCAAGAAGAAGGTTTGTGTTAAATCATGTATTATTTTGCATCAAAGACAAGTTTAACTCCTAAAATCCATCAAGCCATATATTTACCACATACCGGTTTGTTAGGCCTGTCGTTGTTTCATATGCCTTATAATCTAACTTATCACTAGCACAGGCACAATATCCAGTCCCCGGTCGTTAATTTATCAATGTTAAAAGGGAAAATCCATAGTGTCATCAATGATAAATTTTTGGCCATGCCGAGAATTTAACCCAGGACCCTTAGCTCAGTAGGCAAACAGGCTACCGACTGAGCCAAGGTATCGGACCCCAAAAATCTTATTTTTGAGTTATTTATACCACTCGATTGAATCACTATCAAGGCTGTAGTTTTGGTTTCCTCTTTACATAATATTGTATATAATATTAGAATATTTTGTGTAATAGTTTATAATATTGTAACACATAACTTTTAGAATGTTAAAGTCATTAGATTAAACCAAGACTAAAAAAATTAATTTCAAAAACCTGATTTTGTACAGAGGTAAAAATTTATAACTCACAATATCTCGAAACTTATTTTTTGAAGTTATCTTACCTTTGAACAATTATACGACCGATTATTATATTCACTTTTCCAAATGACCAAATAATTTAATAAACTTGATGCAACTAATGGAGTACACAAGGCTTTGTTGTTTTTTTCCTACAAATAAAATTATTAACCGAACAAACTTATACATATATTTCACATGTGTGTTCCAGAATGAAACTTTGTTGTCAGAATGGAAGGTTTTGGATCAAGACTCTGCATTGACACAAGAGCAAAACCAACTATTGACAGGTCAGCTACAGCTACAAAAGGACAAGCTGCAGGATCTTACACTATCCTGTCAGGAAAAAAGTAAGTCACTGTCAAGGATGTGTATTCAGGATTGCCTCTTAGTGTGCGCCAGGATTTCACGGCGTGTCACGTTGAATGAGTTAGATTAATTTAGGTCTCCCCTCTCTCTTCGAATTACACGCTAATGCCGAGCTACCTGTCACGACCCTTGTGTTTACAGTTGTGTCGCTAACATCGGAGTGTGACTCTCTGAAGGAAAGGTACCATCAATGTCGGGGAGAGCTGCTGGCAGCCCAGGGGCAGCTTTCTGTCCTCAGAGAGGAGTATGACAGTGTCAAAAAGGACTCTGGGAACAAGGTTCCCTTTTCTGTCCATACAGCTGCCGTCAGTGAGTGTAGGAGGTCAGTTACCACAGCAAGGCATGTTATCTTTGTTTGGAGAATGAGTCTTGGAAGAATAGACAAACTGTAGGTTTACATTTTAACATAAACACATATAAAACTCCTCATAAAATAAAAACATTTTCTTGGCTCGTTTAAACCTTTCTTCAGCACATTCTTGTTGAACACTGACTAAACTATTAAATTAAGTTGGTCAATAGAGTTTATTTCCTGAAGTTTCTTGTTCAAATGCAAGATTGATGCTTTGGTTAGTGCATATAAATAATGTGTTAAATAATGGAACTCTCAACATAAAGAACAAACTTAGGAATTAAACAAATTGGATGTGAATACTTAATAAATATCTAATTCATTTCCTGCTTTGTAACGGAGTCAGCTGTGCTCCAAAAACTACATTATTCTATGGTTTTTCTGTAAGCCTCCTCTTCCTTCGTCTTAAATTAATCCACACTTTAGAGTATTCATAAGAAATAACGAATGCACCTTCTTTATTTTAATTTGACGAGCCCATGGCTACATTAAATTATTCACAACATCACACAAGAACTAAAAACATTTTAATCAGCTCCTGAAAATATTCCTAAGTTTCATCAACTGTTTCCGGTCCGTAGTAATATCAGTTTAAAGTAAGATGCCCTCTATATTTCTCTTCTTGAAACTATCACTGTGAATGATAACTAAAACATATTTTAATTTTCTCCAGTGTTTTGTTTATAATTTGTGCTTTTATGCTTTGAAGTAAATATGAATTCTTATACTAACTGTTTATATCAGTAAAATGTGTACACCTCATTTAAACATATTGCACCATTTTGAGTAGAATCTGGATACCTAACATAGTGTTTATTTGTCAGGCTGTTGGACGAGTTGAAACTGAAATATGAGACGGAGAGAAGTCAACTGAGCAATCAGGTGATTGCATTGCAGAGGGACAAGCCGGAATTAGAGGCAAAGTTGGCAAGTTTGGGAGCCGATAAGAAACAGCAACACTCGCAGGTGGCCGCATTGGAGCGCTTGCTCAAGTATGTTATTTTGCACTCTGTCCTCTTTTGATTTCGATAAGTCACATTTTTTCCTTGCTTTTTCTTCTTTGTGGGCTTTACCTGCTGTTGGCTGTTGCCGCGGAGTGAGTAGCTATGTACTGAACTTGTGTCAACACAGCGTTGGCTGTTGCCGAGGAGTGAGTAGCTATGTACTGAACTTGTGTCAACACAGCGTTGGCTGTTGCCGCAGAGTGAATATCTACGAACTGATCTTGTACCAACACATTGTTGGCTGTTGCCGCGGAGTGAGTAGCTATGTACTGAACTTGTGTCAGCACAGCATTGGGTGTTGCCGCGGAGTGAGTAGCTATGTACTGAACTTGTGTCAACACAGCGTTGGCTGTTGCCGCGGAGTGAGTACCTATGTACTGAACTTGTGTCAACACAGCGTTGGCTGTTGCCGCGGAGTGAGTACCTATGAACTGAACTTGTGTCGCATACTATTGGCCGTTGCCGCGGAGTCAGTACATATGTACTGAACTTGTGTCAAAACAGTGTTGGCTGTTGCCGCGGAGTCATTACATACACACTGAACTTGTATCTACACAAGTTTTAAAATGCATGTAATCTCTGGATGAATTTGTAATGTTTGTTTTGTGTGCTGTCTCCAGACATACTCAACAGCGATGTGAGGACCTACAAAGTCAACTTGTGACAGCGCAGGTGTCAAGGGACGCCTCCAAGCGCCAGCTTCAGAAGGCCATGTCATTCGCAGAGGAGCTGGTTGCAGAGCAGGAGAGGCTGCTTCGGCAACTTCACGCTAAACAAGAGGAGACGGACAGTATGGCACGACTAGGCACCACCATTGTTTGTCGGATGGGCTCCCTCAAGACCAAACTAAAGGTATTACCTACTAACTCAGACAAACACAAACTAATAATTACATTTATAAACATTCTTTCAAAATTAATAATACTTAGCACTGTGTCTTACTACCCGTTCAGGTTATACGCTTAACTACTAATGGGTTAGGAATTGGGAAAGTGTAATATAGAGGAAGTTAACCCGCATTTGTGTGGAGGGAGAGTGGAAAACTATTTAGAAAAAAACACCCTAAGGGCATTAGCTAACTACGCCACTGATGCGAGCCTTTCAAAATTAATTTACCAATTATATGACTAATAAATTCCACTCTATATATACACGCCCTATTCAATATTCTGCTTTTAAATTCGAAATCATTTGATTCAAAAGAAAATGTTCACAAAACATATGGATAGTATAGATATGATGTTTTTTGGTTCAGAACGTACAGAAGGGAGCATGGCATGAGTTGGAAGTGATTGAGCGTCGCATTAAACAGCAAGAGAGTGGTCTAGAACACACTAAGGAGGAATACCACCGAGAAGTTGGCAGGTTGCGCAACCTCATCAAACAGAAGGAGGCCATCATTGGGACTTTGCAACGGGAGAAATGGTAAGCTTTATTCATTCGACCTTATCGGCCGATATTGGCACATTCGACCAAGGATGATCGGTTTTTTTTTATCATGAAGATATTTTATGCCGATAATTCAAAATCTATAGATATATTTTAAATTCTCAAGTCATGAAAATATAATTCATAGTTCAAACAAAAATATTTAAATACAGTCTCTTGCATGCAAACACGTATTTTTCAACCCTGCGTTAAATATTTTATTTCATAATAAACAGCAAATCCAACATTCTAAACAAAATAAACCATTCAATTTTATTTACCTTGGTGCTTGTCTCAAATTATGAAATACTTGATAAATATATTAGAGATAAAGATTTCCTCAAATAACAAAGTTAAACACTCAAAAACAATATTAGGTGGGCCATCATGAAATAAAAAGGTGACAAAATTAGATAATTCTTGTTTTTTAGTATTATTACTGTCAACTTTTGTAATATTGCAACAAAAAAAATACTATAACGGTATCGGTTACCGGCATTATTGGCAACAAATTATCGGTATCAGCAATATCTGCAAAAGGGCTTATTGGCTCAGCCCTAATAATTAGATTTATAAAGAAATGTTTGTATGTAGAATTTTTTTTTTTTTTTTCATTCACCTAACATGAAAGTTCTTATTACTTACTATCTGCAACCACTAAATCACTTGTTGTCACTTGCTTGCGATCTATTTGACGAATAAATCTTTGGACCCATCCAAACTCAAACCAAAGTTTCTCAGAGGGTTTTGGATATTGTTTTAAGTACAACACTCCTTTAATAAGGATTAATAACTGTATCCACAGTTTAAGCTAATGCCTTAAATATAAATTGTGGTTTACTTTTATGCTGAATAAACATGCTTATTTAAACTTTTAGTCTTGATTTGCAGCAGTAGAAATAAACCACACCTTTTTTTCTTTTCTACACCTATCTTTTACCTAATATATTGCTTTAAGGTAAATTTCTTTTCGCTTTTTGAGGTACAGTAAAGGTGGATAGAAAACTAATATTAGGGAATGAACACAATATTGTTATAATGAAGATAACACAGTTCACACTTTACATTGCTGTCATTGGAAAAAGAGTTATGGGCTGCTTCTTTAAGAAAATCGCTTGTCACCGTCCAATCCCCTGAACTAGGTTTCATTCTATCGAAACTCATCAGGAGGGTGTGTGGAAATGTACAATGCAACTTCCTAGTAAATTGGTAAAGAATCCTAGGACACTTTCTATCCACCTTTCTTGTTCCTTCTTCTAAACACTTATAGTAAAATACCTCAAAGAGTGAAACGAGGTTTTCCATAAATAGATATATTTCTTACCTAAGCAGTATAAATTGAATGTGATAAGTAAGCGTTAGGTGTGGCAAGGAGATAGGTATGGATTATTTATACCTCTCTTGATGTTGTATGAGCTGTAGCTATACTAAAAACATGTGGTGTTAAAGTGTTTTTATCTGTGTTGGTGCAGTAAGACGCAAGAGGACTTGGAGGTAGTATGGAGAGCTGCGACGTCGGAAGACCTGTGCATCAAAGACCGTCTTAAAAAAGTTAACATCCTTTTGCCGGCAAAAGACTCGCATCTTTACTTGAACAGCACCAGTGAGTCCAAGTAAGACCTTGGCTCTTTGGCTGGTACCTAGGAGCTCACGCGAGAACACATACCTGTCAAAATAAATGTCTTGCAGTTTTATTTATCCTCATCAAGAGGGTCGGGTTTAACTTAATAGGGATGCTCTAAGTTCATTTTCTCAATTCCGAGTAAAGCCGAACCAAATTACCGTGTATGAAATATTTCCAAAATTTAATCTAAGTTTGGATATATTTTTAAATGTTTTATGTTGGGGAAAACAAAATATTATGATGGAAATATTTATAAAGATATAGGTACAAAATATTTTATTGCATAGAATATTTAAAATATCGCAACATGAGATTCCATCATTGTAGATTTTTATCGGGTGAACATTAATGTGTATTTTAGCTTTCAATCTTTTTATTAGCGAAGTTTTGTAGTCATTGAAGTTAAAAAAAATTTAAGGGATGCCAAAGCTGAGGAATTTTAAAAGTAAAGTTGAAGTGTTTTACACTCTTAACCCTTTGAGTGCCAACGTCGCTCAGAGCGATGCACGAAATATCTGCTAAACTTGCCAGCGTCGCTCACAGCGATCCCTCGTTTTCGAGCTCTTAGTTCAGTATTAAGTCAACAGATAGAGTAGATTTTATTTCCATTGCATTCTCGTATGTTCAAGCTACTTTTATTTGTCTTTGCGATATATTGAACCTGAAAATTATTTTATAACTTTTTACTTTATGAGTTTTATCTTTGGCCTTGTTTGTAAACATGGCTACTAAGAGGAAAGCTGTGATTCAAGACACAGAAATACTTGCAATATTTATTGACAGCTCAACCCAGAGTGATCAATTTGTTTGTCATTCTGAAAGCACTGATTCTGAATTTGTAAATAATGAAACTGAACAGGAATTTTATTCTAGTGAAATTGAAAGATTGGATCAAGTAGGAGTGGCAGATGACATTGATGACACAAGTGTGAATACTAGTTATTCCTAAAGGGATGAAATAAATTTTGAAGATCAGGATAATCCACCCCAACCTCTTCATATTTATGCGAAAGTACCAGGTTTGAAGTCCTCTCACCGTCCCCTCCTGATTCCAACCCAATTATTTATTATAGACTTTGTTTTACTATAACCCTGCTAAAGTTGATGGTCACTGAAACAGCTGCTATGCATAACCCAATTTTAGCGTAAAATCTAAAGTTATTTTTTTTGTAAACTTTGTTATTTACTCGGTATGTTCTTTTCAGTGATTTATTCTATTTCAAGCTATTTAAATTTTCAATGCTTAAAAATTAATGTTAAATAAAACAGTAAAAATTTTTTTTTTAAATATCTTGGCTAGTGATTTTTTTATTATATTTAAAAATTAAAAAAGTATATGTATAATTATATCATCGGATTGGCAAGCATGTTAGCTAGTTTATGTAAAAATTTGAGTGCAAGAAGTTCATAGACTAATGAGTTATTAAAATTTAAACAAACTCCTGCATTTTTCAGGAAAATAGCTTGGCACTTTTAGCACGTTTTTTTGTCATTTCTCTTGGCACTCAAAGGGTTAAAGCTTTCAAGCCTCAACTCATGTTACCATGTGGGCATGTTAAACATCATGTCAACTAAACATAATATAATATTATTTTGGTCATATTTAAATCTTACTATCCCGCTATGTTAATACTGTATATATTTTTTAAATACTTTTTAACAGTTTTGTTTGTGAAACCTGCGTTAGTGACTTTGTGTTGTCATACATTTAAACACTAATGGGGAATGCAGGTTAACTTTACTAAGAAGTAATTTTCTTTAATCATCAATTGTTACACACACATTAAAATGTTTTTATTTATTTACCTAATGTAATGTTTGTTCCTTATTTTTGTGATATTTAATTTTAGTAGTAAACATTTTTACAATTAAAACTTTTATTGTTCTCTTTAATTTAAGAAAACCTTTGCACATTATTTTTACTTTTGATATTGTGGGGGGTATGCGATATTTATTTTATGTACGTTTAATGCGGTCTAGTGGTCAGAGTTTCTGGTTACAGATCCAGAGGTCCCGGGTTTAACCCCCCAGCGCTTCCAAAATTTATATTTGAAAAATGGGGTCTAAAACTGGGTAAAACTAGGCCTCGTGAGGGCATTTCCTTTTACACATTTCCCACTTCCAACTTCTTCGTGCTTTCACAGTTACATATTGTTTGAAATTTTTGAAAGTAATCCGTTTTCACATAATGAAACGCATAGAGGTATATGAGACTACATGCTTGAAGAATTTGAAAAATAATTCAACAGTTGATTTCTTTGTTAGCTCTAGGTCTGTTGTTTAATATGAGTGGGGAAGAATATGAACTTTGAGCCGCTATTTTTTCTACATCTGTTCTCACACCTTCCTTGACCATTCATTAGAATTTATAGTGCTAATGGGGGCATTCTTCTCTTAACTTGCCTTACAAACACAGGTACCAATATTAGTTTTTGAACTTTGAAATCGCCTGTTTGAAATAATTGTCAGGAACTCTGATATTTAAGCTCATTGGTGAGGAACTAAACTGTAAAACTTATCGTTTCCTTTGGTATTTGACGCGCTAAGACTCGTCTGGTTCTGAGTAGTACATCATGTGAGTTTGTTTTGAAAGACATATAAAAGTAAAATTTGTAATTTTGGGAAGGGAATACTTTTAGTATAATGAGTTGGTTTGATAGTTCTTACTTAATTTAAGAACATGTAAAATTAAATTTAAACCATATCCGTCCAAACACACAAATTTCTCCTTGTGATAGACTAGTGAGATTTGATTGCCTTTTAATGGAGTAATGTATCTAGTATTCAAGTGTCATCTAAGGCTATGTTCATACTTGCAGCGACCTGGTCATCGTGACAAGAAAGCCATCAAATAAAGGCTTGTTTTATACGCAGGTGCCTTACTAGGCGACAACGGCCTGGTCGCTAACATGAACCACTTCAGGTCTCTCATGTAAATAACATTGCCGGCGTTCCTGCGACCAGGTCACAAGTATGGCCGTGGCATTGGAATAAATAGAACTATATTAATATATTATTGAAAAGATTAATCAATATAATATGTAAATGTTAAGTAGCTGTTGTTATACAGAATATACAAATGTTAGAAATAATCAATATAATGGGTGTGCAAATAGTGTTATTTTAATTACAAATATGAAATGCTAAACTTTCAAATCAAAAATGGATTTGAGTGTGACATTTGTATTGGGGTCATGCAGTTTAAGGCATTAGGTCTACAATATAATTCATTCCTTTGAAAAGATGTACTTTTTTTTTTTTTTTTTAATTAGCTATCCCAACTCTTCATATTAAGCTGTTAATAAATAATTTTGTAGTAAACATTCTAATGGAAAAATAACATTTTGTGTCTATTAAAAACCTAAAAATCTTGGCCTTAAAATTCAGTTTCATTCTTTCTTAATCCCTTGGAGTTGCTAGTAGCTTTATGTCAACAATATACACAAAAACAAGTATAGATTTTATTAGTTAAGTTTCAAATATGAATAGTTTGGAAGTTGATATTCTAAGCTATTTGAATATTCACTCCCCCCCCCCCCCCTTAGAAAATATACTCTATTTAGTGTAGAAAAAATATAAAGTAAACCTTATATTTCCCCCAAATCAATAGATTCATTAAATTCTTTACACTTATCGGAACAAGACAAAAAATTTTAAACTTAATTGCATATACTATTTCTTCCCCCCTACCCCCCCCCCCCCCCCCCCAGATCCGTTTTAGTGGCCCGTAGTATAGGTGTCACTCTCGCAATAGACTGGAGTGCCAAATACAGGGAGATTGGGGTTCGATCTCGGTCAAGTGCACAGAGTGGTTTTGGGGTTCGATCTCGGAAAGTGCACCAAGAGTGTTTTTTCCTAAATTGTTTTTCTCCTCCTTCCTTGTAAAGGCGGTTGGGGTGGACTTCCTATGAATTAATCCTACCTAATCCCTAACAAATTAGAGTGATTAGTACAAATGCATGTGACCCGAACAGGTCATAAGATGCGGTGCTGAAAAAGAATTGCTCGAGGCTTATCTTTCAGATTTTTCCATTTTCTTTTGACATTATTTATAATGTAAAAGATTTGTAAAATATATTTGATGTATCGTCAAGCTACATCATATTTCTTTTATATAAATAAATCGTACAGTGTAAAACTGCCCTTAAAGGACATATACAGTTGTAAGTCTAGCAGTTTATTTAAAGAGCTACAGCAAATAAATTGTCGAGTTTAAGTATAGTTATTCTTTCATCCTCTAACCATTAAAGAAAAAAAATAACTTCAAACTCAATAGTCTAGAACCTATTTTCATCGTGTTCGTTGTTGTGGGGAGGTGAAAGAGATAGGGGGCCATAATTCCTGCATTCAGGGCTGTCTGTACCATAGATTTATTTTGGAGAAGGGGGTGGGGTCCTCCCTACCTGTTGGGACTGAAACCAATGGTGAAGTCCCAACAGGAAATGCAAAGATTTATTTATAAAATTTTATAACTTTTTTTTTAATTCTACCTGCTTAGTACAATCAATTTAAATTAATTTTAGAATATTTCACAGCATTGACACCTCTTCGTTAATAATAAAGGGAAATTTATAAATTGCATAAAAAATGAATGGTTATTCCTGTGAAATTTTTTTTATAAAAAAGACACACATAACGTAAGAAATATTGAGGGAGGGGGGCTTTTTTTTTTTGCTTTGCTTACAGCAGGGGTGCGGGGGTTGTCAAAATATAACCTGTATGGGAAAAAAAGGCTTCAGACCGAAACATGTCTTGGTCAAATTTATACGAATGGTTGTACCAACAAAACAAATCTTATTGCTAACACTAACAGTGTCTTTTTTTCGTAAATGTTTAAGGACTAAGCAAAGTGCAGTTTTAAAAAATAGTTCCATGAAAAGCAAGATACCCTGGGAGAAGACATAGTTTCTAATGTGACCTTGAAACTATAAAACTACTCTCGGTCTGGTGGTTCTGTGAAGCAACGACCTTGACACATTATAGTGTCCACACATCTTGTATGTGATGTGCCTTTGTTGGGAAATCTGTACACATCATTATTTTTTTTTGTATTGTAATCAACATTATTTACAACCTTGTATTGTGTTCATGAGCATGCAAGTTGCGTTAGTTAAAATGACCACGGAATCTTTATTTAGTGTTTAATTTGAGGGTACAATATTTATTTGGTATGTCCTAGTGCCAGCACCTTATACCAATTAACTTTGGAACATAATGAGACCCGCTTCGGTGGCCGCATGGTCTAACGCGTTACTCTCGCAGTAGAAATAAAATGTATTAAATTGTCTAAGTGGGTGTCTTAGACAATATTAATGTCATTAACAAAAAGTAAAAACATTGGTAGTAACACCTTCAGGGTGGAAGGGGGGTGGGAGGAATACAATAAATAATGAAAACTTTGACTGAAATGAGACAGAAACTGTAGTGAAGTCAACACAAGACACAAAGACTGACAGAAATGGCCGAGTCGAGACAAGTCTTGAATTTACAGCCTAAGCGTGTGCCGTGTGTCGCTGATGGGGGTGCCAACTGGAATACAAAAGGGGCAGTATCAATGCCCTCCTTCCCCCCTGAGAATATGTTTCAATTTCTTTTTAACAATTACAATTAATTAAAAACAAAAACGAATCAATCTTTTATTTTACAAGTTTTCCCTTTGAAAAACAAACATAATAAATTACAATTCCAACCGTCAGCCAGCCTAGAAACAGGATCTCAAGCCTACATTAACCACTACCCTTGAAATATCCATCAACACGGTTTCTAAAATAGATAAATACTTTGGTCTGGTTCCCCCCCCCCTTTTTTTATTTTAGTGGGGGCACTCACGCTGCACACACCTGTGAGCAACAGGAATGGTTTTTTTGCTTGGACGTGACATATTTATTATGAAAGCATTTGGTGCTCTTTCCTTTAAAATCACGTTTAATCAGTCGGCTAAATCTAGCAGCGTCTGACGCGACTGGACTCTTTTTGGTGTGAAATTAGCCTAAAGCTACATGCTAGTGTAGCAAACTCTGAGAGTCAATTTTCAAATTATTTGGTCAAATTGAGGCTCACATGTATTCTTACAAAACCTATCATAAAGAATATTTTGTAAAGCTTCGTCGTGTATGATATTTTAATTAACTACTACATGTTATATTTTGAAAATAATATATATTTTTAACATCGCGTCTTACTAGCCGTTAGAGTTATATGCTAATGGTTTTAGGGACTAGGGAGGTTATATTTATGTATAGTAAGTGCACCCGCATTTGTTTAGAGGGAGAGTGTGAAACCATTTTGGAAAAACCACCCTCATTATACCCAACTAAGATGCGAACCTCGATCTCCCTATCATCGGCAGTCTAGTCTACTGTGAGATTAGCACATTAGACCATGCAGCCGCCAAGGTGGTTTTTTTGGAATCTTGATTTCATTTTCTTACAGCTGCGTCTAACTTGAACAAGTACTAAGATGTGGTGTAAAAAATTCCTACAGTTTTTTTTAGGTATAACAATAACTTTAATTGCATAACACAACATTAAATCTACTTTTTAATATTGTGTCATAAAGCAGATAATCATCAGGTGCTAATTTTAAGAATGTCCTTAACAATACAGCATTGTTCTATTATGGTTATTTCCAGTGGTGACGTAATTCTTGACTGTTGTAACAAGAATCTACCTGTCACATTCGCTTGGAAAGTCCTTGTTTCTTTTTTAAATATTTTAAAAAAAATTATGAGAGTAAGACCAAATTTAGACTTTAAAAACAAAATTAACTAAAGCAATAAATAGTTTTAATACTGCTAATTTTTGTCATTGAAACATCAACTATTGCTTTTCTAGATTTAAAATGGTATTTGGATGGAAATTAGAAAGTTTATTATGTTGTTAAATTGGGATCAGCATGCAAATAGTAAATATTATAAGTGTTTGTAATGTTAAAATAATTTATAAAATAATATTGTTATATTAATATAGTAAATAAAGTTATCAAATGAAATTTGGTGTCCTGACTACATATTTGTTGGGTTTTTTCCCTCGGGGGATTTTTTTTTTAAAAAGATTAGCAGGTCATATGTAAAACAGTTAGGTAATAGGGTTTTGAGTATTGACAGGCACGCAGACCAAATGTTAGAATCGTCTAATCTTGCTTGCCAACAGACATGGACTGGGACATCAGGAAATATCCCGGTGGGTTCAGTTTGATTTGGACTGCTGCAACTATTTTAGATTAAAATAAACATATCCATTAAATTAATTATTTTATTACATTTTAAACAAAAGTTCCATTGAGAAACTCTTAAGAGTGCCAGAATACATAATTTGTGAAGATATACGATGGCATTAAATGTAAAACCAACCATTTCTCAAGTCAAATGTAAAAGCATTTGTTTAGTGCAGTGTTGTCTAACTGGCAGCTCGTGGGTCAAATTCGGTCCGCGCTCACTGAAAATGTGGCCATCACAGTTTCTTGGAAAAAAATTAAAGGGAAACCCTCGGTGGTTGATGTGAAATAGTTATTGATGCAAATAAAAATATTTATTCACAAAACTCATGATTTCATTTTACTATGCATTTATTTGATTAATAAAAATATTATAAATAGCTTATACATTTATAATGATAAGTTGTTTTGGGAAAGTGTGCATGCATGAATATTTCTTAATATATTTATGAGAGGTTAATAAACTTTTTAAATAAAGAGAAAAAGTTTTGACAAAATTCCAGGACACCCTTTGACAGATATTCAAGATCTGTTGATATTAGCATGTGAAAAACTAAACTCTCTGTTACTACTGGAGAAATATTTGATTTATTTTGGTCAGAAAAATTACAATTCTGTAAAAACTGTAAAAAATACTCGTGCTCCCTTCTGCCGCACCTCAAGGGGAAATACCCTCATTACATCAGGCTGTGTTTCTAAACCGCGATAAATCAAACCAGAAGATCTTGGCATTACATCCACATGAACACCTATTTGGGCAATTATTTATTTTACGATATGATTACATTAAAAAATAGTATGTTTCTTGCACTATCATAATACCTATCCAGGATATCCGTATTTAACCTCACCACTATGCCAGGAATAGGTCGAATAGACTCAGCACTTTCTGTCCAGGATTTCAACCCTATTACCGTGGAATAGACTTTCCTTATCCCACATATCCACCGGTGTGGATTATTTTTTCCAATCGATGGTTGAACTCTTGGTCAAGCAAGGCATGTCCATGTTTACTCTGACCTAAGAGACATTAATTATATCACTCTACATGTAAATTAATGTTTCACTTTGCATATTAAATCTTTCTGACGTAATCACCCTTAGTATAAAGCGTCCCCTGCGGGCCTGACAATTTGGGTGTGGCGCGGGAATACCTCTCATTTATAATTTACTATCGTCGCCAAGACAAACTGGATCAAAACCGTGACAAGTGATATTTATGATTAGTGAAGAAAAATAATTAACATTAAAATTACCCGCTTCAATGTCTGCATGGTGTAAGGGGGCGGCAGGATCGAGCGAGCGACTAAAATATAAAATAGAACACATTGGTTGTAATGAGAGGTGGCCAGACTGAGCGAGCGACTAAAATATAAAATAGAACTCATTGGTTGTAATGAGAGGTGGCCAGACTGGAGCGGACTGAGGCGCGCACGCTTGAAAAAGTATAAATGATTCTATTTTTTCGAGCGAGACGGCGCTCGACCCAGTACAGTCTGGTTTACAGGCGCTAGGAAATATTGTATGTTGGTTCATTGAGTGCTAGGAAAACTTCTCATTTTGACATTTTTATTACTATCGATAGGCATTAGCACACTTGCTACTAACGGCCTAATTTAATTGGTAAGATCATAAACCATACCTTATATATATATATATATATATATATATATGTAAAACTGATATGTTAAAATACTTCAAATTATCAAAGTAGGCCTTTACAAATAAGAATCACCATTAGCGTGGAGAGAGGATGAGAAAACCACAACAATAAATCACTTGTTAAACCACCCTCAGTTCACTGAGCCAAGATTCGTAGCCTCCTCGTCAACAACTATCTAGAGCTATCTGCTAATCACGCGCTCGCTCGATCGCACGCTCGCCAGTTTGGCCACCCAGTCGCTTGCGCGCTCGCTCGCACGCATGTCAGTCTGTCCGAACCCTAACGCGCTACTCTCGTGGTAAGCTAGACTGCTGATGACGGGTAGATCGAGTTTCTAATCTCAATCGGTGTACTAAAGGTTTTTTTTTCCAAAACTGTTTTCCACTCTCGCTCCATGCAAATGCGAGTACACTCAATCTAAAAAAATGAATATACCTTCCTCATCACTAATATCACTAGTGTAATTAGTACTTAAGCGTATAACCAAAACGAGTAGTAAGACGCGGTACTAAACAAAAATTACAAATCACTGAAAGTTTACACACTATCATTATGTTGTTATATATCAAATGGCATGAATAAGAAACATAGGAAAATGACGACCGGACAGGGATTCAAACCCTGACCTTCCAGTTTGATGTGTCGGAAGTTCAGGGTTCGATTCCCTGTCCAGGTGTTATTTTTCTATATTTACAAGATCACTTCATCAAAATATCTGAAAAGACATGTTTGCTTAAACTCGGAAATTGTTTGGAATAAATATGAAATAACACCAAAAAAAACAAGATTTTTAAAACAAAATGTAAACAAAAATAAAATCATTTTAACAAGGTTTTGTTAATTTTTCACCATTTCGTATTACTACTTTTTTTATTTAGCACCGCGTCTTACTACCCGTTCGGGTTATACGCTTAAGTACTAATTACACTAATGGATTAGGAATTGGAAAAGTTGAATTTATAGGAAGTAAACCCGCATTTGCGTGGAGGGAGAGTGGAAAACCATTTAGGAAAAACCACCCCAGTTCACCCGACCAAGTTTCGAACCTCGATCTCCCCGTCCTCGGTGGTCAGGCTCAACACGACTAGCGAGTTAGCCAACTATGCCACCGAGGCGGTTTCGTATACTACTAATCAGAAAATATAATTTTTGAGCTTGTATTCTAAGCAGTGGTGAATATATTTCCAGTATTTTTCTTGCCATCAACCAAGTTTTCAGTTCTAGTGTATGTACATTTTCTTTAAACTGTACCTTCCCTATTCCTATCATTACCCCCCTACCCCCTCAGTATGAATATGAATATTAAGACGAAGAGTGCACAAAAAAAAACTGACTTTCAGCATTTGTGGTAAAACCAATTATAACTGTAACATTCCACATGCGATCAATTAGTTTTTCAAAACCAATTCTCTGGACAGTTTTAAGTGGGGGAACTTCCTCTTGATGTAATAAATATTCTGCCTTGTTGTAATATTCTGTGACAGGTTTTTCTGAATCGTCCTTAAAATGTAGATGGTGTAACAGTAATCAAGGATGTAGTTCTTGTTGCTTGACAGGAAATATATATCTTTCAACCAAATAACGCCATTCTGAAATGTAGCTTCGGGCTCGATAGGATGTTTAACCACCTAACCCAACCTAACAGGTTTACTATCTAAGTTAGGCATCACCCGAGACAAAATAGAAGTGGATTTTTATTGCACTCCGAATTTACAGTAATATGTGTTAGAACCTGCTTCGGTGATCGCAAAGTCTAAGGCGGCACTATCAAAATATACGACTATAGATAACAGGAAGATTGGGGCTAGGTTTTTCCTAGATGGTTTTCCACTCTCCCTCCGTGTGAATGTGGGTACACCTCCTCTAAATCCAACCTGCCTCATCTCTAACACATTAGCGTAATTAGTACCTATGCATATAACCTGAACCTTTAGTAAGACGCGGTGCTCAAAAAGAAAAAAAAATTTTCAAAAGTTTGAACATTTCATAAATCTTTATTTGAAAAAGACATTATTATACCACTATAAAGCCTCATGGTTGACTCACTCACTCACTCACTCACTCACTCACTCACTCACACACTCACTCACTGACATTAATGTTTACCCACTTCCAGATGAGCTAGAAACTTGAAATTTGGCAAACTTATAGCTTATAGCCTCTAATCGACGGGAAAATTCCATAAAGTTAAAAATTTTGATTTTCAACCCCCAAAAAAAATTCTAAATGGCGGAGCAACTTTAAAGTCTGTGCGGACCTTTTTTTTTGGAGGTATCTTGTGGCTAAACGGTAAGACCTATTAAAAAATTAATTGCTCCAGCAGCTACGGATTTTTCGAGATAGAGCTAGAATTTTTGATTTTGTGTAAATTTTGCACATTTTCCACACTTTTTTAATTTTCTGACACTTTTATGGAACAGCTAGAATCATAAAATTTGGCAGGCATATTGGCACATCCAATTGCCATTAGCGTGCCAAATTTGATGACTGGGGGTTTGGGGGCGGAGCTCCCAATGAGCAAAGCACGTTAGTTTACTATATAGTCACATTGTTTAAGCGTTAATAATTTTTTCATCCTAAATGTTTTTGAACATAATATCCAAGGCCTCCATAAAAAATAGTTTTCTTTTTTTCACCGCCTTAATTCAATTTAAAATGCTGTGTAGATTTTGCACATTTGATGACAGTTAAAAAATAGGTTGAAAACTAAATTGCAAAATTTATTTTCAAAGTATAATTTAAAAAATCTGAGTTGAAGAACTTCCACAATATTTAAATATTTACAAAGCACGTCTCATTTTTTTCAAATTAGTGACATTCTACTATGTGTTTGTATATTACTTAAATGAATCAAAAGTTGTAGACAGCCTTAATGAATTCATCTCTCTTTTTTTTTTATTCTTTTTTTCATGATGTCATTATTATTTTTAGAAGTTTTGTTATGTCGCATTGCTTTGTATACTCAATTTATTCACCTGTGTTTGTGTTGGTAGGATATGTGTGTGTGTGTGTGTGTGTGTGTGTGTGTGTGTGTGTGTGAGGTGACCTCATTCATCACAGGTGTAACACACATCTCTGCATGCATGATATTTCCAGTTCATAGACTAAACTATTTTTATTACCTTTTCCCTCTCTTTTGTTTAATCATATTAACATATATCATGTCAATTAAAAAGATCTGCTTCGATGGCCGTGTGATCTAACACGCAACTCTCGTGTTGGACTAGACTTCTGGTGACAAGGAGATTGAGGTTCGAATCTCGGTCGGATGTACTGAGGGTGGTTTTACCGAAATGGTTTTACACTCTCTCTCCCCACGCAAATGCTGGTACACTCCCTCTAAATATAACCTTATTAATCCCTATAAATCATTAGCGTAATTAGTATATAAGTGTATAAACCGAACAGGTAGTAAGACGCAATGCTAAAAAAAAAATACTCTAAAACCATAATTTTATACCAATTTTACACAATGTAAGCAAACTGAATGTTAATGAAGTGCTTTGAGTTCTTGGCATATTCGATTGTGGTCCAGTGTTCGGTTCCTATACATTTAATTTATATTTTTAATAGATTTTTTTGGTTCCTCGATAATCGACAAATTTATCAATAATTTTTGTCAAAAATCTGAACATTTTTGGTTAAGTATTGATTAGTGTATTCAAAAACGAGTTGGGGTGATACAGCGTAGTCAAAATTTTTCAAATCAATACACTCTACTTCTTTTTAAAAGGACTAAGAGTAGTTTGAAGAAAAAAAAAACACACGGTAATGTAAGCCTACTTGTTAAGGATTTGCATTTTAAAATTTCACTTTAAAATTTTATATTTGTCACTAAACAACACAGTAACAGTTTGGTAAGCTTATAACCCACACGGGTAGTAAGACGCAGTACGAAAAAAAATGTTTTTAACACTCTAAACTAAGTCACTAAGTACTTACTAAACTACAACATGAATTTAATTGTTAAAGGGTAAAGGTTCACCTGGATCAATTCATAAATTAGTGTTGAGCAGAAGCATAGCTATATTTGATGGCGCCCCTTGGAAATTGTTGTTTAAAATTAGAATTAAGTTTTATATTGGTACTCAAAACTGGTTACTAGTTTTAATACCGTTTACAAAACAATTAGAAAAATAAATCACATTTTTATTGTTAAAAAAATTGAAAATTGTATTTGTTGCTAATATTTCTAATAGATCTGCCTTCCAAGGCACGTGCCTTAGCTGTCTCACCCTAATTACGCTATTGCTTTGTTTTGCGGTCTCATTATTAGGCTACTGATAACATTGAGGAGTGGAGAAGAATCTATATCAATAAAATTAAGAGTTTGTTTGTCTGTCATGAGCTTTGCGCGATATTTATCGCAAGCTAAAGGTCTGAAATTTAAAAATTACTAGCCCCTTTGAACAAACATGTGCACCTCAAAGCCGGAATTTTAAAATAAAATTAGGATCAGAAATATTTTTTTTACTAATTAAAAACTGAGACGAAAGAAACAAAATGAAGAGAAAAAATAATTTCCTGTCTGTTTGAAGAAAAGAAAAGCGTGGCCAGGGGTAACCACGCAATCCATTGCTATGTAATTATGTACTAATTATGCCAATGAGTTCAGGATGAGTAAGGTTGAATTTAGAGGAATTGTACTCGCACTTGCGTTGAGGTAGATTGGAAAACCATTTTGAAAAGAAAAAAAATCTCGGTACACCCGACCGAGATTCAAACCCCGATCTCGCCTGTCATGGTCAATCTAGTCTATTGCGAGAGTGACGCCCTATACCATGCGGCCACCGAAGCGGGGTTCTAGGTTCAAGTTAGTTTATAAGTCGTTTGTTGATATAATCAATCGGCTCAGAAAGTGTAAGTTACCTACGGTCCGTTCCATTCGTACAAGTGATCTATGTAACCCGCGACCTTATTCAACTATCGATAGTGATTGACACGCCAAGCAACTTACTAATGAGATATTACGGGACAGTACAACTAGTAATCGGCTCCGTGGTGTAAGTGGTCAGTGCACCTGGCTGCGAGTCTAGGGATAACGGGTTCGATTCCCGGCTCGTACCATGGGTGTTTTTTTTCCCCCCGAAAGGGGAATCACCCCAACATTTAGGGTTTGGTTAGTCAGGTTTAGGTGTTTCCACTGGTTCCACACCTTCATACTTACCATCACTATCATACTCACTATCACCATCACCTTATCTCATCGGGAGATGGAAAGATCCTCCACGGAAAGGATGTACTATTAATACATTCGGGCGTCCCCTGGGCAACGGTACATTAGTACTGGATAATATTTACACTACTGGATTACGAATGATGTAACACAGTCGCGCAATATATATAGTACAACTTACTTACATCCATCACTGTTTCCAGCCTGTGGTCACTTTTTTATTCAAGCCATATATTCTCCACTACCGGCTTGCTAGGCCTGTCGTAGCTTCATATGCCTAATAATCTAACTTAAGACTAGCACAGGCACAACATCCAGTCCCCGGCCGTTAATTTAACGCTGTGAAAGGGTAAACCGATATTTTCACAAATGATACATTTTTCGACCATACAGAGAATCGAACCCGGGACCCGTAGCTCAGTAGGCAGACACCCTGCCGACTGAGCAAAGGATTATAGTACAACTAGTAGTTACTGTAAAGGTTTAATTTTTAACTATCATTGTTAATACAAACTTGAAATTTTCTTGAAGGGGTGGGGGCAAACATTTTTTTTAAATATTTTTAAAAATATTTTAGGCTCTGCGGGCCAAGAGATAGACTCGAGAATATGTATGTATGTATGTAGGTCTACCTACTTAAATAACAAGAAAAAAAGTTTTCACAAATTTACTGAACAAAATGAAACATAATAATAATAATAATTTCAATTTCAATTTCCTTTATTATAGTGCTGGCCAACAGTCGTAAGACCTATAACAGGCCAGCACTGAAAAGTACACAAGTACCTTACGAATATATATATTTACACGAGAAAATATGATAAACAAAAATGGCTAAAGAATGGTATATACTGATGAATAGTTACGAAAAAAGTAGTAATTAATAATGATAAGAATAAAAAATAGCATTAATAACAAATAGCTAAAGAGTGGTTAAAAGCAGTAACAATATGCAAAAAATAGATTAGAATATTGTAAATTTAAAAATTATTGATATGGGATTTCCTTAAATAACTCTCTGAGTTGAGCTTTTCTTTTATGATAGAAGTCGAATTCGACAAATCTAGAATTGGCGCTATGGATACAACGGCCTATAGGGCTTACCTAATAAGAGCTATTGATAAAAAATAATTTTGGATTACGAGAAACCCGAGAAGGAATATGAACGCCTACATGATCAAGGGCAAATTTGCAAGAAATTTTATTATTGAAAATATTAAAAACAAAAGGCATCACAATAAAGTCTACGCGAGAAGAGAGTTTGGAGCCATAATAATAATAAATAGACTACAATTGTTTGAAATACAGCTCTACTAAATAGAAGAATGGAATTTTTTTTTAGAGAACATTTCACCAAATTAGGGTTCAAAGTCAGCACTCCCTATAATCAAAATTGATTGCAAATGTTCATCTGTTAGTGCTGACCTGTATTGAGATTTTGAGTATTTTATCTTTGGAAATTTTTTCACACAGGTAGATGCTGCCAAACACAGCTATAAAATCCCGAACATATTCTCTTACTTGATTCTATTCATCGCTTGGAAGACATTTATAGAATTCTGTTAGATTCTTCTCTTGAAATTTACCTTTTAGCATGTCATCACACTGCAGTTTAATCACTTACAATTGAAGGGTAGCTCCTTAATTAAACGGTCAAATGGATGTTTAAATATGGAAATGACTTCTGAACTTGCATCAAAATATGAAAATTGCTGCTGGATTTTAATTTTGAATATATACAATCCATTCTTAGCTCGCGGGCCGTACAAAAAGAGGTGGCGGGCCGGGTTTGACCCGCGGGCCCTAGTTTGCAGACTACTGGTCTAGACTGCTGAAGACAGGGAGATCGAGGTTCTATTCCAATCGGGTGCACTGAGGGTGGTTTTCCCCAAATGGTTTTCCACTCTCACTCCACGAAGATGTGGGTGCACTTTCTTTGAATTTAACCTTCCAGTTGCCTAACATATTAGAGTAACTAGTACATAACCCGAACGGATAGTAAGACGCGGTGCTAAAATAACTTATAAAAAAAATAAAAATAAGGACTTCGAAGTTAGTCGCGACCTCTATTTTCTCTCCTCCCCTCATCCCTCCACTGTATCCCCCCCACTCCCTACCATCCCCTCCAGAAAATCGTTAAGATACCCTACCATCCCTTCTATTCATCGAAGGCGCCTGTTGGTCACAACCGCCCCATACTACTTCAATGAAACTGCTCCCCTATGGTCTGCCCCAGTTGTCAGGATCAATAACGAGACTTGATACTACAGCCGAGTGAGATGGTAGTGAGGGCACTCTCTGTAGGTTATGTCAGTCACCATTACAAGGTCGTAAGTCTAGGTACAGTCTGGTTACCACAGTAACAAAAATATCTAGTAGCTAATATCGGCGTTAAATTATTTTTTTTACAACTGCCAAAAGTAAAACATATAGGTCCGACTTTAAGGGTGTGCAAAAGCTGCGAGCGGACATGATCTCACGATCTTTGAAGGGCCCTGGTGTTTGCTTAGGTGACAAACGATGGGAAAAAATAAGGTCGTGGTGGGAAATTTTCGCTTGTGCGCTCGTATAGTTGGCTCCCTGCATAGGTGGTCCAACTAATATTGTCAGGGTAAAAACAAATAAAAACATAATCTTGTGGTTTGATTTATTGAACGAGTGAACTGAGTTTAAAACGGTTCTAGTGTTTTAACTCCACCGATTCGCATCTGTCTGTCTGTCTGTGGGGGATAAGTATCACTACAACTTTTGAACGCATTTTTATTATTATTATTATTTTACGACAGGGTCACTCATACCTGCTTCGGTAGCCGCATGGTCTAAGGCACTTAATCTCATAGTAGACTAGACTGTGCTGTGACGACGAGGATATCAAGGTTCGAATCTCGGTCAGGTGTACTGAGATTTTTTTTCCAAAATTGTTTTCCAATCTCCCGCCACGCAAATGCGTGTATACATCCTCTGAATGTAACCTTTTTTATCCTTAAAACCATTAGCGTGATTAAATACAAAAGTGGGGTGACCTGGCGGTCTAGGGGTAAGGTGTCAAACTTCTGTACTGAGGGTCCGGGGTTCAATCCTCGGTCCCAGCACAGATTTATCTGATTGCCAAACCCTTCCTTCATCTCTGACAAGACGTGTATTAATCACAACTTGTGAATGTGAGGAATGCCAAGCCTCCACCGTGGTTCGGATTCAACGTTAAACTGTAGGTCCTCCATTTCATCTCACAATCACCCTACCATTACACATTAGCGTAAGTGCGTATAACCCGAACGGGTAGTAAGACGCGGTGCTAATAATAATAATAATAATAATAATAATACAAAAGCGGATAACCTGAAAGGTTAGTAAGACGCGGTGCTTAAAAAAATGGTGGTGGGGGCGGGGGGACAGGCAGATAATTGGGGGCTCCGCAAACGAGGTTTTCCCAGGGCCCCACGTCTGCTAGGGGCGCCCCTGCAAGAATAATGGTTTTACTATTAGATTATGACGAAGGCTACTCTTGAGGAAATAAACCCGCATTGTAGTGGTGAAAAGGGGGAGGGGGTTGATACCCTCAATGCACCCTTCTGAGACTCAAACCTCAAACTCTCCGCTACCGACAATCCATTCTATTTCGAGACTGACGCCTTAGAGAAAATAAGTCGTTAACAGTCGATATGTTATCCACAAAAAAAAAGTTCGTCTCTCAATGACACTAGTTTTAAAGATGTTATAAAAAAAATGGTTCACCATGGTTTTCTCAAAAAATAGGCCCCTACCTAATACCCCACAAAATACGAGATTGTATAAATTAGAACACCTTTCCGTTTTGAAGGTGTGGTCCCTGTGGTAAAACTGGTTGTGGACTAGTAGAGGATGTTTATTATTCCTAGAGAGGCAGTAAGATCTTGTATTAAAGGTCAAAGACTCACTCCTTGTTGGGAGTGCATTGCTCCTCCTAACTCTTGTACCGGCTACTTTTGGATCGGTCCTCTCTTCGACCTTGCAACTCGTCTTGGAAGAATGGTAGGCGCTACCAAAATAACGGTGCAGCGAGCATTTGTTTTTATATTCCTTGTTGTATATAACCTTTACCTTTACCTAGGAATGTAAAAGGGGAGAGAGGAAGAATTACTAAAGAACACACCAAAAAAGTTAAACAGCTGTTATCATCAGTACAAGCCTACCACCTGAGTTTTTTAATAAATTTTAGGGGAACTAAACAAATCCTGCAGCTTCATGTTGTGTTTGTAACTGCACATTTGAAATTATTTTGCTGTTTGATAACGTAACAATTCTCTAAAAATAAATACTTAATGAAGTTTTTGTAGTTTTTAACAATGCATGGTATTTATTTCGAGTAATGAAAAGAAAATACAGTAATTTTATTTAGTTACATTTCTGGAATGTTGGCTAAACTACACCCACTGCGCACACCATCGATCTAACAAATGACGGTAGTTGTTTTTCTTCTACGTCACATCCTCGACCAAATGAAGTGTCGACTGCTATTGTGCTGTCTGCTAGACAGCGTCTTCAAGCCGCGTCACTTTAAAACGATTAAAATCCTGAACAATTTTTTTTTCTAGATTATAAGTTCAATTTTTATCGCCATCAAACAAGTGACGTAATCTAAACTATCTTTAGCAGTGATCGGAGTTAAACAAATATAACGATTAACTACCCAAACACAAAATGTCAATGTTTGTAAGGTTCTTTTTCAACAATTTGGTTAATAATGTTGGGTAAAGTTTCATAATGAATATTAGAAAATCCTATTTTTAAGGCTGTGAGTGGTAAAAACACAAAATGTTAAGAAGAATTCTGTGCTACGTTAAAGAGTGTGTTTTGTATCGCAAAATATAGAAGCGCTAGTTCTGCTGGCGGTCAGACAGCGGACTACTGCGTCAGTCCGGCGAAGGTGTTGAACGGAAAAACAAGTGAGTGTATCGGCCGCGTGCGGAAATAGCGAGCGTGTGCGTAAGAGAAAGAAGAATGCCCTGTTCATTCAAAACAATAATAATAATGATCATCAGGTAAAATATTGTGTCAAAGAATTCTCTGGGCGTGTGCTACAACAATGCAATTCGAAAGGGATCAAAGTCTCAAAGATTGGGCGAAGGATAAACCACTCAGCATATTACAATTGGATCCTGCCGACAGAGCTGTATTACGAATAGCAGGTGAGTTGTAATTGTCAGTGACGTTTGCAGTTTTTATTTACATTCTTGATTAAATACGATAAGGCGCCTCATGCTAAACTACACTATTTGTTAAAATAGTTCCTCTTAGCCAAAGCTTTGTTATTCCAGAACGTAGTTAAACAAGCAAAATGACGCTACTTTATGAAAATCAATACGTCGTGTTCGCTTTACTACACTTCAGCGTGACTTTTTTTTTTTCGAATATACCTTTGCTGATATTATTATTTTATAAGAATTATATTTTTAAAACCAATTAAATTTTCAAACGAATTGTATTTTTGATGATTCATCTTAGACTAATTTATAATGAATAGAGTGGAGTTATAATATATCCCACCAAAAGTTGAATGTTGAATCAAGCTCAACAAAGGAGCAGTATTATATTGTTGATATTTTAGAGGCGTGAGATGCAGGTGGTGGCACGTACAGTCACGGCCATATTAAACTAATATAAACTACCTAATTGCTTTTATAATTATTGAAATAGTTTCTAGCTTCTCCTTTATAAATCGTGATTGACAGACGAGTGTGATAAATGAAAAAGCTTAAAAAAGGCTTGGCGCTTAAAATATTCGACCTTGCTTTGTAAAGATAAAGCATTACTAATCTATCTTAAACCCATTTAATAGAAATTTCTTATAACTAGGTGATACTTTAATCTTAATTTTTGGTAGGTCTACTTATTAGTTATTATAAATCGGCTCAGTTTCTAGAGAACAAAAAATATATATAATAAAAATTGCATGTTGATAACAAATCTCTTTATATATAATTTTTTTTATCATCGATTATTTACTTAAAAGATTGGCTTAGTTTCTAATTTAGATTAACTCTTAGGTATAATTTCCCAATAAATATTCTCTGTAGCGCAACTTTTGCGGGACCATTAATATTTATTGCACGAAATTGATGTTTTGAACAAACTTTTTTTTCCGTGGTTAGCTAGTCTGATTTACTGGCATCACGGAGGTCGGGGTTCGAATACCTTTCGGATGTAACCTACTGAGGATGCTTGAACAAAAATGATACCCTTTCCCTCCACGAAAATTCTGGCACACTTTAAATGTTATCCTCCTATTCCCATACCTGATTAGGGAAATCAAAAGGCATATGTGGTGAAAAATAAATAGTAAATGGTTTAATTTAGAGAAGAAGGCAAGGAAATGTGAATTTAGAGGAACTCTGCTGGCATTCGCTAGGTAGGAGATGGAAAATCATATTGAAAATTCAACCTAGGCACAGACGCTCGGTAGCCTAACGAACGCAGGCTTCTCTGATTGAAAAGGCACACTAATTACGGTTGCTTTTGTTAGCATTGTTGCAAACCTTTTCTTTTAGCATTGTTGGACTCGCTGTGATTATCATTTCCTCGTGTAATCGCGTGCAGCGGCGAACGATATCGACTAAATATGACACACTTCCTCACAAGGACGTACAGCCCACAGTATTATTTAAAAACCCAAATGACAACAATGAAAACGTCCAAACCAGCAAACACAGAAGTGGTTTTGTGTTATCTACACCCGGTAAATATTAACTGTACAGTTATCATTACACTTAACAATTTTATATCCACGAGCCTAATAAACTAGTGCATGATAACCTTTATACAGTCCATTTAGCCCGCTGGTTACGCCAGTGCAATCGACATACCACTTGAAACTTACCATGCAATATTGTACACGGGTGACTGTACCGACCATTATCGACATACCACTTGAAACTTACCATGTAATATTGTACCCAGGTGACTACCGACCATTATCGACATACCACTTGAAACTAACCATGCAATATTGTACCCAGGATGACTGTACCGACCATTATCGACATACCACTTAAAACTAACCATGCAATATTGTACCCAGGATGACTGTACCGACCATTATCGACATACCACTTGAAACTAAGCATGCAATATTCTCTACTGTGCTGAAGGAGTGTGGTTTGAAAGTAAATCCAATAGGTCAATGCGAAAGAAACGTCTTACGTTGGTTTGGACAGGTTGAGAGGATGAGAGTGGATCGAGTGACGAAGCAAATATATGAAGGTAGAGTGTGTGGATCAAAAGGAAGGGATGGTTTATGTAAGACGTGGTTAAATGTTGTTGATGAATGTGTGAAAAAGAAAAACATTATGATTATTAAGAATAAAAGAGCATGTGAATGGATGTTGTTGAAGGGAAGGAAGTATGGTAGAGAAGCGTCGAGAAAGTTAGTGAGGATGGATTAAGTACGAAGTTGTTGTTTTTTGAGCTATATGTACAGTTTCTTGCCTACCCCTCAAGGAAATTACGTGATTGGGTATGTTCTTAAGTTACAATCAATGGCTTTACAAAGCTTAAAATGATATTTTATTTCGGCCCGCACTCTTGTGGCATTCTTCTTCTTCAACAACCCGAAGTTTGGTTTAATGTGATTTATATCCTTCCGGAGCTAGGAATTCATTCAGCCCTTCGGCTGGTTAGTGCCTCCAGAACCATCTGGTAGACCTCCCTTGTAGGCTACTAGAGGAATTCAGGTATTGCGGTGGTTCCCTCTTGCCTTCCACAATTAATTCCTATGAGCGAGCGCGAAAGGACTTAACCACTTTTTTGCCGGGAAAGGTATTTTCACATACCTTCCAGGTATATTTTTACATGCCTACAATCGACACGGGAACGACGGTTTTACTTCCCCATCCGAAGGAAGTTATGCAAAAGGAATTTTATCGCTCAAAGAAAATCCGTCGACCTCGGTTGGGTTTGAAGCCCACGAACATCGGGTCCTGTGCTTTTCCCCATGACCATCGAGGTCGACTTACTGGCATGTAAATGGTACATGTACTTGGTACTTGTACTTGGTACATGTACACATACATGTTGTTTGTTTCCGTGCTACACGTATTATTATTATTATTATTATTAGTAGTAGTAGTAGTAGTAGTAGTGGTAGTAGTAGTACCGCGTCTTACTACCCGTTCGGGTTATACGCACTTACGCAAATGTGTAATGGGTAGGGGGATTTTGAGATGAAATGGAGGACCTACAGTTTAACGTGGAATCCGAACCACGGTGGTAGGCCTGGCATTCCACACATTCACAAGTTGTGATTAATACACGTCTTGTCAGAGGTGAAGGAAGGGTTTGGTAATCAGATAAATCTGTGCCAGGACCTAGGATTGAACCCCGGACCCTCAGCACAGAAGTCTGACACCTTACCCCTAGACCACCAGGTCACGCCACACTTCTTAAAACCCTACCAGGCTACCTGAATATTTTCACTAATGGAACAGGGATCGGTAAGATAGAATTGAGAGAAAATATATCCGCGTTTTCGTGAAGTGGAAATGGGAAAACTTTTTATGGGGAAGGGGAGGGGGGCATCCTCAGAACGCCCTCTAGATATGAACTAAAATATCACCTTCCCTTCCAGACCATACATGACGAGACTTACGCCTTTTTACGCCTGCCCGCTAGTGCGTGTCCCTAAGTTGTTAATTTTTAACGATTAAAAGGAAACCCGAATTGGTGAGCACGTGTTCTGAAGGTCAGTCTCATTTTGTCTTTTTTATTGTTTGTGAAACCCACTTATTTTATTTTACATACAAAGCGATTTTTTTAAAAAAAAGGCTAGTCTATTTACATTATAATAATTAAAGATATGATTAACTACTTTAAATAAATATATAATAAGTAGATTAGAATTTGAATTAATCAAAATTAAACAAATTTTATTGAATACTTTAAAGAAAATTCACACGCAATTTAAACTTAAAACATGCTCTTCTAATTTAAGTTCCATGATTAAAATGAAACAAAGGCCTAGCCTACTCTAAAAGAATTATGCTAAACGTTATCTTTTGTTTGTAATTTTTTTTTTAATATAGCCTTAATGTAATAGAATATTATTGAAACACGTTATTTTATCATGTTACAGAGTAACAGTCTTGATTTAGCGAAACTAGACAGTTAAATAAAATGTAAGTTAGATCCTTTTTTATAACCTACTATTTTTCTCTCATAAAAAATAATTGTTAGCAATCATATAATTAAAGCCTAACCGCTTCGGTAGCCGCATGGTCTAAGACGCTACTTTTGAAATAGACTAGCTAGACCGCCGATGACGGTTCGAATCCCGGTCGGGTGTACTGAGGGTGGTTTTTTCCCTAAACTGTTTCCCCACTCTCTTCCACACTAATGCGGGCACGCTTTATCTAAGTTCAATAGATACCTTAGCCTAACCCATTAGCGAAATTAGTATATAAACGTATAACCCGAAGAGGTAGTAAGACGCGGTATTAAAAAAAAAAATCACGAGATTATTGTTTTCCTTTATTATATCTCAACATTTTAGAAAACATTCTAGATAGCCTAAAGAAACAAATTTAATATCGTATTTCTTCTTTCTAAGTTATTAAAATTAAAATATCTTTCACTTGATCTTGAATACTTAACTATATTTTTATTGATTGGTTCAATCAGCATACATATAGTAATTTTTTTTAAAACTAATCAAATCCAATACAACCCAAATGAGTTGGGCGGTTCCTTGCCCCCCCTCCTGTACACAAGCTGCCGTGGACACTGGACAACGTTGTTAAAAAAGAAACTGATGAATCATGGAATTCCCCTCCCCCCCTCCCCCCCCCAAGCGGGGCTGCGACTGACAATGCGAGTGATTATGTATTGTTTAGTCTTGTTTATAAGAACATCAACAACTCTGCTTAGCAGCTACTCTTTTGTATACCTACTACATTCCTGGGACCAAACATAAGCCATAATGAAGATATGATGGCATCTTTATTGCTGCAGGGCAGCACAAACTAGTCCACCACTCGCCGGCAGCGAAAGTGTCAACCAATTTTTGCCGGGAAAGATATTTTCAAATATCTTCCAGGTTTTTTTTTACATGCCACAATCTACATGGGACAAATAGTTTTACTTCCCCTTACGAGGAAATTGTGTGTAACGGATGTTTATCGCTCAAGATAAATCCGTCGACCCCGGCTGTGTTTGAACCCACGTAACATCGGGTCCTGAGGTGAGGAGTTCACCACGGCCTATAACAATTGGGCCACGGGACCCTTCTTTCCGAAAGTTCATGGCCACGGTCATTACCAGGATGATTATAAAAGATAATAAACCTGTAGGTAGATATGAAATTGGCCCCACAAAATTTTGTAGGCTTGTTTATGTTAGGTTAGGTTAGGTTAGGTTAGGTTAGATTAGCATTTTATTGTGTCTTATTATTACTCCCTTGCTGTTTTCCTCTCGGCTTGATAAAACATTTACACCCATCCTAAATGGAGCTCCACAACAGCCGTGGCCGAGTTAGTACATCAGTACTCTTTGTTTACAATTCTCAAGTAGGAACTCGTGGCCTAACTGTAATGTGGGATTAACTATACCCGTCTTAAACGCAGATCATAACAGACGGATCCGGACAACTGGGTGCGGCCTTAAAAATTTGTGTTTTAATTGTAAAAAAAAAACACGAAAACTTGGTTATTTTTCATATTATTTTATGTGTTTAGTTATTTTTTTTAATTTTAAACTATCAAGTACAGTCTATAACTTTATAAATACAAATTAAGTTTCCTCTGTTATGTTTTTTTTAAACTCCAAAAAATTAATATTTACGTAAAAAACAATCATTACGGTTTTACAGTGGCGCCCAGTTGTCTTGACGCCCAGTCTTGCCAGCGCCCAGTTGGCGGCGCCCAGTTGTCCTAGACCGCATAACAGATATACATGGCCCAACTGTAATACGTGGCACGCCCCTTTAACCGCAAGACCACCATTTTTTAACTATGGTTATAAACTGTAGAGTAATGTATGTCTCTTTTTCGTTCTGCCCGCCTTGCACTTTCAAGATATTAATGTAGCCCTTCGCTGAGTAAGTTTGGGAGATCCTTAAAGTAGAGTTTCGACAGTTCGAATTGAAGGGTACAAACTCGTTACTATGGTATATATTTTTAAACTAGTAACCCCGTGACCTACTGTGATATAAGAATTATATAAGCCCCCCTCTGCCTCCACGGGGCCCGTGACCCACTGTGGTATAAGATTTATATAAGAACCCCCCCCCCCCCCCCCCCCCGCATGGTGCCTGATTTCAAATGGAAACGTTATCTTTGAAACGTAATTCTAAACCAGATTAAAAATATTTTCTTCAAAATTTTGTTAAAAATAGCCAAATTAAAAAACTAATTAAAATGTTTAAAATCAGGCTTTGAGGTGCATTCGGACCCCATTCCATCCACCTATGTTAAAAATTTCAGATCTCTACGTGCCGTATATTTGGCTGGGCATCGCACACAAACAAACAAACACTTCCTTTTATTATTATATATAAGATAGTTTTTAAATTACGTAAAATTAAAATAATCTCGTATACTGTATTTAAACATAGGTTGTACGTAATACTATAATTTGTAAAAAAAAAAAATCAAGTGTTTTCGGTTAGGTTTTTTTTTTAATTTTTACTTGTGATAGTTTTTTTGATACGTGACCACGCGTTGTTCGTCTTAATATGACGTAAAATAACACGAACTGGGTGTATCCTTAACTCGAATTATACGAAACCTTGAGCCTTCTTTATATACGAGATATTTATGAATTTATAATATTTTTAAAATCTCAAGGCGAAAGCTACAATAATCCCAACCAAAAATCAGTGATAATAGTACAACATACTGGTGGAGGAACAAAGCTGGCTCTTTTCTATTTAAAAAAATTAGCATTTATAATAACATATTAAAAAAACATATGTAGGTATACATATATAATTAAAATAAACCAGGTGCAAGCATATCTTTATCCTGCTCACTCTTGTGGAAACAATTAAAAAACTCGTCTGGGTATCCGCTTGGGCGAGTGGAAACCAAAGAAACGACGCCATTTGCATTCCGTGCTATAAACGAACAAAAAATATAGGCACAAAAAGGGGAGTAGGAGAGGAATTTAGGAAGTTTCCTGTCGTAGATTTATTAGTTCATGCCCGAGGGCGACAACCCTCCTATCTACGGCGACTTGTAGCAGACTTCTTCTACCTTTACTTGGCGGAGATGACGATTCTGTCCACCCCTGCCCCTCCTTCATAACTTGTGGACCAAGATCACGGAGTGACTTGTCCCGAAAATAAAATAAAAAAAGGTAAATACAATTAATTTATTTAGATTTTTTTTGTGTTGGAGTTTAAATGCGTATAAGCGTTTAGTTTATTCATTTTTTTTCAATGCTTATTATGTGTGTGTGAGAGAGAGCGTGAGTAATATATATATATATATATGTGTGTGTGTGTGTGTGTGTGTGTGTGTGTGTGTGTGTGTGTGTGTGTGTGTAAATATCCGGGGAACCTGGACGGGGTGTAATACGCTTAACACGGGGATATATTGGATGAGGAAGATAGAATTTATAGGAAGTGTTCCCAAATTTACTCAAAGGGAGGGTAGGAAACATTTTTTTAAACACTTCATTCTACCCGCCGTGGATTCGAACCCTGATATTCCCGCTATCGGCAGCTTAGTATATTGCCAGAGTGACGCCTTAATCCTTACGGCCACCGAAGTGGTTGTGCATTAATTAAATAATTAAAACTTCAATAAATAGTTATATTGTGGTATTATTTTATTAGATAAGGTCTCCAGCAATTGTTAGCTTCAAAGATCAAAAGTTTGTTAATCAAGGCTTTATAAAATGGATTTGCCAACAAAAAACAATATATTTTTTAAAAACTCAAAAAACACTCTTAACACCCTTAATTTTGATTGGGTGTGTAGCATATTGCGGATGGTGTCTTAGAGGCGAATTCTGTTGCTTTTTTGAAAAAAAAATTCACACTCATTCTGCTTAGATTAGACCCCAAACCACCTATTTAATAGAGAAGTTTCTGATAACCCAAAAAGGGGTCTTTTTTTTATGGACCATTAGTGTATTGTAGAAATTGTACGATAGCCCCATGGCTTCTTTGGTGCTGATTGACAGCTCACAGCTGACAGCTGACGGCTTTGAAAAGCTACCGGACCAAATTATATATCCCTACGCCGAACCATATGATCTGCAAAAAATATGTGTTTAGCAGCTGTCACTTCTGACAGTCAAAATTGAGGTATATACCTAAATGTTAACTGTCAGAAGTCAGCTGTGAACTGTCAGTCAGCACCAAAGAAGCCCTGGGGCTACTGTATCAACTTAGAAATCTCTTTTTAATTAACTAATATTACTGGATTATTTGGTCTTATTCCCTCGTGTATTGGCTTATAATTTTAAATTTAAATCAAGCGCACTTAGCCAAAGAGACTCCTTCCCTGAAGTTTCAACAAATAGCCCACGTAGGCCCTACTATATAAAACTTAAATGCGTCTTTTCAGGACATCATATGAAATATAGAAAAACTATATATGGATGGGGAAGCACACGAAACCAACCTTAGAACCACTAACTCTCAATTAATTGTTTGATCTTAAATTATTACTATGCAACTTTAGCGGTCGTCTTGAGTTATACAGTAATCTATAATATTTTTTGTATCAGCTGCAGCTGGTTATTTTATTGGCCTGTCATGTCACTAGTATTACGGCATGAATTTGTTCGTTTAAAACTGCTAGACATTTTAATACCACATTTGTCAGTCCTATCGGCCTCCATCTTCCTCTATCCTTCCTTCTTTAATTGCGTCTATAGGTAATTCTTGTAGAATACTTTAGGTTCAACCTCTGCAAATATTTTTCAACATTTACTTTTATTTTATGGGGGAAAAAAATACCCACATAAAAACAATCTTTCCCCTAAAGCTGAACAAAATTGGCAAAATAGGATTTTGTTTCGGAATAAAACACAACTTTGAACTATATAAGACTATAACATTTTTTTCTAGAGATATTTTTAGTTCCGTTCTTGTGCCGATCAAGCCACGTTAGACGGCATGATATCACCAGACGCAGGGATTTATGATCTGGTGAGCATTGAAAACGAATGTTTTTAACGTCGAGCGCAAACACTTGATTTCAAGGTCCTAAATCTGGGTGTAGTCATCTAGTAAAGGTAAATAATGCCTTCCTCGTATAAAGGCCCTGCAAGCCAAACCATCACATACCTTCCTAAAAACCACTTTCAATAATGTCGAACAAATAAGTATTTAATGAAAATTACGTCATTGAATCGTCACCAACGCAGTGAAGTTATCTCGGATGTCTTCATTTCCATCAAAGAGTTGTGTAATATACTTATTACTCCTAGACTGCTCATCAAACGTATAGTTAACATGTACTAAAACCTGAAACATAATATCCTCGAATAACTTCATGGCCACTTAGATATTAGTCGCGGGAGGAGAGTGTGATTGTGCAGTAGAAATAAATCTACGCACGTGTAATGGTTCAAATGACGTCACCGTCACAGTTAAATCGCATCTGGCGCAGGGCACTGGGATTAGACATACAAGGGGTGGGCAACCTGTCTCCAATCGCCACAATTGTGAATTGGCCATAAAAGTGTGGTGAATTTGAGTTTTCCAGGTCTCACAGAAAAATTAAACTCTTTCCTTGATGGCGTGTGCTGGTTGTAAAATGATATTTCCTGCATATCATTGGGAGCATTTTACTTTCTGAAAGATTCATCAACTCAACCCTGCCATTAAATACTCACCCCACTCCACTATTTTTCCAAATACTTCGTTTCCTTTCTGCATTCAGACAAAAGTATTCCAAATTTGTCATTAAATTTCTTAAATTCTCAGATTGACAGTTTTAATCATTTGCGCTGAGCCAGTTGTAATTGATTAGTCAAAGTGAACATGTATTGAATAAACTTTTTCAAACATTGTGTGTTGTTTTAAATGTTCAATTGAGAAACTAATTTATAAATTTTTACCTGGTGTGAAACCCCAAACTTTATTGTTACGGGATCCACCCTAAAGTTTAACAAAATATCGCGACCGCCTAGTATGTATTATAGCCTTCTGTATAATCTATCAATCCTGTCGAAAAAGGCGAACTCTCGTTTAAGCATATACACATATTATTATTAGCACCGCGTCTTACTACCCATTCGGTTATACGCACTTACGCTAATGTGTATGGTAGGGTGATTGTGAGATGAAATGGAGGACCTACAGTTTAACGTGGGATCCGAACCACGGTGGTAGGCCTGGCATTCCACATATTCACAAGTTGTGGTTAATACACGTCTTGTCAGAGATGAAGGAAGGGTTTGGCAATGGGAGAAATCTGTGTCGGGACCGAGGATTGAACCCCGACACCCATACAGAAGTCTTGACACCTTACCCCTAGATCGCCGGTCACCGCATATACACATAAAGACTGTGATAGGAAATCATAATGTGAAAGTAAATAGTCATAAAACAAATATTTCCATTTTAGTACCCTTAAGAAAAAATACATTCATTAATGAATGTATAGCAAAAAATAACATTTTAAACGAGAATAAAGGGTTTCTAATTTGAAATGACAGCGTGGGCACAGTACCCCTCTGACGGGGGAGTGTCCGGCGCACAGATTAACTAATATTAGACAGAGAGGAGAGTATGGGACTGACTGTTTAGTAAAACACTGTATCTTCACGTACTTACTGTTATTTATTTTTTCACAATTTTTTTATTTTCTTAAAGTAGTAACATGGTTCGTTACATTTTCACAGCAAACAAAATTATTAATATTTTTTTTGTAGACATGACCGGTCGTCCCGCGACCCACCAAAAATCGACCACGAACCACCTGTGGGTCGCGACCATAGTTTGGGAACCGCATGGTCTAGGGGATTCTTTTATTTACATAATTATTAAAAATTGTTTAGGCTTGAAGGCTAAATAGGAGATCAAATGTTGAATTCGTAATTATTTTCAACTTACTTCTAGAGCTTTCATCTGAGTCACTCCTTGGTAATTGAATAACACGATTATAAATGTTGTTGATATTTTCTAAACGTACGTTGGGAAAAAATATGTGTTGATAAACTCTAACCTACTCTTGATGACGTCACAAGAGAGCTGCATAGGCCTTGTTGACTAAAGACGGTCCTGGCTGTATGCATTATTTGAGGCGAAGCGCTGTAGCATCTAATGTAACACAACACACAACATAATCTAACCCGCTTCGGTGGCCGCATGGTCTAAGGCGCTACTTTCAAACTGGACCAGACTGTGAGGTCGGGGAGATCGTGGTTCGATCCCGCTCGGGTTGTACTGAGGTAATTTTTCCTAAATGGTTTTCCACTCTCCCCCTCCACGTAAAGCGGCTACATCTTCCTTTAAAAATAACCTTAATCCCTTAAACCATTAGCCTAGTACTCACTAAGAAACATTTCCCCGGAAACATTGTTTGCCAACATGTTGCCCTTGTTTTTGAAACAGCCAAACTGGTTTCGCCAGTGATCCATTTCAAATGGTTTACAAGAAACAATGTTGGCCAACATTTCCGACAACAATCAACGTGGGCAGTAGGTGAGATTGCTGATCTAAATCACGTGTCTCTTTCATTATCCTGGGACCAACCATTTGTCAAATAACTTCAAATCTGTATGAGACATGCGAGTGAAGTTCCTAAAACTACTGTCATCTTCGATCTTCAGTTCTGTCAGAAGATTATTTGCATATTACGAACCATTTTGAAGCACTTTAACAGGCCCCCACCGCCGTTTTCTTCCTCTCTGTCTTCTTGAACAGCTCATAACTACATACAAAGCACAAGACATAGCATCCTCCTCAACAGACATCTTTTACTCAACTGAACTTGTACGCGAAACAAATGTTTCATATTGTAGTCAGGATGCGAAACAATGTTTCTTAATTCTTGCCAACAATCTGTTTCCTATGTTGGCCAACATGTTTCCAGTGCGTACTAATCTTTAGCGTAATTAGTACATAAGCGTATAACCCCAGGCGCGGATCCAGATCATTTTCATAGGGGGGTCATAATTATAAATAACATAGTTACTTACAATGTTAGATTTCTGTTTAAAGCCATTTAATAGTTTTTCATTCATATTTGATCTTATCTATATTTTAAACCGTGGTCATCCTCCCCAAATTTTTAAAACAAGATAGTTTTTATAAACTATTTGTGGTGGCCCCCCTCCAACAATTTTTTGAAAAAAATGAGAAATATTAGCCTTTTTTTTAAAATTAGATTATTTTATAAGCCATTTAAAGTTATACTCACCTAGAATTTTTTTTAAATTTGGAAGCCCCTCAAAGCTATTTAGAGTTATCCTCACCTTAATTTTTTTTTACGATGATTAGATACTTCTAGAAGATAATTTTTGAAGTTGTTTTCCACATAATTTTTTTTAATTGAATTATTTCAGAAACTAGACTATTTGGTGTGGTCCTCGCCTGAAAATTTTTCTAAATGACATGCATCTAGAAGCTATATAGAGTTGTCCTCCCCTAGACGTTTTTGAAATTTGGATGACCTGAGAAGGCTTAGAGCTTTCCTCCCCTGACATTTTCTGCCTTTTCCACACTTGCGTACGTCATATCGGACATTGAATAAACGTGAACTGATAACGCACTTGTGGACCTGGCTTGAGAAGTGTCTGCTCATAGAAAAAAAAATGGACAATTTAACTGTGTTGTAATTTCTTTCTAAAATTTGAACTTTATTTTATTTTTTGTATTAATTTTCTAACTTTCACAGGGGGGTCAACTGGCCCTTTGACCCCCCTCCCCCCCCCCCCGAATCCGCGCCTGTATAACCCGAACGTTTAGTAAGACACGGAGCTAAAAAAAAAATTTGTTAAATAGCATTTTGTTTGTAAAATTGTTGACTAAGTGTCTCGGGGGGAAAATTTTTAGAGGTTTAGATATTTGTCGGTTTCCGTTCTAGTGATATAACTATATATAGTTATATCACTGCCGGAAATACTCGGCACCCCCATCATCCATCACTTCTTTCATCCTCTGTATTGTGACGTATAGCGAGTACATTCATGCGGTGGGCTTAGTCTGGCTAATATTAGCTTGGTGTTATAGTCTGGTTAGTTCATTGGCGAGTGTTGACAGCGAAAAAAAGATTACAAGCGTTCTATCACCACACATACGATCCAAGGTATAGAGAGCGTTAACATTCCTTTTCCAAGGTTGCGTCAGAGAAACTGATGTGACAAGATGTAGCCGTTGAATTGTACAGTCTAGATTTCTTGACAAGGCTCTTTTTGAAGTTACAAATATATAATAATATCGTCTTTATTTGGTTGAAGTTAAGGCCAGCGCCTTTTCTCACGCGTATCTCATTTAATAGGCCTAATAAAGACTGTCCATTTAATACTCATGTGCTAAAAAGTAAATTATAATATTTGTACGAAAAAAATATTATCCATATACCTAACTGTACATTTATGAACATACTTAAATTAAATAAATGAGAAAAGTAGAACTAAATAAAGAAGAGAAAAAAAGATATATTAACGCACACAATCATAATATTATATTCATGGTGGCTACAGACAGGGAAAACAGGGAAAACCTGGAAAAGTCAGGGAATTTTAGAATGACAGGGAAAACAGGGAAATGTCAGGGAATTTAACTAAAAATAAGGAAAAGTCAGGGAATTAAAAAACATGTCTAAAAATCCCATTAATTTTGCAACTAAACACTAAAACAAAAGTTAATAAAACCTAACTAAAATAATATTTTAATTTTTAAAATAACTGATAAAACTGTTTATGTTTAGTTGATACAAACTTTTTTAATATGTGATCAATAATAAATAAAACAAGTCATCCACCACTAAAACTGGAAAAAAGTAGTCAGGGAAAATTGAAAAATGTTGCCTGGAAAACCTGGAAAAGTCAGGGAATTTTGTAAAATATGTTTTGTAGCCATCCTGTATATGTTTTGCTGCCAAAATTGATAATATTTTTTACCGTGCTATTAGCGTTGTTTAGTAAGTATCGATAATATAATTATATCAAAAGTGACATTTAATGGCTGAAGATGAGTAAAGTTGCTAAGAGTACCTACGCCATTACTTCCCTGGATATGCAGTACTATAGAGATGAACATTTTCTGGAAAATGTTGAATTAGAATTTTCAGGAAAATTTTCCGCAGTGGTGGCTTGCGATAAAGGGGTTAAATTGGAGAGGGGGGGACTTAGAATATATTATACATACTTCAAAATATAGTGTGTTAAGAAACGAGTGAGTTATAAGAAAAGGGGGAAGGGGGCTTTAGGTTGGGAAAGGGGTAGATAGGAAGCATATATAAGATGGGGGAGATAAATGTCGGGTCATCTTTAAAATTATTTTAGTCAACTTAAAAAAATATGGAGTATCATTTATGAACATAATGGGTTTTCAAAGGCTCGCATTCATTTGTTTCTTTATTACTTTGTTTTTAGCATCGCATCTTACTACCTGTTCGGGTTATACGTTTATGTATTTCGATAGTGTGTTAGGTGATGAAAGGTTTAAATTAGAGGATTTGCACCCGCATTTGCGTGGAGTGAAAGTGTAAACAATTTATGAAAAACTTCCCTTAGTGCACCTGACCGGGATCGAATCCGATCTCCCTGTCATCGGCAGTCTAGTCTACTGTATTGCGAGAGTAGCGCGTTGGACCGTGCGGCCACCGAAGCAGGTGTTTCTACTACTATATACTACTATACTACCACTAATTATTATTATTATTAATGTTATTATTATAATATCAGTTAATCAGTTGAAATTAATCTACAGAATAATAGTGAAAACTTTCCCTATATTTTTTCCGGAAAATTTTCCAAAGCGGAATTTTCCGTCACACATCTCTAACAGCACATTTGGATAAATTACTTTACAAAACCATCCCAGGGAAGTATTCTTTTATCGTGATTTAAAAAGTGTACTTTCTGAATACACCGCTTATATCAGCACACGACTCACAAACGAACCTATTACTAGAATAAACACGACACCCAGTCCTCCGGTCAATAATTTACCAATTATAAATTTCGACCATGCCGGGGATAGAATCTGACACTCCTAGGCTGACAGGCATGCGCGCTACAGTTTACGACTTTGCTCTCTCTCTCTCCAGTGAATTCTGCTGGGATTCGAGCCCCGACCTGATGACCAACTGTGAACCAACCAACTATATCACCAGATCGCAAGCTCGTTGGTCTAACGCGCTACTCTCGTGTTAGACTAGACTGCTGTGACGGGAGATCGAGGCTCGAATCTCGGTCGGATGTACTGAGGGTGTTTTTTTCCATAATCGTTTTCCACTCTTTCTCTCCACACAAATGCGTGTACACTTCTTCTAAATTTCACCTTCCTAGTCCCATAAAGCGTTAGGGAAATTAGTACATAAGCAGCGTATAACTCGAACGGGATGAAGCAGGTCTTTTTTAAAGTCAATAGAAAAAGTTTCTCACAAGTCATCAAGGCCGTATCGGGGGGGGGGGGGTTTAACTCCCCCTCTCCGTAATTTAATGGACTATATATATATGGCTTTATTTATGGTTCAAATAATATCAAAAATTAAGGTACAAGTACAAATTAGGAGGCTGTGTTACCGTAAAAAGCAATTCGAGAGCTTCTAAAGGTGTTTAATATTTAGAATTTTTTTAGCCTCTGGTAGTTATGGTGTAATGTTGCCATAAAAACACTTCAGATAGCTTCTAGAACTGTTTATCATTGCCTCCGGCAATTAGGATATGTGCCCACCAACCCCCACCCCCCCCCCCTCGCTGAAATTATTGGCTGGCTACGGCCTTGCAAGTCATTGTATGAGCTCGAATCCAATCCAGACCCCTTTTATTCTTCCCTACCGTGTAAAGGTTCTAGATTGATCTTGAACAGAGCCTACCTCGTGCTTAAGTTAGCTCGGTTTATATTAGTACAACATTAATGTAAATGTTTATGCCTATTAATCATTAGTCGGGTGGTTGAGCTGACGCAGCACGGTCAGGAATCTTCACCGACTAATTTGATCCAAGGATTGCAGCCAGGATCGGACAAGAGGCCATTGCACCAAAACCTCCTGCGCATACCATGGCGTAATTTGGCGCTTCTTAGAGACACGTGTACAGTACATTTTAATAAGAAGACTACATAAAGTTATTAGATCGAGACTTTCACGTCAGGTCAGGTGGTGTGCAGTGCAGCTATAATTTTGATAGATATTAATTAGGGCTGGTCGATTTAAGGAAATTGGCATCGTGATGTATCTTCTTCGTCGAACCGTTCATTAGTCACGATTTTTATATAGTGATTTAATATTTTTTTGAGTTCTGGGCTAACAGTCATGACCTGATAGAGAAACCGGTGTCTTAAAATTTTCGGCCGGCAATAAACATTTGAGTGATTTAAAAATAGCAATAACAAAAAAAAATACAAAGATGAAATAAGAATGATTATTTTTGAACAAAATTAAGCTTTATGATTGTCTGGCAACTTTTATTTGAGTACTAATCTAGCTTTGATGCTGAGCAAGTGCCATTTCGAGATACTAAGTCAATGGCGATACAGCGGCAGCGTGGCTGTCATGAAATAGATCCAACAGCGGTGGGACGATTTCGACAAGGAAGTTACAACCTGATCTAACTCTAGGGCCGTATGCAAGGCGTGGATTTGTTTGTGTCATCATAGGTTAAAAGATGGACCTATAGTGTGCTCGGGACCAAAATATTCGTCCACTCAGCATTCACTAACGTTCTTGCATACGGTCCTCAATTCTCAACTCAATAATGTCTTTGACAACCTTCATTTGTTGATTCAGTTTCAATTTCTTTGTTAATATTTCAGTCGACCTCGATGGTCTTGGGGTAAAGTGTTCCTCTCAGGACTCGATGTTCGTGGGTTCAAACCCAGCCGGGGTCGACAGCTTTTTCTTGGGAGATAAAAATCCGTCTACTGAAAACCCCACTTTGTTTCAGTTTTGTCACCATGCTGAACAATCAAAACCGCAAATGTTATTTTGAACTTATGATTGATACCCATGGAACCCAGTTATGACACTCCCAATTTAAATGTCAACATTATCACTCTCCTACAACTTGTCTGATCACTCTTTAAAAAGTCCCGTGCCCTGCCTTGTCAGACAACTGCTCGACTGATCACTCTTTAAAAAGTCCCGTGTCCTGCCTTGTCAGACGACTGCTCGACTGATCACTCTTTAAAAAGTCCCGTGTCCTGCCTTGTCAGACGACTGCTCGACTGATCACTCTTTAAAAAGTCCGTGTCCTGCCTTGTCAGACGACTGCTCGGCTGATCACTCTTTAAAAAGTCCCGTGCCCTGCCTTGTCAGACGACTGCTCGACTGATCACTCTTTAAAAAGTCCCGTGTCCTGCCTTGTCAGACGACTGCTCGACTGATCACTCTTTAAAAAGTCCCGTGTCCTGCCTTGTCAGACGACTGCTCGACTGATCACTCTTTAAAAAGTCCCGTGTCCTGCCTTGTCAGACGACTGCTCGACTGATCACTCTTTAAAAAGTCCCGTGCCCTGCCTTGTCAGACGACTGCTCGGCTGATCACTCTTTAAAAAGTCCCGTGCCCTGCCTTGTCAGACGACTGCTCGGCTGATCACTCTTTAAAAAGTCCCGTGCCCTGCCTTGTCAGACGACTGCTCGGCTGATCACTCTTTAAAAAGTTCCGTGCCCTGCCTTGTCAGACGACTGCTCGGCTGATCACTCTTTAAAAAGTCCCGTGCCCTGCCTTGTCAGACGACTGCTCGGCTGATCACTCTTTAAAAAGTCCCGTGCCCTGCCTTGTCAGACGACTGCTCGACTGATCACTCTTTAAAGTCCCGTGTCCTGCCTTGTCAGACGACTGCTCGGCTGATCACTCTTTAAAAAGTCCCGTGTCCTGCCTTGTCAGACGACTGCTCGGCTGATCACTCTTTAAAGTCCCGTGTCCTGCCTTGTCAGACGACTGCTCGGCTGATCACTCTTTAAAGTCCCGTGCCCTGCCTTGTCAGACGACTGCTCGACTGATTGCAGCATGAGCCCACCTGACGAAACGACTATACCACTCGTTATACCTTGACCACGAGGCGAGTCGACTTATGAATGAAATGTACAACTTTCTATTTTAGGAATAAACCTCTTATGAAGGTTGGCGGCGCTTGTTTTATTTTGGCAGAGGCTCCTCTGGTAATGGTCTGATCATGTTTAAAGGAATGAATGCACGATCTCCAGTCGTTTGTAACAACCAATTCAGGGGAGGGCCGGCGGGGGAACACGTTTTAAATCTAACGAACGTAACATCGAAATTGATTAGGTCTTATTATTTTACATTATTATTGGCTATTAGCGACATAATCTAATCCAGGCCTGTCAAAACTCGTTATCATGGGGGGGGGGCACATTGAACATTAAAAAATATTGACAGGCCCGCATTGTCCAAGGTGCTACTCTCGCAATAGACTAGACTGCCACTAGACAACCACCCTCAGTTCACTGAGCCAAGATTCGGAGCCTCCTCGTCAACAACTATCGAGAGCTATCTGCTAATCACGCGCTCGCTCGCCTGTCTGGCCGAACCCTAACCTGGTAGTAGACCTTAAGACCCAACTAAGCGGGTTTAATTTTGTTGAGAGGTGTGATACCAGTTCTGGTAAAGGAAGGAGAGGTAAGCATCTCGCTAAGTAGTCAGTTGGGACTATTTGAAGTGAAAGCACTTCCCTGGCGGCTCGCCAATAACTGTCGAGTCATCCATCGAGGTGAGGAAAGGAAGAGCTCTCAAGTCAAAGAGACCTTCAGAACGACCTTCTCCGTGATGGGTTCATTGACGAGTTGATGTTGTTGACGGATCATCGCCATATACCATTTTTTTATTCGATATACGTCACCACTTTTTGTTTTGTTTTAGTGCTACGTGTCTTGTAGATCGCTTGGACTATCTGCAGCTTACAATTAAAATCCTTTTTTTTTTTAAACTTAGCATCGCGTTTTAATAACCGTTCGGGTTATCCACGTAAAAGGTGTAGTGGAGCGGGAAGGCGTGGGAATATTGCTACAGTAGCCCCATGGCTTCTTTGGTGCTGACTGACAGCTCACAGCTTTGAAAAGCTACCAGACCAAATTATGTATCCCTACGCCAAACCATATGATCTGCAAAAAAAAAAAAACATGTGTTTAGCAGCTGTCACTTCTGACAGTCAAAATTTAGGTATATACCTAAATGTTGACTGTCAGAAGTCAGCTGTGAACTGTCAGTCAACACCAAAGAAGCCATGGGGCTACTGTAAGTTAGCTAATTGAATGTATATAAATATTATGTTAAAACATTTGTTCATACTATGAATCAATAAATTTTGTTGAAATTTACTGTGGTCCATGCGAATTTTTGGAATCTAAGGGGAAGTACGCCAAGTGAGTTTCTGCCGCAGTAACCATTAAAAAAATGCTCCAAATAGCTTCTAGAGGCATTTATTTTTGTGAATTTTTGTTTCGCCTACGGTGGTTGGGGGGGCTGTGCCCCCCTCCCCCAACACCTTCCACTTAAAATTTGGGGTGGCTACGGCCTTGATTTCCGGCACTGCTAAATTTAAGACTACACCATTGCCCGTAATATGTACTAATAATTACGCTAATGTGTTTGGAAAGATGAAGTTTGAATTAATAGTAAGTGTGCCCAAATTTGGTTTGGATTATTACTATCCCCGAGTCTTACTACCCGTTCGGGTTATACGCACTTACGCTTATGTGTAATAGTAGGGTGATTGTGAGACGGAAATGGAGGACCTACAGTTTAACGTGGGATCCGAACCACGGTGGTAGGCCTGGTATTTCACACATTCACAAGTTGTGATTAATACACGTCTTGTCAGAGGTGAAGGAAGGGGTTTGGAAATCAGATAAATCTGTGCCGGGACCGAGGATTGAACCCCGGACCCCCAGCACAGAAGTCCGACACCTTACCCCTAGACCGTCAGGTCACCAATTTGCGTTGGAATCAGAGCCGCTAATCGATCCACGAATTATTACAGAGAGGTCCGTCATATTTTTCATATTTAATAGTTCTAGTTCATTAACTATGGATCGCCAGGTATTGGTAAAATTTGAAACTGGCAGAAAAATACTGAAGTAGTCTTCACACTTTTAGTATAAAAATTATGATCTGTTTTTCTAAATTAAGGGTGCAAGGGAATAAGGAGGAAAGTCCATTTTAATTAAAAATTGAGCTAGTGCTGCCATCTCTCTGACAATCATGAGCACTTTCTGGTGCACTTTAAATTATGGTTAAAATAAGTATCTGTCATAATCATCCCAAGCTAGTGCTGCCATCTGTTAAACAATCATTAAACCTTTATAATGTTCTTTAGATTATGGAAGAAGTCTGTCATATTTGAATTAATTTTATAAAAGGTATCTGTTGGGGTCTTTTTGGAGTTTGAGATATAAAAGTCCTCTAGAAAAATGTGTGTAATTAATTTCAAATGTTTTTACACATGTTAAGTTGTATCTTAAGGAAAGATAAAATATCCACATCGGTGGTCAGACGATCCAAGACATCAGGTTCGTAAATGTACTAAATTATCAGTAGTAGGAAAGTCAGGGAAAGCTCTAATCTCGGTCAGGTGCATTGGGAATAGTTTAATAAATATTATGATTTTATCATGTAGTTTTCTCGTCCCCCCCTCGTCGTTAATGTGGTTGCATTTCCTCTTACATGTTTCTCAATATCTGCTCGTTAATAACCTGGAAGTTGGACGCACTATTTTTATTTTTTCTAAAAAAAAAAAAAAGAAAAAGAAAAGAGGAAACATTAAATGACAGTTAAAAGGTACGATTCCCTAGCGTGTCTGCGACCAGCGACTGGACTGGTTTCCATAGTCTGTTATGTGGCCAGTTCCTTCGAGGCGACTGCGACTGGTGACCAGAGTGTGCGTCCAGCGTCCCTACATTGCGTCTGCGACCAGAGAATGGATGGTTTCCATAGTCTGTTATGTGGTCAGTTCCTTCGAGGCGACTGCGACTGGCGACCAGAGTGTGCGTCCAGCGTCTCTACATTGCGTCTGCGACAGAGAATGGACTGGTTTCCATAGTCTGTAATGTGGCCGTTCCTTCGAGGTGGACTGCGATGGCGACCAGAGTGTGCGTCCAGCGTCTCTTACATTGCGTCTGCGACCAGAGAATGGACGGTTTCCATAGTCTGTTATGTGGTCAGTTCCTTCGAGGCGACTGCGACTGGTGACCAGAGTGTGCGTCCAGCGTCCCTACATTGCGTCTGCGACCAGAGAATGGACTGGTTTCCATAGTCTGTTATGTGGTCAGTTCCTTCGAGGCGACTGCGACTGGCGACCAGAGTGTGCGTCCAGCGTCCCTACATTGCGTCTGCGACCAGAGAATGGACTGGTTTCCATAGTCTGTTATGTGGCCAGTTCCTTCAAGGCGACTGCGACTGTCGACCAGAGTGCGCGTCCAGCGTCTCTACATTGCGTCTGCGACCGCACTGCTCCGAGAGCAACACCAAGCAAACGTGTGTTTTGGTAGAGTTGTATTTAGTTTCGTCATAATTTGCTTGCCGACACAGGAAATAAATATGTTGTTTACAACAAATACCTTTAAAAAAAAGTGGTTCAAAGGAACCGCGCTATTCGAGGAAATCACCCACGGCTGGCGACCAAGAGACGCATCTAGGAAAACACTGTATCCCGCGTCTGCGACTCACCTCCCACGTCTGAGGTCGCAGACGCAAGACTCGCCGAGGGAATCCATTGTCGAACACGCAACTGATCTCTAGTCCGTGGATACCTGAACCTTTGTCTTATTTGCATTTCCCTCTTAAAGTGACGCAGATCGCCATCTTGCATGCATAATACAACACGGCTAAACACACGGTACACTCCCGTTACTCAACACATTGGCACGTCGTCGGAACAGCCGAGAGATACGTTTACTGCAGGTCAACGTCGTCGGAACAGCTGAGAGATACTGCAGGTCAACTCTTAATTCACCTGCCGCATGGTCTAAAGGCGGCGTCGGTCACTCTCGTGTTAGACTGGACTATCGTTGACAGGAGGATCGGGGTTCGAATCCTTGTCGGGTGTACTAAAGGTGGTTTTTTTCCAAAATGGTTTTCCACTCAACGGAAATACCGGTACATTTCGTCTTAATTAAACCTTATTCATCCCTAACCCATTAGTGTAGTTAGTACATTGACCCCAAGCGTTTAACCCGAGCGGTTAGTAAGAAGCGATGCTAAAAAAAAAGTGTTTGACTCAACACAATCATGTTTTAAAGTGGGATGGTAGGGGACGCGAGAAAAGGACAATTTTTTTTCAGTTTTTACGTCAAAACATTTTGTTGGCCAGAATAAATAAAATATTGCTCCAGTACAAACATAATAGTTTAATTTTTTTTCCACGCGGTGATATCAACATTTGTTGAATATCCGTCAAGAGCATAGCGGCATTAGATGAGAAACTTTTTAAATTAGGATAAAAATTTGTCATTAAATTTCAGGACACACTTGAGGTCACCACGTGAAGAAAATTAAATTAAATGTTTCTACTGGAGCAATATTTTATTTATTAAAAAAAAAAAAGTTTTGCCATAAAAACGGCAAAAAAAAACACTGACCTTAACTCGCGTCCCCTTCAATCCCACCTTAAGGCATTGTCATACATCGTCCAACAGTATTTGATTACGTCATGTTTTTGGGCTTGGTGTTGATACCAAAAAAAACTGCGTCAGTCCGCGATGGAAGATAGTGCGCCAACTTCTGCGTGAAGAATGTGTCATGTGGTCAGCACAAAGAACCCTCCGGCCGTTAATCTCGGTTTTCTAGACCGGAACGCTACTTTTTCATTCAATTACTATTATAATTATTAGCATTGCGTCTTACTACCCGTTCGGGTTGTACGCACTTAAGCTGATGTGTAAATGGTAGGGTGATTGTGAGATGAAATGGAGGACCTACAATTTAACGTGGGATCCGAACCACGGTGGTGGGCCTGGCATTCCACACATTCACAAGTTGTGATTAATACACGTCTTGTCAGAGGCGAAGGAAGGGTTTTGGCAATCAGATAAATCTACCGGGACCAAGGATTGAACCCCGGACCCCAGGAACGGAAGTCATGACACCTTACCACCAGGTCACCTCTTCATTCAAAGTAACTTCTCATAATTTTGTCCTCACGAGAGGCTGAGTTGACCCTGTTCCAAAACACATGAGCTCTTATCACTAGACCACATAGGCGGTCTGGCTGGGTGGGAGGATAGATAAATTAAATCCCCCTTTCAAGCCGTTATTATGTGTGTGCTCAACAGCGTCGAGGCGAGTATATGTCGTGCTCAACGCGTGCTGTATGGCAAATAGTTACACATCATGTCGCAGTGTTTGATTACGTCATGTTTCTGGCGTGAGTAACAAATATACCCACTTGTCCCCGGTACACGTGTTTGTTCAGCCGCTTCCGTTTGGAAATATGTGTGTTCAAGTAAGATATCTTTATTATTTGTACATTTCCGAGCGAAACATCGCTATTCTTACAGGGATTCTGTTTTGGTTCGATAGTGTTGTAACGTTTAAAGAGATAATTAATTTTTTAATAAGAGCTATATTAATTCTTCAATACAGAGCAAACTGGTTTGGATTCATCCTTTGGAGGAACTGTCTTCTGCATCATAGAAGGAATGGTTGAGGAAAAGAGGAAGGAGGAGGATTCACATATTGGATGACTTGAAGGAACGAAGAAAATTCTGGGAGCTGAAGGAGAAGGCAGAGGCCACGGTATATTGTCGGTCTAAGTTCACTGACAGAAGGAATGAACCTGCCCTAAGACAGAACTAATAATAATAATAATAATAATAATAATAATAATAATAATAATAATAATAATAATAATTATTATTATTATTATTGGATGGCACAACAGAATTTCGGAACATTGTTTCAATATTTAGACTGTAACTCAAATTTTCTACATTATACGAAATAGAACGAACGCAATTTGGCCCGCCACATTAAATGTTTCAAAAATGCCCGATTTTAAAACACAAATGCTCGTGTTTGAACAGATAATGAGCACAAACGGAGCACAATCGAATTGTATAAACACATTATGTGGTGGGCTAATTTGAGCTCAAGTTGGCCCGACACACTAAATGTTCTTTAGGCCTAATTTTACAGCACAAATGTTCTTGTTTTGGCACAAATAATTGAATACATAAAATGTGTTGAGTTACGTCACTTTTATTGGACATATCACTTTTGATATTGTATAAGACGGTGTTATTTTTGTATGTGTGGTGAGCTTTATAGACTGCGCTGTAATGATTGTTGTGCTGACTGGCAGTAATAACAATGTTAGGTTCATAACAACACTGACAGCTGCACTTGAATCACAGATTATTTCAAGCCAGAGACTAAACATAACATAAATTATCACGTTTCTTGTAAATGTGTTGGGGAAGGGGGGGGGGGAGGAAGGAGAAAACCTTCAAGACATTGGCATGTTGTAATTAAACCACATCATTGTACAGTCGGATCTACTTTGGAAGAACCTCTTGGAAGGCACACACAAAAAAATAAAATAAAAAATATGCGAAGTATATTAGTAGGATTTCGTTATGAAGAAAGGTTTTGGAAAATTTATATAGACTGTACCGGGTCGAGCGCGCGCGCTTGAAAAATAAAACCAGTTCTATCTTTCAAGAGCGCGCACTCAGTCGCTCGCTCCAGTCTGGCCACCTCTCATTACAACCAATGTGTTTTATTTTATATTTTAGTCGCTCAGTCTGGCCGCCCCCATAGGTATTGGATCAAATCTTTCCTAAGTGCCAGCTGCATGTCACATGACTTGAAGTATGGATGTATGAAAATTGTTTTTAATCTATTTTGTAACTTTTTTAATCTAAATCAGAAGGTTAAACAACATTGAAACAATGCTCACTAGATGTATCTAATGAACTGTCAGATAAAGTTGTTATTATGGCGATACGACTATAATTTAGAGCGCACTCCCGCTACTGTATGTACGAAGGGAGCGGCCGGTGGAGACAAAACACGTGCACACAGGGAAAGTGTTTTATTTCAAAAGTTGCAGGTGGAAGTCGGCATATGAACGGTGTTTGAAAGCACTGTCATACAACGAAATAGAAAGAGAGAGAAGAGAATGAGTAGTTCATCCTGAGAGGCCTTTTGTTTATCTACTGATAGCACTGTTCCTCTTCTTCTGACGAGTTTACACACTCACTATAATAATAATAATAATAATATTTAGCACCGCGTCTTACTACCCGTTTGGGTTATACGCTTAAGTACTAATTACGCTAATGGATTAGGAATTGGGAGGGTTGAATTTAGAGGAAGTGAATCCGCATTTGCGTGGAGGGAGAGTGGAAAACCATTTAGGAAAACCACCCCCATTTCACCCGACCGAGATTCGAACCTCGATCTCCCCGTCCTTAGCGGTCGAGCTCAACACGACTAGCGCGTTAGCCAACTACGCCACTGAGGCGGGTCACACTCACTATACTATTTTCACCTTGAAAACAGTGACTTGATTTTTAAAATTAAATTTTTCTTGTTTCCTATTCTAGGTAGACATTTGCTACCACAGACATTTTTAGTTTACATCTTGGCAAGAAGACTCCTACAGGTAAATTTCGTGACTAATCCAAATAACCCAAATTGTAGATGATTTATATAAAAAAATTACATTTACATAAAAACTACTTTAATATAAAAATAATAATATTGTGACAATATAGCCGGGAGGAGGAATTTAAGATGAAGGAGTATTAAAATATTAGTTGACTTGAAGAAAATAATAAAATTTTGAGAGGCAGAGGACAAGGCCATTGGCGGTCTAAGTTCACTGACAAAAGTCGTAGGACAGAACACAATATAATAATAATAATAATAAAGAAATCTTTTTTTTTTTAAAGCTTACAGTTAGGTTTAATTCATCCTAAGAATGTTATCATCAGAAACATGATTAAAAAAGTAAACAAAGAATAAAAATATATACCAGTTCACTTCTCACACTCACTTATTAGACCACTCAGTGTACGGTGCTTTGTGGTTGGATGAAAAAGTGTCGCTAGCGGCGAGATCTGCGGTAGGCCATCCATATATGTGTATGTGTACACCACACACACATACACACACTTTCTCTCTCACACACACTTTCTCTCTCACACACACACACACACATACACACACTTTCAATATTGTAATCAAAACCTTTGCCTTGTAACACAACAATCTGACATGTTCACTGTAAAATATTCATCTCTAGCAGACTCGCTACCGACCGAGAATCCAAACAGTTATTCAATTTTTGCGATATATTTTTTTTTAAAGGGATCTAGTTTATATTTGACCATGTCCCGTTGTTTGACCTCCCCTTGACCCAGAGGACAAGGAAGGAACCAACACTTGTTGGGAATGGCAGAACCAGTCGTCACAGTGGCGTCATTGCGAGTGACATGATTGGCATCTGATCACAAGTTCCATATCATTGGTCGTCACTCTTGCTTGGTACGGTAACAAGGGGTATATTTCCTGTAATTAACAAACATGTGTACATAGATGCCAACTTTACCGGTTCACGCGGCTCGGGATTCGAACCTCAATCTCCGTCATCGGCAGTCTAGTCCACTGTGAGAGTAGCGCGTTAGATTGTGCGACCACGGAAGCGTTTTTAAAAAAAATACAGTTTGTAAAATATTAACCCTGGACACCGAAGAAAAACCTACCCGGACACCTGAAAAAAAAAAGGACATGTTTTGGAAAAACCCGGATGGATGGCAAATGAGCAACCCTAGACATAGGAGACGCATCTATTGCGGTCAAACTATTGGAACACAAGGACATATAAATTGGTCTGCATACTAACTGGGAATATACACTGAGAATAATTTTTATTCACAAATATAAACCGTAATTATTATTCTTTCTCTTCCGTAAAAGCAATGTTTGACTTTACCAGCCTCGGTGGCCGCATGGTCTAACGCGCTACTCTCGCAGTAAAATAGACTATTGATGACGGGGAGATCAATGTTCGACTCTCAGACGCGTGTATTGAGGGTGGTTTTTCCAAAATTATTTTCTTATCCACGCGGATGAAAGTACACTTCCTCTAAATATAACCTTTCTAATCCTTAAAATCATTAGCGTAATTAGTACACAGGCGTATAGCCCGAATGGGTAGTAATACGAGATGCTAAAATAAGTACTACTACTAGAAGTACTAGTGAAAAGTGTGATTGTTCCTCCAATTTTAAAGTACTAGTGAAAAGTGTGATTGTTCCTCCAACTTTGAAGCACTAGTGAAAAGTGTGATTGTTCCTCCAACTTTGAAGCACTAGTGAAAAGTGTGATTGTTCCTTCAACTTTGAAGCACTAGTGAAAAGTGTGATTGTTCCTCCAACTTTGAAGCACTAGTGAAAAGTGTGATTGTTCCTCCAACTTTGAAGTACTAGTGAAAAGTGTGATTGTTCCTCCAACTTTGAAGCACTAGTGAAAAGTGTGATTGTTCCTCCAACTTTGAAGCACTAGTGAAAAGTGTGATTGTTCCTCCAACTTTGAAGCACTAGTGAAAAGTGTGATTGTTCCTCCAACTTTGAAGCACTAGTGAAAAGTGTAATTGTTCCTCCAACTTTGAAGCACTAGTGAAAAGTGTGATTGTTCCTCCAACTTTGAAGTACTAGTGAAAAGTGTGATTGTTCCTCCAACTTTGAAGTACTAGTGAAAAATGTGATTGTTCCTCCAACTTTGAAGTACTAGTGAAAAATGTGATTGTTCCTCCAACTTTGAAGTACTAGTGAAAAATGTGATTGTTCCTCAAACTTTGAAGTACTAGTGAAAAGTGTGATTGTTCCTCCAACTTTGAAGTACTAGTGAAAAGAGTGATGGTTCCTCCAACTTTGAAGTACTAGTGAAAAGTGTGATTGTTCCTCCAACTTTGAAGTACTAGTGAAAAATGTGATTGTTCCTCCAACTTTGAAGTACTAGTGAAAAGTGTGATTGTTCCTCCAACTTTGAAGTACTAGTGAAAAATGTGATTGTTCCTCCAACTTTGAAGTACTAGTGAAAAATGTGATTGTTCCTCCAACTTTGAAGTACTAGTGAAAAATGTGATTGTTCCTCCAACTTTGAAGTACTAGTGAAAAATGTGATTGTTCCTCCAACTTTGAATTACTAGTGAAAAATGTGATTGTTCCTCCAACTTTGAAGTACTAGTGAAAAGTGTGATTGTTCCTCCAACTTTGAAGTACTAGTGAAAAGAGTGATTGTTCCTCCAACTTTGAAGTACTAGTGAAAAGTGTGATTGTTCCTCCAACTTTGAAGCACTAGTGAAAAGTGTGATTGTTCCTCCAACTTTGAAGTACTAGTGAAAAGAGTGATTGTTCCTCCAACTTTGAAGTACTAGTGAAAAGAGTGATTGTTCCTCCAACTTTGAAGTACTAGTGAAAAGTGTGATTGTTCCTCCAACTTTGAAGTACTAGTGAAAAGTGTGATTGTTCCTCCAACTTTGAAGTACTAGTGAAAAGAGTGATTGTTCCTCCAACTTTGAAGTACTAGTGAAAAGTGTGATTGTTCCTCCAACTTTGAAGTACTAGTGAAAAGTGTGATTGTTCCTCCAACTTTGAAGTACTAGTGAAAAGAGTGATGGTTCCTCCAACTTTGAAGTACTAGTGAAAAGAGTGATGGTTCCTCCAACTTTGAAGTACTAGTGAAAAGTGTGATTGTTCCTCCAACTTTGAAGTACTAGTGAAAAGAGTGATGGTTCCTCCAACTTTGAAGCACTAGTGAAAAGTGTGATTGTTCCTCCAACTTTGAAGTACTATTGAAAAGTGTGATTGTTCCTCCAACTTTGAAGTACTAGGGAAAAGTGTGATTGTTCCTCCAACTTTGAAGTACTAGTGAAAAGTGTGATTGTTCCTCCTGTTGCTCCGCTGAGTGGCGAGCAATGTCATCTCTACTTGTACTGATAATCGAGGCTGAGTTGGTTTGCGTGTCCAACTGTCAGGAGAGACAGCAACGCTTGTAACATGCGAGTTTTCTGGACACACATTATAGAAACACATGACTCACAAAATAACAACCTAGGATCTAGGACTGTATAAACTGTGAAGGTATACCTACATGAGCCGCACCGCATTTTCTAACCATTTTTATATTCTTTATAGACTGAGTTATATTACAAAATAAGTTTGTATTTTTATTTTTACTCGCATAGGTTTTCACCTCTTTTCATAAAATTAAGTTAGCTAATAATTAAGAAGAAGAATGTTTGTTGTTCAATAAGTAGTTGTATATAATATTGTTTATCTTGTACGTAATGTTGGAAACAATGACTACAGCGTCACACGTGACACGGCTGTGAAAGAAATGTCTATCACTGTTTCGTCCATCCCTACAGTGCTAGTGGTTAACATGAAAACAAAGTTCGGAAGCTCCCGAACATTTATTTCCGGTGGTAGGTGGCTACACGGTCCGCACCGCACCGCACCGCAAGAGTGCGGAGCAATGCTCTCTCGACGGTTGGTCCGCGCCGGTGCGGTGCGGCTGTATGTAGCCGGTCCTTAATGATATGGAATTATACATCCCAATAATTTATTACTCACATTTGTTATTCAAAATCACGACATTCGGACTAAACCTTTATGGACTAATAACGCTAATGGTTTTTAGGGATCAGGAAGGTTATACTTAGAGAAAGTGTACCCGCATTTGCATAGGTTAGACCATACTGCCACCGAAGTGGGTTAGAACCGATTAAACCGAGATAAATATTTTTGCTACGTATCTCGATTCTCCGTTTTCAAAGTTGTTGCGATTATTAATTAGTTTTTATTGTCTTTGATTTACAGTTAACAATCTAGTCCAGTGGTGAGTCGGTACTCGATTGAGAGTCTACCTATTGTTATAAGGGTCTTAGGTTCATTACCTGGCGAGGGTAAAAATTGCACCACGTTTTAAATATCCTTCTTTGATTTTGCTAAATGATAACAAATAAACGGTCTGGAACATTGGCCCTTAAAGGGGGTACTGTGTGACACCCTTAACTATCACGATGGATTCCTCGTGGTGCAATGAAAATATGTTGACATTTTTAGTAAAAGTCCACCAATGTTTCAACAAAAATTAGTAATGTTTGAGCTTGTATTAATTTAATGCTTTTACTGTAAATTTCTAATCAGGGAGAGGTGTTTTTATTTTGGTAAAGCGGGGAGAGAGAGTTAAATTTTTCCCCATACCTTTGTGTTTTTTTCGTCTTTTTACTTTTTCATTGTTTCATTATTTTCTATTTTAAAATAATTACAAAATGTTCACATTTCACAGTTTGGAAACCACTGTTGTAGGTTATGGTTGTTGTGTTTTGTCTTATAATTGATTAAGGAATATCCACAACTTGTGAATGTGTGGAATGCCAGGTCTACCACCGTGGTTCGGATTCCACGTTAAACTATTGGTCCTCCATTTCATCTCACAATCACCCTACCATTACACATTAGCGTAAGTGCGTATAACAATAATAATAATTATTATTATTGAGGAATATCCGCTGATAGCCCATTGAGGTATTACATAAATTTAAATATAAAAGTTATTACGAACACCTTTTGTCTTGTCTGTTTTATTTTGAACAAACAACAATTTACGTAATCAGTTTTGAAAATGACAGGTTTCCGTATTGTTCCATTTGGCTCACTATCAACAAGGTTGGTTGGTCAACTCTGGCTCTGGCAGGTAATAAAGGCGGGTGATGTCATTCTACTCTATCATACTGTCACCTCACCTGCTCGGCTTGTCGTGGACTACGTCATCACATGCGTCTAAAAAAACAATGACACTGAGATAGTATATAATTACCCGCTTCGGTAACCGCGTGGTCTAACTCGCTACTCTCGCAGTAGATTAGACTGACGATGACTGGAGAATTGAGGTTCGAAACTAGGTCGGGTGTGATGAGGGTGATTTTTTCAAAAAAAAAATTGTTTTCCACTCTTCCCCTCCACACCCCACCCAACGCAAATGCGGGTACACTTCCTATAAATACAACCTTCCTAATCCCTAAAAAACCATTAGAGTAATTAGTACATAAGCTGACGGGTAGTAAGACGTGGGGCTAGTGAAAATTATTTAGCTACATCTTTTTTAAATATATTACACCTTTGTGCCATCTGCAGCGCCTACACTTGACAAGACGAGGTAGTTTAATTTTAAGAAAACGCCTGGACTAAGGAATGGGGAAATCGCAGTGACCACCACCAGTCGATCTCGCTGGCGCTGAGCCAGACCTGCCGGTGATATTACACACATTCCTGGTGTTAGGATAAAATAGTTTATAATAATTTGCACTGTACTTATTTAGTTTGTAATTCGCGTTATATATCCGGTAGAGCATGGTTGTGTGTGAACAGGCCAAACTTTTATTCGGAAGGCTAGGCGTTGACTCTCGACTGAATACACTCTTTTAACTATACATTTTTTAAATAATTGTTATTGACGAATGCTGATGCACTTCCTTAAAAAAATTCGTCCTTGTCTCACTCTCTGAAAATTGTTAAATTTAGTAAAAAATCATTTCTCTTTATCTTTTGACATATTATATTCTGGGAGGATTGTAAGTTATTGTGGCAAATACACCACACTAGAAGGTATTTATTTACCCCTTGCATTAAGTGCCTAATTTTAAGTTGGCCAATTGTATAATCCCCCCCCTACCCCATCATGTACTTGACTTAAAAGGACATCCAATTGTCCGCATCTTGCAGCTTTGGAGATTAACATTATATAGTGGACCAGTTGTCCGTTCCCCATAAATACATTATTTGTACCTATGATTATTGTCGAAAAATTTTGGCGAACTGGAAGGAATGATCTTAAACACGGGACGAATCCTGGATAGCTTAGTGGTAAAGCATTGGCGCACTGAGCCAAGGGGTCCCGGGTTCGATTCCCGGTCGAAGTGTCATTTTTCAAATTTACAATTTATTATTTATTTGAGATATTAATATAATATTGCGCGTCTGGGCTCATATCGAGCCCAGCAGTGGAAAGATCAGCCAGTACTAATGTACTGATATCCCAGGGGACGCCCGAACGTACTAATCGTACATTCTTTCCATGGAGGCTCTTTCCATGTCCGATGAGATGAGGTGATGGTGATAGGAGTATGAGGGTGTGGAACCAGTGGAAACAATTAATCTAATTAACCAATACTGGTGACCATTGGAGTGATTTCCCATTCGGCAAAAATACCCAAGGTACCAGCTGGGAATCGAACCCGGAACCCCTAGGCTCGTAGATAGGTGCGCTGACCACTACACCACGGGACAGGTTTTTCACATTAGAAATTTAGATAATTGATGTGCATATCAACGAGTAACATTTATATCCTAATATTATCAGGGTGGTAATAAGTTCTACATTCTACTCAACCAATAAAATGATTAGGTCCGATTCAGGTACACTCCGTTTACCTGAGAATGAACAGTTTTACCACCTGAATCGGTGGTCACATGATCTAACGCGTCACTTTCGTGTTGAGACTGGATTGCTGGCTGATGGGTATATCTGGGCTCGAACCTGGGGTCGCGTGTAATGAGGGTGTTTCCCCCACTCTCCCTTCTTGTAAGTCACGCCCAACTGGTACCGTGCAAGGTAAGCTTGATACATTTCAGGGTCAACGAAGGTTACGTTTTGATCGAAAAGTCACTCCGCGGTAGTTATTGGCAAACATTTTACATAATATTCATCGTTGTTTGCCAATAAAGAGGAGAGAGTAATTATTCCTTGCCAAGTGTCAGAAGAGAATAATACAATGTGCCAAGAAAATGGTGGCTAACCCTTTCAGCATTTGACTCTCAAACAAGAAAGAGATGGGAGTAAACAGATAACAGAAAGTGTGCAAGTGAGAGGAGAAGAATGCTAGCAAGAAAGGAGGAAGAATGGGGGGAAGATAGAGGAAGATGAGACATTTTACTCAACTGACCCGGAAACATTGCTTGCCAACATGTTGCCCTTGTTTTAGAAACAGTTGGCCAACATTTTGTCCATGTTGCCTTTGTATTTACCAGCGGGGAAAACATATTTCCCGTGATCCATTTCAAATGTTTTACAAGAAACAATGTTGGCCAACATTTCCGACACAATCAACGTGGACTGGTAGGTGAATTGCTGATCTAAATCACGTGTCTCTCTTCATTATCCTGGGACCAACCATTTGTAAAATAACATCAAAGTCTGTTGGAAGAATGCGAGTGAAGTTCCTAAAACTACTGTCATCTTCGATCTTCAGTTCTGTCAGAAGATTATTTGCATAGTTACGAACCATTTTGAAGCACTTTACAGGTCACCGCCGTTTTTTCTCTCTGTCTTCTTGAACAGCTCATAACTACATACAAAGCACAAGAATAGCATCCTCCTCAACAGACATCTTTTACTCAACTGAACTCTGTACGGGAAACAAATGTTTCATCATTGTAGTCTGGATGCGAAACAATGTTTCTTTAATGTTTGCCAACAGTCTGTTTCCTATGTTGGCCAACATTTGGGCAACAATGTTTTCCAAGTGCGTACTAAGCTTTAGACATGTTTAATTTAGTGTTTGCAATTCATGCAGTCAAGTGAATATTTATACATTGATTTTGGTAAGAAGTCTTTTCTGAAAGGTCGTTATTCCTACCAAAATCTTACTTATAAAATAATAATAAAGTAAATCTGGTGGTTGTATAAACTTTTCAAAACTGACTACAAAAATCAGAATATGCGTCTAATTCTACTGCAGAAGGACTTTTCGTCACTTCGTATTGGTTAAAATTATGTCGTGGATTGTACATTTCTTTAGGACTATATTGAAATGTGGATGAATATATATTTTTTCTCGTAGCTTGACAGTATTTGTGATATGTACTTACTATTCATTTGAGCACGACCAACCACAGTGATGGAGTGTTTGAAGTGTCTGAGTTATTACAGGGTCAGGGTGACACTTGGTTAGATAACCTCACATTTTATTTGTGTAGAATCGCCGAGTGTAACGGCATCGCTGCTGGTCTATCAGACGCTACAATACATCACATTTTGTCAGTCAACTGTCCCAAGTGCCGAGTGATTTGTCTCACTGATAGATTAGGCTTGGCATTAGATAACGTTTTGTTACTTGAACTGTGTCCACAGCTGAATTTTCGGTACGTCTGCGATTCAATCAGAGGCTGGTAGGGGTAGAAGGTAGGAAGGTAAAGAGAGGGAGGTTTGATTTGACCTTCTCAGGCCAACCACAACCTTCAACATCTGACCAATAAAGTGAAATATCCTAGTATAATATTACGAGAGAAAATAAATGGTACGGCACACCGCACAGACTTTCTCTCTCTTTCTATAAACTCGTAAGATTTCTGAACGGAATAATGTACATTGTATCATCACCACTCCACATAAGAACACGCATAAAATAATATACAATGATATAGAATCAATGAGAAAAGAGGCGCATCTTTGTCCACCTAAGATCATTTCAAACAGTTTAATGTCTTCCACAAGGGTCAACACTTCGTATTAAAATTTCGATTTCTGGTTAAAATTTTAACATTTTAAAAGGTGTTGCAGATCTTCAAGTCATCGCATTGATATTTAATTATTCATTTATACATTTTGACCAATAAAAAATGTAAATATTGACTATTGAGTCTAAAATGGAGATAGATCATTGCTATGCAAACATTTCTCCTAAGAGATTTAAGGAAAAATAACATACTTTTTTTAGATACTTACTTATATTTAATTACTCTATGGCTTTGGAGTATTATTGCGTTAAGACTTAAGTAGTATATGTTTACAACTAAAGCTCACAAAATTGTATTAATATATTTGCAAATATCTCAGAAACTGCTGTTTTTATAAAAATATATGTCAAATAAAAGTTTTTTATTTCTAATAGTCCTACAATTTTGCAATGATAAGTTGTTTAGTTTCTCCAATAGTTGTGGAGATACGGAAATTAACGCTTCTGTAATGTACCCTAAAAATCATTTTCATAGGAAAATGAAAATAGCCAGTTTATTTATAATCTTAATCAACGCCTAGATACGAATTTTAATCAAAATCAGTTAAGCAGATTTTGAAAAAACCAAATTTTTCTCTTTTCGTCCTTCAGTAAACTACCCTTAATTTTAAGTTTTTATAGACACACAGAGAGACGGCATTGCAAAGACTATTTTTTAGGGTTTGGGGGGTCATGAGACGTCGACATCCATCAACATTTCAGGTTAGTTTTTTTTTTTACGGTCGCAATACTTAGACTTTAATGTCCAAAAAGTTAAAAAAATTCATATAATTGCGTATATATTGAAAGTTATTGATTTTATAAAAATATGTTTCGGATAAAATATCTGTATTATAAATATATATACATATTTGTAATGCTAAGTAATTTCATATCTCAAATAGTTTCGGAGCTATTTAAAAAAATGTTAATTTACGCATCAGACCGGAGCCCTTAAAGCCATTTTGCCGAAATATTGAGGGTAGCCATTTTGTTTGGAATATTTAATAATGTTTATAAATGAAATTTAATCAAAATCGTTGGAGCCGAATTTGAGAAAATCGACTTTTTCTCTTTTTGCCATTCAGTAAACTACCCTTAATTTTAAGTTTTAATAGACACACAGACAGACGGCATTGCAAAGACTATTTTTAAGGGTTCGGGGGGTCATGAGACGTCGACATCCATCAACATTTCAGGTTAGTTTTTCTTACGGTCGCAATACTTAAGCTTTAATGCCCAAAAAGTTAAAAATATATATATAATTGCGTATATATTGAAAGTTATTGATTTTATAAAAATATGTTTCGAATAAAATATTTGTATTATAAATATATATACATATTTGTAATGCTAAGTAATTTCATATCTCAAATAGTTTCGGAGCTATTATAAAAAATGTAAATTTACGCATCAGACCGGAGCCCTTAAAACGATTTTGCCGAAATATTGAGAGTAGCCATTTTGTTTGGAATATTTATTTATGTTCATAAATGAAATTTAATCAAAATCGTTAGAGCCGATTTTGAGAAAATCGACTTTTTCTCTTTTTGCCCTTCAGTAAACTACCCTTAATTTTAAGTTTTAATAGACACACAGACAGACAGCATTGCAAAGACTATTTTTAAGGGTTCGGGGGGTCATGAGACGTCGACATCCATCAACATTTCAGGTTAGTTTTTCTTACGGTCGCAATACTTAAGCTTTAATGCCCAAAAAGTTAAAAATATATATATAATTGCGTATATATTGAAAGTTATTGATTTTATAAAAATATATTTCGAATAAAATATTTGTATTATAAATATATATACATATTTGTAATGCTAAGTAATTTCATATCTCAAATAGTTTCGGAGCTATTATAAAAAATGTTAATTTACGCATCAGACCGGAGCCCTTAAAACGATTTTGCCGAAATATTGAGAGTAGCCATTTTGTTTGGAATATTTATTAATGTTCATAAATGAAATTTAATCAAAATCGTTAGAGCCGATTTTGAGAAAATCGACTTTTTCTCTTTTTGCCCTTCAGTAAACTACCCTTAATTTTAGGGGTAGATGTCCAATTCCAAAAACCCCTCGGGGCAACCCTATGAAAACCCTAGATATCAAGTTTCAGCTCAATCGGTAAAATAGTTTAGGCTCTAGTTGGAGGTACAGACAGACAGACAGACAGACAGACGGAAATTCAAAAACTACTTTTTCGGATTCAGGAAGTCATGAAACGTCAAAATTCATCAAAATCTCGAGTTCGATTTTTTTGACGATCACAATACTTTCTCTACCTGTAAGATAGAGAGAAAGTAAAAAAATGTATACGGTGTAATTATTTGTCAAGTTATTAAAACAAACAATGAATTAAATGTTAGTCCTTTTATGGCTCTTGGAAATAAAAAATGAGAGCTAGTTAGCTAACTAGGCCCTACTTCTCATATCTTTTATTTTTATTATCATTATCAATATTATTATTATTATTATTATTATTTGCACCGCGTCTTACTATACGTTAGGGCTATACACATATGTATTAATTACGCTAGTGGTTTTAGCCGTGAAGAAAGAGCGTGGGGAAACCATTTAGGAAAAACCACTCTCATTACACCCAACCGAGATTCGAACCATGATCTCCCCGTCATGGATGGTCTAGTCAACTGTGATAGTAGCAGCTTGTACTGTGGAGCCACTAAAGCATTTTTTTAAATGATTATTAAGGCTGATAAAATTATTATTGAAGAAAAATCATTCGAATATTAAATGCAAAGTGGTCGTGAACATTTACAAAAGTCACTAAAACTAATTACTCAAAACAAGTCATGTTATTTTATGCTGTCACTTTGGATATATAGTACCAGCCTCGGTGGCATAGTTAGCTAACGCGTTAGTTTCGTGTTGAACTAGACTGCCGAGGATGAGGAGATCGAGGTTCGAATCTCGCCTGGGTGAACTGGGGTTGGTTTTCCCTAAATGGTTTTACACTCCCTCCACGAAAATGCGGGTTCACCTCTTTATTCACCCTTCTCAATTCCTAACGCATTAGCTTAATTAGCACTTAAGCGCATAACCCTAACGAGTAGTAAGATGCGTTGCTAAGTATTGGATGGATATTATCAATACCGAAAAAATAACACTATTAATTTAATACAATGTTGGCAGCAAAAAAAGTTTTTTTTTTCTAAATGGTCCTTCCGGCCAGAATCTTTAAGTTTGTATTGTCACCCACTTCAAACAACTGAACATGCAGCGCCGCTGTGGTAAATCAGGCTCTGCAAGATATACAATTTGAACCCGCCTCGGTGGCGTACTTGGCTAACGCGCAAGTCGTGTTGAGCCCGACCGCCGAGGACGGGGAGATCGAGGTTCGAATCTCGGTCAGGTGAACTGGGGGGGGGGGTCCTAAATGGTTTTCCACTCTCCCTCCACGCAAATGCGGGTTCACTTCCTCTAAATTCAACCCTCCCAATTCCTAATCCATTAGCGTAGTTAGTACTTAAGCGTAAAACGCGAACGGGTAGTAAGATGTGGTGCTAAATATTTATTTATATACAATTTGAATTACTTTCACTGTCCAGTGCTGACTGTGCGGTAGGGATCACTGCTAAGTTAAACGCTGCAAGGGTTCACATTTGGTCACTGTCCGTGATCAGCCTAGTGTCGCGAATACACATCATAGTAAATCATATGTTATAATTATTTAAAAGTTGGATGTAATAAAAATATCGGTGCAAGCAACTGCAATTAGATATTTGACACCAAATTCACTAGGTTTGGGGTGAGCTTATAGTTTGTGAGGTTAGGTCCAGGTGGAGTTAGGCAAAACTTTCCTTTTTGAACCGCTGATGACATTTTGAAAGCGAAAGATTTGACTATATATTATATTACTTAACGTGATATAGAATGATTTAGTACCCCGTACTTTTATTAATATAATATTAAAGTTATTTGGTGTTTTTTAATTCTCTTTATTGTCAAAGATCAAGAATAGCTTTATAAACTATAGTTACATCCAACGTTGTCCGAGCAATCGCTATGCACACTGCACACGCCCTATTGTAACCCGGTACATGAGATAGCATCGATTATATTCTTAATCATTCGTCTGAAAGGATTTTTTTTATTTTCTCTCCGCCTTTCGGAGATTAAAGTATTGTGATCGTTAACAAAAAAACCAACTCCAAGTCGGAAGTTTCATTACCCCTTGAAACAGAAAAAGTTGTTTTTGCGATTCTGTCTGTATCTCGGCCTTGAGCCTAAATTATTTTACCGATTGGGCTGAAACTTGTATCTATGGTTTTTATAGGGCTCCCTCGAGGGTTTTTTGGAATTATATATCTAACCCTAAAATTAATGGTGGTTCACTAAAAGGAATAATAATATTAATAGATTTATATCAAAATCCTCTCAAAAGATTTTGATAAAATTTTGTACCCAGGTATTGTTTAACATAACAAACAAAATGGCAATTTTCATTTTCCAATTAAGATTATATCTTCGCAACTATTTGAGATACGAAATAATTGATCACTGTAAAGTAGTAGTAATATTAAAAATTAAAATTCTTTTGCTTGGAATATATTTTCAGGGAGCTCACTGTTTCTGTAAAAGTGTATATTATTTTCATTAGTGCTCTTTAGTAAAGTGTTTCTGCAACAATGTATATGATTTTTTTTTTTAATAAATGTATATATTATATATTAAGATAGAATAGAGGGAATGTATCATACCATTTGTTTGATATGTTATTGTTTGTTTTGGACCAAGGTCTCTAATACATCGAGTGTGTTCATTACGTGGGTTTTCTCTCACGAGTCTAATCTTCTCCAGGTCGGCATCAGATGCGGTCCACCGATCCAAACCCCCCACACAGAACCACTTGTAGTGTCACTCGTCCATTGGGCGGGGCGACCGGGACACTCGCGATACAAAAAAAAGTACGATTTTTTTCTAAATTTAAGTATCGATAAATCCTCTGGAAATCACTCCTTTTTTTTTAACTTGTAACGGATCTCATTATGTAAAACATTTTAACCGTTATACATATATAAAAACATGATTTTGTTTACAGTTAAGTAGTTAGTTAGTGCCTGAAACAACATTTTTGATGAGCTGAATCATAAGTTGCTTGCTTCCGCACCGCATGAAAACAAACGTCAACTCCGGGATTTGAACTACGATCTTTCAAAAGATTGTTATCGTCTGAAACACACCTCAACTATCTTGATCACGGCTGAAGTCTTATTACTTTTAAAAAATCGGTGTGTATGGGTTTGTCCTCGGAAAGTATTTAATTAATCTGGAAATGTGTAATGGTTATTTAATAAGCTTGAATTTTCTTAAAAGCTTATGCATCCTATTGGTTCAAACCCAATAATAATAATAATAATAATAATAATAATAATAATAATACATTGAATTGTATTTGGTGTTATACACAATTTTTGAAATTACAGATTTTATACAGTAAACTAAGTTATAAAATATTTTAATTGGTTGAACAAAATAATATGTTCAACTAGCAAATCACTTGGGATAATATAATTCTAAGGTCCCTACAATGTATTAGTGCTAATCCCTAGAAATAATACTTTGTCAAAAAAGTAAATGAGATAACAAAAGTTCTTACCTTTTATCTTTAACTAAAGAAAGCAACAAATCAATTCTACATCTGGCTCGCCAGTAATTTGATTCATGGTCTCCCCTCCACTTCTTTATATTCCTTCTATACTATCTTTTTATCAACCTGCTGACTAATACAGTATTGTTACCAAGAATTACATTGTTGCATTATTGTTTTCCTTTATTATGTCTCTTATTACTACTATCCTAACTATATTAAGTATAAATATGTTTCTCTGGATCCCAAATAATTAATAGATTTGAATCATTGGTTTAATCACATAGTATACATAATATCCTTAATTAAACCACAAAAAAACCAATAAAAACCAATAAAACCCAATATAACCCAACTGAGTTTTTTTAATAATCCGGGTTTTTTCAACCCTGGAGGAAACGCATCAAACCAATCTTTGAGATGCAAACTGTTAATTATATATATATATATATATAATTAACAGTTTGCATCTCGAATATTATATATATATATATATATATATATATATATATATATATATATACGGTGGGAGAGGTAAGTGACAGCTAGCAGCCAGTTTTTTATTGCAAACAATAAGCTGAAAATCACTAATTTTAACATATTCAGTAATAATTTTTATTTGCTTAATATTAGTATATTATCAATAAAAAGTGTTATCAAACGAGTTATTAATATTTCCAGCCGATGCTTGCAATAAATAATCTTCTGGTATCTATCACCTACAATCCAAACGTAGATGGGCTATATAAACATGTGTGTATGTGTGTATGTGTGTGTGTGTGTGTATCAAACTACACATATACATAAATCAAACCCATGACTGAATACTCGCATCGCTTGATTAATGGTATTTAAATATGGTCTACCCAGCCATATAAGTCCACTGTAAAATGTATGCTGTGTTCACGGTAACTTTGACCTTTCTGGCAGTGGAATAAGTGACCAAACACAAGCAAATATTTTGTCACTTTGACAAGTTATATAAATTGACTTAATTTATCAAAGTGACGAAACATATTATTTACCAGGCGAATGAATCAGATTTTTTTTTTTAACCATTCATTGATTCAACTAGAGAAGACAGATTATAGTTCAATTTTCATATGAAGGGACTTTTGTGACGATTAGAAAAATTACTAGATCTACTTTCACGTATTCATACGTCAGGTCATGTGATCTGCGGCTGTCACTTTTGATAGATATAATCAACTATATAAAATAACTAATAAAATAGTTAAAATGTTATCAACTTCAACACACAAATTAATTATGTTACAAGGAAACTCTTGCAATGAAATATATTTTTCATTTCGTAATAATTCTAATCAAATTTCCCACTCATGATATATTTCAAATTAATGAATAATTTCCGAATATACAACTCATTGACCCGCCTCTGTGGCGTAGTTGGCTAACGCGCTAGTCGTGTTGAGCTCGGCTGCCGAGGACGGGGAGATCGAGGTTCGAATCTCGGTCGGGTGAACTGGGGGTGGTTTTTCCTAAATGGTTTTCCACTCTCCCTCCACGCAAATGCGGGTTCACTTCCGCTAAATTCAACCTTCCCAATTCCTAATCCATTAGCGTAATTAGTACTTAAGCGTATAACCCGAACGGTAGTAAGACGCGGTGCTAAATATTATTATTATTATTATTACAACTCATTGCATCCACTTGTGGCATGAAATCGTCTCAGTTCTCACATACCTGGGTGATCATTTATTTATTTATTATGACCCGCCTCGGTGGCGTAGTTGGCTAACGCGCCAGTCGTATTGAGTCAGACCACCGAGGACGGGGAGATCGAGGTTCGAATCTTGTAAAACATAACTTCGAGAACATTCTCTCTATCTCTTCCCCCCCCCCCCTTTCTGAAACCTAATAGAAATATGGTGCAACCGAAATAAATAAAGAATATTCCATAATGAGACTAAATACCAGAAAAAAGGCTTCGATTACTCATTTTACTTTCAACCTTTATGTCTGTAAAATACACACAAATGCTGCTACACTTCCTCTAAAAATTCTTCCTCGTCCCTAACCCATCAGCGTAATTAGTAAATCAGAGAAAACCCCGAATGGGTAGTAAGACGTAACGGTGCTAAAAAAAACAAACATAAATATTAAGTATTATTCTAAAAGTTTGAACTTACTGGGGATAGGGAATTTATTTCTTCCCGACTACACAGACATTTCGTTATAGTTCCTCAGTTATCTCAGATGAATCGAGCGAGGCGAGGCTAAGGGCTATGGTAGCTCTTTAAAAGTTCGTGTGTGTGTGAAGGGGGGTAAACTGAAAGAGGGGTTGGAGTGCCCTCTTCTGGGAAAATGTAAACCCTGGATGAATCTACAAGATATTTGAAAAGGTTATATTTGTAGTATTTCTTTAAGCCCGTGCCATAATTTATAGTAATATCATGATAAGAAGGTCGGTTTGGATATTACAAACTTATAACTGTGATATATAAATAATTGTAAGACATTCACTTGTATCCTACCAATTTCTCTTATTTAGTATTTGTGTTTAATAATAGACATATTAGAAAAATATGTAAAAAATTCAATTCCTTTCTTAACTATGAAAAGCATCCACAGTATAATTTGTTTTGATTAATATTATTATTATTATTATGTGCTCTGTCTTTCGACAGGGTCCATTTCTTTTGTTAGTGAATTTAGACCTCCAATGCACCCTGTCCTCTGCCTCCTCCTTCATCTCCCAGAATTTTCTTATTTCCTTCAAGTCATCCAATATTTGAATCCTCCTCCTTCCTTAGCTCCTCTTTCCCTCAACCTTCTATGACGTCGTGCAGAAGACAGTTCCTCCTAAGGATCCAGTTTGCTTTGCACCGAAGAATCACATCCAAAATGGTTCTCTTCTCGCCGACTCCTCTTAGGACTTCTTCATTTTGAATATACACGGGATATAATAGAGAGGGCTTATTCTTGCCTTTGATTGGAATGGAACTGATCAACATTCTTAAGGGCACAGGAAAAATAATAAATGATGGAAAGGGGGCGGAGGGAATACCTTTTTAAATCATCTCAAGGCCATCATCACAGGATGTTGACGGAACTCTCTTTGAAACAATCGGAAGCATCCGTCACATTGAAACTGACGCTTTGTAGTGGTAATGGGTTAGCAGACGATTTGTTTGTCCGTTTCATTACGGACATCGTGGGAGTAGACCCCGTCATCAAGGACGACCGACCGCACTGATGGCGATGTCGGAATTGACGCGATAGACCGAGCCTCTATCCACCTTAGGATTCGGCCAGACTGACAGGCGTGCGAGCGCGTGATTAGCAGATAGCTCTCGATAGTTGTTGACGAGGAGGCTCCGAATCTTGGCTCAGTGAACTGACGGTGGTTTTAACAAGTGATTTATTGTTGTGGTTTTCTCAACCTCTCTCCACGCTAATGATGATTCTTATTTGTAAAAGCCTACTTTAATAATATTGAAGTATTTTAACATATCAGTTTTACATATATATGTATATACATATACTTTTTCATTTCATATATATATACATACATACATACATATAAGTATATATATATATATATACATACATATAAGTTTGGTTTATGATCTTACCAATTAAATTAGGCCGTGAGTAGCAAGTGTGCTAAACCTATCGATAATAATAAAAATGTCAAAATGAGAAGTTTTCCTAGCACTCAATGAACCAACATACAATAATATGGCTACACGGTCCGCCCCGCCACCGCAAAAGTGCGGAGCAATGCTTTCTCGACGATTTGTCCGCTCCGGTGCGGTGCGGACTCGGTGTAGCCACTTGTATTTAAAAACATGGATAACATTCCACCGGAAAAATGCGGTGCGGTGCGGTGCGGACCGTGTAGCCGGTCCTTTATACCGGACAGGTAGTAAGACGCGGTTCTAAAAACAGCTCAGTAATAGTTTGATCGTGTGTATTGGAACAGTCGCGCCACCAGCTCCCGATGTAAACACAGTCATTAACAGAGACAACGACGTATTACAGGTTATGTAACTGTTAGATAAGTGTCAGAACCAGTAGCCTTGGTTGGACGTGTCGGTAGGTTAAGTTTCCAGTACCTTCTCGCCCCGACAAGCTGGCTACCCGCATCGCACGGTCTAACGCGTCACTCTCGAGTTAGAACGGATTGCCGGTGACGGGAAGATCGGGTTTTGAATCTCGGTTGGGTGCACTGAGGTTTTTTTCCCCCCTAGATTATTTTCCACTCTCCTTGCACTCACACGCGGGTACATTTTCTTTAAAAGTCTACCCTTCTCATCCTTATTAGTTTTTTTTGCACCGTGTCTTACTACCCGTTTGAGTTATACGCTATTGGTTTTATGTAGGAGAAAGGTTATATTTATAGGAATTGTAGCCGTGTTTGCGTGGAGGGAGCGTAGTCATGCTCGACACCGAAACATTCACTGTCACCTATGTTTCGGCACATGCTCCAGCCCTTCCTCTAGTCTAGCGTGCTAACCACTGGTTTATATTGGTCAAATCGCCGTCTCAAGTGCTTCACTGTTAATTACTTTGTTTTTATATGACGTATTTTAACGTGTAATTTCTGAACCTATTGATTATATCGGCACAGTACTTATAAACCAAGTTAGATCCTACCCGTACGGTCTAACGCGCTATTCTCGCAGTAGACTAGACTGCCGATGGCGGTGAGATCGAGTTTCTAACCTCATTCGGGTGTTCTGAAGTTCTTTTTTCCTAAATGGTGTTCCACTCTCCCTCCACGCAAATGCGGGTACACTTCCTATAAATATAATCTTCCTAGTCCCTAAAACTATTAGCGTTATATAAACGAATAACCCGTACAGATATTGCTTAAAAAAAGTTTAAATGAAATCTAAAAGAGACATAACATCCAGCACCCTGCTGTGAATTCATCCCTGTGAAAGGAATATTTGACAAATGATAAAATAAATAATTCTGCTGCCCCTTAGCTCAGTAGTTAGGTAGCTAAGGTGTAGCACCACGGTTACTAGCAAGGCCGTAGCCAGCCAATAATTTCAGGGGGGGGGGGGGGGGTTGGTGGGCACATCCCCCAATTGCCGGAAGCTAGAAAAAATTCTAGATGATACAGTTCTAGAAGCTATCTGAAGTGTTTTCTTTGGCAACATAAGACCCTAACTGCCGAAGGTTAGGAACAATTCTAAATATTAAACACCTCTAGAAGCTATCTGAAGTGTTTTATTTTATAATAACATAAACCCCTAACTGCTGAAGGCTAGGAAAATTTCTAAATATCAAACACCTCTAGAAGCTATTTGAAGGTGTTTTTTATGGCAACATGACCACCTAGCTACCTTAGGCTAGGAAAAACTCTAAATATTAAACACCTCTAGAAGCTATTTGAAGTGTTTTTTTTTATGGTAACACAGCCCCCTAATTTGTACCTGTATCTTAATTTTGAGATTGTTTGAACTATAAATAAAGCCCTCTATATTTTGTTCATAAAATTTCGGGGGGAGGGGGGAGAATTTGAACACCCCTTCCCCGGGCTATGGCCTTGGACTTACTAGTGATTTTTGTTCCGAGATGGAATTGGAAAGGCTCATTGTTTTTATTGAAGTATGTGGGAAGGTCAGACCTTAGAAACAACACAATAGAGACTTAGTAAATATGTTTTGACATGAAGTAGCGTAAAGAGATGAAGGCAACAAAGAACTGCACAACAAGAACTGTTTGTTAGGACGACGAATAATAATTTGGTCACTGAAGTAAATAAAAAAAATCTGTTCTGAAAGCAGGAAACGGAATTATGTTTAAAAATAAGTGCTTAGTCAACACGTGATAAGTTGGAGAGAAAAAAAGTTTTTGTTTAGTAATAAAAGGTTTACATTTCATGATTTGTTTATGTATTTCGAACGTGTCATGTGACAATTGAAATACATAAAAAAAAAACAAAAAAACTGCTATACTTGGTTTGTTGAATACATTTCCTAGATGTTAGTATATTTTTTGTTGCGGTAAATGGTAGAATTATTATGGACTTACAGTACCAAAAGCTACTTAAACTTATTTAATATTTTAAAACGTCAAGTCGTGTGATGTGTAACTGTCGCTTTTGATAGATAATACCAATACCAATGAAATGGGATTGGCCGCTAGTCTCTAGTGAATAAGAGTTCCTGGCTACAGATTCAAAAGTCTCGGTTTCGATCCCAAACTCTTCCAGATTTTAAGTGAAGCAATGCATCTGGAACGGTGTCAAACTGCGCCTCTTGAAATAAGTAGCGGCTTCGGTCTAGAAAACTGAGAATATGGCTGTAGGCTGTAGGGTTTGTTGTGCTGAACCTTACGAAACCCTTTGTCCGAAAATGTTGGCAATATCTTCGCCAACATACGGCGGCCGCTTGATCGGTATATCTCGCTTACGGTATGACTCTAAGGAGTTCTAAAATGAGATCAATATATTTTATTTTTTTTACCGACCGATTATTTCAGCACACGACTTATAAACTTAAATCTAGGACACAACATCCGGCCCTGACCGTTAATTCATCACTGTGAAAGGGGGAAAAACACATTTTACCTATGATCAATTTTTCGGCCATGCCGGGAATCGAACCTTTATCTCAGTAGATAGACACGCTACCAACTGAGATAAGGTGTCGGACAGTTATTATTATTGGTCAAATATATATTCACGTAATCTCACTCCTCATTTGACCAATCACATATTCTAGGCTCTGCTCTACATGCCTCACACGGTAATGCTGATATCTGTTCAGTGATGAGAGAGAAAAAATTCAGAGATAAAGTTTTTGAACCATTTATGCTTAACCTGGCAACAAGCCACGACACGCCACTGGGGATAAGGTCATTTGTTTTAAATGATCGTAGGGTCTGTCGTGTTCTTACAACTAACAGAACTGGAGGCACTCGCATCGGTGGCCGCATGATCTAAGGCGCCACTTCTCGAAATAGACTATACCGCCGATGACGGGGCGATCAAGGTTCGAATCTCGATCGGGTGTACTGAGGGTGGTTTTTCCAAAAATTGTTTTTTACACTCTCCTTCCGCGCAAATGCAGGTACATTTGCTATAAATATAAACTTTACTCATCCCTAAAACCATTATTGTAATTAGTACATAAGCGTATAGGCCTATAATCAGAAAGGGTAGTAAGACGCCGTGTTAAAATAAAATAACTAGTGACCCCCCCCCCATTAACTCATGCAGGTGTGATGAGCAGTTCCCCCTCCTCCCCTCTTCCAATCAACATCTTTCGTCGCTGTAAAACTTGGGAGGGGGAGAGGGGAAGGTTAGCGACCTTCGTTTAGCACCAATTGAGCTGATGATTCCATTATTACAACTAGGGAAGTACTCTGGCTGCAAGCGGCTCATGACGTCACCGGATAAAAACGGGCCGCGCGCAGTCGCAGGATGAGAAGGACACATGGTCGAGGTCTTTCAAAGGAACTGCACCTGAAGGCCTAAGGATGTGGTATCGAAAGAAAAGTATCGATACTGTACTCATTAAAAGTATCGGAAGAAAAATATCAATACCGTACTAGTACCGAAAGAAAAGTATCGGTATCGAAATTTTAATCTGGAAAAATGTGCTTTTTTAATCTAGTAATTTCTTACCCGCTTCGGTGGTCGTGTGGTCCACGCGCTAATCTTGTGTTGGACTGGACTGCCAAAGATGGGGGAGATCGGGGTTCGATTCCGGCCGGTTGCTCTGAGGGTGGTTTTCCCTAAATGGCTTTTCAATCTCCCTCTACACAAATACTGGTGCATTTCTTCTAAATCAAGCCTTCCTAATTCCAAACAGACTAGTGTAATTAGTACATACGCGTATAACTTGAACAAGTAGTAAAACGCTGGGATAAAAAAAAATCTCAACTTTTGCATCATAGCTGTATTTTCATTTTTATTTAAACACTGAAAATTATAATGGTTTTCAATACTTTAAGACAAATTTTATAAGAAGTCTTTTCCGCTATCCAACTTCTCAAAAAACAACAAAAAACTCCCATAGTTAAACTCCAGGAGGTGCCATTCTTTTAAAACTACATTCATCCTTAAATACACAATCAAGATAAATTGACAAACAATAGAAGAAAAGTTTTTCAGAAGTGATGTAGCTGATGAATATTCTAAGCCTAGTTGTAATTTTTCAAATCTTTGTACGCCCCTTCCAACATGTATTACTTATTCACATAAAAATTTTGATTCAGCTTTTTAAAATTAATCCTTTAAAGAGTTTTTTTAAGTTTGCACTGGAGAAAATTGTTTTTTTTTTTTGTAAATATGAGACATAATTTGAAATCAATGGTAAAATAACTCTCTTGGTCTCATTATAATATCTCGTACAAACTTTGGATTTCGTGAAATCCCTCGACTGGCGGTGCTAGAGGTAAATACCGCGTTATTGATTAAAGTTGTTAAACTTAAATGTGTGTGTGTGTGTTTGACCTAATCCGGATTTAAACCCACACGGAAGGCGAGAGCGAGAATCAATTAAGTTTGTGGAACTTCAAGGTGTTACAGCGGTGAGTTATGGGTAATTTACCCGCCTAGCTGAACTGCAAGTTTCCGTGCGAGCTAGGTTATAAATGGTCCTCCATACCAGCACCGCGGGATACGAACTTTGGCTTTTTGAGGTTTCAATTTAATTGGCGCTTGGATTTCAGAAGAGTAAGGGTTTAACCACCTAATTTATACTCTAATCTCAGAAGTCGACAAGCAGTTGAAGTCGAATAAGGGATTTGCTGACCGAATTTCAACTATATATACGACCCTAAATATTTGAATAAACCCCTTCCTTTCCTTGAATTCCCCTTCATTGCCATCTACACCCACCAGAACTATAATAAATGTTTATGATTTAGAATGCATTATAACATATAAATTGTTTTTATTATTATTTACCCGCCTCGTTGGCGTAGTTGGCTAACGCGCTAGTCGTGTTGAGCTCGACCGCCGAAGACGGGGAGATCGAGGTTCGAATCTCGGTCGGGTGAACTGGGGGGGAGGGGGGTGTTCCTAAATGGTTTTCCACTCTCCCTCCAAGCAAATGCGGGTTCACTTCCTCTAAATTCAACCCTCCCAATTCCTAATCCATTAGAGTAATTAGTACTTAAGCGTATAACCCGAACGGGTAGTAAGACGCGGTGCTAATTATTATTATTATTACTATTATTTATTCGGTATATTTAACTTGCACATTCTTAACCAATTTATTAGATCATCACATGTATGACAAACTAACTTAAATCTAGAACATGACACAACATCCAACCCTCACCCGTTAATTCATCATTATTAAATGGGTAGTTCACAAACCCGGGACCTTTAACTCAGTAGACAGAAACGCTACCGATTGAGCTAAAGTTTTGTACCCCCGCTTTTTTTTTAGCACCATGCCTTACGTGGCTATACGCACATGTACTAATTACACTAATATGTTAGGGATGAAGAAGGTTTAATCTAGAGGAAGTGTACCCGCATTTCCTGGATAGAGAGTGGGAAACAATTTTAAGGGAAAATCTACCTCGGTACACACAACCGGGATCGAACCACGATCTCTCCGTCATCGGAAGACTAGTCTTTTGCAAGATTAGCGCCTTAGACCGTGCGGCCACTGAAGCGGCTATCTGGAGTATAGTTTTACCTATAATTGTGTTGGGTTAAACCACTTATGAGTAAAATGTTTAACTCACACCATTCCGTATCGTATCAAATCGACTCATTTCTACAGTATTTGCTATGAAAATGTAGAAAGTCTCACCGGGACTATTTTCTGAGCCGGCGCAGAACGATTCGAGCCGATGTGATATACCATTGTGTGAGTTTAGCTTAGGGAACGGCCAGACTGGGCGAGCGAGCGCGCGAGCGACTAAAATATAAAATAGAACACATTGGTTGTAATGAGAGGTGGCCAGACTGGAGCGAGCGACAAAAATATAAAATAGAACACATTGGTTGTAATGAAAGGTGGCCAGACTGGAGCGAGCGACTAAAATATAAAATTAGAACACATTGGTTGTAATGAGAGGTGGCCAGACTGGAGCGAGCGACTAAAATATAAAATTAGAACACATTGGTTGTAATGAGAGGTGGCCAGACTTGAGCGACTGACTGAGCGTGCCCGCTTGAAAGATAACTGGTTCTATTTTTCAAGCGCGCGCGCTCGAGCCGGTACAGTCTAGTTTACAGGCGCTAGGCAATATTGTATGTTGGTTCATTGAGTGCTAGGAAAACTTCTCATTTTGACATTTTTATTACTATCGATATGTTTAGCACATTTGCTACTAACGACCTAATTTAATTGGTAAGATCATAAACCATACCTATATGTATGTATATATATATATATATATGTAAAACTGATATGTTAAAATTCTTCAATATTATCAAATTAGGCCTTTACAAATAAGAATCACCATTAGCGTGGATAGAGGATGAGAAAACCACAACAATAAATCACTTGTTAAAACCACCCTCAGTTCACTCAGCCAAGATTCGGAGCCTCCTCTTCAACAACTAACGAGAGCTATCTGCTAATCACGCGCTCGCCAGTTTGGCCGAACCCTTACTAAAACAAATGCTGATCAAAGATTTGAAAAAAAAAAATCTTTTACTAATTTCAAATCTCGGATATTTGAATGCCAAATAAATATCCTCTAGTATTTGAAGGTTTCATCTCTAGTATTCAACTTAGGTCGAAATTGACGCTAAAGGTCATTATGATTGTAGACTAATATTTTTCTTGCCGTCCGTTTCTTGGAAGTCCTCGCACGATGGCAAGAGCGAAGTGGCTGCGTTGACCCATATGAAGGAAGTCTCACTTGCGAAACTGTGATTGTGATCTGATCAGCGAGGAAGGGAGGGGTCGGCTGGTAAATGGTAATACCGCCTCTAATACTTAGAACCACCGTCTCTAGTTTTAAGTTCAAACATTTTTATTTATTTCTATCACCGCGTCTTACTACCCGTTCGGGTTATACGCATATATGTACTGTATACTCTTAATGTGTTTGAGATTAGTTAGGTTGAATTTAAAGGAAGTGTACGAGCATTTTTGTGAAAAATGATAAAAAATAAAGCTTTGACTTTTTTTTATATTCCTTTTTTTAAATTATAATTAAATGAAACTACTTTTAATTTTTTTATCAATGGTAACATAACGTCGATAATTTCGCGGCACACCTAGTAAATATTGAGGCACACTTGTGTACCACGGCGCACCTTTGAGAACCACTGGTTTCGCGTTTAGGTCCGTGATTAATTCATTGAGAGCGCCAAAGCATCAAGGGTGTCGAAGGGTTTGTAACGTTGCAGTTATTGTAGTCTTGAGTGACCGAGGGTGACCTGGTGGTCTAGGGGTAAGGTGTCAGACTGTTGTGCTGAGGGTCCGGGGTTCAATCCTCGGTCCCGGCACAGATTTATCTGATTGCCAAACCCTTCCTTCACCTCTGACAAGACGTGTATTAATCACAACTTGTGAATGTGTGGAATGCTAGGCCTCCACCGTGGTTCGGATCCCACGTTAAACTGTAGGTCCTCCATTTCATCTCACAATCACCCTACCATTACACATTAGCGTAAGTGCGTACAACCCGAACGGGTAGTAAGACGCGGTGATAATAAATAATAATAATAATAATAATAATAATAATAATAATAATAATAATAATAATAGAGTGATCGGAGGTACGAGCTCTCAATTTAAGAGCGGTCATTATAGCAGGCCCAACTCGGCTCGCGCGAGGTATTATGGGAGTAAAAGGGAAAAGAAAAAAAAATATCTACGATATGACAGAAATGTGTGCGGTGCATTCGTATTTGAATGCCCTGGTAATTTCAGTATCAGAAGACGCGTCATCAACACAAGCATTGCATCGTGAGGACAAATGAGGAGCTACTTGAATAAAGTTCCGGTCTAGAAAACTGAGATTAACCGGCTGTTGTGCTGACCACATGAAACCCGCTATCGGCAAATGTTGGAACTATCATCGATAGCGACGTCGGCCGTTCGGTCGGTATATCTCGTTTGTTAACTCACACTATTAAAGGTTTTTTTATTATTATTTCATAGTTAATGATAGTATCTATCAAAAGTGACAGTTGCAAATCACATGACCTAACGTATGAATAGATAAACATAGTTTTATTGGTTTTTTTTAAAAGCTGTCAAAAGTTCATTCCAATCTAATTCATACTGTATCACCCTACCTACCTACCGCCTTCCCACTGTACTCCCCCGCACGGCTCTTCCTGAAATTATTTATCAGAGTCAAGTGACGTTAGAGAACCAAACGAGAGGTCTTGTTTGTGAACAAAGCCGGTTTCTTTGTGTGGGACGTCCTAAAAGGAAGGCAAGAAGAGAAGTCGTGACTCATTCCAGTGTTCTCTAAAAAAAAATATATAGAAGAAGCAGTCTTCCCTCGCCCTACCTTATTTTCCCGCAGACAAGAGCAGGAGGGAGTTTTTATTTTTAAATATAGTGGGTTTCTGGTAGGAACGAACTTAAAAAAAAGAACTTACTGGTACAACTTTTTACTTTATTATTGGTACTATTTTTAAGATTTAATAAATTCTATGAAAAAAATGACAGATGCAGATAACATAACTTTACTTATACATAAGTATATGAAAATTATTTTTGTAACTTTTATAATTAATATTGATATTGCGCGTCTTTGCTACATCACTCGTAGCCCAGTAGTGTAAATATTATCCAGTACTAATGTACCGTTGTCTGAATGTACTAATAGTACATCCTTTTCATGTCCCGATGAGATGAGGTGATGGTGATAGTGATAGTGATAGAGAGTATGAGGGTGATAGTATGAGGATGATAGTGAGTATGAGTGGAAACACTTAAACACAACTTAAGCCCAATTAACCAAACCCTGGTGACCGTTGAGATACGTAGTTCCCTTTCCGGGGAAAAATACCCAAGGTACCAGCCGGGACTAGAACCCGAGACCCCAGACTCGTAGTCAGGCGCACTGACCGCTACCGTTCACTTTTATAACTGTCCTTGTGTTATTGCTCTTTTTCAACGACTAAAAAGTAACTATCCACTTTGAATTGTAAGAAATTGCAGCGACATTCGTTCATATAAACAGACAAAATAAGTACGATTTAAACTCTGACAGGGGGACAGGTTGACAGAGGTTTAACTCATGTCTAGTCTGGATATTTGCTAACGTGAAGGTCGGGGTTTCAATTCTAGCCGGTTGAAGCTGAGGTGATTTTTTCCTAAATGTTTTCCCATTGTTAAAAAAATAAAATAATGTGAACAAACTACAGCTTTAGTTATACGATTAATACATTCAAAACTAAGCTTAAATTGAAGAAAAGTGCATCTATATAGAACAGGGTTGGAAAAAAATCCGGGCTATTAAAAAAACTCAGTTGGGTTATATTGGTTTTCTGTGGTTTAATTAAAGATATTATGTATGTTATCTGATCAAACCAATAATTCAAATATATTAATTATTCGGGATCCAGAAAAACATATTTTTATTTTAATATAGTTTGGCAAGTATTAAGAGACATAATAAAGGAAAACAATAATGCAACAATGTAATTCTTGGCAACAATACTGTATTAGTCAGCAGGTTGATAAAGAGACTATAGAAGGAATAGAAAGAGTAGGGGGAGGGGAGACCATGAATCAAATTACTGGCAAGTCAGCTGCAGAATTGATTTGTTGCTTTCTTTAGTTAAAGATAAAAGGTAAGAACTTTTGTTACCTCATTTGCTTTTTGACAAAGTATTCTTTCTAGGGATTAGCATTAATACATTGTAGGTACCTTAAAATTATATTATCCCAAATGAGTTGCTAGCTGAACATTATTTTGTTCAACCAATTAAAACATATTTTATAGCTTAGTCTATTGTTTAAAATCTGTAATCACAAAACTTTTGTATAACACTATAATACAAATCAATGTATTATTGTTATTATTTTTTTAACCAAAAGGTTTTCAACAAAATGACTAAACATTTTCAAAAATTAGACGATTGATTTGTATCCAAAATATAATAATTGTTTTTTTATAAAATAAAACCCAGGTTGGTGTTTTGGGCTGAGTAAAATTGTAACAACCCTGATATAGAATCAAATATCCAATGTGTGAAGTAAAGCACCAGCGTGTTTTCTTTGATTCGGCAGAGGTTGAGTCCCGGTTGCAAGATCTAATTACAGGAACGTTTGATGACAGTGTGGCAGTTTAGAAAATATAAACTTGTACCTATACTTGAAAGAACCCCTTTTCCCAAATAACTATTGGCACGAATATCAAAAAAGGACTTTTTTTTACTAGGTCTACTTGTGAAGTGTGACGCATTCGCATTTACAGAGTATGCTTTTTTTGGCATCGCGTCTTACTACCCGGTCATGCTTATGTACTAATTACGCTAATTTTTTAAGAGATTAAGAAGGCTATATTTAGAGGAAGTGTACCCGCATTTGGAGGGAGAGTTAAAAACCATTTAGGAAAAAACCACCCTCAGTACACCCGATCGAGATTCGAACCTCGATCTCCCCGTCCTCGGCAATCTAATATAACACGATAGTAGCGCGTTAAACCACGCGGCCACCGAAGCGGAGTTTATTGGCCGATTGTGTATGTATGTGCAGGGTAAAGAGATAATATTTACCTTTACTTTCTACGCCTGTTTCTATTTTAAAATAGCTCACCTTGATCTAAATAGCATATTGCTAGGTACGTCACGCGAACTAGAATGCGCATGTGTGGATGTTATCGACATACTGTCCCTTAGTAATATTATCTTTATTATAATATTATTATTATTTTTACAGGTCAATCAACTCTCGCTAGTAGGCCGTGGCATGAGCATTATCGTCCAAAGGGGTTGTGCTTCAAACAAAGACCAACCAACTTGGAGTAACAATGGTTTGAATCCCTGAAATGGTAAAAACCAATTATGGTATTGTGTGTAAATCCCTGGCCGAGAGCACTAAGTATTTGTATATTTATCACCCACTTTAAAAAACGGAGCATATGATTTAAAACCAGTTTAGTTGTTTAGCTTGCTTTCCTGCTCTTTGCCTCCAATTAGGCGTTATCTAAGGTAGCAATTATATATTATACTAGGCCTACATTTATGTTCTATCCTAAGTTGTAATTTGCTTCCAGCTCTATATTATTCTAAGCTTCTCTTTGTCTTAAGTTATTATATTATCTTCGACCTTGGTGGTCTTGGAATAAAGTGCTCGCCCCCAGGACCCGATGTTCCGTGAGTTCAAACCCAGCCGGGTCGGCGTATTTTTCTTGAGCGATACGAATCTGTAGCACGACTTCCTACGGAGGGGATGTAAAGCCGTTGAGACCCATGTCGATTTTGACATGTAACAGAACCCTGAAATATTGTGAAAATATCTTTCCCGGCAAAAATTTTTTTTTATGCCCTTTCGCTCTCGCTCATAGAAAATCTCGTGTGTTGATATAATCAGTCGGTTCAGAAAGTGCACGTTAGGCTGCGTCCAGACTAGCGAGCCGAACCTCAACATTCCCGCGAGCCATATTTCGCTTCATAAAATTATGTACGTAGGTGGATGACACACTCAATGAACAGGGGAAAATTAGAATTGTCCGCTACGGCATAGTTTATCCACACCTTGCGACAAAGAAAAAAAAAACAGGACAGACGATGGTGGCAAACTCAAATGTACTTAAGGTGGGTGGAATATAGTGGAAATAATTTGCTCTACTAACTTAAATTTCAAGAAATTAGTGGTTTAAAAATCAAAACTTAACTCGAATGTCACCAATTGATTAAGCATCTAATTATTTTGATTGGGCCAAAAGGGGAGAGGGGGGGGAACTCATGTTTGAGAGAATCCAAAAGTGTGGAAGAAAGACTAAAAATAACATTACGTTTCTTAACCGGTGACTAATACTAGTCTGCAATACCTATTTAAGGTATATAAACAGAGTGTATATGTATATATATCATTAATAAATTAAATGATAATTAATCTTATGGGGTATAAGTGAGGAAGGAAGCATTTTAGAGGTAATCTACCCGCATTTGCGTGGAAGGAGAGTGGGAAACCATATAGGAAAAAACCACCCTCATTAGACCCGACCGGGATTTGAAGCCCGATCTCCCCGCCTTGAACACGCCAGTCTAACACGAGATTGACGCGTTAGACCACTATGCCACTGAAGCAGGCTCGGACATATTCTCCCACAAAATCTTACTAGGGTGACAGTTTATTCTTTATTCACCCCTCTCTCTCTCCCCAGAGGCAGTTTCAAACTTATATTATTATTATTATTATTATTATTATAGCAACGCGTCTTACTACTCGTTCGGGTTATACGCACTTACGCTAATGTGTAATAATAGGGTGATTGTGAGATGAAATGGAGGACCTACAGTTTAACGTGGGATCCGAACCACGGTGGATGCCTGGCATTCCACACATTCACAAGTTGTGATTAATACACGTCTTGTCAGAGGTGAAGGAAGGGTTTAGCAATCAGATAAATCTGTGCCGGGACCGAGGATTGAACCCCGGACCCTCAACACAGAAGTCCGACACCTTACCCCTAGACCACCAGGTCACCTTCCAAACTTAAACATATAAAATTGTACAACAAACTTTCTAAAAAAAAAAAAAAAAGTGATACCATCGTTGCGGCTCGCAGCACTGTCCACTGTGTTTTGAGCCGAGAGCCTCGTAATATCCTTCGATGTTCGTCGAAATACCGACATTCACTGGGTTTGCTGCCAGAGCATCCCGACGAACCCATTTACCCAACGTTAACGAGGCTCGGTTCGCTAGTCTGGACGCTGCTTTACAAACCTCAAATAAATAAATATATTATACTATCCTAGTTTACACCATAGAGAAAGAATACTCTTGCCTATGTTTACACCTGCCGGCTGTGTCAGGCGATGTGGTTAAAACAGCCTGCACTGTAATATACTCGAGACTGTCACTTGTCAGTATCGGATTGCAGGCGGAACCGTCACAGACTTAAGGTTGGCGCACACTTGTCTGCATCGTATCGGATCCTTTCTCAGATGATTACCTTGCTCTAACTCCTGTGCTCTAGAGTCTAGACCAGTAGCAGTCATGGATTCTGATCTACAATGGATCTCATCTCTGAGGGTACTGCATGGTTACTATTGGGGGAAACAGCGTTGTCATTCTCTCGTTTTCGTGTGGACAATCTCCCCTCAAATATAAGACAAGTTTGGCAACGCTGGTGAGTCGAGTTTGCCAGTAGCTCCTTCTTACCCCAGCACACCACCTTCAGACATAACTGAGAGCTAGGAGATTTGGCAAGTAGCTCCTTCTTACCCCCAGCACACCACCTTCAGACATAACTGAGAGCGAAGAGATTTAGTAACAGTTGACCGAAAGAGAGCTGAAAAGATAAAACCTCTCTCTATAAGACCTGCAATTCCCTCAGCAATGACTAATGAATGATATTGGGTACAGTTAGGACGACGTTATAGTTGTTGCCTCTTGTGTCGCCTGCAGCATTTACGAGGAGGAAGAAATGGAATCGATGAAAAAACAGATTTGTATATTCTGAATTTTACAAATTATAAATACGCCTACCCTAAGTAAGACAAGGCCGCACAACAACGTTCACGACCACTGTAGGACTAACAGTTGCTGTAATTGCACTAATACACCTCTAGGATCCAATCAATGGCGTCATCTCCCCCTTCACCCCCTCATTCTAGTCAATGGAGATGACTGTTGAAGGACGATTTGGAAGCGCATTGTGCCCGAGCCCGGCTCCATTCCCCGCGTACAGCGACATGGAAAACTCGCCTTTCCTCTCCCGCCAATACATTCATTACACGACAATACAACAAATCTCGACAAAGAGCATTCACTCTCGTGTACAGTCCTCAACAAAATAAAGGTTAGTTTATGTGTTTGTTCACGTCGTATATCTCCACTGTTGTCGGCTATTCTATAAAGTGGTAATTTGTTGTTATTGTTGATATTTTGAGGGATAGCCATTCTAAAATCACTGTTGGGAGCCGTATGACGTATTTTTCCATTCTAATGGTACATACAGTAGCCCCATGGCTTCTTTGGTGTGACTGACAGCTCACAGCTGACAGTGACGGCTTTGAAAAGCTACAGGGCTAAATTATGTATCCCTACGCCGAACCATATGATCTGTAAAAAACATGTGTTTAGCAGCTGTCACTTCTGACAGTCAAAATGTAGGTATATACCTAATTGTTGACTGTCAGAAGTCAGCTGTGAACTGTCAGTCAGTACCAAAGTAGCCATGGGGGCTACTGTAGTAAACCTCAGAGTAGGGATGGGAAAACTAACGCCCGCGGGCCAAATAAGCCCACCGGTGTGTTAGATCCGGATCGCGGGCTAAATAACGTAAATGTGTAGCGTCTTTTTTTTCCGTGCTTGAAGTTCATTTACGGTTTCATTCACCTCACGCGCCATTGTAACGATTATATTCTACACATCCCTTTTGATTAATTAATAAGAGGTCAGATCTAATCCAACGTAATCACCTTTATTTAATTTACATTATATTTCGCAGTAAATATCTACGTTATGCAACATTCTTTTCTCTCTATCGGTCACCCAGGCAAAATATTCTCCATGAAGAAGGTAAGAGAGGCGAGAGGTGATTGCTTCGCGTTATTCGAACATTCTAGGAACAAAGTCTTCGTGAACAACCCCGTTGGAAGGCGGGGATTGGAAATCTCACATAATATTCACCGAGCAGTTAGCATATTTGACCGTTTGTAGTTCGGACGCCTTGTATGTAAACTTTGAGCTGCTTTGTGGAAACAGAACTTTGGATATTGTCAACCCCGTCATACCCACAGTTATATATTGTAATGATAGTGATTAAATCGAACCCAGGACCTTTATTTAGACCAGTAGACGGCGCTGACCATTAAACCAAGAGGTCAATCTGTTAAAATTGTGTAGTAAAATGTTTATTGTCGAATTACCTGCAAAGTCAAACACGCTAACGTTAAGCTTCTTGTCAAGGCAATAAAATTGTTTAAATTAATTGTTTTATAGAACACCTGGGTTTGGTCATTATTTTATAATAGTAAAACATGTAATGTGGCTATAAGAACCTGTATTTCTTGGAAGCTCTTAAATAAACATTCTTATGAGTATTAGAAATATAATTTGTTGATAAAGTACACCACATAACTTTACAAATTATGTATATAGCTCATTTAGTTTAATTTAATTTAATTGGGGCAATCCCTCTTTCCGACATTTTTTTGGGTTAAAATTGCGGATTTTATCAGATGAGTTTCCTTTTTCATATAATTTAATCATATTAAAAACAAATTTGGAACGTAAAAAAAAAAAAATTGACAACGTACGGTAATAAAATTTAATACGAGTATTTATTAAATAACACTGTCATAGTTAAGTTTATAAAATATTAGAATAATACCAAATATTTTCTTAGAATTTTCGATCCGTCATATTTTATTTGAATTGAATAGTTTTGTTTAGTATTCATATTACTCTACTTCTACTATTATTTTATGAAAACAATTATTGAAATACCACGGTGTCGTTGAAACTGGTATATTAACTTTTTAATTTTCCGGGTGTACATTCAAAATTGACATTCCGATTCTTTCAGATTTAATTTCTACGATTGTCACTATTAGCAAGCAATTTAAAATAATTATAAAATGATATTGAAAGCTTAAACTGGTTAAACTTAAACGTTAACTATTAATTACTGACAATATTAATAAATTAAAAAAAAACCTTATTACTGATAAAATTTAAAAATAAATGGTACGGAACTCCGCACGGACTTTCTCGCTCTATTGTTTAAAAATGGAGATATTTACTCAAAACTCGTAAAACGAAATAATATAAACTACCAAACCCAAGCATAAATTGCACTATATTTATGTAAAAAAATTTTGAGTCCCGGTTTTAAATTTTATAATTTTATTTTTAAAGAATTAATGTCCTCATTTGTATGTTTGGACCAATAAAAAGATCAATATTTGGTATACAAGGGTCAACACTACGTATTAAAATTTCGATTTCCGTTTAAAATTTTCGACATTTTATTAAGTGTTGCACATCTTCATGTCATCGCATTGCTATTAAATTCCTCATTTATAAATTTTGACCAGTAAAAAAATGTAAATATTCACTATTGAGTCTAAAATAGAGATAAATCATTGTTGTACAAACATTTCTCCTAAGAGTTTTAAGGAAAAATAACATACTTTTTTTAGATACTTACTTACATTTAATTATTCTATGGCATTGGATAATTATTGCATTAGAACCTAAGTAGTATCTCTTTACAACTAAAGCTCACAGAATTGTATTAATATATTTGCCAATATCTAAGAAACTGTTGGTTTTATAAAAATATATTTCATATAAAAGTTTTTTATTTTTAAAAGTACTACAATTTTGCAATGGTAAGTTATTTAGTATCTCAAATAGTTGCGGAGATACGGAAATATCAGCTTCTGTAAAGTACCCTGAAAGTCATTTTCAAGGGAAAATGAAAATACCCAGTTTATTTATAATCTTAATCAACGCCTAGATACGAATTTTAATCAAAATAGTTGGAACAGATTTTGAGAAAATCGATTTTTTCTCTTTTCGCCCTTTATTAAACTACTCTTAATTTTAAGTTTAAACAAACACACAGACAGACGGCATTGCAAATACCAATTTTTCGAATTCGGGGGAGTCATAAAACGTCGAGATTCATCAAAACCTCGAGTTGGGTTTTTTGACGATCACAATACTTTCTCTACCTGTAAAATAGCGAGAAAGTAAAAATACATCAAAGAATCTGTTTACAAAAATTAAATAATTTATAAAACTGAGAAATACTTTTCAAATGCATATACCGTATTGAAAAATGACTCATGTCTAAGGGAATCAAACCTGGTACCTTTGGCTTAGTACGTCAACGATCTACCACTGATCTAGTTTCTTTGGGAATGGCACTGGACACAGGATGTACTTGTATGGCTCAACGTCAGATCATTGCCGTGCTCGAGTAAAAGTAGTTGGTTTGAATCCCGTGTCCAGATGTTACACGGTCATTGGCGGCAGCTGCCCCTCCAGGAAGAGAAGATAGGTCAGATGTAGTTTCTAGATCAAGGCGCGGCAGTAGCTGGTACCAGATGTGCGGGGGACTGCAAGAAGCTGTTCAAGAACAGGACAGAAGCCAGAGGGGGTCGCAACAAGAGAACAAGCATGCGCCGGGCTCACACTCCCAGTTTCATAAGAAGGACTTTTTAGAAAATACAAATGCTTTTTTTTTTTTTTTGTTATTAGCCTTGATCACATTTTGCTTTATTGTAAGTGTTATTTTGAAGTTTCGGATACTAAATATATCAAAAGTGACATCCACAGATAAGATGACCTTACGTATGCGTGAAATTAGACCTATCAATTTCTCTACACTGTGTATCATCTCTGAGGTAACTTCCTAGCTTCTTTTGGGAAACAGCGTTGTAATTCTCTCGTTTTTGTATGGTAAATCTCCAAGTTTGGCAATGCTGGTTAGTCGAGGTTGCCAGTAGCTACTTCTTACCCCAGCACACCACCTTCAGACATAACTGAGAGCGAGGAGATTTGGCCAGTATCTCCTTCTTACCCCAGCACACCACCTTCAGACATAACTGAGAGCGAGGAGATTTGGCCAGTATCTCCTTCTTACCCCAGCACACCACCTTCAGACATAACTGAGAGCGAGGAGATTTGGCCAGTAGCTCCTTCTTACCCCAGCACACCACCTTCACACATAACTGAGAGCGAGGAGATTTGGCCAGTAGCTCCTTCTTACCCCAGCACACCACCTTCACACATAACTGAGAGCGAGGATATTTGGCCAGTAGCTCCTTCTTACCCCAGCACACCACCTTCAGACATAACTGAGAGCGAGGAGATTTGGCCAGTAGCTCCTTCTTACCCCAGCACACCACCTTCACACATAACTGAGAGCGAGGAGATTTGGCCAGTAGCTCCTTCTTACCCCAGAACACCACCTTCAGACATAACTGAGAGCGAGGAGATTTGGCCAGTATCTCCTTCTTACCCCAGCACACCACCTTCAGACATAACTGAGAGCGAGGAGATTTGGCCAGTATCTCCTTCTTACCCCAGCACACCACCTTCAGACATAACTGAGAGCGAGGAGATTTGGCCAGTAGCTACTTCTTACCCCAGCACACCACCTTCAGACATAACTGAGAGCGAGGAGATTTGGCCAGTACTCCTTCTTACCCCAGCACACCACCTTCAGACATAACTGAGAGCGAGGAGATATGTCCAATAGCTCCTTCTTACCCCAGCACACCACCTTCAGACATAACTGAGAGCGAGGAGATAAGTCCAATAGCTCCTTCTTACCCCAGCACACCACCTTCAGACATAACTGAGAGCGAGGAGATTTGGCCAGTAGCTCCTTCTTACCCCAGCACACCACCTTCAGACATAACTGAGAGCGAGGAGATATGTCCAATAGCTCCTCCTTACCCCAGCACACCACCTTAAAACATAACTGAGAGCGAGAAGATTGGGCCAGTAGCTCCTTCTTACCCAGCACACCACCTTCAGACATAACTGAGAGCGAGGAGATTTAGCCAGTAGCTCCTTCTTACCCCAGCACACCACCTTCAGACATAACTGAGAGCGAGGAGATTGGCAACAGTCATCTGACAGTGTAGCGGTCTTAAAAGATTCCTCCTATGAAAATTGGACTGTAAGCTGTATATTTACCGCACCACAAAAATTGTTGATGGGCAATACAAAGTAAATTTCAATATTTCCATACAATTATTATCACAACGTGATTATCTAATTATCACAAGTTTTACTAATATAACCTTACGTTGCTTTTATTAACAGTTTATTTGCAAATACTTTTTTTAGCACCGTTCGGGATATACGCCTATATACTAATTACACTAATGTTTTAGGGTTAGGAAAGTTTAATTGAAGAGGACACCCGCATTTGCGTAGAGGAAGAATGAAATTTTTTTTTAAGGAAAACCACCCTCAGTACACCTTATCAAGATCGAACCCCGATATCCTCGTCTTCAGCAGCCTAGCCTATTGCGAGAGTATCCGCTTTAGAACAAGCGGACACTGAAACAAGTTGCATATAATTATCTACTCGCTTATAATTTTGAACCCGCCTCGGTGGCGTAGTTGGCTAACGCGCTAGTCGTGTTGAGCTCGACCGCCGAGGACGGGGAGATCGAGGTTCGAATCCCGGTCGGGTGAACTGGGGGGGGGGGGGGTCCTAAATGGTTTTACACTCTCCCTCCACGCAAATGCGGGTTTACTTCCTCTAAATTCAACCCTCCCGATTCCTAATCCATTAGCGTAATTAGTACTTAAGCGTATAACCCGAACGGTTAGTAAGACGCGGTGCTAAATATTATTATTATTATTATTATTTGAAAATTCCTTAAATTTGTATTGCTTCGTGGAGATTCTGATGTGGTTTAACAATATCAACTGTTTTCCAAGGACTGTACCGTTTGAATAATGTAATTGTAATTTATACGATACGCCGCACGTGTTGTAGATTATACCATTGATAGTATGGCTTGGAACAATACAGCTATTGTGTAGACCTGTAATTTGTTAGTATTTACATAACGTTACTACAAAGAAACTCATACTTGCCATTATGATGTAAAAAAATAATCGAAATAAACTATTGGTACCAATTTAACGGAAACGTTTTACCAACTTGAATGCTTCAACGAATAATTAAATAAATTAAAGTATATATGTATAATATATTAAAGAGATTTTACATCATATGTCTCTTGGGGTAAAATGCTCGCTTCAGGATCCTATGGTCGTGGGTTAAAACCCAGCCACGATCGACGGATTTTTCTTGAGCGATAAAAATCCTTCAAAATAAAAACTTTTTTTACAAAACTAATAAAGTTGTAAGTTTGCTAGTTATAACAACATTTATTTAGTACCATAATATATTTTGTTGCTAAATTTGCAAAACAAAAAACATATTAAATTATTAATATATATTTTGTTCTTTCAATAAGTTACGAAACTGCCAATTATACAGTAATTCTTAGGGAAGTATTATCAGAGTCGTTTGATAACACTTTTTATTAAAGATATAGGATTACTAAGCAATTAATAATTAGATTTCCGGATATGTTGACGTTATTGACTTTCAGAAAATATCTGCAACAAAGAACCTTCTTCTAACTGTCAGATACTACTTTTCCGACTATGGATGTAGGGATAACATTAAGAATCTGTATCGAAAAACTTTTCTGCCTCGTCTGCTTGGGGGACTTTTTTGAGTTGACTACAAAAGATTCTTTTGTTTAGTTTGTGATGACCATCCTCATTCGTAAAGGAAGGGAGGGGTAAGTAGACTGGTCGCTATCAGGCTGTATTTAAAAACAAAGATGAATGAACAGCTATGAGCTATAATAAGCTAAAAGAGATTGAGGGCGGTATGCAAAAACGTTAGTGAATGCTTAGTGGACCGATAGTTTGGTCCCGAGCTACCTATGATGACGCAAGTAAACCCACGCTAATGTCCACTTAGCTACTCAGAGCCGCACCGCACCGCATCGCATCGCATTTTCCCGGTGGAATACTATCCATGTTTTAAAACCAAGTGGCTACACGAGTCCACACCGCACCGGCGCGGACGAATCGTCGAGAAAGCATTGCTCCGCACTTTTTGCGGTGCGGACCGTGTAGCCACTTGCTAGAAAATGCGGTGCGGGTCGGTTCCGTGTATCCATACCTTAGTCAAGTTCTTGCATACGGCCCTGAGTGCTAGAGTTGCTTATTTATTGCTTGTCATGCGGAAAATGAGTGTGAATTAAGAAATAGTGTTATTTGTTCTTCCTCCACAGTCCACCCTAGTAAACGTTTAATCCCAACATGAGTGAAGATAACAAAAACGTTGTTTCTTTCGATATCTATATGATACCGGGGTGTGAGTACTAATATCAGTAAAAGTGGCGAAAAAAGTATCGATCAAAAAATACTAGTATCGGAAGAAAATATCGATAACTTTTCCACATTTCTAACCACCCACACCCTCTTATCCTGTAAATGATGCAAGGTCCCCGACACTTGTATTCTCTGTGGGGGGTCTGAACACGTGATGTAACGGCCGATTCCCCCCCCCCCCTCACCCCCGTCATTGTTGTCCGGCAGATCACAATCGTACCGAGAAGTAATGGTCGAGTTAACGGACGTAAGATGATGAGAAATCGTACTTGAAAGCTCAAGATAGAGAGAATCAGTGACTTTCAATGAACGGCGGTGAACTCGCCAACTTGAGGCGGACACACTTGGATAGGCTGTCTCAATAATATCACTTCCAACACACCGTTTAATATAAGTGATGACCCGGTTCTGTGGCTGCGTGGTCTAACGCGCTACTCTTGTGGTAGGCTAGACTGACGTTGACGGGGAGATCCCGGGTTCTAATCTCGGTAAGGTGTACTCAGGGTGGGTTTTCCAAAATGGTTTAACTGCTTTCGTTTGTAAGTCGAGCGCTGATATAATCTATGTGCATAGATATAAAGTGCTTTTTCTTTTTTAAGAACGCTTTTAATACCCGTTCGTGCTATACGCTTACGTACTAATTACCCACGCTATTTGGAAAAACTACCCTCAGTACACCCGACCGAGATTCGAACCTCGATCTCCTCGTCATCGGCAGTATAGTCTAACACGAGAGTAGCGCCTTAGACCATGCGGCCACCGAAGCGGGTAAGTGTATGCTAACTACCCCCATTAAAACAGAAACTTAAAAGTTTCTTAGTTCATCGAATGGGCTCTTTCTCCTTTTGATTATTCCGGTGCGTGAGCTACCCTTATAGAATCCTTATGCCTTGGTTTGATCTCTTGTTCTTTTGTTGGCATTGTCACGTTTTTAACTTTGATTCATCCGTCAATGCAATAAGGAATGAACATCACTTTATTCAATTCTTTTTTATGACTCGTCTGAGAAATAAAATCGCTTTTTATTGTTGGCACATATTTATGTAGTCAACTAACCTCAAGTCTTTGTACAAACTAGCGCCAATCTGTGTTCTTTCAATAATTATTGGCTGCCTTTATCTTCTCTCTCTCTCTTTATCTCTACCAAAACAAACTCCTACACCTTGCATCAAGTTCTGTCGATAGCTGTTAATGGGTTTAAAAGATAGTATTGTAGGGGACGCGAGAAAAGGTCAGTGTTTTTGCAATTTTTAGGGCAAAATATTTTTCTGGCCCAAATTAAAAAAAATATGCTCCAGTACAAAAAATAGAGTTTAATTTTCTTCACGTGTTGATATAAACATTTCCTAATATCCATCATGATCGTAGCGGCATTAGATGGGAGAATTTAATGAAGAGAAAAAGTTTGTCACTAAATTCCATGACACCCTTGACAGATATTCAAGAAATGTTGGGGTCACCGTGGGAAGAAAATTAAACTTTCTGTTTGTACTGGAGCAATATTTTATTTATTTTGGCCAAAAAAAAAAAGGTTTTGCTGTAAAAACTGCAAAAATACTGGCTTTTCTTCGCATCCTCTTCCGTACTACCCTTAAACATAATCGACGGATTTTTCTCGAGCGATACAAATCCGTAGCACAACTTCCTTCGGAGGAGAAGTAAAGCCGTTGGTATCATGTCTACTGTGGCATGTAAAAGAACCATAGAGGATATGTGAAAATACCTTTCCTGGTAAAATTGGTAGGCCCTTTTGCGCTAGCTCATAGAAATTCTCATGAACCACTCGGTTCTGAAAGTGCAAGTTAAATACCTCATCTGAATAAAATAAAGTTGATTGCTATGACTACGCTCCGGCAATGGAAGACTGACGAAACTTTTTTTTTCAATTCATCAATATATGCTGAATGTACAGCAAGTCTTGACTTACACGGATTCAAGTTACGCGGTCGTGATACTTTGACTTAAGACTAGAAAATCAAGTGCCGATTTAAACAATATAGGTGGCGTTCCTAGAATCTGACGTACGTCTGGTAGTGGCATGTGTTCATAATGAATATGTATGACTATATGTTAATATTTTGTGTTTCTTGCTTTAAGTAAAATAGGCTTACCTCAATTTTTTATATGTGCTCAAATAAATAAGGTGGCTTTCTTTTTTTTTAAAAAACATGAATGCCTATCGAATGTTAATAAAATGGGCTAAATCAACTATTACTAGATTAAAACATAATGCGATTTCTTAAATTAAAATATATGGCCTCCATTTTGTTCTAGTTTGGTGTGTTAGATCTCAGAATTATTTCTATCGTTGGATATTTACAATTTAATGAAAAATGTCTTAGCTGTTTTCGAAGAAAAAAAAACTGTTGTCTTTATTGCTTTAAGAAAAATATTTCCCAAAGATCTTGACGAAGCTGTACTTTTTTTTTATGTAGGTTGCCCCTGAATCAGAAAAAAAGAAGTGTTTTTGGCATGGCTTCTGTGTTTGCGAATGTGTATTTTGCTTTAATTTTCAAATTTGTAAAAACAATTGATTTGACCTTTTTCTTAATATTTGAAAAAACAAAAGTTAAAGGTATTTATTTTAGGGCACTATTAATCAAAACAAATGCGTAGTAAAAAAACCTTAGGGTACTTTCTTTATCCAAATCTGACAAGATGTGTATTAATCACAACTTGTGAATGTGAGGAATGCCAGGCCTCCACCGTGGTTCGGATTCCACGTTAAACTGTAGGTCCTCCATTTCATCTCACAATCACCCTATCATTACACATTAGCGTAAGTGCTTATAACCCGAACGGATAGTAAGACGCGGTGCTAATAATAATAATAATAATAATAATAATTTATCCAAATCAACAAATATTTATATATTCCGTTGAAATTTGTGTAATATATTTCTCACTGTTTATTTAGAATCAGTAGAAAATAAAGAGTAATTTAGTCAAAAGATATGTATTTATTAATTGTAGGTAATGTATTAATTATAATTAATTCCAAGATAATAATTGCTCTACGCTTTGTATGGAATAATCCCATGAAAATAAAGTAAACACTATTGGACAAACTCTATTGTTTCACATACAAGGTGATATAACTAAAATAATTTTAAATTGAGTTTATCTTGATCTATGAACGCAAAATTATTAGAAAATGGAATGATATTATTTCAAATAATAGTTTTAACTTGTGTAGATCTGGAATTGATTCAGGCCTTTGTCTGTAACGAGGATGCAAACTGAGCGGAAAGTTCACCCGAGTACAACAGACCGAGACTTGAATCCAGACCTTTAACCGCAGCCCATCTTGCAACTAACTTTACCGGTTCATCTGTCTAACTATCTGCGGCCGAGTTGTGTTTCCTAGGAGGGTATTTTCATGTCAGAATATCTTTAGTTGATTTGCTTGTTTCCTAGGAGGATATTTTCATGTCAGAATAGCTTTAGTTGATTTGCTTGTTCCCTAGGAGTTCATTTTTATGTCGGGCTATCGTCGGTTGATTTGATTTGTTTCCAAGGAGAGTTTTTCCATGTCGGGCTAGTGTTGGTTGATTACAATGAATATGTCTGAACTTCATCACAAATGAAGACAGAAACTTTTATTTTAATTATTTCTTTTTTGTGGGTTTAAATTACAAGCAGTGTAATTGGCTTCTGAGACGTAAAATTTTGGACCATTTTGAACCACTATTGCTTTCGTATCATGAAACTACATTTTGGAACCCACATAGAACCAGAGGGTTCTTCAAGGTGCTAAGCACAACCAAGCGCTATAAACCACAGCCAAGGACTAAATCATTAATGAAGGCAGTCCAGTGTGTGTTGTTTGTTCTGAAACCATGTCGAGATTTAACCTAGCGCACACCTGTTTGCACTGCTGAGCATGCATTCAGCATATTCATTTTAATGTACTGGTAGGCTAAAATACATTGCCCCTCACAACTAACACTCCTTCTTAGGGTCGGTTTCATAGTCACACTTAGGGCCAGTTTCATAGTCAGATTTAGTAGGCCTATAGCGCCGCACTTGAGGCGTACTAAATCTAACTATGAAACTAGGCCTTAGTATGCGTCAAGTGCGGTGCCACACTAAATCCAATACGACATCTACCTAAACTCGAATTGCATGGGTCAGTTTCGTATATGAGACTGACCCATTCCATTCTGGTCTACACCGTAACATTCCCTTCCAGACATACCGCAACATTCCCTTCCAGACACACCGCAACATTCCCTTCCAGACACACCGCAACATTTCCTTCCAGACACACCGCAACATTCCCTTCCAACACCGCACATTCCTCAGACATACCGCAATTCTCTTCCAGACACACCGCAATATTCTCTTCCAGACACACCGCAACATTCCCTTCCAGACATACCGCAACATTCCCTTCCAGACACACCGCAACATTCCCTTCCAGACATACCGTAACATTCCCTTCCAGACACCCGTAACTTTTCAAGGAAGGTTATCCATATGGCAATCAAAAATAATATATATATTTTTCATTTACTTATAGTGTTAAGTTACAAAACGAGTGTGAACTAAATTTTGTTTTATGACTTAAACTATACGTTTTTCCAATCAGTTGTTTAAAAACTCTTACTGCCATTTCAAAAATATATCTTATCAACTCGTATACAAATGGTGTCAAATGGTGTCAGGGAGAAGTGAACTATAGTAAACTTTGACCAATTTTGGAACTTTTAACAAAAACTTGCTATGTATCTACTTATCTTGTTTTTGGTTTATTATAGACTTAGACAACACAGGTTAAAAATTATTTTGCGTTTTTTCTTTTTTCATTAAGATAATGTTCAATCGAATCAAATTGAATATGTAAATCTCAATTCCAAAGCTCTTTAAAAAAATACAGGGGGCTACAAGAGAAATTTGTGAAGTTAAGCTCATTTTCTTGACGTACATCGGCAAGAATACAACCCACGTCGAGGAATCGGAATGTTTTAATATTATTTATTTCCGGTATTTAACGTACACTTTCTGAACCAGCTAATTATATCAGTACACGAGAATTTCTATGAGCGAGAGTGAAAGGGTTTACCAATTTTGCCGGGAAATGTACTTTCACATACCTTACAGTGTTCTTTTACACGCCACAATCGACGTGGAACTGACGGATCTACTTCCTTTCCGAAGGAAGTTGTGCTACGGATTTCTATCACTCTAGAAAAAATTCGTCGACCTCGGCTGGGTTTGAACACATGATCCAGTCCCGAGGTGAGCACTTTACCCCAAGACAACTGAGGTCGACAATTGTAATGTTAATGGTGTGTAGTAATAATAATAATTTTCATTGGCTGAGTGATCTAGCGCGCCTGACTGACCCTGCAGGCTGCTAACAAATCACGACTAGGGTCTATGTTTGTAGTCCTGATAGTATAATGTAAAGCAGCGGTTCCGACCGAGCGGGTGGCGGCTTTTGAGTGTTCGCCGGCGCGGAACAGACGTCCGTCCACACAAAGAGTTCTCATCAACTCGTCTAGAGAGAAACAAAAGGCAGGTCGGACAATACTAGTCGCTACAGGTGATCCTTCCCACTTTGTACACCTGCGCCCTCACTGTCGTATGTATGTGTGTGTTACAAGAGGGCGCTGGGCAACGAGCCATCGAGGCCGGAAGATTAGTTCGATATCTTACCGCTAGAAAGCACTAGTAGTCCAGAGAAAAGAACGTAACTTTCCCCCCTTTTATTTAGTAACGGGGAGGACAGGTAATTATAATTAATTAAAATTGTATCTTGCTATCTTTTTGCTGGCCGTCTGAAAGATGTATTTACCAGGAAGCAAAGATATTTGCTTGGTTAGGAAGTAATCACCTTTTTTGTTGTTGTTGCAAGAATAGAGTATTTTTAATATCAAGGTCATACCCATTTATTGAGACGACGGGAAAGTATTCTATCTTCGATGACACTCTATGAAATATTCCACGAGATTCGAGTAATTTATTAACTTTTATATTATTAAATTAATTTTATTTTTTTAAATTAAATTTATTAACCTTTTTTTGAAGATTTTTTTTTAGCACCGCGTCTTACTACCCGTTCGGGTTCTACGCTTATATACTAAATTACGCTAATAGTTTTAGGTATTAAGAGGAAGTGAACCCGCATTTGCGTGAAGGGAGAGTGAAAACCCATTTTGGAAAAAAATTCACTACACCTGCCCGAGATTCGAACCTTGATCTCCCCGTCATCAGCAGTCTACTGCGACAGTAGCGTGTTAGACCACGCGACCACCGAAGTGTGGTTTTGAAGAAATTTAAAGATTTGTAAAACATATTTGGACAGATGTTATGAATCTTATAAGATTACTATCTACAAACCTAGGCATTGAGGGGGGATACAAAATTCTATTATTATTATTAATAATAATAAATTGGGGGGGGGGAGGGGAGGATGGGCTTAACCCTCCAGAATATTCTCCTCCTTTCGGCTCGACTCTACTTAATATAATAATATTTGTAGAACACATTGACTCCATAGTGAATTTACCTGACGATCCAATGCGCTTTTCTTGCTAGAAACAAAAACAACAAATAGTTGCAATATAGATAAATTATTAATAAATGAAATATGTTGGCATTCCTGACTCTGATCCCGGGTCAATAAGGAGAACATTCAAGAGTACATACATACATACATACATACCATACATAAATCAAATGAGTAATAGCACAATTTAAAAAGTAAAAATTCTACTTTTTATGTCAAGTACAACATTTATAGTCCGTCCATCGACGCACTGCAATGATTTTTATTGCCAGCAATAAAAAAAAAGTTTTCAGAAATTTACTGAGCCAAAGTTGTTGTTGCTTTAACAACGCCGATTTAATTATCAATTCAATAATACATTCATCAAGGTAATGATGATTTATTTAATACAAATGATTGAAATAAAATAATTTTTAACACAGGCAGACAATCAATAGGCCCTACAATATAATTAATGTACTTTGAACTCACATTTTTCCATCTCCAAAATGGAACGCAAATGGTCAAGCGTTTCCAAAAACTAGAAGGGTCCTGTTGATAATTCTTAACTGCGCATACTCGACATTTTACAACGCTCGCTTGGAGGAGAAAAAAAGTATTCATCGGTTTCCCACTTTCCCTAGACGCAAATGCGAGTACTTTCATTCTACATTCAACCCCTCTCACCCATTCTTAGCCAAACAGTTTAAATATGCACATAATCCGAATGGTTAGTAAGACGCGGTGTTAAGAAATTAAAATATTATTATTAGCACCGCGTTTTACTACCCGTTTGGTTTATACACTTATGTATTAATTACGATAATGGTTTTAGGGATTAGGAAAGTTATATTCATAGAAAGAGTACCCGCATTTGCTTGAAGGGAGAGTGAGAAACCATTTAGGTAAAACCACCTTCAGTATTACCCGAACCTTGATTCGAACCTCTATCTCTCCGTCTTAGTCTACTGTGAGAGTAACACGGTTACTTATTTTAATCAGGGGGTAGGGGGAGGGAGATAAAGAAAATGTTTTCGCTTCAACCAGCTGGGATTCGAAATATGACCTCCCAGTAACCGGCAAACCAGACTCTATATAAGCTTAACATTTAGTCTGCGTACCAACCGGTGTGAATAAAGCGAAAATTAACAGAATGTAATTAATGCTAGTTATTAAATTACAGTTTTTTAAAAAAAAAGTTTGACCTTTGTGTGCATTATATTATACTACTATAAAGCCACATGGCTGACTCACTCCCTGACATTAATGTTTACCCACTTACAGATGAGCTAGAAACTTGAAATTTGGCAAACTTATAGCTTCTAACCAGTAATGGACGGGAAAATTCCAAAAAGTTAAAAAATTTCATTTTTAACCCCCGAAAATAATTCAAAATGACGGAGCAACTTTAAAGTCTGTGCGGTATATACAATACAATAACAATAACTGTAAGTTGTTACGTTCAAAACAACGCTGGAATTATATTAGTTTACATCCTCTTGCAAATAAAACCCACTGGGGGTTTGGGAGCTGAGCCCCTAACGAGCAAAGCGAGAGTCTTCTTCTATCTCCATGTGTTTGTTGTTTCAGGTAAGCGCTACTTCCAGGCTAGTGGTGAGTTGAAGGCCGTTTGTACCGGCGCGGCGGGAAATAAGAGTCATTATAATCATCATCACAATGTCACGGTAAGGTGCCTCCATTCATAACATGCCTCACAACCTCAATCTGGAACGTTCCTTGGCCGTCCTACTCCCTCCTTCGACTTCCTCTGACGACACTTTAAGTTACGTAGAGTTTTTCTGGGGGGGGAGGTGGTTCAGTATTTTCTTACTTTCTCTTACTGTGGGGGTGGGGGGTGGAGATGGGGGGTTAGAATCTATTTTGCTTTAGGTATTTCATTTTTCACTGTTAATGGTAGGGCAAAATCTAAAAAAAATACATATATTTTAGCAGAAAATTTTGAAATGCTTCATTTTCATTAATTAACCCTAATTTAATTACTTTTATTTATTTATCCCCACGTCCTACTACCCGTTCGGTTTATGCGCTTAAGTACTAATTAGGCTAATGGATTAGGAATTGGGAATGTTGAATTTAGAGGAAGGGAACACGCATTTGCGTGGAGGGAGAGTGGAAAACCACTTAGGGAAAAACCACCCTCAATAATACACCTGACCGGGATTCGAACCACGATCTTCCCGTCATCGGCATTCTGGTCTATTAGCGAGACTAGTGCCTTAGACCATGTGGCCACCGAAGCGGGTCACTCTTATTTTACTAACATGCACGCTCAGAGCCAACTGATCATATCGACACACTACTTACAAACTAACTTAATTCTAAGACATACACATCATCTCTGTCGTTATTTTTTTTCACGTATTCCTTCGTGTCTCTTTGTCCGGGTTATCCGTTTATTTTCACAAATGGTGGATGAGAGAGAGAAGTAGACTGCAAAGGATATGGAAGAAACGTGGGAAACGATTTTGAAATATATATATATATATATATATATATATATAAATAATATATATAATATCTTGGTATACCCGGCTGAGGTTTAAATACCCCTTCCATTTTATTATATAGGCAACTTTTCATTCATTTGTCGCGGTCTAAGGAGTTGGACGTGACACAGCCGTCGGTATCGTCTTGTTTGGTTTGGCGGCGATGAGGACGGGGTTCGAATCTTACCCAGGTGTATTAAGTTTTGGTTTTTTACTAAATTATTTCTCACTCACCCTCCAAACGAATTCGGGTGCATTTAATCTATACATTTTACCTTTCTCATTGGTGTAAATAGGGTGATAGCCTGGACGGATAGTAAGAGTTGGTGCACAGAAAATACTACACAGTATAGCGTCGTTAATTCGGACTAATTGGGGATCGACCCAGTCCGGATTTTCGAAAATATAATAGTATACTTATTCTAAAATTTAAAAAAAATTAAGCATAGACGGGAAGCCTACGAAAACTCGGTGTTAAGGTAGAAACATTTTCACTTTATTTAAACAACGAACTTACACATTGCTTGTTGCTAAATATCACAAATTCTGAATAAATATAATAAGGCAAAAATCTAAAATGAATTTTTTTTTTAATTTTTAATTTTTTTTTTAACAAGGGTTGAAGTGCGTATTTAGGCCGCCTTAGTCTCTGATGAACACTATGGTTATTTTTTTATAAACATTTTTTCTTGGTGATCCGGATTTTTGACGTCCGAATTATCGACGCACTACTGTATATCAAAATACTCCTTTGCGCCTCAAATCTTTCAATAGAAAATGGAGCCGATGCCAAAATAAACGCCGTTTCGCGCTTCAGGTACTGTTGCAATTATTACGGATGTGATATTTGAATTGTTTTATATCTCGTTTTATGGCTGGCGGCGTTGTTTTTTTTTCCCTTCATCATCGTCAAGATCTCTCGGTAAAATGTATCACCGGAAACTCCTGTTACGTCAACCTGGGCTTGCCAATAAAACCTTTATGACCGCGGGGGCAGGGTTGTCCAAGGACAGTGAAGATTACTTTCTAAACTCCAGGTATTTCATTATACTAGTACTCTCTATTCTCTAGAGCAGGGGTCGGCAACCTTTAAGTAGTGTTGTGCCGAAGTAATATTGCAAAGTCCCTCGGCGTGCCAACCAACCTAATTACACCCAAATCGTTTATATTTTCATACTGGTCAACTTACTAGTACAACTATTAAAACGAATTTAAGTTGATCTTTTAAATGTAAATGTAGAGTTTCTAAATCGAATACATAACTAATGTTTCTTGAATATTTAACATTTCACTATAAATCAGATAAATAAAAATACATACAAAAGCTATATATATATATAACTTTTGTATATATAATACTAGCAATCCCGCATGGCGTTGCCCTGACCCACTGTGGTATAAGAGTTTTATCACTAACCCTCCCCCCGCCCCATAGTGCCCTTATCTTTGAAACGTAATTCTAAACCAAATAAAAAATATTTTCTTCAAAAATTCGTTAAAAATATCCTAATTAAAAATTTAAAAATCTGTCTTCGAGGTGCATTCGGACCTCCTTCCGTCCACCTATGTTAAACATTTCAGATCTCTGCATGCCGTAGATTTGGCTGGACATCGCACACAAACACTTCCTTTTATTATTAAATAGATATACGTGTGTGTGTGTTTTGCATAATTTAAGTTCTGGGACACTATTTTGACATTTTAAAATAAAACAATTGAATCATTGAAACATAAAACACATCGTTATTAAAATTTTACTACTCACATCAATGGTTTTAGTTAAAGATAAAAGTTTTTATATTATTTTTACTCAAATCACGCAGCTTGCCAAGAGTGGCCGTAAGTTGGTGATCCCTGCTCTAGATTCTAGATCTTGGAAACAAAAGAATAAATAAGCGAACCGATGTTGTGAAGCGATTCTCTTTTACTCTGTAAGTGGTAATTGATTGATATACCTCTAAAGGTTTATTTCACGTTTCGATATCATTAATTTGTTCATAATTGAAACCTCAATCTTTTGTAATGGTCGACTGGCGCTTTCAGCTTCAACAGTTTTTTAAACTTGACGAAAGATTTTTATACATCATCTAACTGGAAGAGTTGTATTTTTAGTAGAATGCTTAACTCCTGACGGAGTGATAGGTATTTGCAGTTTTTTTTAACTTAAACAAATTTAGTATCCTTTTTTTGTCTGGAAATTTCCTCAAGCTTCATCTTAATCATCATCACCTGTGGCCGGGTCAGTTTAGTAAAATGCCTCCAACATCCGCTATCCTTCCAACATTCTTCCTCCTTTAATTTCGTCTATTATTTTCCTCTCACTTGTACACTTTCTGTTATCTGCTCTTCCCATAACTTTCTTGGCATCCTCTCTTTCTCCATCCTTATTATATGCTCATACCATCTCAGTCTTGCTTCCTCTTCTATCTCATGTACTCCAACATCCTCATTACATGTCCATACCATCTCAGTCTTGCTTCCTCTACTATCTCATGTACTCCAACATCCTCATTACATGTCCATACCATCTCAGTCTTGCTTCCTCTACTATCTCATGTACTCCAACATCCTCATTACATGTCCATACCATCTCAGTCTTGCTTCCTCTACTATCTCATGTACTCCAACATCCTCATTACATGCCCATACCATCTCAGTCTTGCTTCCTCTACTATCTCATGTACTCTAACATCCTCATTACATGCCCATACCATCTCAATCTTGCTTCCTCTATTATCTCATGTACTCCAACATCCTCATTACATGCCTATACCATCTCAGTCTAGCTTCCTCTACTATCTCATGTACTCCAACATCCTCATTACATGCCTATACCATCTCAGTCTAGCTTCCTCTACTATCTCATGTACTCCAACATCCTCATTACATGCCCATACCATCTCAGTCTAGCTTCCTCTACTATCTCATGTACTCCAACATCCTCATTACATGCCCATACCATCTCAATCTTGCTTCCTCTATTATCTCATGTACTCCAACATCCTCATTACATGCCTATACCATCTCAGTCTAGCTTCCTCTACTATCTCATGTACTCCAACATCCTCATTACATGCCCATACCATCTCAGTCTTGCTTCCTCTACTATCTCATGTACTCCAACATCCTCATTACATGCCCATACCATCTCAGTCTTGCTTCCTCTACTATCTCATGTACTCCAACATCCTCATTACATGCCCATACCATCTCAATCTTGCTTCCTCTATTATCTCATGTACTCCAACATCCTCATTACATGCCTATACCATCTCAGTCTAGCTTCCTCTACTATCTCATGTACTCCAACATCCTCATTACATGCCTATACCATCTCAGTCTAGCTTCCTCTACTATCTCATGTACTCCAACATCCTCATTACATGCCCATACCATCTCAGTCTAGCTTCCTCTACTATCTCATGTACTCCAACATCCTCATTACATGCCCATACCATCTCAATCTTGCTTCCTCTATTATCTCATGTACTCCAACATCCTCATTACATGCCTATACCATCTCAGTCTAGCTTCCTCTACTATCTCATGTACTCCAACATCCTCATTACATGCCCATACCATCTCAGTCTTGCTTCCTCTACTATCTCATGTACTCCAACATCCTCATTACATGCCCATACCATCTCAGTCTTGCTTCCTCTACTATCTCATGTACTCCAACATCCTCATTACATGCCCATACCATCTCAATCTTGCTTCCTCTATTATCTCATGTACTCCAACATCCTCATTACATGCCTATACCATCTCAGTCTAGCTTCCTCTACTATCTCATGTACTCCAACATCCTCATTACATGCCCATACAATCTGTCTTGCTTCCTCTACTATCTCCCTGTACCCCAACTCTTTCCCAGATAACTCCATTCTTAATCTTGTCTCTCCTCGTGAAAGCTAACATGCTCCTCACAAACTCCACCCACATGTCCTCCACTTTCCTACTAATTGTATTAATGGTTTTGGGGATGAGGAAGATTATATTTAGAGGAAGTGTACCCGCATTTGCGTGGGAGAGTAGAAAACCATTTTGGTAAAATCACCCTCGGTACACCCGACCGAGATTCGAACCTCGATTTCCCCGTCATCGCCAGTCTAGTCTACTGCGAGAGTAGCGCGTTAGGCCACGCGGCCACCGAAGCTGGTACTTATAGACTAAACACAGTTTTAAACTAGACGCATCACCCCACCCTCCCCTCCCCCCGCTCCCAAAATTTAACAATGCTACATTTTCAACCATATCAGGGAACTGAATCCGGGACCAAATCTCAATAGCCAGACACGCGCCACCGACTGAGATAAGAAGTCGCATCACGAGATAAAGTAAAAATAGTCTCTACACAGTCTGGAAAAAAACAAACAGCTAAGAGCGAGAACAAGGCAGAAGAAGGCTGTAAAAGTGATAGACCAGAAAACAAAGGCTTTAAAAAAAAATCCTCACCCGCACTCACGCATAAACATCAGCGCGTAGTCTAAACAGCGCTAATTTATAGCAGTATTCCCGTGAAACTTGTTTGAACTCGTGGCTGTTAGCAGCAAGCAACCAAGCAAGTCAAGGGCGATCGATCCACTATGGTTGAAGGGCTAGCTCGTGCGACGAGGTCAAGGAGGCAGAACTCTACCAGGAGAACATGGGAGACGGAAGAGGTGGCCGAGCCTCTGGCGTGTTGGATTTGTAGAGTTAACAAGAGTACCTACCGGTCGACCTCTGTGATATTGGGTTGAACTGCTCGCCTTAGGACCTGCTGATGTTTGTGGCCGAGCTCGACGGATTTTTACGGAACAATAACAATCCGTAGCACAACTTACTTCGGGGGGGAAGTAAAGCCGTCGGTCCCATGTCGATTGTGGACATGTATAAGAAGCCTGTAAGGTATGTGAAAATATCTTTCCGGGCAAAATTGGAAGCGTTTTCGCGCTCGTTCATAGTGTGGAAGGCAACGGAAAACCACCGTACTTTCTGAACTCTCCTAGAACATAGGATATCTATCCACCAGATGGTGCAGTCAGCACTAACCGGCCGAAGTTCTGAGTTCATGCCCCCCAGTGCCGGATGTATAGAAATTGCATCAAACCCACTTCCGGTTTGTTGACTTAAGAAGAAATTAGTACTGGTCAGCAATACTAGAGCATCGCTTCGGTGGCCTCATGGTCTAAGGCGCTATTCTCGCTGTAGACTAGACTGCCGATGATGGTGAGATTGAGGTTCAGATCTCGGTCGGGTGTAATGAGGTAGGGTTTTTCCAAAATGGGTTTTCCACTCTCCCTTCACGCAAATGCGTGTACACTTCCTCTAAATATAACTTGTCTAATCCCTAAACCATTAGTTTAATTAGTACATAAGCGTATAACCGGAATGAGTAGTAAGACGCTGTGCTAAAAAAACAAGCATCACTTGAAGAACATCTTTGAACGAAGGATGGAATAAGAAACAGTTTCATCTAACGAGGATATCCAGCCCTACTGTAGCTCCCTTGCATTACATTTAATCTTTACATGTCTTTTGTTTTAAACTTTACGGTACTGTTTATTTTTATTCGTGTGATAAATGATCCGCTCTTCATCACGACCTGATCTCTAACCAAAGAACGGGGAACGATTCTTAGTAATGTACTTTCCGTGTGTCACGACTCATGACGCACCCATGGAACGAATACATTTGCCACACCCACACTGGGATTGAACTAAGAACTCGGAACATAGTTTTGTACGAAGATCATTCCTAAACAGTGGTGGGTGTAAGCGCATGACTTAAAAAACTAAATTAACCCGGTACAACAATATTACGAGAAAATCAACACAAGTGTCAGGAGCGAGTCAGTTGGATCGGGACAGAAAAATATCTAGTGTGAGTCAGTCTGGTCGCCACAGAAAAATATTTAGTGTGAGTCATTCTGGTCGCCACAGAAAAATATCTAGTGTGAGTCAGTCTGGTCGCCACAGAAAAATATCTAGTGTGAGTCAGTCTGGTCACCACAGAAAAAATATCTAGTGTGTGTCAGTCTGGTCGCCACAGAAAAATATCTAGTGTGAGTCAGTCTGGTCGCCACAGAAAAAATATCTAGTGTGTGTCAGTCTGGTCGCCACAGAAAAATATCTAGTGTGAGTCAGTCGGGTCGCCACAGAAAAATATCTAGTGTGAGTCAGTCTGGTCGCCACAGAAAAATATCTAGTGTGAGTCAGTCTGGTCGCCACAGAAAAATATCTAGTGTGAGTCAGTCTGGTCGCCACAGACAAATATCTAGTGTGAGTCAGTCGGGTCGCCACAGAAAAATATCTAGTGTGAGTCAGTCTGGTCGCCACAGAAAAATATCTAGTGTGAGTCAGTCTGGTCGCCACAGAAAAATATCTAATGTGAGTCAGTCTGGTCGCCACAGAAAAATATCTAGTGTGAGTCAGTCTGGTCGCCACAGAAAAATATCTAGTGTGAGTCAGTCTGGTCGCCACAGAAAAATATCTAATGTGAGTCAGTCTGGTCGCCACAGAAAAATATCTAGTGTGAGTCAGTCTGGTCGCCACAGAAAAATATCTAATGTGAGTCAGTCTGGTCGCCACAGAAAAATATCTAATGTGAGTCAGTCTGGTCGCCACAGAAAAAATCTAGTGTGAGTCAGTCTGGTCGCCACAGAAAAATATCTAGTGTGAGTCAGTCTGGTCGCCACAGAAAAATATCTAGTGTGAGTCAGTCTGGTCGCCACAGAAAAATATCTAGTGTGAGTCAGTCGGTCGCCACAGAAAAAGACCTGAGTGTACTTTGATATGTCAGTCAGAGAGTTACTAGATTTAATTAAATGTATTATAAATTAATTTGTACTGAGGTTGACACTTTTGACAGATGACATGTTGATAGCTGCGTGGGACTTACGGCTAGACTTTTTTTTAGTGAGGTTTGCGGTTAATAAAAACATTGTAGTGTGGTTTGCGGCAGCTACAAATATGGTCACATGTGTTTTAACATAATCTTGTATACTATTTTGTTATTTATTTAAAGTTTTTAACGTGCACTTTCCGAACCGACCGATTAAATCAGAACACGAGAATTTTTATAAGCAAGAGCAAAAAGGCCACAAATATTTCCGGGAAAATTATTTTCACATACCTTCCAGGGTTCTTTTACATGTCTGGCTAATGCGCCAGTCGTGTTGAGCCAGACCATCGAGGACGGGAAGATCGAGGTTCGAATCTCGGTCAGGTGAACTGAGGTTTTTTTCCTAAATGGTTTTCCACTCTTCCTCCACGCAAATGCGGGTTCACTTCCTCTAAATTCAACCTTCCCAATTCCTAATCCATTAGTGTAATTAGTACTTAAGCGTATAACCGAACGGGTAGTAAGACGCGGTGCTAAATAATAATAATAATAATAATAATAAATAATCTTTTACATGTCACAATAGACATTGGACAGCTTTACTTCCCCTCCGAAGAAAGTTGTGCTACGGAGAAAAATATAAAACCTTTGGACTATTTTGGTTACTCTCCATTTTGAAAATAAGTTTCCGATAGCGTCCCTAGAGGTTTTATATATTTTAAAAAGTTCATATGGTGAGGTTACTCTTAATATAACGAACCTTTGTTCAATTTAGACTACTACTATAATTTATTTATTTTAAATAGTTTTTAAAAGTTTCCTATAGCGATCCGATTTTCCTCAACGTACAAACGGACCTTTTCTCTTTTAGTTGACGAGCTTATGTGCTATTTACTATTCAGTAACCGAAACCCTTAAGGACAACTTAAATAAATACAAGCACTTAGAAGGAGTTAACAGCGTTCATCTAAACATTTAAATAATGTTTATTTTTTAACCTTGAAAGTGAATTTCTCTTGGATGAAACGCAGCCCCTCCACCCTTTTCGACATTGAAGTCAACAAACAACCTGTCTCTGTGTCAACTTCCTTTTCTTCCTCCACTTCCTGTCGAGTTTATTAGTCTCACGCACAATGGCGGCTTGAAGAGTTCAGGCTGACTACGAGGAGGTCCAGTCTCTGTGACGCCGCTCGTGGAAGACAGCCTAAAGGGGTTTTTTATTTAAAAAAATAAGTTTATTATTATATTAGCACCGCGTCTTACTACCCGTTCAGGTTATACGCACTTACGCTAATGTGTAATGGTAGGGTGATTGTGATATGAAAAGAAGGACCTACAGTTTAACATGGGATCCGAACCACGGTAGGAGGCCTGGTATTCCACACATTCACAAGTTGTGATTAATACACGTCTTGTCAGAGGTGAAGGAAGGGTTTGGTAATCAGATAAATCTGTGCTGGGACCAAGGATTGAACCCCGGACCCCTAACACAGAAGTCTGACACCTTACCCCTAGACCACCAGGTCACCCAAAAAAATAAGTTCAATCATAAACTTACCTTTTGAATCTTACTGACCAAAATTGTCCAAATAAATATTCTAAGGGTAGGAACCGAACAACACACACACACACACACACACACACGACTCCCGACTATCCGGCCTAAAGAGGCGGAATTCCGGGACGGATAACTAAAAAAGACGGATAATACGGAATCCGAGTGTAAATAATTTTCAGTATGGTTTTGACTACTTTTTTAAATTTCACAGAACGTTTAACTTTGTTTTAATAGACTCTTTCCGTTATCTGATTGCGATGCAAAATAGGAATACTTTAATTTAGGGGAGGGGACAGTAAAAATTAAAAGAGAAGGAATTTTTTTTTAAATGTTTACTATTTAATACTTTATTTGGAAAATGGAACATCGACTACAAAGCAAGAACAAGTGAAATAAAGCGTCAAATGGATTAGATTATAAATTCAGGAAATGTTTTATATAGTGGATATGTATAGGTTTGTTTATTTTAAAACTCACGGACCGGATAATCGCGACTCTAGTGTTTATATATTTAAAACGAGGAAAAAAATATATATTGTGACAGTTCGTTTCGATTTTTTGGGGACAGCTACAGAAATATGACTAATATCTCGAACTGATTTGTTAGCTAAAGTAATGCAATTTGAAATGTCTATTGATTAAGTAAGTAAACGTGATTTAATAAAGTCAGTTGCTTGACAATTTTAATGTAAACTTTGGCAACAATGTACAATATCATAGCGAGCGACGAGTTTTTATCACTCACTCCTAATTGTCGCAACACTTCCTGTATTTCCATCTTCATACTTACTCCATTATTGTAAACATGCGGATACTACGGATACTAATACCCGGTACACGGATACATCAACTATAATCTATTATTTATTTCAAAACAAAGCCATTCTCTTCGTCATAATATGGCCCTTAATTATTATTTTTTAGCACCGAGTATTACTAAACATTCAGGTTATACGCCTGTGTACTAATTACGCTAGTGGTTTTGGGATTAGGGAGGTTACATTTAGAGGAAGTGCACTCGAATTTGCGTAGAGGGAGTGGAAAACATTTAAGAAAAAAACTACTCTCAATGCAACCGACCAGGATCAAACCCGATTTCCCTGTTTTCGGCAATCTAATCTATTGCGAGAGTAGTTCCTTAAACCATGTGGCCACCGAAGCGGGCTGCCTTAATCTTGGCCCCGGCACAGATTTATCTGATTTCCAAAATCCTTCCTTCATCTCTGACAAGACGTGTATTAATCACAACTTGTGAATGTGTGGAATGCCAGGCCTCCGCCGTGGTTCGGATCCACGTTAAACTGTAGGTCCTCCATTTCATCTCGCAATCACCCTACCATTACACATTAGCGTAAGTGCGTATAATACGAACGGGTAGTAAGACGCGGTGCTAATAATAATAGTAATGATACATTTCTTGGCATTTTCGGGGATTTAAAAAAAAAAAAATAATGTTCTTGTCGATAAATTATGAATTTATGGTCCTTTATGTTTTAAAGTTATAAAAAATTTATGAATACCGGTACCCGTGAGAATTTTGTGTGTACTGAATAGTTTTTATTTTAATAAACATATTTTCATACCATAGCTACTGGTTAAGAGTTATTTTTACCTTTATACCCAACTTGACAATTTCAATAACTTATAAGTACTCTAACTTATCCATTAATTTGGTGAAATAATTCATGTAATGGCTATAAAGTCAAAGGCTAGTTATTGTTAAAGTTTGCTGCGTGTGCATTAAAATTGACGATTAAATAGTTGAAACAAAATGTTTTATCCACCCACTAAAGTCTAAAGTCTACTTTTAAAAATAAAAAGTTTTAGTAATTATATTGATAAGTTGGTACTTGATCGATAGAGCCTTGTGAAAAAGGTGGGGAGAAGTTTAAGACCAACATAGTTCATTTAGTTCTCGCTAGATGGCTGAAGCGTTCATGTTTACAACAAATCTGCGAGATTCAACTTTTACATTCCGAATGAAAACTTTTTTTATTTTACAAGTTGAGGTGGTTTCATATTTTATTTCCGTTGTTTTTAAAACTCATGTCTGTACAATGTCTCTATCACATTTTTAAAAGTGTTTCGAATGTTATTATTTTGAAATATAACGTGAAGAGTCAAGTACAGGAAATAAGAAATCCCGATAGTTTAGTTTTATAATGAGTAATAGCTAAACTAAGAAAGAGAACAACAAAACTTTTAAAAATACGAGATTGTATAAACAATTGCGCTCTGGGCAATAATACTCATTTCTACACCACATTATCTGGAGCCTGTTTCAAATAACTAAAAGTCGACAGTTAATTAATTACAAGTGAAGGTTTTATAATTTGAATAAATGGTTTCATTAAGAAAATAGTTTAACTTTTAAACATTTTAGTGCACTTGTAGAAAACATTTACACGTCAGCTAGAAATATTAATACAGCCAGTTTGGTGCTCATTGTTGCAGAAACTAAAACTACATAAACCATTGAAAATGAGTTTATGGCAGATGTAGTTAAATAACAAAATATCAAGTTATTAAAAACAATAAATGAATAGGCCCCTCTTGTATGTAGATGATTTTTTTATATATAGTATTGTGTCTTACTACCCGTTCGGCTTATATACTAATACGCTAATGGTTCTTAGAGACTAGGAAGGTTATATTTAGAGGAAGTGTACCCCATTTGCGTGAAGGGAGAGTGAAAACCATTTTGGGAAAACCCACCCTTAGTAGGCTTACTTACACCCGATTGAGATTCGAACCTTGATCTCCCCGTGATTGGGAGTGTATATTCTACTGCGTGAGTAGCGCGTTAAACCACGACTTATATAGAAACTATCTAGAACTTTCAGTTTTTTAAAAAATATTTATTATTAAATCATCAAGATACAAAACTAACCTTTTAATTGACTAATCTTAGTCATAACTTTTAAAAAATAAAAACTTCACACGTAAAGGTGTCTCTTCAACATAAAATCCGTACGTACATTACGTCATATCGTTATTTTTTAATCCAGAGCTACGATAAGAATCTTTGTTGCTCTACTTAGTGGGGTACTCGTATATGTCGGGCATCATGAGCTCCGGTTTGTCATAGCCGAGCTCCTCAGGGGTTTCCAGCCCAGTCCGTGCAGAGTGGCCTTATCTCCTGAAGACATACGGCCATATCACGTGCACCTTGTCGCACACTGAACTTCACAGTTCCAGGAACCTGCAACAATGACACTTTGTTAAACAACAATACACTATAATATATTGCATCACACACAGTGATATCGCATACACCATGTCGATGGAGTTCGCACGATAACTCTTAAGAACCTGCAACAATGACACTTTTGTTAGACAACAATACTATTTATTATACACATACACCATGTCGATGGAGTTTCGCACGATAACTCCTAAGAACCTACAACAATGAAATTTGCTTTAGCTGACATAGCTCACTGTCAATAATGTATATAATGCAACAAATATTGCTTCAACTTTACAACAACAACAACAACAACAACACAACAACCACCTGCTTCGGCGGCCGCATGGTATAAGGCGTCACTCTCGCAATAGACCAGACTGCTGATGACGGGGAGAACGAGGCTTTCCATTCTTCTTCCATCCATGCAAATGCTGTTACACTTGCTCTAAATTCCACCTTCCTAATCCCTAACATATTAGTAAATAGTCGTATAACCCGAACTGGTAATTAAACGCGAGCGTATAACACTAACGGGTAGTAAGACGCGGTGCTAAAAAGACAAAACAAAAACCGCTGTGTTAAGGGTGTTACATGGGGAGGGCGTTTTATGCGTTTGGAAATCCCGCATTTTTGAAGAAGGGGTTCTATATTTTTAAATATGGTTTTCACCAAACTGTAGGCGAAAGCTATCAACAGGTTCCTATCTAAATATAAACTTTAAATTTTTTTAGAAAAAATTCAACTAAGCTTTACACCAATATTTGTACTTCTGAAATTAAATTAAAACGATAGAGACCTAGAACTAGCCATCTTCTATCAAATAATGTCATGTTTTGATAGGATCACAACAGAACAATTCAATCAAATGCGGGATTGTTATATTTAAGTTACCAGTAATTTTTTTAAACTTTAGATTTAAAGTTTAAACTCTTTAACTGGTCAAAACTTAAGCTTTTGTTGAAAACCATTTAAGAAATATCAAACCACTTCGTAAATAATCTAGGATTTCGAAACAGCTGCAACGCTTTCAGTGCTCCCCCATGTAACACCCTTAAAATAATAGTGATAGCTAGAGATAGGGTAAAATAGCATTAATTTTAAGTTTTTTTAGCATTAATTATTGGAAATTTAGCGTTTTGTGGCATAATTTAGCATTTTTTTAGCAAAATAGGTAAAAATGTCTTTCGTCAATGTTTTTAGGGCCTATACAAAGGATTTATGATAAAAGCAACGACTAACGGAATGTGGCGATTAGCCGGATGGGCTGTGGAAGGCACAGGATGCAAGTAAAACCCGAGCTGAAGCACACAGACGAGTGAAACTCAATGATTTTTTAATCACTTATTTCCGCTGAAAAACATCGTTTTATAGAAATTCTCAGCATTTTATTTAAATGCACAGCATTTTCAGGGAATTCGTGTCTATTTCGCTAAATAGAATAATTTAGCTAAAATACTCTCAAAATCACGTCTTTCGAAATAAAAATCGCTTTAAACACTTTCAAATGCCATGAAACGCAAAGAAAACTTATAAATACCCTATTTTCGACCCTTTTTTTTCTTTTCGCGTTTTTCGCAAAAGCGAATTTACCCTATCTCTAGTGATAGTAGTAAAAAAAAAGCTCTAAGAAAAAATAATCCTTGGGATTAAGAAATGAATGTCTTGTATAGTATCTTATAGCATTGTCGCGGCTAGTGTTGGCCGTCCGTCACCTTATGGCCACGGCGTAGTCGTTGATCCGGCGACAGGCGTGCAAGGCGGCTATGATGATCTTGGTATCGGGTACCATATCCATCCCGCTCAGCTCGTTCATGGCGTGGCGAACCTCCCACCCGTCGATGTCGGTGCGGTTGAAGTACGCCTCGTAACGGCAGTCGAACTCCTGGTCCGTTTCATTGTCGTGGTGCTTCAGGTTCGTTCGGAAATGCGTGTGAGGCTCTTCCTTAGGGACGACGACCTTCCTTGCGAACGGACGTCGGTGGACGCTAAACTTGACGGCGGCAGCAGTGAGACGCGTGGCGACGGAGTTGAACATTGTTGTTGGTTCCTTAGTAGGTACAAGACAAGATAGTACACTGGTTCACAACAACTTTTTGAACTTTGTTAACAATGAACGTTGGCGGCATTTGAAGTTATTATTTAAATAATAGGCCAATCACTTCATGCCAAATTTCATCTCAACAATATAATATGTATAGCGATAATCTAAGAAATGTATGTGGAAAAACTCGTATGGAGAGATTTAGTAATGAATGGGTGCTGAAGGAGTGTGGTTTGAAAGTGAGTCCAATAGTTCGATGTGAAAGAAGCGTCTTACGTTGGTTTGGGCATGTTGAGAGGATGAGTGTGGATTGAGTGATGAAGCAAATACATGAAGGTAGAGTGTATGGATCAAAAGGAAGGGGTAGGCCATGTAAAATGTAGCTAAATGTTGTAGCTGAATGTGTGAAAAAGAGAAACATTAAGTGCTTAGAAGTTTGGAGAAAGTTAGTGAAGATGGATTAAGTACAAAGTTGTTTTCTGAGCTATATGCACAGTTTCTTGCCTACCCCGTAAGGGAACGGCGTGATTAGATATGTATGTAAGTAATAATTTTAAACAATCTGGTGTGATAAGGAAGGCTAACTCATAGGCAATTACCAACCTAATCAAAACCACCACGCCATGATGCCCTATCAACATTGAAGTGGCTCTTGCCCGTATTTTTCGGGGTCTTCTTATATTGGCGGAGATGCAAAAATGATTTTCATACGTAATATAAACATCCGTTTTACAATTTGAGACATAAATGTTATGATATTCATTTTGTGCAGAAGTTGACTTTTGACCACATTTGCTTTAGAGGGATTCATGTAATGTTGAACAAATACACTTCTCTTAAAAGCTATTATTGTTCTAAATATACTTTGCATTGCCACACAATTTCTAATGATTTCAGTGCGTTTTGAAGATAATTTAAACGAAACATTATTTTAAACGCTAAGTGTGTTCCTTGTTTAGCTGCCTAAATGGCTATTCAACAATCAAAGAACCACATACCTATAACGATAAACATAAAACGCTATACATACTGTATTATAAATAGTAATTGTCTAGTAACGGATTTTTATGTTTTGTAATGTTATGTTTTACTTTTTAAATAACTACTTTATTTCTCGCTTCTTATAAAATATAAGTTATTAAAACTACTATATACCGGTACCTTTTAAGAAGTAAAATCCTGTTACTTTCAAAACCTATTCTCTGTGATTAACTGTCTTTTGTTTCGAATTAACAGTTGGTTTGAAACTGAATAATCAATGCCATCTATTTATTTGAAATAGCACTAAACAAAGATTTAAAATTTCCCTTTAAATGATGTAGTTATAATTTCAGCCACCTAGTGCAGTGTTCGTTTTTTAAAAATAGATACATTTATGTAATTAACTAACCATATTTTTTAAAAAGAACAATCATGCTTAGTTAAATAATTATTAGAAGTTTTCAAACATTATATAATCAAGGTTTAATAGATAAGGTTGTAAAACTGATGTTAATGAATCATGCAGTCAAGTCTTTAATGTCAAACGTTTATGTAATCAGGGGTGGACTGGCAGATTCTAAGCGGACCGAGATTACAATTATTAAAGCCCTGGACATAATATTAATATACACCCCTGAAGCTTTGTTTCAGTGTAAGCTGAAGTGTTTAGGTGAAGTATTTAAATATTTAATATTAGTTATTTTAATCCCGAGGCCATTTCAGCAACATTATCTATGATCAGTCTACTTTCTACCAACACGAGCAAAGATGCTTCTAAATGCTTAGACAACAGCTGGATGGATGTCTTTATTGATGCATTTAAGTTTGTAAAATGATCCTCCACTCGTTACTTGTATAGATCACTAAACAGATGATTTTACGATTTGTTTATAACTCCAAGAAACATCAAACATCTTGGTTTTAAATTTAATGCCATCATATTTTTTCACAAATGATATATTCTGGGACTTACTCACTGGAACATTTGACTACAAATTAATAAAAAACAGTCGTTTAGAATCGGCATGTAATGAGGAAGGTGAAGGAGAGGATGCCAAAGAGAATGACGGAAATGAAGTATGTAGGAAAAAGACCGCAAAGGAGGCCAAAGAAGGGATGATAGGAGCAGATAACAGAAAGTGTTCAAGTGAGTTGAGGATAATGGTGGAAGGACAGAGGAAGATGGAGGCATTTTACTAAACTGACCCGACCACAGCTGGAAACAGTTGACGATGATGAATATTTAGAATTGAATTAATATATTTATTTTAGGATAAAGTATTTGCGTAGGCCCAAATCAAATCGACCCACCAGAGATATCTCCCAATGGCCCAGTCCACCCCTGTATGTAATCCTCTTTTCTCAAATGACCTTGTCTCTGATCCATATTATTTCATCAACGGATCCTCAAGGTCATCCATTGAAGTATTTTATAATTCACACTTGTTTGAAGGGCGTTAAAATTAAAGCCCAATGCCACTTCAAAGCGGCACAGTTTCTTTTCTAAAAAAAAAAAAACTAAAAAGAAGATGATTGGACTCATTTCCTCAATTTGTTGGAAGCCAAGACTAGTGATTTACTTTGCCCTTGGCCTTGGATAGATATGAACACAGGAACAGTGTACAACCACGTCCAATAAAAATATAATATACATTTGCGGTCATTGGTATTTAATATTTTTGTGTGTTAGTATGCACTCCATGCTATGAGCCCACAAGTGAAATATACCGTCCGCTGCCGATAGCGAAGATAGTGCCAACATTTGCGGATAAAGGGTGTCATGTGGTCAGCACAGCGAGCTCTCCGATTGTTAGTCTCAGTTTTCTAAACAGGAGTTGTTTCTTCTTTATTTAAGTAGATCCTCATTTGTCCTCGCGAGGCTCAGTTTTTTTTTAGCTCGTTACAGACCCACTCATTTACAGATGCATCTTTGAAAGCACCTGGGATTGAACCCGGGACCTCTGGATCTGTAGCCATGAACGCTGACCACTAGGCTACAGAGGCAGTGTACTACAATATAGTTTATATTTGTCCATGTGACTATTTTTTTTAAAAAGATAGTTTTTGTTGAAGGTTTATATATATTAATATTATATATGCATGGGTGTTTCCCGTACTCTTGCACAAAATGAACATCGGACCTACCGCCCAACTGATACGACATTCTTACGATCAGCAGCCAAGAGTTTTATAGTTGATTCCGACCTGCTCATTCGACGATGTCTTACTGCTCACTGAAGTGACGATGAAAGGCAAACAACATCTATCTGTGATGCTTATTGGCGGCATGACTACAAAACCATAAACTTCTAACAATATCACCGAGTCATTCACTATTCGATAAAACATCACTAAACTATGCGTCGCTTAGAGCTATCGTATACATGCGAACCTCCTGTGAATGGTAGGCTATGCAACCAGTATATCAAAAGTGTAGAACGTGTTGCCTATAATATACGGCGTTAGCCGACCGCGTGTGTCGACTCGTACCTGTTATTTGCGGCGGGAATTTCTCACCCCGTTACCTTTGACCCAAAAGGAAATAAATATTGTAAGCCAATATACCCCCATTTGCGTGGAAGGAGAGGAGGAAACCATTTAGTATTAAAAAAACACCCTCAGTAGATCTGATCGGGATTCGAACCCCGATCTCCCCGTCATCAGCAGGCCAGTCTAACACGAGAGTGACGCCTATGTTCATAAGTATATCAACTCTGCTTATGATCCCCTTGTTGTAGAAATGTATATTTATAGGTAATTTTTTTTTGTAATCTTTTGTAATTTAATGTCATTTTCTTGGCTTGTGTCATTTTTGTGTGTGTTTTTTTTAAGCATTTTAAGAGATTTTAGAGTCGTTTTATAGGCATGTTTGAGTCATTCATGTTGAATAAGTTTATTTTTAAATAATATAAATATTCTATAAAGGCATAAATGCTTAAACATAAATTATTTCTTCACACAATTATTGGCGAAATGAGAACTTTGTATCCTCTTTACTTGTTTGGTTGTAAAACACACATTCCTGGTGAGACTGCAACTATTATTAGCACCGCGTCTTACTACCCGTTAGCTAGACTGGAGAGGGTTGCGCTGTGAGGGGGTAGATTTTACTTCTGCATAAGATATTTATAAATAAATGTTTTATTTAGCAGAATGTAGAAGTTAATTTGTAAAAGACTTTTCATTGCAATTTTCATTCACAAAGGTGCATGTTTGATTTAGTTGTGTGCATTTATTACGAGTTTTTGTTCATATTTTTCTGATCCTTTTTCGAAAATAAGTAATTTTTAGGTCATTTTTCGATCTTTTTAGGTCATCTAAATCCTGAACCTGATGGTGAGATATAAGATTCTTCCTATTGTGATCTTACTTTACTTTTTTTATACCGTCACATAAGAAGATTCTTTTAATGGTGATCTTACTATACTTTTTAAACCGTGGCCAGCTTACTACCCACCCTACGGCAGTAAATCAGTTGTACGATGAAATATATTATGTTGCCCTCAGTAAAACCAAAGTTATTTTTGGTACCTACTAATAAAACACTTGTGAGTAAAAAATAAGAGTAAAGAGTACCTCGGATAAATAAACGACATATTCCTCGTTGCCTGTTGGGGGGGATCCGGACTATAATCTGAGCGCATGCGCGGCGCGCCCTGTTACGTCACACCGCCACTCCCCTCGTGTTTTGTGTGTGGTGCGCGCGTAATTACGGCTCGCGGTAAACCCACCGTGTAATTAGCACCGCTCCGCATTTTTATAAAACAGCAATATTGTACCTGTTTTATCGGGGGCTTGGGGGTTAGGGCTACACCTTTTTTTTGTATGTGTGTGTGGGTGGAGGGAGGCAGGTGGAATAAGAGGAAACTTTATATGAAAACTTCCTCTACCCGCATCGGTGGTCGAATGCTCTAGACTGCAGGGGTCGGCAATCGTTTTGGGGCCCTGTGATCAACTTTTTACATTTCGTTTCTCCACTCTACTTTTGATTGATTTTTTTTCTATACATCTTGTATTTATTTTTTAAACTCAATATTTCCTTCAATACTTATGTCCCTGTCTTTATATAAAAAAAGATGTACCCTCTGGGTACCCTGAAAGGTAGCAGCAGTCTTACCCTGACTGATTACACTATGACCCTATCTTATAAACTGTACCATAGTGGAATAATGCAAGGTAAGCTTGCCTTTTCGTAAAGATGTAGTTTTCTCAAGCGATCGACCGAAAATTGCTGTGAGATCGACCTATTTTTGCTGACAGCGATCGACCGAAAATTGCTGCGAGATCGACCTATTTTTGCTTACCCCTAGTCAAGCGCTTCGCTCTATTATGTTGGATTGCTGGTGACGGGGAAATCGAGGTTCTAACCCGGTCAGATGTACTGAAAACTTGTTTTTCCTAAAGTTTTCCACTCTCCATCCACGTAAATGTCGAAACATTTTCTCCAAATTGTACTCTTCTTATCCCTGTTCCATTAGCTTAATTGTTGTATGCGTACAACCCAAACGACTAGTCTATTAAGACGCGGCGAGAATAACATTATTTAAAAAAGAATAATATTTACTCGGGAATAATTAACTGACTTCACATGCTAGATTGTTTGACTAGGGAGGGTGGGATTGGAATCGCGATCATGTACACTTATTTTTATATTGTAGTTTTTTATCCTCTCTATAAGCGAATACCAATATATTTCGTTACGTTACCCTCCTCATCACCAAGTCTTGAATTACTGTGGATTCACACGTTCGCTGAAAAACGGGCGCAGAACAGAAACTAGTTCTAATCCAAACACAAGATTTTCGCATCTTCGGCGCGAACTGTTCCGCTAAAGTTCAACTCATCTCTACTTTGTCCGCTCTGCCTTAGATGTTCGGCATGGGAGAACTAATCAGATCTCAGACCCAACCATCTCTAATCATTGCGCATGCGCATTTGACAACGCATGCGCTCTACAGTCAGAAGGTAGAAGACAGCATCGTTGGCCGTTGTAAGGAGATTTGAAATAACTCGTTAATGTAAAGCTTTGTATCGATGTATTGGTTGTGCCACGACACAGCGTTATAATTTGTAAACATCCAACGGGAGAATGATCTAAAATAAATGTTTATCCACTAGAAAATAAGATATGTGGATAATCAGCTGTTTTAAGTTAGCCTTGCAATGAATCATGGGCCAACATACAGCCTGTGAATTACTGTGCTACTCAAGCAGATTCTGCTCTCTATTTTCGGCGAACGTGTAATCAAGCTTAAGCTATCCTAGTCCACTCTCTCCCCCCCCCCCCATGTATCCTCGGTCCTCTCCTCCAGTATCCTCTGTCCACTCTCCTCCATGTATCTAGGTCCACTCTCTCCTCCATGTATCCTAGTCCACTCCTCCAGTTTATCTTCCAGCTGTACGTGTTTGTTGTAGAGGTGGGTGTGCCGGGAACTGCTCAGGAGGGGGTTGTGAAGGCCATTACTCACGGTCCATGCAGACAACGGGGATACAGAGCAGTTATACCTATATTACTATACCTCACTGCCCCAACGTATGCCCTGATTTTTGTAGGAACAACTAACTGTATCTAGTAGTTACTAAAATTACTAAAACAATTTTAATATATCCATACTTCAAGTCATGTTATCTGCAGCTGTCACTTTTTAAAGATACTATCACTACCTATAAAATAACAATAAAAATACAGTGAAATGTTATCATTGTTGCCCGCAAATAAATATGCTAAGAGTTTTTTAAAACTTAAATTGAATTGATGGTCTTGCGGAATAAACGTCGGTCTCACTTGGTCTGGTGTGCTGGGGACGGGTAGGTCTCATTTTGACACCTGGCCGTATTAACTTTATTTTTAGCACCGCGTCTTACTACCCGTTCCGGCTATACGCATATGTACTAATCGCGCTAATGAGTTTGGGATGAGGAAGGTTGCATTTAGAGGAAGTGTACACGAATTTGCGTGGAGGGAGAGGGGTAAACCATTTAGTAAAAACCACCCTCAGTATACTCAATAGGGATTCGAAATCCGATCTCCCCTACAACGGCAGTATAATATGTTTCGAGAGTGACACCTTAGACCATGTGACCACCGAAGCAGGTCCCGGGTAAACTTACCGTGAACCTGTTAACCCTCCGGGGTTCGAATACCAGCTGGGTGTACTTAGTGGTTTTTTCCTTGGTGCTTTCCCACTCTCCCTCCACGCAAATTCCCGTAAATTTTCCTCTTACTCATTCAAAGAGTCCGGATGGGTAGTAAGAAACGGTGTATCAAAAAAAACCACAGTACTTTCTAAATACACTAACAATTTCTCAATGACTAAGCACAAAAGACAATGGATTGTTTTAATTTTAGGACTTTAGGATTACGTTTACAACTTTTTCATAATCACTAGAAATTTTAGTCCAATTTTTCATATGAACAACTTTAACTGGCAGCTAGACAAGTTATTAGATCTACTTTCATGTATTCATACATCAATATATGTGTTCTGCAGCTATCACATTTATTATATATTATCAAAACCTATAAAATAACACTAATAATATATTAAAGTGTAATCAATATTGATCGCCAATAATGCGTTTGTATTTTATAGAGAATTATTCCTACCACCACGTTAATTAAAATGTATAATTTGAAACCTGTGTAAGTTTTTTTTACCTGTAACTATTAAACCGAAATTTGATTTTTATTTAATAGTTACAGGCAAAAAAAACTTACACAGGTTTCAAATTATACATTTTAATTACGGTATATATATATAATATATATAATATATATATATATATAAAAGTATAAAACAATCTTTCCCCAAAAGTGGACACTTGATAAGCGTTTGATGTACATGCGGACACTCCCACCTTAATATACCTTACCTCACCTTAATACCTTACCTGTCACTTTGTCAAAGCTATTGTTCGTGTTTATCAAGCCGTAAAAAGACAGTATTTTTACTTCTGCTTTGTTTCTTATTCCCATTTAATCTATTATACTACCACTAGTGGCACAAAGTATTTGTAAGGGTACATCAGGGCTATGTCAAGTCCACAGTTTTAATTCGACACGAACTCAAATCGAGCAAATTAAATATTCTTGAAGCTGGATTGAAGCTACAATTTTTTTTAATTTTTTGTGGTTAATTGGCTAATGCTGATTTTTTTTAAGTAATATTAGGGTTATTCCTTAAAGCTTTATACACTAAATAATTTAAAAATATATTTGTATTGCAGAATTGTTTGTAATATTTTATTCTAACCAGATAAATCAAGTATTATCACAGCATACAATTCAATCTCTTTAGAAACCCGCTTCGGTGGCCGCATAGTCTAAGGAGATACTCTCGCATTAGACTAGACTGCCGATGACGGGGAGATCGAGGTTCGAATCTCGGTCGGGTGTACTGAGTTGTTTAAAAAAAAAATTGTTTTCCACTATCCCTCAATGCAAATACGGTTACACTCCTCATAAATATAACCTCTCTAATCTCTAAAACCATTAGGGGTAATTAGTACATAATCGTATAACCCGGATGGGTGGTAAGACGCTATGCTATAAAAATTACTTTAGAATTTTTACTATGAATATTAATTTGTAATATACATAATCTGCTCAGAAGGCAATAATTGAACAAAAATAAGTATAAGGGCCTACTACTTGTATCAGTTGAAAATTAGTCAACTATATACTAGTAACCTAAAATATGGTTTAAATATGCCCTTAAATATACGAACCCCTAAATATTCAAAGTATATAATTTAAATATGTAAAATATAGAACAAATTTATATAGTTAGGGTGGTTCAATAAATGTTTATATCTTATTCGGCATTAAAATGAGGTTCAGAATTAAAATATGACGTCATAAACATCCTAACCCTTTTTTAATAAGAATTTTCTGTATTGTGCTATCCTAATTATGTATATCACCTCCTGGTGCGAATGTAGTCGATCGGATATATATAACGCCGACATTTTAAAAGTTACTCTCGATATACTTGTACCCATTAATTAGCCAATACATTTGTTTTGCAGCCTTACATATCGTACCCCAGCTGTTTGTTAATATTGGTCACACTTTTTTTTTTATATATCTTCAAAATAGTTCTTCTATGGCGATCCGATCTCTCTGGCTCTTTTAAAATTTGAGCCTCTTCTTCAGACTTTCTGAAAAACCTCCCTTTAAACATTGTCCAACAATCTCTGACTTTGGTTTAATTCCCGGTACAATCCGACACTTTAGTTTACCGAGCTTAAGGATACCGGATATGATTTTAACGGAGGTGTAGGCATTTTTATATAGCGATGACACCCTTTAATCCTTAAGGTTATTTGAGATTCGAGGATTCGAGAAAATTTCGGATTCGAGACTCAAATCCTTGGATTTTTTTTTTTCAAATTTTTTAAAGTGAAATTTCTTTTAGAGCTATAATACTGCTTATTGGTGGTTCAGAACCAATTATTTTTATAGGCTGAACTCAACAACTAGCCCCCAGACCAGTAATTTAACGCTTAACTGAATGTATGAATGTTATAATGAATGGATTATAAGAAAGAATGTTAACATTTAGTTACTGTTTGTATTTTCTATTATTCTATTATATTAATATTTCCTTTAATGTTAATTTTTTTCCAAGATTTGGATTCGAAATTCTAAATTAAATTGGGAGATTTTCATTCGACATTCGGATTAGTAAAATAGTTGATTCGAGACCACTATTAATTTTTAAATTTAGCTTTAATAGATCCCACATTCTTATTCCTGCATATCATTAGCCAACACTTTGTGTCAAGATTACATCGGAAAAAAATAAATACTGAAGCTAGGAAAAGTTTGTGTGATTATTTTATGCACGGTTCTGTACCGTCCAACAGATAGTTTCGTTGTTGGCTAAGAGATCGCATCCTCATCGCTATTTTCTTGTGGCAGCAAAGCATAGAGATAAAAATCATTTCGCCGCGTCAAGTTGTCACGAACGTTTTATTCAACATTCACAGATGGGCGATGTTTTCGTGCTTAATTCATTAGTGAAACTTACATTCAAATAATGATGCCAACCACCACGAAACGCTCTTGTGTTTATTAAAACTTATCGTGAAACTACTCGGGTAAATTGTTGAAATTATAAAATAAACACATTATATACGTTTAAAATTAAAACCTCTTGCATCAAACATTTTTCAAAACAAAATTTTTGTTTCATGTTTGAAAAAAAACAACACAAAACAAACACTTGATTTTGCTAATCTAAGACTACTTGTATAGTAATAATATATTATATTATATTTCTTTCGCACTAAACATCTCTGAAAACTAGGACCTAAGCTACTACCAAATTTCACACACATTTCCGTGTTTTGACAATAGTATCAATGATAGTTTATCTCTCACACGCTAAAGTTGACTTCTATATTTTAACTCAGTACACTGTTATGTAAAATAAAAATTGACTGTGTGTCTATAGTATAGATTATAGACGGAAGAAAGGGTTGTAATTAATATAATATATTACAACACCAATGTACATATTTTGTTCTTACAGCAGCTAGCTTTTATTTTATTACACACGATCTGGGAGTGCTAAATGGTTTCTAATGAGAGTATATTTTACTCTTATTAAATGATTTCATCATTGTAGTGGTGATCAAAATATTCGATCAATTTAATTACACTACCAATTTTTGTAATTGGAAAGATCTTCAAAGTACAAACGTACTTTATACCATATGTGATTACTGATTAATGCAAATAAAGATCGTATTACTAAGTTCTTCAACTAATAATGTACATACACTGTAGATAACTATCAAATACCGCCTACTCATACATGAATATTTTAAAATTGTGGTACCAACTCTTTATTATTTAAAATAGAATAGAATTGTGTACACTGTTTTTAAAGCGATGAAAGGATTAAATAGATTTCAAAAAACAAAACAAAAAAACACGAAGATGAACGGTTACTTTATTCAATTACCACAGAATGGAACGGTGATTCCTAGCACCCATCTAGGGATGATTGGTATCACGGAGTTGGTAACTTTTAGAACTGTCGTGTTGGCACACGACTTGCGCCGTAACGAGGCGGTTTCTATCATGTTGCCACCACTGTGAGTGGGCTGCCTCTAGTGTGGTCGGAACAACAAACACGTTGCATGTAGGTTGATGTATGCGGAATACATAAATTACAACGAAACTATTTTGAACGGTTATTGGTTAAAAAAATAATTGTGTTAAAACTTGTCTTTGCATAAAGTGTGTCCAAGAGAGTTTTATATTTTGAAACGATTATAATTTGTTCGCGCAGATGGTACGTTTCGATACCGGCAAAGTGTTTTTTTTTCTTTGGGTTCAGGGTCGTTCACAGGTGCATTCCTAATCGGATAAAGTTCGTCGTCTCTACATTTTGAAAAAAATAAATAAAAATAGAACGTTAAAAAAATGTAATTATTTACTTCCTTTTGTTTGGACAGTGATTGTACGACGGTGAAGGGAAAATGTTCTGCAAACGATGATAACGCAGTGTTTTGTGAGATTTCCAGTGTGGGGAATTTTGTTTTTATTAGTGTTTGGTTATGTCATATGAACTTAATTAAGGATAAAATCCCATGAATATATTTACGAACAAATGCCTCGGTGAAATCACGGACATTACTTGTCTCTGTGATTGGATATAAATAAATATCTGTTTTGTTTGTTATTAATTTTAAACGTAAAAAAAAAAAAGTAAACCTTACAACTTAAATAACCTAGTCCACGAAACGCACGCCGTTTTTCCAAATCAACTCTTCTCTCTCTAATTATCTCTAAACCTTCCCCATTTCTGCCAAATCGGTTATTTTCCTTGCGTTCCCCTCTTTTACCCCCTCCTGATTCGTCTGTGACGTAGGAAAAGGGAGGTGGGGGCTGCGGATGCTGGAATCTCCCAGAAAGGGACAAAGCATAGTTGACCACCATTTAAGGTGACAGAACCTGGGTCAGTTTGTGTCTCAGTAGGCAGAAAAGTTGGTGTTAAAACAGATAAAAAAAACAAAACAACCACAATATCTAGAAAACCTGTCCCACCTACAAACATTGGCATTCTAGTAGGACTTTTTTTTTTTTTTACCGTGGCTCTGCATTGTATGCGAGTGGGGTGAACCCACACACGATCCTAGTTAAAAAACTTTATCCAGGGACGAATTTCTAATGAAGTGGGTTTTCTAAGGTGGGTACACCTATACTTGTTTTTTTTTTTTTAAAGATTGTATTTGCCGAACAGAAGGGGTTTCAGATCGGTAGTGACAGTAGACGCGGACAGTCGCAAGTTTATACCGTGTTTTTTTTTTAAATTTTGGTGACTCGAACCCGAGACAGCTTCGCATGTGCACATTTAAAAAAATAAAATATTTTAGGGCATTTTTATCTTAATAACCTATGGTGAAAAATCAAAAATTAATCTAATTTTGAAACGGTGTGTGTATAACATCTAGAATACAACATTGTTACCTCACAAAGAAACGTGTGACGTCATCATTCTACTTGAAACGGTGAATCATTTATTTTTTACAAGTGTTAATAAAGACACACTAAAGTCCTTATTATTACTCAGTTACCATCCGCGTGTTTGCAATCCAACCAGTTACGCGGTGTAGTAATATAATCCTTGCTTCCAATCTTGCCTTTTAAATCACAACTATCTTAGTAACGGAACTAATCTAAAATTACAGACATTATTAGACGAAAGTAGACAAAAGTGAAACAAACTTTATGTGCTTATAAGTGAATTTTTTTCCCCCCTTGTGAATGACATAACCAACATCGATGTAACATACGAGTGAGATATTCCTAGGTAAAAAAAAACACACACACACAAAAACAACCATGTCGACTCAATCTTATTACAAAGATCGACTTGGTTTCGATCCGAACGAAGATTTCAACAACGGCGGCGCCTTTGACAAAACCCAGCAAGGCTACGAAGAAAACCTATCCAAGTTTAAAGGTTTGTGGGAATTCTTTATCGAATCAATAGGTACGGATCCAAGTGTAAAAAAAATTACACTTTTCTAAGCTTGCCGTGTGTTTTTTTTTCCTGGCATGTGGCATGAGTCTTGACCACTGCCCTAGCCACCGGCTCACCCTGTGCTTGGAAAATGTCGTTTGGATTCGTAACTAATACTAGTTTTTTTTTAGAAAAAAATAATAGTTTAATAGTCGAGATTTAAGGTGGAGTTGCAGGGAACACGATAAAACGCCAGTGTTGCAGTCTTTGTATTATAGCGAAACTTTTTTTTGCCAAAATAAATCAAATATTGTTTCAGTACAAACATAATAGTTTAATTTTTTTCTTCATATGATCATATCAACATTTGTCGAATATCTGTCATAAGTATAGCGGCATTAGATGACAAACTTTTTTATTTATTTAGCATCGCGTCTTACTATCCGTTCGGGCTATACGCTTAAGTTCTAATTACTAATGAATTAGATGTTGGAAAGGTTGGATTTTAGAGGAAGTGAACTCGCATTTACGGGGATGGAGGGTGGAAAACCATTAAGGAACACCCCCTATACACCCTCAGTTCACCCGACCAAGATTCGAACCTTGATCTCCCCGTTCTCGGCAGTTTAGTGCAACATGAAACCAGCGCGTTTGCCACAGAGGCGCGTGACAAACTTTTTAAATGAAGTGAAAAAGTTGTCATTAAATTTCAGGACACCTTCGACAGATATTCGAGAAATGTATGAAGGAAATTAAGCTTATATTATGTTTCTACTGGAGAATTTGATTTATTTTGGTCAAAAGAAATGTTTAGCTACAAAAACACTGACCTTTTCTCGCGTCCCCTACAACCCCCACCTTAATCCTAGTACAAGATCATACAAACAAAGATGGAACAGTCATTGACGGGAAGCTTTTATAAGAACATTAAGGTGGAAGGAACGAGAGTTTAGGGGTTTAATTTTTGATGTTTTTAAACTTTTTTTTTTTTTTGCAAATATAAATAAATTATTGGTTATATAGGTACGTATAGTTTTAAGTGCTGCTCAAATTTCGCGATGTTCTTGACAAATATTCAGGAACTGTTTGGACCTAGGTGTAGAAAATTGTACCAAACGTCTACTGGAGCAATATTTTATTTTATTTTGTTTTATAAGTTTTTATTTTTGCTATGAAAACTGCAAAAATACCTTAAACTAGCTTTCCCTTCCTCCCACCTTAATGAGCATTATTAAAAAAAATAATTAAAGTTTTTATGTTGTTTCTGCTTCTGTGGGTGGGGGGTGATACATTTAATTGAATTTTTTTTTATTCTTACTTCTTAGCACCGCTTCCGTTCAGGTATACGCTTGTTTAATAACTACACTAATGGCTCTAGGGATTGGGAAGATTATATTTTAGAGGAAGTGTACCCGCATTTGCCTGAATGGAAAGTGAAAAACTATTTTGGAAAATACCTCAAAGAGACCCGACCGACATTCGAACCTTGATCTCCCTCGCCATCGACAGTCTACTTCGAGAGTAGCGCCTTAGACCGTGCAGCCACCGAAGCGGGTTTTAATTGATATTAATGAACTAAAGGTGACGTTGGTTGTCTTGGGGTAAAGTGCCAGCCTCAGGACCTGATGTTTATGGGTTCAAACCCCACCGGGGTCGATTGATTTTTCTTGAAAGATAAAAATCTTAGCACAACTTCCTTCGGGGTGTAAGTGAAGGCGTCGGTCCCATGTCGGTTGTGGACATGTAAAAGAAACCTGGAAAGTTTGCTAAAATACCTTTCCTGACAAAATTGGTGGATCCTTTCGCTATCGCTCATAGAAATTATCATGTACTGATAAAATCAGTCGGTTCAGAAAGTGCACGTTAAATACCTCAAATAAAAAAATAATTACAACCGAGTTGGAATGATCTTGTATTAGGGTTGATATCCATGTGCTTTATAGGTATTTAAGTTAAATTGTGTTTTTTTTGTTGTTGTAAACTAATCAATCTCGTTGGATGGAAGTGTGCTCTTAACATATTAATCTCGCAGATAAATTAGTTTGTGCTTTATTTCCAACGATACCAACTGTTGTTTTATTATTAATTTCTCTTTGTCGTTTATTTGACTTTTGAGTGAATTTGGGAAATTTTAGTTAAGCTACCCATTCCTCCTCGGATAAAGCAGCTAATCGGTATTCCTTCTTGTTTGGACCAATAAGAGGCAGAGGAATAATAATTAATATTTCAACAATGATTGTCAGTGGCATCGAAATAGTAATAGTTTTTAAATCAATTAAAACCATCTCGATTATTATAGTAAAAGTAGAGAAAGTTATAGGTGCGACATATCACAAGGATGGGATTCGATTTTTGACCTATCTGGTCAAAAATCGGGAGTTTAAACCATTGCACAAATCCCACCTTTTACCCTTTTTTATATTTCGCTTAAGCCATATGTAACTTACGCTCGAACAAGGCGTTATCGCATCATAGTCGTCATTAGAAAAAGTAGGATTGAAACCAGTGAACCCATTTACTTACCTCTTTTTAAAAATAATCGGAAAGTAGTTTTTAAAAAAATGAAATGGTTTCACTGATTCCAATTTAGTTGTTAATAACTATAAACCCAAATAAACTAACAAGCTACCACATCTTAATAAGGCGGGATCCTCAAAGTCTTCAATTTTATTCTTCTCAGTGCTTCTGTAGAATTTAAGACTGTTTTTTTTAGATGTTTTTAAACAATAGTTAAACATTGTAGTGTTTAATAACAATACGATTGAAATGTCTAACCAAACCGACACACTATGTTTTACTGTAGCCTATTCATTTTGTGTGGTCATAGCAATAGGAGTTGATCAATCAATGCCACATGCATATTATATCAACATAAGCTTGCCTGTAACAGAAAGGATGCTCTACTTTTTGCCTGGAAGGTGTGTATATTGGTACCTCACAGCTAGAACTAGGACATTACTTCACTTACAGGATACTTGTGAAGCAGTTTTTTTTCTCTCCACACTGTTATTGAGAGAACAAAATACAATTATTAAAAGAGAAGCGTCAATTATTATTATTATTATTATTTTTAGGTTAAAGTATTAGTTCATTACAATAATGTTTTGTTAGTCATGAATAACTCCTTAGCTCAGTCGGTAGCTTGTCTATCTACTGAGCTAAGGATCCCGGGTTCGATTCCCGGTATGGCCAGAAAAAAAAATTCGTTGGGGTAAATGTGGGTTTTTTCCCTTTCACAATGATGAATTAACGGCTGGGGACTGGATGTTGTGCCTGTTTTAGTCTTAAGATAGATTATAAGGTGTATGGATTTCCGGTAGTGGAAAATATATGGTTTGAATAAAAAAACTGACCCAGGCCAAAGTAATTAATCAAAATTATGTTTTACTTAGTTGGAAAATAAGATTAAATGTTATTGAACGGGAACAGAGGTTTCAAAAGTTAATCCATCTTTTTATCATTGATATAAATGTATAAATGGAAAGCTATATTGTATAAACACTGGTCTCATATACAGAACACATTAACTCATAAATGATATCCCTAATAAACAAACGTGATAACTTTTTATCTTGTTAGTCGGTGATTAGTCATTTAAATATAATCTGTATTTATAACCTTAACAAAATTGTTATGCATAGTTATAAATTTTATGAGCCGAAAAAAACAGATGATAGTTGATTCGACTAGTAATTATTTCAGAGTGAATTTAATGGCTCATATAAATACAGTTTTGCAGGTTATATTTTCCCACTAAATCGATAAGTTGGCATGGTACCCATTCAAATCAAAGGGCATGAGGGATATTAATTCTCTTTTAAGTTAAAAACGTAATAAATATTCTTGATTAAATATTTTTTCTCAAAAGTTATTAGATCATTATAAATCAAAACATGTTAAAAGGATTTCTAAATTTTATTACCCAGGAATTCTCCCATAACCTATGATTTTATGATATATTTGAAATAATATCACGGTTATAAAATATGTCCGTGTTATGTTTTGTGTCGTGCCTTGCTGAAACCTGTTTCTGCTACAAAGTATTAGCTATACTTGAGTTTACTGTTAATTATAATAAACATTTTGAAGTGTTAGACAAATTCTCGCTTTCTATACACGGGGCAGCTGATATATGTACGCATTCGACCATAGAGGCAACTACATAATTGCCTTAGCACTAACCCGCCCAACCACCAGTCTGTCTCCTTACACCGACCATGACTTGAGTAAAAAGGGTGAAGTGTGTGTGTATGTGTTTGTGTGTATAGGCTTATTTTATATCTACCCTACCTTTGAGAAGGAAAGTATGCTATACTGTTTAAAACCATAGTACATGTTACTAGTCCTTAGAGTAGTTGATGATTTTGCATCGTGTTACGTATGTGTTTCGTGTTCTTTATTATTATTATTATTATTATTATTATTATTATTATTATTATTATTATTATTATTATTATTATTATTATTATTATTATTATTATGTGTCCTGTCTTACGACAGGTCCATTCCTTTTGTCAGTGAACTTAGACCTCCAATGCTCCCTGTCTTCTGCCTCCTCTTTAAGCTCCCAGAATAATTTTCTTCTTTCCTTCAAGTCATCCAATATTTGAACCCCCTCCTTCCTAAGCTCCTCTTTCCATCAACCTTTCCTTCTATGACGTCGTACAGAAGGCAGTTCCCTCTAGGGATGTGTCGGAAGCAGTTTGCTTTGTCCTGAAGAATCGCATCCAAAATGTTCTCTTCGCACCCACTCTTCATTTGTCACCCTGTCTTCCACCTGACCTTCTCAAGTCTTCTCCAGCACCACATTTAAAAGCTCTCCAAGATTCTCTTTTCGATTATCCTAAGATATCAATATCCTTAATAAATTGTGAGGATCATGCTTTCGTCGGTTTCTCTGTTAATAAATAGTGATATGTTATTATTTTCACCCCTATGCTGTTAATATCACGACAATACACCATGTAAAATACAAATTTAATGATCAAACATTATTTAGGAACGATCAAATAGGATCAGTACTGTTAAATATTCATTCGCCCTATGGAAGTTCTTTCTGGATTTTTTTTAAAGTAAGCATTGGCCAAAGCATTTTTTAAATAAGTATATATGATAAAAATATATTTTTTGTTGGTTGTCTAGTTTGGGTATCATTATTGTGTTAATAACTTCTTGCCAATGACTTGCATTATATTATTGATTTTTTTCTCAAGGATTTCATCGAGAATATTCTAAACAAAAAATAAAACAATGTTTTGGCATATTATAGAATTTTTTAATTCAGAATTAAATAAATTATTTTCATATATGCACATTCATAAGTGATATAAACATTTGTTTTTATTTATAATTCAGACCCCCCTATGAAAATATTCTCGATCCGCCCTTGAGTTGGCCCAAACAATCGACCAATCTCCAGTGCTCTATATTATATTGCACCTCAAATGAGGGGGTCGGGGCAAAAACATGATAACCCTCATTTTTAGATATACGTTTTTCACTATTTGAACTTCAATGAAATCCGTTAATCTATCTATAAAAAATAAATAAAATATTCGTCGATACTAGCTACTGCTAACACTTTTTTTTTCTCATAAAATGAGGGTTATCATGTTTTTCCTTGACCCCTTCATATTATGTTTTAAATTTTTCAATTTAAATTAATTGCGATCATGCCCCCCTCCCCACCGCCCCCCTCTCCCATCCCTTTGAGTAAGCCACTGGGTGAGAGTTTGGTTTGTTGTGTTGATGAGGGGGGGGGGGTTAATTTAAAATGTTCAATAGCTGAATTATATTCCAGCAATACAAATGAAAATGATGGAATGCGCTTCTTGAGAGATAATGGAGAGATAGGCGATATTTGCTATCCTGTCAACTTCAGATAAACAAGGCTCACCTTTGTCCTAGCTCTCTTTCTCTCTCTCCACTCATCTCTGAACCAGACCTAAGATAACACGACCACTACTATATTCCGTCAAACGTTGGTGTTAAGTTGGATCAGGGCTGGGGACTCTTGTAGCCCAGTAGTGGAAATATTATTCAGTAGTAATGTACCGTTGTCCAGGGGACGCCCGAATGTACTAATAGTACATCCTTTCCGTGGAGGCTCTTTCCATGTTCTGATGAGATGAGGTGAGATGTGGAACCAGTGGAAACACTTGAACCTAACTAAATCCTAAATAACCAAACCCTGATGACCGTTGGGGGTGATTCCCCTTTCGGGACAAATACCCTACGTATCAGCCGAGAATCGAACCTGGGACCCTAGGTTCGTAACCAGGCGTGCTGACCACTACATCACGGGGCTTTTTATTAGTTCATCTATATATATATATATATATATATATATATATATATATATATATAATATATATATATATATAGATATATATATAAAATAATAAAAGAAAGTGTGTGCGATGCTCAGCCAAATCTACCGCACGCAGAGATCTGAAATTTTTAACAGGGTGGACGGAAGGAAGGAGGGCCAAATGCACCTCGAAGCAGGATTTTTAAATTTTTAATTAGCTTTTTTTTTAACTAGGCTATTTTTAACAAATTTTTGAAGAACATATTTTTAATCTGGTTTAGAATTACGTTTCCATTTGAAATCGGGCACGGGGCTATATAATTCTTATACCACAGTGGTTCACGGGCAGCGCCATGCGGGATTGCAAATATAAAACTATAGTCAGTTCAAGAGCCTAATATTTAAAAATAATTACAGTTTTTATTTATATTGTGTTTGACAGCTATTCATAATGTTGGCAAAATTTACTGACAAGAAGCGTGTGGATTTTGAGAAATCCGTCAAGTGACATTCTGCTAAAGGTTTCTCCACCCCTCCCAGACCTCACCGGTGGACACAAGGGGTAAATGTCAAGCTCATCAAGTCTAGTTTGACAGTGACGGGGAAGTTTGGGGCTCGAATTCCGGCCGAATGTAATGAATGGTCTTTCCTATATGTATTCCCACCCACACTCCACACAATTGTGAATATGTTTCCTTTTAAATTCTCCCTTCCTATTCCCTACTTAATTAGGGTAATTAAAATTAGCTTCAGTGGTCGCAAGGTGTAAGGCGTCACTCTCGCAATATACCGGATTGTCGGGGTTTCAAGCCCGGTCAGGTGTACTGAAGATATTTTTACTCTCTTTCCACGTAAATGTGGGTACATTTCATCCAATTTCCATCTCTTTCACACCTAACCACTTAGTGTAAATACGCGGATAGCCCAAGTGGGTAGTAAGACTAGTTGGCCACGCGGACAACATCGTGTCTTTTTTTGTTTGTATTATTTACAATTGGTAGGGAGGTTAGGGTTCGAATCCCGGCTGGTTGTACCGATTTTCCCCTTAAATAGCTTTCCTCTTTCTTTCCACACAAAATATCTGGCTGGGCTTAGAACCTCGCTCTTCTCATTTACATACGAGACTGTTGCCTTTATCTGCCCGTCCGCCGTTATGGGCTGCTTGTTTTTAGTTTAGTTTTTATTTCCACTGTCGTCAAGACACGATAGCCGCCGCCGGATTTGTGGTTTTGAGACCGAGTCTTGTGATAGATATCCTCTTGTGAAAAATTCCCCGGTCAAGCTGCTGTTGCGTCTGCATTTGCGGTTGTTTAAGGATTAACACAAACAACGCCGCCTTTGTCCTCGGCGGTGACTCACGACAAGGTGGATGCGCGGCGCATTTCATAACGAACGTCACACGCGCTGGTTTGTCATATACTTTCCTCGACATTCTACTTGCGCGTTTCACTTTGTACCGGCGATAATCAGGTTAAGAGTGGCTTGTATCAGTCCTGCCACACAATGGGTCATTGTGCTAGGATCTCACGGCCCGGTTCCCGCGACGTTCTTGGGGTGTGTGAAGACGCTTCTCTGTAGCTTGGAAGTGGGCCTTGCGACCGTGGTCAAGATCAACTAAGAGCTGGTACAGCCTAGGATACAACTAAACTTAATTCTTGATCACCCTATAGCTGGCAGACAAGTTACTGATAGCTGCAGTTAGAACTTACAGCTAAACTTAATTCTTGATCATCCTATAGCTGGCAGACAAGTTACTGATAGCTGCAGTTAGAACTTACAGCTAAACTTAATTCTTGATCATCCTATAGCTGGCAGACAAGTTACTGATAGCTGCAGTTAGAACTTACAGCTAAACTTAATTCTTGATCATCCTATAGCTGGCAGACAAGTTACTGATAACTGCAGTTAGAACGTACAGCTAAACTTAATTCTTGATCAGCCTATAGCTGGCAGACAGACGCGCGCTCATCGTCAGCTTGTGGTTTCCGTCTCGTCATGTGGACTAGAATCAGTGGGACCAACGCACATTACCAAAATATCACCAGAACTAATTAAAATGACACAATTTATCACTAGCCTTGAACTGATAATTTTTAAGCTATATTTTTCAAATGTACAAAAATATTTTTTCGAAGCCCACCATTCAGTTAAGCTATTAACAGTCAATTATAATTTAAGCAAACACAATTAAAAAACTTACATTCGGACAGACGCATAAAAAAGAAACTTGAAATCCTCATTCTAAATACATTGCAACTTAATTTTAATGTATGAGTCAGTGAATGTTTTTTTTAGAACCAAGTAGAAAAGACCAGTAGAGTCACCAATATAATTTTAAATATCCATTCACTTACTTCGCACCCAGATAACTTCAAAATCAAGAAAATAATACAAAACCAAAATCCAAACAGAGTATTCGTTTTCGGCTAGAAAAAAAGCTAAAGCCTAAATTTTTAAAAATGGCGGAAATCCTATAAGCCACTATTTGATTATATTAGCGAACTTATTATTTTTTAAAAAAAAAAGCAAAATTGGCAACACCGACTGGAATTTAATATTAGTCAGTCTCCTATTGAGTGCAGACTGTGATTTTTCTCAACACAAGTCCACCCCGTTCATCTTTTACCAACATCATTTCATGCTTTGACTTGGGTGATGGGTTATGGGTTGAGCCCCGTAAAAATGGTGAGACGCGATATAGCGAAAAGTGCCATACAAAGATGGAATCAAGTACTTTTTCCTTTGATAGCTTTTAGATATGATTTAAAATGTTTTTGAAAAGCGAAATAAAACGAAATCGTCTTGTTGCACGAAATCCTCGTATAAAACGAAATAACACCGCTTTTACAAAAACATCTTTAAATAAACACGAAATTAAAAAGAAATTAAGCAGAAATTTTGACCATATTTATAATATTAGTATTTTATTGTAGTGTAAGCTAAACTCAAGGCTACAAAATTGTGAAACATTAAGACAAACTTGACAAAGAATTTTAAAGCAAATATATAACGTTTCAATAGTAAATTTTAATTTTGCACACACTGTCTCAATATGTAAATAATATTTAAACACCTCAGGTAACATGTAATTTTGAATAAACACGAAGTAACACCGAAAAGTGAGATTTAAAAAACTAAATTTAACTAAAAATAAAACAAACTTTTACGCGGTTCTAGTGATGGGTGATAGGTATCTTCATATTCGAGAACAGTCAAGAGTCCAGGATGTCTGTGAAGATCTCTAGTAATTATCGGCATTTCCTGGCGGATTATCTGTCTCCCTGTCAAGTCAAGAGGACCCTAGTTCGATCCCGAGCAGTTCATGCCTTGTTGACTTGACTGATGTGTATTTATTTTATTTTCACTGTTTACAGGCCCGCTATCTTACATACTTTAAATTCAGGCTGTTTCCCCACATAATTTTGACTTTACTTTTACAGTTACAATATGAATTTCTTTTTTTTTTTTTTATTATGAAACAGGTTTTGGCTCTTAATTTAATTGAAATTCAACTACCCCTAGTTCCATTTGGTCCGCCCCAGGTAAATTACGCCCCCGGTAAACCTCCCCCGCAGTGCCCGGGATTTCACTCCCGAGTCCGCCAAGCGCCCAGCAGAGGTGAGCACCCACCCGGGTAGGCGCCCTATCGGAGTTGGTGATCCGCCTACTTTCAAGCCACCACACTTTCGTTTTCACCCTTCCTTCCACTCTTGGCAATTTAATTTCCTAATCTACCCCCTAGCTAGTTCCCCCGTCCCTAATTTAGCTATTCCAAAGTTACCCGCCTCGGTGGCGTAGTTGGCTAACGCGCCAGTCGTGTTGAGCCAGACCACCGAGGACGGGGAGATCGAGGTTCGAATCTCGGTCGGGTGAACTGGGGGTGGTTTTTCCTAAATGGTTTTCCACTCTCCCTCCACGCAAATGCGGGTTCACTTCCTCTAAGTTCAACCTTCCCAATTCCTAATTCATTAGTGTAATTAGTATTAAGCGTATAACCCGAACGGGTAGTAAGACGCGGTGCTAAATATTATTATATTATTATTAGTAAATTTTAATTTTACACACACTCTCTCAATATGTAAACAATATTTAAACACCTCAGATAACATGTAATGTTGAATAAACACGAAGTAACACCGAAAAGTGAGATTTAAAAAACGAAATTTAACTAAAAATAAAACAATTTTTACGGGGCTCTAGTGATGGGTGATAGGTATCTTTAAATTCGGGAACATTCAAACAGGATGTCTGTGAAGATCTCTAGTAGTTATCGGAATTTCCTGGCGGATTATTTGTCTCCCTGTCAAGTCAAGAGGACCCTAGTTCGATCCCGAGAGCAGTTCATGCCTGGTTGACTTGACTGATGGGTATTTATTTTATTTTCAGTGTTTACAGGCCCGGTATCTTACAAACTTTAAATTCAGGCCGTTTTTCCACATAATTTTGACTTTACTTTTACAGTTACAATATGAATTTGCTTTTTGTTTTAAATTATGACAGGTTTTGGCTCTTAATTTAATTGAAATTCAACTACCCCTAGTTCCAGTTGGTCCGCCCCAGGTATATTACGCCCCCCTGTACCCTCCCCCGCAGTGCCCGGGATTTCACTCCCGAGTCCGCCAAGCGTCCAGCAGAGGCGAACACCCCCCTATCCGCGCAACTCAGTTGAATTTCCTAATCTACCCCTACCTAGTTCCCCCGTCCCTAATGTAGCTATTCTAACCACTAAACTAAGCAAAACTAAGCTAACTTAACCATTTTATTCCCATTTCTGGCGGGCAACTCCGTCACCCCGATGGTACCGGAGGGCTGCAGGGCTGCCGCCTTTCTCCATCTTGACTCTGAGGGCCCCATCAACCACAATCCACCTCTAATGTCTCCAAGGTGGTGGATCATACGGTGCAGGGAACCCCTCAGAGCTCATATTTACTCCACCAACTTTTGTTCATACGACTGGAAAACTGTCCTCATAAGGGCATCCACCGTGTTCCTTGACTGATGGGTATCTCCAAACTATTATGTATCAGCACATGACTTACAAACCAGCTTGACTTGGGATAACCCGCCCGCCACCGGAAACTTAGTTTAGACACATCCGTGTGTCGAACCAAGTCCACATAGACCTGCATTGACCTCATTAACCACTCGGCCACTTGTAGAAGAGAAATGTAAAATGAAAGCGGCTCTCAAGATGGAGTGGTGGTTCTTGACATTTGAATAGTCGTTCATGATAATAATAGGTATTACGCACTTCGTACAAAGCGTGTCTCGGTACTAAACAACTAGTTGCGACTAAGCCACCATTTCTGAGGGGATTCATATCTTATATGAATGAAAATAATAAAGGTTTGACTACTAGCCTGAGGCTGACTAAATAATTCTAGGTCGAGGGTTTCCAACTTTATTTTATTTTATTTAGCACCGCGTCTTACTACCCGTTCGGGTTATACCCTTAAGTACTAATTACGCTAATGTGTTAGGAATTGGGAAGGTTGAATATAGAGGAAGTGAATCCGCATTCGCGTGGAGAGAGAGAGAGAGAGAGTGGAAAACCATTTAGGAAAAACCACCCTCCAGTTCACCCGACTGAGATTCGAACCTTGATCTCCCCGTCCTCGGCAGTCGAGCTCAGACACGACTAGCGCGTTAGCCAACTACGCCACCGAGGCGGGTTAGGTTTCTAACTAAAAAGTTCCCTAATATTAAGGTATTTGAGAGTATCGTCACATTTATTTTACAGGCCCGAAAAAAAAACCCCGCGTATATGTTTCGTATTTTACCATGCGTCCCGTGAATTTCCCCTATTTTAGAAATTACATGGTGTGAATCATTAAAACTTTTGGTATTTTACAATATTATTTTAAGTTACAATATTTCTCTTCCTGAGTTTATTACAACACAACATTGATACGATATTTTAGGCTATAATTCTACATGCACAGCCTTGAGTTTGGAATTTAGCCGTTGGGCGGTGGGAATCCCCGAATTCTTATCTAATCAATGCTTACTGCGTTTCACATAACGGTCGGTCAATCTCCTCAAGATCTCGATTAACTAACAAGCGGTAATAGTAATAATTTAATAACAATAAGCATAATAACTCAATAATAATAATTGAGTAGACCAAGTAGCCAATCTTTGAAAAGATAAGTGTCCCTTCTTTGTGTTATGAGAAAATGGTCACCTTACCTTAAGACCACAATAATTGAGTCAAGTTATGCAAAAACGAGAACAGGTATTTAATTGTGAATTAGATAAAAAAAGGGTTAGTTAAAACATGTTTAATTACGTACTAAACGAATTTTTCCGACTTTGATACGTCAGTACGATACAACAGATGTAAGGAAGAAATTTAAAATGGACAACGGTTGTAATTTTCCCCCGCTAGTAAAAAAATTTCCGTTTCTAAACTAAAAAAAAACCCTAATTTTACTACAGTATATTACATTTCCAAGGCACTCTGTGGGCCACAGGAAAAAAAAGTATCGCGAACCGCTAATTGGGAACCCCTGCCCTAAGTTGTACCCACACGCATGCTTCCCGATTGGCCTGCATTGCTGAGCAGTTGAAAAACCAATCTCTTTATTTTAATTCTTCCGGTCCAGTTTTCTAGTAAATTAAACAATATATATATATATAATAAAAAATTCAAAAATTCAACTTTGAAGTGCACATGTTTGTGTACAGGGACTACAAATTTTTAAATTTTCCACCCTTTTGCGTGCGGTCGATATCGTGCGATGCTCATTACAGATAGAAAATATACAGACAAACCCTTCATTTTATAATGTAGAAAAAGATAAGATAATCCGAGCATGTAGGGGGCTAGAAGGTGAAATAAATACACACACACAAAGGCACTATTTAAAGACAGCGGCGAGTAAATGAGGTTTATTGCAGGGTGTAAAACTTGTAAACAAAACATTTTAATTGCCCTGCCGCTTGTCTCGGAACATTTCCCTCCAAGTCTTGAAAAAGTGAGAGTTGTGAAATGCTCTTTAGCAGACTGGTGTAATTAATTTCTCCGCGCTTTCCGTAATCGAGTCAGTGGTCCTCTAAGCTTATCAGCCGTTTGTTGTTCTCTTACACAAGTTGGAAACCGGTGCGCGGTACGCAGTCGCGCGATCGGATAGGATAGTAACCAAACCGCGTCACTTGTGATCCCAATTAAAGGCTCCTTGAAAGCGGAAGAGGGGGTGGTCATCAGACTGAACAAATTATTATTAGAAGGGTAGTTCTGACGCTTCATAATTACACGGAGTATCCCCAAATAGTTTAGAATCTTCTGTAATGGCGATGACAACAAACAACCGCATATGTTTGAGAAATACCATCTATAGTAGCCCCATGGCTTCTTTGGTGCTGACTGACAGTTCACAGCTGACTTCTGACAGTCAACATTTAGGTATATACCAAATGTTGACTGTCAGAAGTGACAGCTGCTAAACACATGTTTTTTGCCGATCATATGGCCCGGCGTAGGGATACATAATTTGGTCTGGTAGCTTTTCAAAGCCGTCAGCTGTGAGCTGTCAGTCAGCACCAAAGAAGCCATGGGGCTACTGTAGTTTCCAATACCAGGGATTCCCAAACTTTTTACACCAAAGCAGCCCTTGCACCAGATGGAGCCCTCATAAAATTATTTACACAAATGTTATCAATATTCAATAATGACAGTTAAGTTCTATTAGTATAAAAGTATAAAACAAATGGAAAAAAGAAATCACATTTTTTTTGGCGGCGCCTTTGTCAAAATGTCCTTTATACAGGTAAAAAATAAATTGCTATCCTAATTGCTTATGCTAAGTTATTTTCTGGTATGGACAGCAAGTTGATACTTTCATTGATCTGTATCAGTCTCTCTTAATGGCTCTGACAAATTTGATAGGAAAAAACCCATCCCCCCAGTACACCCGACGGGAATCGAATCCCGATCTCCCCGTCGTCGGCAATCTAGTCTTTTGCGACAGTGACTCCTTAGACCATGCGATCACCGAAGCAGGTGAAACCTACTATAGTTTGTAAGTTCAGAAAGAGCATGTCAAAATTAGCAAAAATAAAAATAAATTAATATCCTCTTTAATAAAAATGTTTAGCGTAATAAGTATATTGATAATTAATTCGAAAAACAAATACTAATAAGTATATTGATAATTAATTCGAAAACAAATACAATAATCAAATTCATAGATATAAAAATGCCAGGCCAAATTGAAGTGTTTATCTTTAAATCTTCAAGCACTGTTTTTTTTTAGTCAACATTCTGAGATTACAGTCAATCAAGTTGACAGTATATTATCTATTATTCTTTTTCCAAGAACTATGTGAAATGTGTCAAATATGAATAGATATAAATCTTGTTGTGAGCTTTCAAAATATTGTTCGAAAGTTTCTGGAATGTTGGTCTGGCCTTTTGAGTCCGGGTCTTGCGAAAACTGATATATATATCATCTACTCTAGGAGGAAAGGGGTAAGGAAGTTAGAGTCTTAGAGTCTAGAGGAAGTGCAACCGGATTTGTGTAGAAGGAGGAAGGAAAAAAACAGTTTGGTAAATTCATCCTCATTACACCCGACCGGTACTTGAACCTCGATCTTATTGCCACAGGCAAATCAGACCAGACGTGTCTGGCGCCTCAACCGATCCCCATCAATGCTGGACTGACAAACTTTAACTAAAAACTAGGAAAACTTCCTTTTTCTTACAGAGGCAGATTGTAAATAATTTATCAGTAAAGGGAAAGTATGGAATCTAAAATATCGTCAGTTGATAACTAGTTTAAAAAAAAAAAACAACTTGTCACCGACCTCAGTGTTCTTGGGGTAAAGTGCTCGTCTCAGATACCAGATGTTCTTAGGTTCAAACCCATCCGAGGTCGACGGATTTTTCACTAAGCGATTAAAATTCGTAACACAACTTCCTTCGGAAGAGAAGTTCTCTGTCCCATGTCGATTGTGGCATGTAAAAAAATCCCAGGAAGGTATATGGAAATACGTTTACCGGCTAAAATTGACAGGCTCTTTCGCTCTCGCTCATAGAAATTCTCGTCTGCTGACATAATCAGACGGTTCCGAAAGTGCACGTTAAATACTTTAAATAAATAATAAGTTTCAACGCTTGAATGCGATTGTTTAACTATCTCTTTGATCTATACACCCACGATGTTATTGTTTAAATATATCCTGGGTCGCTCGCTACAACCTATAGAGTGACATTTCCACGCAACAGTGTCACATGAGTATGACAACGGTTGTCAAAAAAAAACCTAATAACTTTCATCGCTCACCGCCCACTCGATCCACGGCACATTGTCCACGTGGTTTTTAAAAATAGCGGCTCTCTCTGATCAGTCATCATGATAAGATCACACGCGCGGTGTTTTAAAATAAAATTATTCCTTCTCTAAGAGGCGGTGACTGTCGATGGTATCTTGTCACGTGCTGTCTCTTATAGGTTGTACGGTACCTTTCATAAAAAAAAACTGACCGATTTGTCCATGAGAAATAAATACTCCGTTTTTGATTCAGTGTGTCTGTACTTGTTTAATAACTTACTTGATATCAGTGGAGCTGGTATGTAATGAAGATGATGGGAATTGGAGTAGTAGGGAAAAGAGGTGGGAGGAGCAAATAACAAACTGTGCGAGTGAGAGGAGAAGAATGGAAGTAATTAAAGGATAAAGAATGGTGGAACGATAGAGTAAGATGGAGTCATTTTACTAAACTGACCCGGCCACAGTCCGGAAACAGTTGGTGATGATTATGATGATGGTGATGTTGGTGATGGTGATCTATGGAGTTCAGAAAGTGTGACGGTTCCGCCCTTGCTTTCCACACTGAATTTTTATGAGCGAGTGCGAAAGAACCTATCAATTTTGTCGGAAAAGGTATTTTCATATACCTCCCAGGAATCTTTTAATATTCCACAATCAACACGTTACCGACTGCTTTATTTCTCCTCCGAAGAAATTTGTGCTACGGATTTTTTTATCGCTCGAGGAAAAATCCGTTGACCTCGTCTGGTTTTGAACCCAGTAACATCGGGGTCCTGAGAACAGCACTTTACCCCAAGATCACCGAGATCGATTTGTTACTCCTATACCACCGGGATATTGGATGATTCCCGAGACTAGACTATAAATACGTTCCTTAGTAACACTATAGTTTATGATCTGTCAGATAAGGTTCTTCCTAAGTCGATCCGATTATAAATTGACCAGTTAGCAGCGGTCTAAAACATTCCCGACGAGGTTCAAACCAGCAACTCGTGATGCGGTCTCACGGCTAGGAATGAAAACCCTCTGGCTTACGTGCGAAAGTTGTTCAACCTTTTTATTTTTTTTAACCTCCCATTTTCACTAAGAAAGGTATCTCTGGAAAAGTAGGCCTTTGGCCTCTGATCTAAGTGTACTTTCCCGTCAGTAGGAATAACTTCAATAGGTCAGGGATGTGGTATCTACACTCATTAAAAGTATCTTGTAAGAAAAATATCAATAACGGTAAGTATCGGCATAGAATTTTTTTACAAGATCTTTTTGCTATCCAACTTTTTAAAAAAAAACTTCCCTAACTATTCACTTGTGGGAGGTGCCATTTTTTTTAGAACTACATTGGTCGTAGATTATTAACTATTGACAAACACTAGAAGAATGGACGCCCTTGCGCCCTGCTTCCTCTGCTTAAACAACGCACATATGCAACCAACATACGAGCGTATAAACCAAACGGTTAGTAAGAAGCGATGCTAAAAAAAACACACACACACAAAAAACACAAATGAGCGTGTGCTGCCTGCCCAACATTGCACACATCTGGTGCGCAAGTTTAACAACTATAGAGAATGGAACCCTCTCGAAGAAAGAATACGAATTTTGTACACCAACTTCACACTCACAGATTTCCCCTAATGAATCAAAGTTACCACACATGACACATGATTACCAAACGTTGTATTTCTAGGAGGGGACTCTCTTCACCTCTGACAAGACGTGTATTAATCACAACTTGTGAATGTGTGGAATACCAGGCCTACCACCGTGGTTCGGATGCCACGTTAAACTGTAGGTCCTCCATTTCATCTCACAATCACCCTACCATTACACATAAGCGTAAGTGCGTACAAACCGAATGGGTAGTAAGACGTGGTGCTAGATATAATAATCTAAGAAGGTCGCACAAAATCATGGCTAGAGTCGCAAGTTTTCAAGAGCACCCGCAGAATTTTTCTTTGGGGGGGGGGGGGGGGGTGGGGCGTGGGGAGGGGCAAACCTGTGGGTATGGGGGGTATATAATATCACCCTGTACATAGGAGGGTTCGTAGGTCCTCTACCGGGAGGTTCTATTAAATTGAAACCTCAAAAGACGCTTTTTGTTTTGTTTACGATCTAGTCAGACGAATGCTGAAATATTTTCTTAAAATGCATCCTTCTTGTTCTCTGTTTAGTTTCGTTTGTACAAACTCAGGATATCCTAAACGCACACCTACCAATTCCAACACGAAGCTGTCACTTCTGTGACGGTCGAGAGCACTAAAACATCCCTTATATTACGATATTTGTTTTAAAACGAATTTTACAGTGATTATATCGAACTGCAATTTGGTTTGAACAGGTCAAAATTAGGTGTCAAATTTGTTTACATTTAATAGATGTTCGATACAGATCATGAGATCCTGACAATCGATGCGGGGGATATTTTGGTTACCTATAATAGTAATAATAATAATAATACTATTGCGCATCCGGGATACCTCACTCGTAATTCAGTAGGAGAAAGATCAGCCAGAACTAATGTACCGTTGCCCAGTGGACGCCCGAATGTACTAATAGTACATCCTTTCCGTGGAGGCTCTTTCCATATCCTGATGAGATGAGGTGATGGTGATAGTGGGTATGAGGGTTTGGAACCACTTAAACCTAGCATATGCCTAATTAACCAAACCCTCGCGACTGTTGGGGTAATTCGCCTTTCGGGAAAAATACCCAAGGCCGGGAAACGAATCAGAGACCTCTAGGCTCGTAGCCAGGTGCACTAACCACTACACCACGGGGTCGGTTATTTTGTTGATGACTGTACAAGACAAAGAGTATTTTACCCTGTGATACAGGCATTTTTTTTCCTCCAACCTTGTGAAGATTTCTTTGAAAACGCTTATCCTTTTCACTGACATCTCTAATAAAAAAAAACAGGGTTCAAGAGGGAGAGATGTAAACAACCCCTTACACATATGTATCCCCCCACCCCTTTTCCTTCGAATACAATAAAAAATCTAACAGTGTGGTGTTTTTTTTCCCCCGGGCACGTTTTTTTGTTGCACCTCGGCGTGTGAAGTGTTTCACCCTCTTTTAAACATTCTCCCGGCCATTACAAGTTCTACCGCTCCTGGGAATGTGAGGACTCCAGATAGACAGACAGATAGATAGATAGACAGACAGACAGAGCTTCCTAAACACTTCCTCCCTTCTAGTCTACGACATTCCTTGAGGCGGGGACGTTTAAGGGGAGATAAATCACCGAGCTGATTTAAGGGTGCTGCATGGGAGAGCAATGAGAAGCCTTTTCATACGTTTAGAAATCTCAACTTATTCATCAACGGGTTTGATTATTTTTTAAATCGTTTTCACCCAAGTACAGGTGAAATTTCTGACCGAAAGTAGCGCCTTAGACCATGCATCCACCGAAGTGGGTTTCGGGTTGTTGACTTAAAGAAAGAGAAGGAATAATAAGCAGTACCGGTCGAATTAGGGATTGGCTGAGGTACGAATCTGGACGATATATAAGATCCTAAGATAGGCACACAATTATAGTCCTCACAGTTAATAAATATCCATGCAAGATGAATGCAGTTTTTATGTAGTAAAAAATAGGTGAAGAAGGTGGATTTGGAAGGGTGTATTGTATTTACTGACGGATTTAAACCTCCTTTCATAGTGATCATCTTATCTGTCAGATAGAAAAAGTCACTAGATTAACTTTCACTTATTCATACGTCAAGTCTTGTGATCTTCATCCGTCACTTTTGATAGATACTATTAATACCTTGACTTGAGAAGATCAGGTGGACAGATGAACAAGTCTTAAGAAAAGTGGATTGAGAAGAGAACCATTTTGGATGTGATTCTTTGATAAAAAGCAAACTGGATCGGACACATCCTTAGGAGGAACTGTCTTCTGCATGACGTCACAGAAGGAAAGTTTGAGGGAAAGAGGAGCTTAGGAAGAAGTAGGATTCAAATATTAGATGACTTGAAGAAAATTAGAAAATTCTGAGAGCTCAAGTAGGAGGCAGAGGACAGGGCGTATTGGCGGTCTAAGTTCACTGAACACCTAATAATAATAATAATTTCAATTTCAATTTCAATTTCCTTTATTATAGTGCTGGCCAACAGTCGTAAGACCTATAACAGGCCAGCACTGAAAAGTACACAAGTACCTTATAAATATATATATATATATATATATTTACACGAGAAAATATGATAAACAAAAATGGCTAAATAATGTTATATATTGATGAATAGCTACGAAAAAAAAAGTAGTAATTAATAATGATAAGAATAAAAAATAGCAGTAACAATATGCAAAAAATAGATCAGAATATTATTATTAGCACCGCGTCTTACTACCCGTACGGGTTATACGCACTTACGCTAATGTGTAGGGTGATTGTGAGATGAAATGGAGGACCTACAGTTTAACGTGGGATCCGAACCGCGGTGGAGGCCTGGTATTCCACACATTCACAAGTTGTGATCAATACACGTCTTGTCAAAGGTGAAGGAAGGGTTTGGTAATCAGATAAATCTGTGCCGGGATCGAGGATTGAACCCCGGCCCCCAGCTCAGAAGTCCAACACCTTACCCCTAGACCACCAGGTCACCATCAGAATATTGTAAATTTAAATATTATAAGCAGAATCTATACATGATAAATTATTGATATGGGATTTCCTTAAATAACTCTCTAAGTTTAGCTTTCCTTTTATGATAGAAGTCGAATTCGACAAATATAACAATAATAATATATTTAATACCTATAAAATAGCACTAGAATGTTATCAATGTTGACCACAGTAAAAAGTTTGTATCTTTGAAATGTTTCTTGCTATTATACTTTAATAGTTTTTGTGAACTGCGTTTTATTGCCCGTCCGTACTATTTGAAGTGATTCTAAAACTTTTTTTTGTCTACACAAAGTTATTTGTTTTTAGTCCTCATGGACACTGAACGTGCGAGTTTGTGACACTACTACGGAAGACTCTGACATTCGCAGAAAGACTTATCTCAGTCGAACAGGAAATGCATGTCTGTGCGTTCTTCTATTCGACCACGATCTTAGCTTTTGTGTAACATACAACCAAATTCTCATTAATTACTCAAATTTTTGATTGTAAACCATTATATTATCTGGAAAATAAATATATATTTAAGCTTTCAAGCAGTTTTCTTTGATTTATATACAAAAAATAGTAATATTTAACAGAAATACTTTACAGTTTTTTTTTATATCAGCAATAAAATAACGTCTAGAATTTCGTGGTAAACCTTTTGATAAATCAGTGGTTTACGGGTTGCGGTTGAAATAGGTAGAGTTTAGAGGAAATTTAACCGCGTTTGCGTGGAGAGAGAGAGAGAGAGAGAGAGAGAGAGAGAGAGAGAGAGAGAGAGAGAGAGAGAGAGAGAGAGAGAGAGAAGGGGAAACAAAGGAAGAAAATGCATCCTCAGTACAAAAGGCCGGGAGGCGAACCCTGACCGCTCCGTCACCCGGTAAAATCACATTAGACGTGCTTGACCGAGCTTAAGTCCCGCCGTCGTGGGTGGGTATGTTGATTAATATATTATTATGATAATAGAGTCGTGTGTGTGTGTGGGTCATGTGAATCAAGTCACGTCCTTCTGAGTGCGCTGTGGAGATGTGCCCTCCTGTTACAATATAAATAGGGGGGGGGGGGGGGGGGGAGGAAAGATTGACGTGTGACATTTTGTCCGCAGTGAAAGGCGATGATGTCATCTCGCATTGTGGCTACCATTGCTTGGTTGGGGTATTGTATGAGAGGTCAAGGGGCACTTCTCATTTTATGATATAATTACAATAATTATTCTCTCAATCCGTAAAGTGCGTTGTAATGGTCATATTCGGGTGTCAGAGAGAGTTGAGAGAGTTTTGGTGACGATTTATTTTTAAAAAATACATCTGTTCCGTTTATACGCTTACGTACTAATTACACTAATGTTTTTAGAGATTATAAAAGTTTTATTTATAAGAAGTGTACCTGCATTTGCGTGGAGGGAGAGTGTAAAACCATTTTGGGGAAAAACACCCTTAATACACCCGACCGAGATTCGAATCTCGACTTCCTCGTCATCGGTAATCTAGTCTACTGCGAGATTAACGCCTTAGACCGCGCGGCCACCGAAGTGGGCTAAACACAAGTTAACTTAAGAAATAAAAACAGTATGGTTCGGAATGAATTACATAAACCGCATCGGTGGGTACGAGAATTTAGTCTAGGTTTGCTTGTGGTGGGGAAGTTGGGGTTCGGATCCCGGCCGAGTATATAATTTACAATTCGATTGACTTTTTATAGGTATTATCAATACCACCCGAATTAGTGGTCGATTGGTTTAAGGCGCAACTGACCAGACTGTTGATGACGAGAGAACCCCGGTCAGGTCTACTGATTGTATTTTTTACCTAAATGTTTTTCTACTATCCAAGAAAATATGGGTACATTTCCTCTTTAATTACACCTTTCTCATTCTTATTTTATAATCTGAACGGAAATAAATAAAATCAAATTACGCTGTCTTAAAATTCACCCAATTTATATTCTTGGAATTGAACCTTTTCTTCCAGGATTAAAGTTGAGCTTGATCTAATTCGGCAGGATTAATTGAATCTGCACAGCCAGATAAAAAAACTGCTTTAAGTATAAAAATGTAATTTTTATGTATAGTAGTAAATATTTAATAGTTTAGAAAGTATTAAGTCGATTGTATTGAAATATTTACACGTTCATATATAGCAAGTTATTAAGTCAAATATAAAAATAAACCAAACACTTGCAATTAATAGGTTTGGAAAATTTGGTATACATTTAATTCCATTGGTTAAAATTCCTTTTAAAGGAAATAAAAAACATAAAAAAAAACATTTTGAAGTTGAAACACAATTAGAATCGGTTTTGTTGAGAAAAAAAATTATTACATTTTTCAAAAATGTTCCTATGCACGATTCCCCTTAAGTGCAACTAGTACGGGGATGACGTAACGTTGATCGCGACAACGGATGGCGCGTTATCAGTGAGTAATGGCCGTGTCTTGTATGGTAATGGGTCTATCCCCCCTCCCCTTCAATTAAAAGATGTCTTAATTATACGGTGACATCGCGCGCCCCTTGTTCTAAAACTGTCCATTACGTTATCCTTCCTGAGGGGTGTAATAAAATGACCGAGGGGGGGGATGGGAAGTAACTGGGATCTAAACTGGGAAGATTGCCTCCCCTGGCCACGTAGGTTGACTACTCCGGGACATTGATTAACTGACCACCGCGAAATTGCGCTCTTGATAACCGACGTCCTTTTCTTGTGCGCCGTCAGTTCCGCGGTTCACCCTCATTGCCCGTTCCTTCAGAAGAAATTGCCCGCTCGTGACGTGGGCAATATGAGACCACATGCTGGAAACAGTAATGGATGTAAAGTAAAGATATGATACTCAATAACAGTGCCTAACCAAAGCACCTTCATAAACAACACATAGGTAGAGGAAATGTGCCTAAAATGACATACCATTTTTAAGTTTTGAAATTTCTTCTAGAATATTCTTCTGAAATTAATTGTTTCTAACTTTTTATAAATTATGATATATAATCTTTCAAATGAACACCAAAAAACATCACTAATACATATATTTATTAGTTAAAAAATTAAAATACAAAATATAGCACTGTGCTATTTAATACATACTGTATGGGTAAAATGGCATACATTTAATCTTACACAGAAAAAACATTAAACATACAAATTAAACCTTCTATTATGACTTTTGTTGTTTTATTGTAGTTATCATGGCTTGCAAATATCGCACACAAAATGTTTTCACCTCTTAGCAAGGCCAGCCAATTCACGTTCTGATTCTTGGTCAAATGTGGACTTGAATCAACCCAAACCCTTGCTAACACCTTGAATCTGCTTGTTTTTATTCCTGTTCCGCCTTCTTAAAGTTGTTTGTGGTACTCCAAACAGTTTAGATGCCCGAATTAAATGCCCGAAGCCAACCCATTTTCCCATTATTTACCACATCAATAGCCCGTTGCATTGCTTGCTCTTCCCATGACTGTCTTTTTGTCTTTCTGACGTAATTCACAACCATCTTCGCACAAAATATTTGAATTTAATCTTAAAAATAATTTGAGTAACTATTTCAAATATTAAAAATATAATTTGGTGAACAAATTACAGAAAGAAACATTTATTTTAGCAGGATAATGATTGATTTAAATAACTAAGACGCTACCTAGGGTAAAATGACACACTATGCCATTTTATCCTTACAAGTGGTATGCCATTTTACCCAGCATTGCTAACTATGAAATAATAAAATATTGTATCAAGAATATTAAATAATTTATGGTCGATTTTACGTCATAAATACGGCATATTACACTTGAAGTAACACTCATTATATTTACAGTAAAATTACTTACCCTTCAATGTATTTGTTAACAATGAAAGATAACAAAAAATATATTTCACTAAGCAACTTTTCAATTTTTCTTTAATAACTTCAGAAACACCTTCTGCACAGGTCATACATTTACAGAGTATCAATGATTCCAACTAAAGAATAACTCAATACCCTCAATTTGAAAAAAAATAGCAGTACTTGCGAGAAAATGCAACTATGCTATTTTATCTGAGTATGCTATTTTAGGCACTTTTCCCCTACCTAATATTTTGTAAAGTATAAATGTCTGTTCCTATATTTTAATAAAGCTTCAGACCCGCTTCGATGACCGCGCTACTCTCGTGTTAAACTAGACTTCCGATAACGGAGAGATCGAGGTTTGAATCTTGGTCGATCGCACTGTTTTTTTCCCCCCCCAAAATGGTTTTCCACTCTCCACACAAATGCGGCTACACTTTATCTAAATATAACCTTCCTAATCCTTAAAACCAATAGCGTAATCAGTACATTAGCGTATAACCAGGACGGTTAGTAAGACGCGGTGGTAAAAAAAAGATATAAAGCTTCAGTGATAGGTTAAACAAAGAAGCGACACAGGGAATGATATTATGTCATAAAATGTATCTTTAAAACAAGTACTAATAACACTCCCAGGGGTACGTACGCCTTCTACAATTTGGAAACACTGCTCAGTAATCTTGCTCATCCGAATAAAAATCTTTAAAAAAAATCAACAATTAATTACTTTTTTTGCAATATATTGTTAATGTGTTTATCAATGTTATTATTATTATTATTACTATTATTATTATTATTATTATTATTATTATTATTATTATACATAAAACTGCTTTGGAATTGGTCAAATATTCTCTTAAGGCAGTGTTTTCTCAAAGTTTTGATGATGGAGAGCCACCAAATTTGGGGACCACAGATGGTGCAGGCGGCGCTAACCAGCTGAAGGGCTGAGTGTATGCCCAGCGCTGAATGGATGGAAATCATATCAAACCAAATTTCGGGATGTTGACTTAAGAAGAAGATATTAATTATATGTATATTATATTAAATAACTAATTATAGTTAAAATAAAATTTCCTGTATTTGGCCGTGTTTTGGTCGCACTGGTTTTCTACTTCTTCAGAATCCACAGAGACTTAATGTGGAGTTACTGCTACTACTACTATTACTACTGCTATTACTTTCACTACGGCTACTACTACTGGATCATATATGTTAGAACAGAGGCGGGCAGCATATTTTTCAATTTAGCCACATATGTGGCGAATGAGAAGTGAAATTCGCCACACCATGCAAAATTTGAAAACGTAGGTTGTTCACTCGAACATTTAAAAACAACAACAAACACGCTTTGACTACTCAGTCACAAATGATGCAAATTTTAAAAAATGATAATACAAGACAGTTAAATGCGAGATTTTGACAATACTTTTTGTCTGAAGACGGAGATGAAACGAAGTGATGGGAAGGTGATTGAGAGGGGGTGCGGGGTAGTATTGGATGGCATCCAATATTGTATCAATGACTCATTCAAAAAGCAGAATACTTCCATTGGATGGCGGAAAATGTCAAGTTAAAACCAGCACACGACGCCAAGTGAAGGTTACTGTGAAAGCCGGCAAATTCAAATTCGCCACACTTTTATGGTCAATTCGCCACCTGTGGCGATTGGCGACAGGGTTGCCCACACCAGTGTTAGAACAACTAGACAAATATTATTATTATCATCACCGTGTCTTACTAACCGTTCGGTTTATACACATTTACGCTAATGTGTAATGTTAGGGTGATTGTGAGATGAAATGGAGGACCTACAGTTTAACGTGGGATCCAAACCACGGTGGAGGCCTTGCATTCCTACACATTCACAAGTTGTGATTTGATACACGTCTTGTCAGAGGTGAAGGAAGGATTTGGTAATCAGATAAATCTGTGCCAGGGACCGAGGATTGAACCCCGGACCCCAACACAGAAGTCTTGACACCTTACCCCTAGATTGCTAGGTCACCTGTTACTTACCAAATAAAAAGTAATATAATACAGACTAGAATAAGGTGAGGCATCAGCTGACAAGCACATTGTGCTTAGCTTGAACCATGTTTCGTTATGTACTGATACAAAACACTGTATTGGGTCAGTAGAGGTCCCAGTCGACGCCTCACTTAGGTGAGATCCTTCCCGTTACGGTCGTGATGGGAGGTTTATCATCCTCTCTCGTGTTAGGGCAACATCCTTCCTGGCAAACAACTCTTGGGCACTTTAGGGATGTCCATTGTCCGTCCATGGAGGCTCGGTTGACGTCATCAAGAAGGTGACTTGACTTCACAGCAGTCACGGGAGGACCTTCTCAGCCATGTTCAAGGCTGTTCAAACCCGACAATACACTTCATATTCTTCTCACGACCAATTAACCGGGGAATTGGGTACAAGATTACCCACCTCGGTGGCCACATGGTCTAAGGTGCTACTCTCGCAGTGGACTAGACTGGGTATGACAGGAGATCGAAGTTCGAATATTGGTCGGGTGTACTGAGGTTTTTCAAAATGATTTTTCACTCCCCCTTCAGCGAAAATGCGGGTACACTTGTTATAAATATCACCTTCATAATCTCTAAAACTATTAGTGTAATTAGTACGCAAGCGTATAATCCTAACGGGTAGTAATACGCGGTGCTAAATAAAAAGACACAAGATTACACATGAATCAGAAACTTATTAAAATACAGTTTTTTTTTCATTCTTTACTTGGCAACTTCCAAAATGGGTTCAGTTTATTGGTGTTGTCATTTTAAAATTATTAAATTTTCAACTGTTTTGTATTTATTTAAATATTGATGGACGGTTTCACTTGTCTCAAATTATTCACACTTTTCTCTAAAGTAGAATACAGAAAACTGCACTAAATAAATTTACATCTAATTGTAAGTACTGTACCAAAGGTAGCAAAGGACTTTCTCAATTTTTTATTTCCTTACCTTTAAAAGTTAAGCTTGAAACGTTTTATTAAAGGCTACCGTCGCAATATTTTATGGAACACATTAAAAAACGACATTGAGAAAAAAATATTGATTATGGCTGTCGAGTTTTATGAAAACATTTTAATTAGATGAATTGTATTTGAAGATCTATTAAATTTTCTCACAAGTTAGCACAATATCGCTCATTTAAGAATGTGGCGTGGTGATCATTAAAATACAATAAAAAAAGAGGGTTAGGACGCTAAAGACGCTAAAAATGTATAGGTATTCAATAAGTAGACAGCATCAGTCACTTGACATCAGCGAAATAATCAATGAAAAAGTTTTGATTTAATTAAAATAACTATTTTTCCGTTTTTGTTCCATACACAAGGTTCACGACGATTTGGAAAACTGGGAAAATAAAGGGAAAAGTAAAAGAATTTGATCACATTTCTGGAATGTTCACATGTTCACATGTTCACTAAAATAATAATCAACTCTCATATACAATAGTAAGAATAAAATTTTTATTCCAGTTAATATTCAGCGCGAATCTCTTTTAGCACAGTTGAGTGTACTAATATCATTTCTCAACGCTAACATGTTCCACCCCTCTCTCTGCGTGTCTTTGGACAAAGAAGAGTCATTCATAGATATGCGCATGTGCGAGAACTCGATTACGTTGTAGGAAAAGGGAACTAAAAAAAGAATGTCTCACAACAATATTAAACTGTACTGGTGGCAATCTTTTAATGTATCCAATATGATCTCGGTGAAATCTAACTTAGATCTTACAACCCAATAGCCCATTGATTTAGGGTACGGCCAGACTGGAGCGAGCGACTAAAATATAAAATAGAACACATTGGTTGTAATGAGAGGTGGCCAGACTGGAGCGAGCGACTAAAATATAAAATAGAACACATTGGTTGTAATGAGAGGTGGCCAGACCGGAGCGAGCGACTAAAATATAAAATAGAACACATTGGTTGTAATGAGAGGTGGCCAGACTGGAGCGAGCGACTAAAATATAAAATAGAGCACATTGGTTGTAATGAGAGGTGGCCAGACTGGAGCGAGCGACTAAAATATAAAATAGAGCACATTGGTTGTAATGAGAGGTGGCCAGACTGGAGCGAGCGACTAAAATATAAAATAGAGCACATTGGTTGTAATGAGAGGTGGCCAGACTGGAGCGAGCGACTAAAATATAAAATAGAACACATTGGTTGTAATGAAAGGTGGCCAGACCGGAGCGAGCGACTAAAATATAAAATAGAGCACATTGATTGTAATGAGAGGTGGCCAGACTGGAGCGAGCGACTAAAATATAAAATAGAGCACATTGGTTGTAATGAGAGGTGGCCAGACTGAGCGAGCGACTAAAATATAAAATAGAGCACATTGGTTGTAATGAGAGGTGGCCAGACTGAGCGAGCGACTAAAATATAAAATAGAACACATTGGTCAGATCATAAACCATACCTATATGTATATATGTACATGTATAAAACTGATATATTAAAATACTTCAATATTATCAAAGTAGGCCTTTACAAATAAGATGCGTATAACCCGAACGGGTAGTAAGACGCGGTGCTAATAATAATAATACAAATAAGAATCACCATTAGCGTGGAGAGAAGATGAGAAAACCACAAAAAAATCCCTTGTTAAAAACCACCCTCAGTTCACTGAGCCAAGATTCGGAGCCTCCTTGTCAACAACTATCGAGAGATATCTGCTATATCTTACCAATTAAATTAGGCCGTTAGTAGCAAGTGTGCTAAACCTATCTATAATAATAAAAATGTCAAAATGAGAAGTTTTTCTAGCACTCAATGAACCAACATACAATAATATTGCCTAGCGCCTGTAAACTAGACTGTACCGGGTCGAGCGCGCTCGCTCCAGTCTGGCCGTCCCCTTAGGGTTCGGCCAGACTGACAAGCGTGCGAGCGAGCGTGCGAGCGAACGCGTAAGCGACTAGGTGGCCACACTGGCGAGCGCGCGAGCGAGCGCGTGATTAGCTGATACCTCTCGTTATTTGTTGACGAGGAGGCTCCGAATTTTGGCTGAGTGAGTTGAGGGTGATTTTAACAAGTGATTTATTGTTGTGGTTTTCTCCTCCTCTCTCCACGCTAATGGTGATTCTTATTTGTAAAGGCCTACTTTGATAATATTGAAGTATTTTAACATATCAGTTTTATATAAATATATACATGGTTTATGATCTTAGCAATTAAATTAGGCCGTTAATAGCAAGTGTGCTAATAATAAGAATTGAATAGTCAAACGGTGACCTGGTGGTATAGGGGTAAGGTGTCTGACCTCTTTGCTGAGGGTTCGGGGCTAAATCCTCGGTCCCGGCACAGATTTATCTGATTGCCAAACCCTTCCTTCACCTCTGACAAGATGTGTATTAATCACAACTTGTGAATGTGAGGAATGCCAGGCCTCCACCGAGGTTCGGATTCCACGTTAAACTGTAGGTCCTCCATTTCATCTCACAATCACCCTACCATTGCAAATTAGCGTAAGTACGTATAACCTGATCGGGTAGTAAGACGCGGTGCTAATAATAATAATAATAATAATAATAATAATAAATAGTCAAAGCTATTATTTATGCTTTTAGTGAGGATTACTCCATCTAGCTATCATATTCTGAAAATTGAAAATTGACACCTGGACACGGGAATCGAACCCGGGACCTTTGGCTTTGTACGCCAAGGCTCTAACCACTGAGCTATCCAGGTGTCATTTTTCACTTTTCAGAATATGATATCTAGATGGAGTAATCCTCACTAAAAGCATAAATAATAGCTTTGGCTATTTAATTCTTAGTATGAAATCTCGTACAATTATAATAATTGTACAAATGGCAGCAATAAGCCAACTACCGAGTCGAGGATGGCTGCGTTATCTGATAGATAGCTCGTGATATTAATATACATACTTGTAGCTGACGATTTCCACACTCCATCATAGGCTCTGCCTTAAAATATGAGTGAAGAATGACCCTGGGCACGGGACGAATCCTGGATAGCTCAGTATTTAGAGCATTGACGTACTAAGCCAAAGGTACCGGGTTCGATTCCCGTGTCCAGGTGTGATTTTTCACTTTCCAGAAAGTGTGCTAAACCTATCGATAGTAATAAAAAATTAATAAAAATGTCAAAATGAGAAGTTTTCCTAGCACTCGATGAACCAACACACAATAATATTGCCTAGCGCCTGTAAACTAGACTGTACCGGGTCGAGCGTGCGCTTGAAAAATAGAACCAGTTCTATCTTTCAAGCGCGTGCGCTCAGTCGCTCGCTCGCGCGCTCCAATCTGGCCACCTCTCATTACAACCCATGTATTCTATTTTATATTTTAGTCGCTCGCTCGCGCGCTCAGTCTGGCCGCCCCCTTACACAGTGTCTAGAAATTTTATTACATTAAAAGATACGATTTTTTCTTAGCGCAGAGTTTTAATGCCCGTTTGGGCTATACATTTATATCTAAGATGCCAGGCCAAATTAGATTGGTAATAAATAATAATATACATTTATGTACTAATTACGCTAATGTTTTTAGGGATTAGAAAGGCTATATTTAGATGAAGTGTACCCGCATTTGCGTGGAGGGAGATTATAAAACCATTTTAGAAAAATCACCTTCATTACACTGGACCGAGATTCGAACCTCGATATAATCCGGCTTATTGAGAGAGTGACGCTTTGGACCTGAGAGGTGGCCAACCCTTGGCACGCATGTCGTTAATGGAACCGCAAAAGCAGTTTAATCGGCACGCTTGGAGTCGCCTTGGATAAAATAAGACATTATATACATTAACAAACAGATAAACGGCCTAATAAGGCCAAATTGAAACTAAAAACTGTTATTTGTTCTACTACTTTTATCAATGAAACTTAATAGGAGTGTTACGCAAAATGTTTATTTTTTTTAACCACTCGTTACCTATGTTGTTTTTAAAAATAATTTGGGATTATTTAGTAAATTTATATTCTTAAAACATGCAATTATTTATTCTTAATATAAGTGTTTTTAAAAGAATTTGTTATGGATTCAACATTATTATTATTATTTTAATTTCTAATATTGTACTCATCCAAAGTAATCAAAAATACCCCAAGGGTAAAGTTAGGCTAGACATTTTGGGATTTACGGACAGGCGCATTATTCTCAGATTAAATAGTAACATGCAAAAAAAAAAAAGTTGGCCACTTCTTCTTTAGACCATGTATCGACTGTTATCTACAATTCAATTTTCATAGGAACCGGCAAGTGATGTTATCTTCAGCTGTCACTTTTGATAAATATTATCAATACCAATAAAACAGCATTAATAATAATAAAGAAATATGTTATCGATGTTGACAGCAAAAAAACAAGTCAGTATTTTCTAAAAGCTTCTTTCTCCTAGAATTATTCTAGCACCGTGCTAGGCTAAACGCCTATGTACTAGTTACACTAATGTGTTAGGAATTATGAGGGCTGACTTAAGGGGAAGTGTACCAGCATTTGCTTGGAGGGAAAGTGGAAAACCACCCTTAATACATCCGACCGGAATTGAACCCCGCTATCCCCGCTTTAGGCAGTCTAATATATTGAGATGATTAGTGCTCTAGACCATGCGGCCACCGAAGCGGGTGAGTCTTATTTCTTTTCGTTGTGAATTTTATCATAGTTATTTATTATATAGCACCGCGTCTTACTACCCGTTCGTGTTAAACGGTTAAGTACTAATTGCGCTAATGGGTTAGGTATTGGGAAGGTTGAATTAAGAGGAAGTGAACCCGCATTTGCGTGGAGGGAGAGAGGGAAACCATTTAGGGAAAACCCCCCTCAGTTCTCCCGACCGAGATTAGAACCCTGATCTCCCCGTCCTAGGCAGTCTGACTCAACACGAGACTAGCGCGTTAGCCAACTACGCCACCGATGCGGGTTTTTTCGTAGTGTAAAATGGGCTCTTGACACATTCGCTGCATTTACTAGTTTCCTGTTTATTGGAACACAAGTTATTTAACTCCTATTTTTATGTAGAGGAAAATCAGCGAATGAAACAACTCCTAGTTTCAGCTTTCAACGTGACCCATATAGTTGGTGGCACAGTATTCGCGGTTAGTAGTTGTGTGAAATACCCACGGCTTATCGACAAACTGATAGACCTACGTCATATCACTGTTCAACACAGCGTCGTTAACGGCTGTCCCATGTTTGTTTGCGAAAGTTTATTTTTATTTTGTCACCTCCAAGTTTAGATACGTGACGTTGGCGGACTCACAGGTAAAGTCTGTTCAGCGTAGGAATTGTTTTCTGAAAGGCCTTTTTCCCTACCAGAAATCTATTATATAGTAGGATATTGGTAGGAAAAAAGACCTTTCAGAGAGTAATTCCCACCGTGAATGGAGTATAGCAACATTTTGAGAGTAACAAAGTACTCAGTTGCAAATTGGGCTGGCGAAGTAAAGGCCCAAAATATATGTTGACTAGGAGTTTTAATACAGGGTGTCTACCGTGTCACAACAGTCACTAAAGTCACGAAAAAGTTACAAATTGTTAGAAAAGGTCACGACAGTCCCTGAAAATTTACGAATTTTCAATATTTTGGGCCATAAGGTCGCGTCAATGTGGTTAAAAGTTATCGTGGGACATTTCCAACAGACACATGCACATCGGGTGGAGTTAAAACGGAGAAATCTCTTGTTCATTCATAAGAAATTCAAGGGATAAGTCATCTTTCTGGATTTATTTCGGCCCCTCCCTCTCAAACATCGATCACATATATTTTAGAATATGCTCACATATATTTCGCTCATAGATAAAAAAAAAAGGTGCAAAATCAACGCCCTAAAATGCAAATAACCACCGCGGTGATAAAAAAAAACCTTTTCGGCTTCGACGAACAAAGGAATAACAATTGCAAGGCACACCTGTAGTTTACGAACTAAACCATGCTCATTCTCATTAATTTCTGTTTGCACTTTGCGCCTTTTCTTATGCCTCTACGAGATAGAGAAAGGTTCTCATGCGCATTTTCTTATGACTACGAGATACAGAAAGGTTCCCAGTTCGATATTATTGTTGATGGAGTCCATGAACAGTTAGCGTCTGGCCGTTTAGCAAATTAGCTCCGTTTAAAATAAGCATAATAGTATTTTTTTATGACCATCCCTTTAGAAAAGAGGTTGGGTTAATTTATTCCAGGTTTAGGAACACTGGTTTATATCCCAAACGTTAGTTAGTTACCTGAAACAATAGTTTCTATTTTGTCATAATTTTTCCTATACCTATTTAAAAAATGAGCTTAAAAGGGTATTTTCAAATAGGGTATTTGAATTAACTCATCACTACTTTCTAAACTGAGCTATTCAAGACCAAGACACCTTCCTCGTTAACTCAAAGATCCGCGGTTCGAATCCCATTCCTAGCTCATTAAAAATAACAATTATAAAAGTAAGTTTTTGTTTGTAAGTCGTGTACTATTATACAGTTTAAAAAAAGTACAACAAAGTAAAAAAAAGCGTCTAATGATAAGAATAGACGGGCAACTAGTTAAACAAGTACCTACCGGGGTCACAGGTTTAAGAACGTTCATGATGGCAGGCCTAACTCAGCTCCCGGCTCGCGCGAGGTATTATGGGAGTAAAAGGGAAAAGAAAACACCTACGATATTACAGAAATGTGAGCAGTGCATTCGTATTTGAATGATTGATCGACATTTTACGCCGTGACGATGGGGGACAAAGTGACAAAGTTTCTTGTTAATAACTACAGTATGTCCCTGTTATGACAGAATGAAGATTTGTGGACAGTGTTCATCTGTGCCATTCTAAAATGTTCAAAAACGACCTTTTCAATGCGGTTTTTATCCAAATATAATTTAATATTTCAACAATGTTCAGTATTAGGAACTTCTCCTTTAATGTTTGATCAGAAATGATCCACGCGCAATAGTGTTGGTGTGTTAATTTATGATTTCTACCCGACTGTATCACAGAGTTGATGGGCAGATGATGCACGACCTTAAATTACTAAAGTGAGTAAAACGCTGACGTTATACCACCTGCCGCGTTACCATAGTGACGCGTCGTTTGATGACATCATGGGAAGATTGCGTGAATGAGGCAGAAAGGCCGGGAGTGGGGGAGGTTCCGTCCACATGAGGTCGTTATTATTTTTACTGATCGCATGTCGTCGCGTCATGGCATGAGATCTCTGTCTGCCAATTATTATCAGCTGTATATAGCGGCTGTGCGTGAAGCTAAGGTTACACGAGCCGAATGTGACGGGTAATTCGCATGTATGCGTGCGCCATTGCACTCCTGCAGTGTTGCCAACTGTACGATATGGATACTACTTTTGATATAATTTCACTACATGTACAATTCAATTTTAGGATATTTTCTAAAAGTAATATCCTGTGGCCCTGCTATATGGTAACAAAGGTGATCTGGTGGTCTAGGGGTAAGGTGTCAGACTTCTGTGTTGAGGGTCCGGGTTTCAATCCTCGGTCTTGGCACTGATTTATCTGATTACCAAACCCTTCCTTCACCTCTGACAAGACGTGTATTAATCACATCTTGTGAATGTGTGTAATGCCAGGCCTCCACCGTGGTTCGGATTCCACGTTAAACTGTAGGTCCTCCATTTCATCTCACAATTACCCTACCATTACACATTAGCGTAAGTGCGTATAACCCGAACGGGTAGTAAGACGCGGTGCTAATAATAATAATAATTTAGTAACAAATTTTACATTTAAAAAAATGAAAATCGCAGCGCTTATCAATATAATGCCAGAAAGTAGTATCCTACCGGTCAAAATACAATCCATTTCAGGTCCCATGTACTATCGCTAGAGACTATAGACTTGGCAACACTTCACTCCTGTTATCTAAAGTTGTGTTGTGGAAGTCACGGAAGAACAATGTTCAGATTGTTTCAGCTCGAGCGTCACTTGATCACGAATAATTTACTCTATTTGATTGAGTTAGCATTCATAGCAAATCAAATATAACAAAAAGAAAAAATTAATCTCCTTCCTCCCCCAAAATAACAATAAAACCCAACTAGTTCTATCTTTTTTTTTTTTAACAATCCAGTTTTTTCCCCAACCCAAGTGTAAATGTACGTTCCCCAGTGGTTGAGGATTCTGCCCCAAAGGGTTAGACTGCCGATGTCACACGTGTTGTCTCGAGCCCTCACCCCTTAATATTAGGGTTGCCAGGTGTCCTGATTAATCGGGATTGTGCCCAATTTTGAGTATCAAGTCCCGGTGTCCCGTTTAGATCTTTTGGGACGTTCAAATATCCCGGTTTATCGCTTTTTCGATTCTTACCAATGTTTGACGTTGTCGAACCGGTAGCGGCCACACTCGGGAGTGCGGCACGCCGATAGGCTCGACATTCGGTATTTTCGGTATAATTTGTAAATATGTGATTTTTAAGTTGAGTTCTGAGATTGTTTTGGTTTAGTTTTTGTTCTTAATAAACGTATTCTACACAATAATTCGATGTTTAGCTTGCTTAAATACCTCTTTCTCTCTCTCTTTAATTTAGTTGATCACTGTCCTGGTTTGACGACCAAGAAATCTGGCAACCCTACCCCTTATCCTATGCAATCCCATGGATAATCCATATTCCCGAGCTATCGGTGGCCGCATATCCCTTCTGATTATATATTACTTAATTTGGTATACATAGCTATTTGTGTAGTAATAGACTGCCATTTTGTTTACACTGAAGAGCAGACTCCCCCCACCCCGCCCACCCTCAGAATGTTTTCCTCCTCTCCCCCACCCTCAGAATATTTTACGCCCACCCCTCCACCCTCATAATGTTCCCCCCACCCCCTCCTTCCTCAGAATGTTTCCCCCACCCCCTCCACCCTCAGAATGTTTCAACTTTATATTCCTCATGAAGTTATCAAGAAAGGAAATGTCTTCTGGGTAAACCTATTCAGGTCATGATAAGAAAATGGTAGTTACACCACAAAACCACCGCCGTCAAACCACTTGGTTATGCAAAACGCGACTGTTGAACCGACCGACCTTTTTTTTTTGTGTTTTTTTTTTAAAGATATAAATATAAAACGCGAGTGAAAGTGACGGATGTCGTTTGGTCATCGTTGCTCGCTGGTTCTGTTGAATTTATATCGTCACCGTCCTGTACATGTGAGAGTTCAGGTTAACTCGTCGGGAATAACAAGAAACTAAATGTTGCGTCATGTATGAGAACCAGCTCCTTTTTTTTAATCTGCCGCTGGATTTGATTATTTGGCCGGCGTCTCTTGTTTTGTTGATGGGGAGGTCACGTAACGAATCTCCAAATTTGTGTTTGATTGGGTCTTACTTGAGATTTCCACGTTTGATTCCAGTGTAGATCAAATTATATACACAACCATAGTCGGGTATCAATCCTGATATCTTGTATACTGTTCCTGAAATAAAAATATTATATATATTAAAAATTACAACATTTGGGGTCTTTAAGAGCTCCGCATATTTGAGGGGAAATATTTTCGCGTTTAGCTATGTTTTATGTAAGAAGTGGCTCAAAAGCTTCAAATCCATCAAAACAATCCTCAATTAGCGTAACACCGTTAAAAAATGACTATGTTCTTGAGGTTTTTTATAGCAAAACTTTTTTTTGACAAAATAAATCAAATATTGTTTCAGTACAAACAGAGTTTAATTTTCTTCACATGTTGATATCAACAGCTGTTGAATATCTGTCATAAGTATAGCAGCATTAAATGACAACATATTTAAATGGAGAGAAAAAGTTGTCATTAAATTCCTGGACAGCCTCTACAAATATTCAAGAAATATTGAAATGTTGTAAAAAATAATAGACCAATATTTCACCCCTTAATAATAATAAAATAAAATATGATTAAACTTAGAATGAAAGGTTTTTTAATTCTATCAGGACATGTTAGTAACCTTCGCCGCCATCTTGGCGTTGATTATGTTTTAAAATAACAAACCACACTAAAAATAATGTGGGTTTTTCGAAAGTCTGTAATGCCTTTCAGCGCTTTATGAGTAGGACTTGAATTATAAAAAAAAAAAAAAAAGCACGAGGACATTAATAAAAGCCTAACAAAATATAGCACTAGTAAAACCATACAATTTGAGTGTCAATTAAATCTCTTACATAATTAAATTTCTCTTTTTTAAGGGGCGTCAACCCCGCTCTTCATTAAGAGAAGATTATGAATATGTAATTGGACAGTCAAATAGTTTTTTTTCTTTTGACATTCCGCAAGTCATCGAATAATCTACAACACACGGCACCGCGTTTAATTCATTCATACATATCAATTGTGTTCAATGCCAGAGTAGCTCAAGCCACATAAACAGCGTTTCTCTTAAAAATAAATCCCAGATGTATTACTAACGTTTTCAAACACTAGGTTAAGACTCGCTAATATTTACTAGTTATTAACAAACAATCTTTAGCTGCCAAAATCCAATTCCCCCTCCCCCTCCCCATTTATTCGAGTATTTTACGTGTACTTTCAGAACCTACTGATGATATCAGAACACAACTTATAGACTAACTTAAATCTAGAACATACACAACACCCAGCCCCCTGGCCGTTAACTCATCACTGTGAGAGATGAAACGCACATTTCACTAATCATTAAAAAAAAATTCGGCCACGCTAGGAATCGACCACGGGACCCTTAGCTCGGTAGACATAGCTACACTCTACCTACTGAGCTAAGGCGTTGGACATTAAAATCCAATTAACACCACGAATAAATAACATAAACGCGTTTTTAACAATAAATAAAAAACCTGCTTCGGTGGCCGCATGGTCTAAGGCTAGTCTTATTAGACTAGACTGCCGATGATAAAGAGATCGGGGCTCGGATCCCGGTCGGGTGTTTTGAGGTTAAAAAAAAATTGTTTTACAGCCTCTCTACGCAAATTCAGGCACACTCTCTCTAAATTCAACCTTCCTCATTCCTGACTCATTTGATTAATTTAGTACATTGCGTATAGTATAACCTGAACATTTAGTAAGACTCGGTGCTGCAAAATAAAAAAGATAAAAAGTTCATGAAGTCTTGTATGTATCTATAGATGTTCTTGTAATTGGAGGGTTGCTACTCTGGCCTCAAGCTTCTCCGTGTGATTACCCTAGCAGTGAGATGATGTGTGATATTTTAGTAAGGGGAAGGGGAGGGGGAGGGGTGAAGAATGACGCCCGATCTGCCGGCTCCCATTCAGTCGACACAATCACTTCACCTTCCTATTCAATTGACGAGGTGAGGTCCAGCTGCGCTACCTGTAACGATACTAGTCTCACGCTCTCTAAAGAGAGGGAGATTAAAGGTCTACTGGGTGAAGTAGAACAGGACTTGGCTTATAATCTAGAACAGGGGGTCCCAAAACTTACTCAACGGTGGGACACATTTGAATATTATTATCATTAGCACCGCGTCTTACTACCCGTTCGGGTTATACGCACTTACGCTAATGTGTAATGGTAGGGTGATTGTGAGATGAAATGGAGGACCTACAGTTTAACGTGGAATCCGAACCACGGTGGTAGGTCTGGTATTCCACACATTCACAAGTTGTGATTAATACACGTCTTGTCAGAGGTGAAGGAAGGGTTTGGCAATCAGATAAATCTGTGCCGGGACCGAGGATTGAACCCCGGTCCCCCAGCACAGAAGTCTTGACACCTTACCCCTAGACCACCAGGTCACCATTTAAGTATTGAAAGTGCTGGGTTGGCCGGATCGAAAAAGAGAGATACTCACTGTAAGTCTACATACAGCTTATAAATATATATAAACTTATTTTTTTTAGCACAGCGTCTTACTACGCGTTCGGGTTATACCCTAATGTGCTAATTACGCTAATTTGTTTAATAGATTATGAAGGTTATATTTAGAGGAAGTGCACCCGGATTTGCATGGAGAGAGAATGGGAAAAATCATTTGGAAAAACCACCCTTAGTACACCCGACTGAAATTCGAACCTCGAGCTCCCCTTCATCGGCAGTCTAGGCCAGTGGTTCCCAATTACCTAACGGTCAAGGACCCCCCCCCCCCCCCCAAGAGGCTCTTTGAGATAGGTGGACCCCCATGTTTTGTCTGATCATTAGAATATAATCTATTCTATGTATAGAAAATAGTCCCCCCCCCCTTCCCATATTAATAATTCATGTTAGAAAACCTACAAAACTGGGAATTTGGCACAGTAAATCCGAGTCAAATGTGTTTTTACATACTTTTATTTTGACACTAACTCTAGTTATAATAATAATGAATATAGTAATAGTTAACACAAAAAAGGTTAGTTAGACCTACATGAAAATTTATTAATTTTGAAAAAGCTTGAATTTATTTGGGTCTAGTGTTAGTGAGATAAGTGAAATATCTTCTTTTCCCCCCATCACTTCTTGAAGATCAGGTTGAAGGCTGGACACTTTGACTCGAAAATCCGAATTCATGTCAAATCTATTTCTATACTTGTTTTTCATATAGCACAGTGTTGATTAATTATTATTTTGATTTTGTTAAAATTTGGCGGTTGTCGCGGACCCCCAAGGGACAGCTCGCGGACCACCTTTTGAGAACCACTGGCTAGTCCGCCCGAATAGGAAACGTTCCTCAGCCTTTCCACTCATCAGACACTTTGTGGAACGCGGCTAACGAGTTCTAAGGAACTATACACCACAGTTTAGCTGTTTGCACCCTTCATACTTTTATTTTAGACTTTGAAAACGAACTATGGGTGACCTGGTGGTCTAGGGGTAAGGTGTCGGACTTCTGAGCTGGCGACCGGGGTTCAATCCTCGGTCCCGGCACAGATTTATCTGATTACCAAACCCTTCCTTCACCTCTGACAAGATGTGTATTAATCACAACTTGTGAATGTGAGGAATGCCAGGCCTCCACCGTGGTTCGGATTCCACGTTAAACTGTAGGTCCTCCATTTCATCTCACAATCACCCTACCATTACACATTAGCGTAAGTGCGTATAACCCGAACGTATAGTAAGACGCGGTGCTAATAATAATAATAATAATAATAATAAAACGAACTATGTCGCCTTAAACTTGAGTCACACTTTGGAGTGTTAAGGTTAACTCAAGACATGGTTAAATGTAAAAGAAGGTTTATGCCTTAATCTCGCCATGTAAATAAAGTAGAATAATAATAATAATAATAATAATAAAAAAAAACACTTATTAAACTCACTTTTCATACAGCCCCATCTTAAAGCGATTCAACATAGTGTCCGGTGACCTGATGGTCTAGGGGTAAGGTGACAGACTTCTGTTCTGAGGGTCCGGGGTTCAATCCTCGGTCCCGGCACAGATTTATCTGATTGCCAAACCCTTCCTTCACCTATGACAAGACGTGTATTAATCACAACTTGTGAATTTGAGGAATGCCAGGCCTCTACCGTGGTTCGGATTCCACGTTAAACTATAGGTCTTCCATTTTATATCACAATCACCCTGCCATTACACATTAGCGTAAGTGTGTATAACCCGAACGGGTAGTAAGACGCGGTGCTAATAATAATAATAATAATAATAATAATAACAATAACATAGTGTCATACGAGTTTTTGTTTTAACTAATGTCATTATCATAGTTTTTTTTAATTTTTGCAGTTTTTCCAAATTATTTATTGTCTCGCAAGCCTTGAAATTTGTGTCTGATTAAAAACTGTTAAAGTGATTAATAAAGTGTTTCCGTATAAAGGATTAAAAAAAAAAATCACCTTTACGCGTATTACTTTTTCATCTTCCCCCTGTTCTATCCGAGGCCTTGGTGGGCATTGATGATCGTGATGGATCCAGCAGGACGCGCTAATGGGGGAATTCCAATTACGAAGCGTCCCATCAGATATCCGCTGAATGGGAGTAGCTGTCAAAGGCTCATTAAATTCCTGATCAAATCTTGGCGAGACGTAGCGTTTGCTAATTTATTCTGGTCTATTTTATCGCCGGTCTACGCAAATAGTAATTTACCGTACATTCGATTAGAAACGATTGAAGACTCATTTATATTTAATTATAAATTAACGAAGTGGATTTCAAATAGGTATTTTATAATTAAGTTAAAAAAATACACCTTACAATGGAAATGGGGTTTCTTGAAAAAAAAAAGATCAGTTTTGGTGTTTATTTTATTATTTTGGCTTTCATATTTAAATTTTACGTTTAACTCCACATATTAATTTAAAATCATTTGGTATCCGCCAATACTTGTAAATGTAACATCAATAACTACTTACAATCCGACACCTTAGCTCAGTCGGTAGCGTGTCTCTCTACTTGACTAAGGGTCCCGGGTTTGATGCCCGGCATGACAAAAAAAATTAATTGATGGAATATGAGTGTACCTTTTCACAGTGATAAATTAATGGCCGGGGACTGGATGTTGTGCCTGTCCTAGTCTTAAGTTATATTATGAGGCTAGGACAGCCCTAGCCAGCGGGTAGTGGAAAATATATGACTTGAATAAAAAACTGACCACAGGCTGAAAACTGAAACTGAAACTATTACAAGTGTCATGTAAATTACCTAATCTAAATATTTGTAAAATATCAAAATCACCTAATTTTAATATTTATTAAATATCTGCAAAGCTTATACTTATATTATTATAATTTGAAATTATATTAATTATTTTTAGCTGCGATTTGTGTAGTGTATAAGTTTTTTGAAGCCCATTTTTGATTTAAATAAGATACCATCATTATATTCTGACAATAAATTGTGTTTATACCAGAACAAACAAAGGTTACTTGTTAATCGCCTTTGGAGGGAAAGGGGGGGGGGGGGGAACTGTGACCTTGCAAACTGATTTATTATTCATACATCGGGGCACAATTTCAAATCACCAACATGTGTATGTGGCTAGAAGAAATGGAAGAGGTGTTCGGGTGAAGGGGGAGATACATTATCCAACATCTGTTAGATATTATTCTCCTCTCATCTTCTTAGTTTACTGCCTGCCCTAAGAAATGGTCCTTAACATCCTGCGCGGGCCAAGGCATGTCAAAAGATGACCCGCTGCAAATTTTGGTTTTGTTAACTATTTTTCCTAGTGTTTTTTAAATTTTTATTTCGTTTTAGTTTGCTTTAGTTAAAAAGAAAACGCCTCACAAGATTGCTACTTTATGCACTATTTATTTAACCTCACGTCTACATTTATTATGTCATCGTATTTACAAGCCTTTATCTGCTTATACCCAGGACTGATCCTATACATCGCAACAAGCTTAGTCATTGAGCTAGTCGTTTAGTCTACGTTCCGATAAGGGAAAACTTTTTTGAGTTGACCTAACTATTTTTAAATATAAGTTGTCAGGCGTGTACAACCTAAGACATAGTTAACAAAACACTCGCTTTCTTCTCTCTTTTTATTGCCTATTTCCGGCATCTATCTATCTTTCTCTTAGCTAACTCCCCGGTTGTTTATCCTTGAGAGGACTGGATAATCTACGTGGCGTCTTGTTGCCTGTTCAGATACAGCGGACAAGGTAGGACGAAATTACGTATAATAGTCTCCAGTTTGCGAAACAAGCTGAACAGGCAGGAATCGTTTTATGTTGACAGTGACAGAGCACATCCTGCAATCTTATTTGATGTGGAAATATCGATGAAATATAGCCTTAACTCGCAAGAAATTTTTTTTATCCCTAAACTAGGCATTATTATTATTATTATTATTATTATTATTATTATTATTATTATTATGCCGCTTAATAGAAAAACATGATTAATTAACCACTTTGTTTATATGTCTGGCCGTGTCTTGTAAGTCATAACTCTTGAACTAATCGACGGATTTCTTTCAGAATAGTCCAACGTTAAATCTAGGCCTAAACAAAATATTTTATTTTTGATAGTTTTGGCACTGACCGACTTATTTTTCTTAACATTTAACATAACTTGTCTTAATTTTAAATTTAAACAACCTTTATTATATAATTTTTTTTGCATCGCGTTTTATTTACTACTCTTCGGGGGTGTCAGCGTTTTTAATCACTTTTAGGGTAGAGATGAGGGAAATGTACCCGCATTTGTATATGTAATTGGTCAGAAAACCAGCCTCAGCACACCCGACCGGGACTTAAACCCCGACCTTCCCTGTATTGACGAGCCACATTATATGAGCTTGACTTTTAGACTTTTACCCACAGATGTGGTGCTAATTTATTAACATATAAAATGATCTAATACATGGATATTTAAACATTTACTTTTAAATAGGAAAAAGTTTTTGTAGTTTAGACTCTTGTTCTATTGGTTTGATATAAATTTATATTATAATTCTCTACATAAAAGGATTTTACTCTTTTCTGTAAAAAATAACTAATTCTATATATGTATTTTCAACATTATTTTAAAGGCACCGAAACTTCGCGATACTTTTTTTACCAACTTATATTTAAAACTTTGAAATGTATGTGAAAACTTGGGGAGTTCTTTGTAGCAATTTTTGTAATCATTACATATTCGCGAAATAAAATATTTTCTCTAATTGTACTACTACTATGACTTTTAAATGCCAATTATGGTCACTTTTGTTTATTTAAATGTGATTTTGTTGTAGCAACATTCCAAAAACAACATCAACAACAATTAAAATAGTTCCTTTATCCTTTTAAATTTATATTCCTCGACCACAGAATATTGGTAAAATATTTGTTTGAACCGGTTATTCTGAAGCCATATGGTAAAACAAATACAGAAGAAGAAGAAAAAGAAACATGTCAAAGCAAACTATATATTTTTTTAACCTTCTATTTTTAATTTGTTAGGTATTTAAAAATTATAGCCGTAATTTTTTGTTGTTGCACTCCCCCACTTAAAATAAAAGTTGATTTTTTTGCCATTTTTAACACAAATTATAAAATCAGTTTTTTATTTACCGACTTCTATACTGAAATGCAACCTTTTACTCAAAGATATACAATCATTTTATTTACCACAAATCAGGGTGTTAATATGAATTATTCAAGTTTATTTTTTTGTATGAGGATATATTTAAGGGGAGAGAGGGATACATCAATCAAGAAGTTCTAACATAAGAATTATTTTACATGAAAAACTAAAACGAATACTTTTATATTCTTGTTGCTATTAACAAATTGAGCATTATTTAAATCACTTTTCGAAACTTGTGATATATGAAAGAATACTGTTTATCTACATAAAGTACGTAATTTGTTGAACTTGAAACTTTGCCGTTTCCATCCACTCTTGTTGAACGGTGTATGTATGGTAGATAAGGCTGTGTAGTCTGTAGGCCAAGCCTTCGACTCCGACTCCTTCATAAATGGCTATATATTAATTATAAAAACAAATTTATTGCGGTAAATTCTCGAGTACAGATGACTTAATATTAAGTTTCTGGCATTGTGAATTTATATTTAAACTAGCTTTGTTGTTCGGTAAACTAATGTATTGTTTTGAATGATGTAACAACTTAAAGTTACCGGTATTTATTGTATATACCGCATCGACTTTAAAGTTGCTCCGTCATTTTGAATTATTTTCGGAGGTTAAAAATTTTTTTTTTAACTTTTTGGATTTTTCCCCGTTGGTTACAGCTATAAGCTATAAGTTTGCCAAATTTCAATTTCTAGTCACACTGGAAAATGGGTAAACATTAATGTCAGTGAGTGAGTGAGTCATGTGGCTTTATAGTAGTATAATAAATGTGTCACTCCAAATTACGAGTATTGGTCGTAAAGAATAAATAAAAAGTATAAAATTAAAATGATATAGTACCATATATGCCTATTGTTAAATATTATGAATGTTTATCTTGAGACCGGAGTCGAAGCCGGTACATTTTTACCAACTCCGACTCCACCCAAATTTGCTCCCGGCTCCAACTCTACAGCCCTGATATATATGAAAGTAGTGGGCGGTGAGACGGGTTTACTCCGAAGTTCTTTAAAGGTTATTCGATCTTAGCTCTTTTTTTTTTTTTAAACTGATGTAATTTATAACACAATTGGGGCCATTGAATGCCTTTGTTCCGTTGTGAAGAATGGGAGATTATTCGTACACAGGTTTGCGAAATGAGGGGTCATTATTAGTGATTTAATAGAGGAAACAATAAAATTAAACAGTCTTCTACGATTCTTATAACATCTCGGGTCACACCCAAGTGGTTTAACTTCTGATTGATTAGATGATACCCGCCTCGGTGGCGTAGTTAGCGTTAGTTCAGTGTTGAGCTAGACTGCCGAGGACGGGGAAATAGAGGTTAGAATCTCGCTCGGGTGAACTGGGGTGTTTTTACTAAATGGCTTTCCACTCTTCCCCCACGCAAATGCGGGCTCACTTCCTATATATTCAACCTTCCCAATTCCTAATACATTAGTTTAATTAGTACTTAAGGTTGGGTGCTAGTGAGCGCGAATTTAGTGCGCTAATTTTGCAGTTTTTATACCATAAACATTTGTTGAACAAAATAAATAAAATTTTGAAGTCCCAGAACTAATTTTTTTAGTATATTTTTTCACTCAACTTAGCTTGACCCAGACATAACGTCATTTTGGCCCATATATTTTCCCTAAAATGACATTCTAGTATAATTAGGGATGTGAAAAAGTATCGATACTCTACTAATATCGATATTTTCCTTTCGATACTAATATTTTTTTTACTCGATACTATTATTTTTTACTCGATACTTTTACTGATATTAGTACTCACACTCCGGTATCGAAAGAAACAACTTTCTTTAAATCTTCATCATGTCGGGACTAAATGGAGGGTGTGGACTGTGGAGGAAGAACATGTACACCAGTTCTCAATTCTCACTCATTTTCTGCAACTCCAGCATCCAATATCATTTAGCTCATCATAATTCAAAGCCGTTCTTACATCTTTGTTTATCGATACATCCTGAACAGGCTACGTGGCGAGTGGCGACCATTCTTACTACCCATTCCCTTATCAATGAGCACAGTCATCATCGATACTTACTGTTATCGATACTTTTTCTTCGATACTAGTACGGTATCGATATTTTTTCTTTCGATACCACATCCCTAGTAGTAGTATAAGATGTATTATTAGAGATAGGGTAAATTCGCTTTTGCGAAAAACGCGAAAAGAAAAAAAAGGGTCGAAAATAGGGTATTTATAAGTTTTCTTTGCGTTTCATGGCATTTGAAAGTGTTTAAAGCGATTTTTATTTCGCGAATTAACGCAAAAAACGTGATTTTGAGAGTATTTTAGCTAAATTATTCTATTTAGCGAAATAGACGCGAATTCCCTGAAAATGCTGTGCATTTAAATAAAATGCTGAGAATTTCTATAAAACGATGTTTTTCAGCGGAAATAAGTGATTAAAAATCGTTGAGTTTCACTCGTCTGTGTGCTTCAGCTTGGGTTTAACTTGCATCCTGTGCCTTCCACAGCCCATCCGGCTAATCGCCACATTCCGTTAGTCGTTGCTTTTATCATAAATCCTTTGTTTAGGCCTTAAAAACATTGACGAGAGACATTTTTACCTATTTTGTTACAAAATGCTAAATTATGCCACAAAACGCTAAATTTCCTATAATTAATGCTAAAAAAAACTAAAATTAATGCTATTTTACCCTATCTCTATGTATTATTTATGGGTCACTTTGGAGAATATGCGACGGTTATGCACACCGATAAATGGCGGTCATTGTAGAGATAAGCTAGATAAAAAGGTGAAGGGTTTTCACGAGATGGGTGGCCTGATCATGTTTTATATATCTGTGTAGAGTTCGCAAAGTACGCGTGCGTGCGTGTCCTGGTATTAGTCGGAAGCACGTTCTGTAAGCCCTATTTCGTGCCATTATTCTACTGTATAGTAGACAGGATAAAATATATTCCGTTCTTGAAGGTCTTTTATCCTACTGAAATACTAATATACAGTAGGATTATGGTACGAAACAAGGCCTTCCAGAGAGGGTTTCTTACCAAAATCAGGGTAGGTATATATTATGTGGTGGCCAATGTCAGTAAACACTTAAGTCCAAATAACCGGGGCACATGGTTCTAAAATATTCCCACGCTCTCGCGACAGAACTACTGAGTATTGGCTATTTAAAATCATCCCACTGAAGTTCATAAATTTGTCAAACAAGAGGATAAAAATTACCAACGTGGTAGGGTGAGATATCCAGGACAGCTGCCCTGTTTCCAACCTCCTGACCTTCCCAAACTAGGCAGATGTGCTAACTGTTCGCTCACCTGGTTGTTTTTAGCTGGTTGAACAGGTGGGGGGATAGCAGTTTTATAGGCTTGTGCACCTTCACAAGTAGTGGAGTTACTATGTGTGCAATATTGATATTGCGTCGTGACACTGCGAATGCGCTATATCTGCCTCTATTTCCTAAATAGCTTATAAAGAACACGTGTGACCAAATTTCAGCCCTCTAGCTTCGTGGGAAGTGTGAGAATTAGTGATGAGTGAATGAGCGAGTCATTAAGGGCCTTCGCTTTTATATATAGAGTGAGTTTTCATCGCAAAGTATGAAACTTTATTCGCAGAATAACTGCTGTCAAAAGACTAATTTTCATTGCACTCTACAGGAAATAACACAGGACATGACAGCCGGAAATCAAATCCAGGACGTTTTTAAATGCGGCCGTGATGACCTTGTGTGCAAGGTCACTTGATGCGCTTTACCTCGTAACGACTACAGAGCTACGAATTGAATATCCAAGCTATTATATTTAATGATTACGGTTATAGCCGCATCTAAATATCATATTATTTAAGTTTAAAAATACACCTGGACACGGGAATCGAACCCGGTACCTTTGGCTTAGTTCGTCAATGCTCTGACCACTGAGCTATCCAGGGATCATCCCTTGCCCAGGGGCATTCTTCACTCATATTTTAAGGCATAGTCTGTTATGGACGTGTGAAAATCTTCAGCTACATATATATGATCAATTAAGATCACGAGTTATCAGGTAACGCAACCACCTTCGACCCTGGGCATGGGACGATTCCTGGATAGCTCAGTGATCAAAGCATTGACAAACTAAGCCAAAGGTCCCGGGTTCGATTGGCGTACTAAGTCAAAGTTTTTGGGTTCAAGTCCCGTTTTCAGGTGTCATTTTTAATTTAAAGACTACAATGTATTTAAAGTTGGTAAGGAGGTGGGGGAGTTTTAAGTGGTTTGTTGTGTGTATGAATTACTTGCCATACTCTCGCTATTACTACCCGTCCACTATATATATATATATCAGATACGGGTGAATAAGCTGGATTTATAAATAAAATCTATTCGCATTTGCGTTGAGAGAGTGGGGAAACCCTTGAGAAAAACATTTTACCATACCATCTCCGGGATTCGAACGTTGACCTCCCAGATACCGCCAAAACGTACGATACTGATGCATTTCGTCCTCGCCCATAGCGTTGCGGGTAATAGAAAAAAAATAAAAAATTGTCTATTGAAAAAATACCCATATTTTCTTAGCATTTCAACAAGGTTTCTAACTTTATTCATCGACTATCATTTGAACGCGCAAATTATGTTCCAAGACATTAATAGAATCTAACGATAACACATTTTAATGTACTTTTATTACTATTATTGTTTGCGTAGAAACTAAAAACTTCGGACATTCGATTAGAAAGCTCACCGAACTTCTCGTGGGTGTTCGCATTCCATTTGAAATCTCTTGTATGTATCCAAACCACCATTAGGGTTCGGCCAGACTGACGACGAGCGCGTAATTAGCAGATAGCTCTCGATAGTTGTTGACGAGGAGGCTCCGAATCTTGTCTGAGTGAACTGAGGCTTTTTTAACAAGTGATTTATTGTTGTGGTTTTCTCATCCTCTCTCACGCTAATGGTGATTCTTATTTGTAAAGGTTACTTTGAAAATATGAAGTATTTTAATATTAGTTTATATATTAAAAAATCTAGTTAATTATATAAATAATATATGGTATGGTTTATGATCTTACCAATTAAATTAGGCCGTTAGTAGCAAGTGTGCTAAACATATCGATATTAATAAAAATGTCAAAATGAGAAGTTTTCCTAGCACTCAATGAACCAACATACAATAATATTGACTAGCGCCTTTAAACTAGACTGTACCGGCTCAGCGCCTCGTCGTCGGCACCATTACACCAAGTGTCCTTTTTTTTTAGCTCGCTCCAGTCTGGCCACTCTCATTACAACCAATGTGTTCTATTTTATATTTTAGTACTCGCTCCAGTCTGGCCAACTCTCATTACAACCAATGTGTTCTATTTTATATTTTAGTCTCGCTCAGTCTGCCAATCTCATTAACCATGTTCTATTATTTTTAGTCCTCGCTCGCCTGTCTGCCCCTTAGACTGCGTGATCATTTTTGTTGGTAGGCGGATTAATAATAATAATCATGCAAGTTTTGCGTTTTAGACGTGGGAAATTAAAACAAAATACCGCCTCAGGCTAAAACTAGATATTACTACATTTTGATGTGAATACTTTCTGACATTTAGCGACTGCTTTCATACAAGTGGGAAGGAGTTTTTTTTCCCCCCAACTTCCGCGTTACCGTAACTCTCGGAATATATCCTCGACAAGGCCGCTCCCATTTTGGCGGCCAGCATGATCTAAGGCGTCACCCTCACAATAGACTAGACCACCGATGACTGAAATATTTAAGTTCGAATCCCGGTCGGGTGTACTGAGGGTGATTTTTACAAAATGTATTTCCACTCTCTCTCCAGTACCACCAACAGAAAAAAAGCCATTAAAGAAATATTTTTACTACAGAATTTAATTTACTAACAACACAATACAGGCAGTAGCTTATTTATCAGTAGGTGGTATCACTTCCTTCTTAACAATATGTCTGATTCTTCTGAGTCGTCGATATCTGTATCTGAATCAATATCAGAAGTGAATCAATATCAGAGCCTACTTCATCTTCAGAGTATGATTCTTATGAGCCGTTTTTATCGCCATTCTCTCATAAAGTATATAATGTCACTTTTCTAGCTGTCCTGATAAGGAAGACCTTTCCTATGAAAATATGAAATGAAGTGGCAACTTTTTGTGCATTCAAGTAGATAAATACAGTATGTTTGCATTGTGTAACGCAATTTGATTCGTAGATGCACAGAGAGAGGGGATTATCGTGTCTGCTATAAATTTATGAGACACGGATCGCCTCGTCAGTTTTTTGGTGTGTGGTCGACTCTCGGTTTTGTGTTGTGTGTCAAATCTCAGTTTTTGTGTGGTAGAACTCGTCAGTGTTTTGTTTGTGTTGTTGTGCAGAACTCGTCCGTAGTAGTGTTTTTTTGTGTGGGTTGTTCAGAAACTACGTCAGTGTTTTTGTTTGATGTGTGGGTGTCAAACCGTCCAAGGTTTTGTTTGTGTGGTTGTGTCAGAACTCGTCCAGGTGTTTGTTGTGGTGGTTGTGTCAGACTCGTCAGGTGTTTTGTTTAGTGTTTATGGTGTGTCAGACCTCGTCCAGGTGTTTTGTTTGTGTGTGGTTGTGTCAGACCTCGTCCAGTGTTTTGTTTGTGTGTGGTTGTGTCAGACCTCGTCAGGTGTTTTGTTTGTGTGTGGTTGTGTCAGACCTCGTCCAAAACGCGACGTTGTTGGTCGCGGGGGAAACATCTGACAATTTAACTTTACTGTTGAATAAATACTTTGAAGGTTGAAAATTTGAAATATTACCGATATTTAGGGCAAACCCGGTTCGTGGCCGCATGGTCCAACGCGCTACTCTCTCAATAGGGTAGACTGCCGATGACAGGGAGATCGGGGTTCGATTCGGGTGCGCTGAGGGTGGGTTTTCCCTAAATGGTTTTCCACTCACTCTCCACGAAAATGCAGGTGCGATTCCTGTAAATGCAACTTTCCTTATCCCTAATACAATCTTAATTAGTACATAGGCATTAACCTGAACGGTTAGTAAGACGCGGCGCTAAAAAAAAAAGTAGTAATGAGAACAAATGAATGCGAGCTTTTGTAAACCCTTTATGTTCATAAATCATACGTCAATTATTTTTATCATCAATAAGTTGACTAAAATAATTTTAATGTTGGCCCAGTATTTATCTCCCCCCCCCCCCATCCTCCGTGATTCCTATCTACCCCTCCCCTATAGTCTAACGCGCTACTCATGCAGTAGACTAGACTGCAGATGACGGGGAGATGGAGGTTCGAATCTCTGTCGGGTGTAGGTAGTCTTTAACAAAATAATTTTCTACTCTCCACGCAAATTCGGGTACACTTCCTCAAAATATAAACTTCCTAATTTCTAAAAACCATTATCGTGATTAGTAAATAGGGGTTATACCCAACCGATGGTAAGAAGCGGCGCTTAAAAAGAAATTCCTAGTTGGTCTAACATACATGATTCTCCCCCTCCTACAAATGCGGGCACATTACCTCTAAATTCTACCTCTCTCTGTGTCCTGTTCCATTAGTGTTAGAATGCGGATATCCTGGGCGGTTAGATAAAACGTGAAGTTTGAAAATAAAAAAAACACCGGCCGAGAGAAACTCGTCCATCGACTCGCTTCGAATTGAAAACATAACAATTATGGAACTCGGACAGTTGTTAGCTAATGTTAGTGATTCAAGCTTTGCAACAGTCCTTTCTGATTTCCCACTACTGTTGTGTACAGATTCTGGATGGGTTCGATTGGAAAGTGTCCAATTACAAGGCGAGCTGCCGCCATTTGCTTTTTCACATCTGTGTACATCAATATATTTTTGATCGGAGAACATCAAAAGCACACAAGGGAGAGGAACCTCATTTCAAAAGCACACAAGGGTGAGGAACCTCATCAAAAGCACACAAGATTGAGGAACCTCATTTCAAAAGCATACAAGAGTGAGGAACCTCATTTCAAAAGCACACAAGAGTGAGGAACCTCATCAAAAGCACACAAGAGTGAGGAACCTCATCAAAAGCACACAAGAGTGAGGAACCTCATCAAAAGCACACAAGGGTGAGGAACCTCATCAAAAGCACACAAGAGTGAGGAACCTCATCAAAAGCACACAAGAGTGAGGAACCTCATCAAAAGCACACAAGAGTGAGGAACCTCATCAAAAGCACACAGGGGAAAAACTAACTGCATAACGTGGCAACATAGCAAACTTGTATTGTAAAGAAACCCTTTACTTTTTACAATCATTAGCTACAGTAAAATAACACCCGCTTCAGTGGCCGCATGGTCTAAGGCGTCACTTTCGTGTTGATTGCCGATGACGGGGAGATCGGAGTTTGAATTCCGACCGGGTTAACTGATCTAAAATGGTTTTACACTCTTCTTCCACGCAAACTTGGGTACACTTCCTATAAATTACCCTTAACTAACTAGCGTAATTAGGTGACCTGGTGGTCTAGGGGTAAGGTGTCAGACTTCTGTGCTGAGGGTCCGGGGTTCAATCCTCGGTCCCGGCATAGATTTATCTGATTGCCAAACCCTTCCTTCACCTCTGACAAGATGTGTATTAATCACAACTTGTGAATGTGAGGAATGCCAGGCCTCCACCGTGGTTCGGATCCCACGTTAAACTGTAGGTCCTCCATTTCATCTCACAATCACCCTATCATTACACATTAGCGTAAGTGCGTATAACCCGAACGGGTAGTAAGACGCGGTACTAATAATAATAATAACTAGCGTAATTAGTACATATGCGTTTAACCTGACCCGGTAGTAAGATGCGGTGCGAAAAAAATACAATAACACAATAAATCTACAGAGGAAACCCCGTTACTCTTTACAATAGTGGTTAGGTTATGTTAGGTTGATAACTGTATAATTCACTTAACTCACGTCGCCTGTAATTTTGGAAAAATATACAGGTCTCTTGGTGTTTCTTATGGGTGTCTTGAGACTACAAATAACGGTGCACTCTTTAAGGATCTACCTTGGGCGCTTCTGATTTACTCCAAAGTAGGTACACAAATTCATGTCATTACGTGGCCCCCTTATTGATATTATGCGACCTCAACAAACCACAGAACTAAATTGGATACCATTACTGCTTCTGTGATCAATAACACCAGATTTCAAAGTCTTATGTTCATCATCAGTCCAAGCGATGTTCGACGTGCAAAATACTGTCCTGGTAGCGGCACTCTTCTTGTTTACTCGCAGTATTGCCAACCAGTTTCAGGGAACAAGTACATGTCTGTTTTGTGTTTGTTAAGCACACACATACAACAAGAATTTAATGCGCGGTCGTTTTTTTCCTTTTTTTTCAGTTCCTTGTTTTCACGATCAACGTTTGATGCATTTATAAGTTGGACTATGTATACCTACATACAACAACATTATTTCACATATTTATTTTACATAAAACAACATTATTTCACATATTTATTTTACATACAACAACATTATTTCACATTTTTATTTTACATACAACAACATTATTTCACATATTTATTTTACATACAACAACATTATTTCACATATTTATTTTACATACAACAACATTATTTCACATATTTATTTTACATACAACAACATTATTTCACATATTTATTTTACATACAACATTATTTCACATATTTATTTTACATACAACAACATTATTTCACATATTTATTTTACATACAACAACATTATTTCACATATTTATTTTACATACAACAACATTATTTCACATATTTATTTTACATACAACAACATTATTTCACATATTTATTTTACATACAACAACATTATTTCACATATTTATTTTACATACAACAACATTATTTCACATATTTATTTTACATACAACAACATTATTTCACATATTTATTTTAGCACCGTGTCTTACTACCCGTTCGGATTATACGCTTATGTACTGAATTACTCTAATAGTTTTAGAGAACAGGGAGGTTATATTTACAGGAAGTGTACCCCCATTTGCTTGGAGTGAAAGTGAAAAATCAGTTTGTGGGGAAAAAAACACCTCAGTTCGCCTGACCTAGGATTTGAACCTCGATCTTCCTGTCATTGTCAATCTAGTCTACTGCGAGAGTAGCGCGTTAGACCATGCGGCCAATGAAGTGAGTTTCATTAACATTATTTAGTTTTGTTTTTGGAGGAAGGGGAAAATACTCCACATGCGCCCCCTTAGATATACCACTGGGGTTGTTTGTCGGGTTGTGGGTTTTCCCCCCACATTTTATATTGACTATAAGGTATTTAGAAGACCCATCGACCTGAAATACAATTAACTTTTTTTGCATTTGAGTGTACGTATAGTCACGTTAAAAAAACATCACCATAATGATCACTGCTATTAGAAAATGTCCATTAATTTATCTTATTTATTTGGCATTTCTCTAGAGTCTAGTACATGTTGTATAAGGTATTTATACAACAATTTGTTCGTGACCTTGGTTGGAAGGAGTGAAAGAAAACATGTTTTAGTAGTCAATTAGTTTGTTTTTACCTTTGGCCTGTGAATACAAGCTTCTACATTATATTTTTTTAACAAAGTTTTGGTAGTTAAGCACGCCACGACACAACACAACGCACTCGCAAGAAAAATTCACTTTCTGTGTTTTATGTAATTATTATTTTAAAAACTTATACAATATAAGCATAGTATTTTCCATGATAATTATAATCGCATAACATAATACAGAAATAAATGGGTCCACAAAATCTTTCATACTTTCTCATCTAGTCTATTATATTTTGAAACGACATTTTACAAAAAATTACCCCTTCATAAGTTTTCCTCAGGAAAATAAACATTATTTTGAAAATCATACAATACATTCTTCAGATAAAAATTGTAATAGTCATTTACAGAACTTAAAATTTAAAAAAAATCATTCATCAAAAGACAGCACTCAAAATAGGTTTTAGCTATTTTTTTAAATATACATATATAAACCATGCCCCAGATTTAAAACTCTACATACATAATCAGACATTAATAAACTACCTTTAATTTTATTAAGTAGAATCAAAATCACAATTTGGCCTCAAGGCTTAGCCATATAACATCTAAATATTAAATTTGGACGAAACCTTTCAAACCATTTTGGTTGTAGCCCCAATTACATATAGACAGACAAATGAAATTGTAAAAAAAAACTTTTTTTTCGTTCGGGGATACCTAAAACTGAAGATATATCCTAAATTGAGGCAGAAAATGTCTTGATTAAAATATTTTCTCCATTTGAAAAAGTATATCAAATCTATAGCTCATACTTGACAAATTGCACCATGGTACAGCGGGTAACCTAAAAATATGGACATAGTGTAGTCCGTCAAGGTAAGACTATACCTCATACAACTTATAATATAGGCCATAGTGTAATCCGTCAAGGTAAGACTAATACCTCGTACAACTTATAATATAGGGCCATAGTGTAATCCGTCAAGGTAAGACTACTATCTTTCAGAGTAAACTGTGTGTACATATTTAAGAGTGCTCTCCGGTATCGTTGCCAAATGTTGACTCTCCTAAAGTAGTTGTGTGCTAAGTATGTGTCACCTTGAGAGTTGAGTGCGTATAGTCTATTGTAAATAGTTTTTAAAATAGGTTTCACGAATAAAGCGATCCATTATACGGTTGAAATGTTCATATCTTAAAATAACATCATTTATCTGTAAATTCGACACATTCATCATCAATACATACAAATATTTATTACGAATGCCATATCCATATTATCTAAGGGATTATTAACAAATCAATAGCCATATTTTTTAATATCAATTTTGTATTTTCATGGACACTTTTGACAAAAAGTATGGAACCATTATGTCTTTAATAAAGTGAAATTAGATTGCCAATCATTCTTTGAAATAATACGCTGGCTAATATCACACATTATTAGTGATAACTATCAAATTAAAATCAAAGTTATTTATATTTATACAACAAATCAGGATGGTTCTGCTTTTTTGGGTCACAGACCCTACATTATTTTTAATTTAAGGTACATGTAGAGATTTTAAACGCATACAAGAATATGTACAAGGATATTATAATGATCTTTGTTATTTTCATTCAAAAATAGCTCACGTAAGTTACAAGTAATTTATACAGTCTTATTATTTAATACTTTTTGAATTGTACACCTGTACACTTAGCACTGTCATTATATTTTTTTACTCCAAGATCTATTTATGAAAACAATTTTTTTTCAGACGCTAATGCATTGCCATATTTTTGTATTATCATAGTTTACAATTAATTTGAAATAAAACTAAATTATCTAATATATTTTTTGTTTTGTTTCTTATTCTGACAGCTTGTTCAGTTTAGTGTATTATATAGTAATTTCAGGAGGAAAAGGGAAGAAGATAAGTTTTAAAGAAATGTATCAGCATTGGTTTTAATTTAACACTAGATCACGTGACATAATACAATATTGACACTCAAATAAAACATGAAGTAATAATATATATATTTAAACAAAACTGTACAACTTAGTTAAATGAATACGAATGAAACAAATAATGAAAATAAAATATACATAAATATGAATAAAACATGATAAATTGATAAAATTGATTTTTTTTAATATTACAATACCTAACAATGTAAATTTTTTTAGCACCGCGTCTTACTACCCGTTTGGATATACGATTATGAACTAATTACGCTAGTGGTTTTAAGGACGAGGAAGGCTATATGTGTAGGAAGTTACCCGCATTTGCATGGAGGGAGAGTGGTAAACCACCCTTAGTACACCCGACAGAGATTCGAACCTCAATTTCCTCGTCATCGGCAATCTTAGTATACTGCGAGAGTAGCGCGTTAGACCACGCGGTTCACTGAAGACGGTCAACGTTAAATGTTCACTAAAACTGTTACTAGTAAAAAATTTAAACTAAACATAATTCGACTAAAATAAAAATAAATCAACTTAAAATCAAACATAATCCTAACACCCCGCATTTGCGGACACGTGGTTAAAAGGCGCCAACCCCGTCTGGTCTTGCTTTTGTTGGAGAGGTTGAGGTTCGAATCTCCGCTGGTTGTATACTCCATTCACGGTATGAATTACTCTCTGAAAGGTCTTTTTTCCTACCAATATCTTACTATATAATAGATTTCTGGTAGGAAAAAAGGCCTTTCAGAAAACAATTCCTACGCTGAACAGACTTTACTGAGTGTTCTCCCCCCCTCCTCCCCCCCCAATGATTTACCACTTTCCAACCACGGAAGTGTGAATATATTTCTTCTAAATTCTATCGTCTTCAAACCTTGCCTCCATTGGTGTAAAAAAAAATTTGTGATAACCTCAAGGAGTAGTAAGAACTGATGCAAAATTAGTAACACTGCTTATTAATTAGAGAAATATTCCTACAATAGCCCCATGGCTTCTTTGGTGCTGACTGACAGCTCACAGCTGCCAGCTGACGGCTTTGAAAAGTTACCAGACCAAATTATGTATCCCTACGCCGGACCATATGATCTGCAAAAAAACATGTGTTTAGCAGCTGTCACTTCTGACAGTCAAAATGTAGGTATATACCTAATGTTGACTGTTAGAAGTCAGCTGTGAACTGCCAGTCAGCACCAAAGAAGCCACGGGGCTACTGTACATTTATTATCAAGTGTGTTTATTTCGCCCTTCCCACCCTCCACGCGATGTTGTATCACCTTGAGCATGAAGTGTCCTAAAACTCATGACGGTTCTCTTGTCCTTGCAGATGAACGAGACGCCATCCAGAAGAAGACTTTCACCAAATGGGTCAACAAACACTTGAAGAAGGTAAAAACACTTATTTATCACTTGTTTTGTGATGTCATGTCTTTTCTCCGTCGTCCATAAAGATAGACCACTTCCTACAGTGGTTCACAGTGTGTGTAATGTGTGCTTGTGGACATAGATAATGTATTGTCAACGTCTTGCTAGAAGTAGGCCACGCCATGACTCACACAACTTTAAAAGTAAAACTTATCTGTCTGACAGCTGGAATTTGGATTACGGGTGGGGGACTTTACTATGTCGGAATTTTGACGGTGAAATGTTGTATCCGAAACTTTTTTTTGTTTCTTGTTTAGAAAAAAAATGGTTTCCTTGGTTGGGTTTATTATAGAGATTATCTGTGACTTCTGCTACAAACACAGCAATCGTACTCTTTTAAGGCCGTTATTTTCATGGAGGAAAAAGGAATATATCATTCTTAATAAGCTAATACAAAACTTTTTAATTATTTTTGGACTTAAAAGACGAAAAATATATTTTAATTTTAACCATGCCTAACAAGTTAAGGTTGTTGTTGTGTGTGTGGGAGAGGGAGTCCTTAATTCCTGAAAATAGATTTTAAAAATACTATGGAATGTGCATAAAATAAATATTGGGCTATCATTATATAAAATATTATAGTTGGCTTGCAGTAATTATCTCATAATTAGGTTCGTCGTTTATTTGAATTTAAATCTCGTTATTTCTGAGCTCATTTTCATGGCAGGAACATTACAACGGTCCGATCTTCATAGGAAGGGCCTTTTTACCTTCATAATTGATATGAGCTACTATCACAATGATTGGACTGTACTTAGGTAATTTCCAACCCTAGGATTTTAAGAAAAACTAGCTCAAGGGACCCACTTCGGTGGCAGCATGGTCTAAGGCGTCGCTCTCGCAGTAGACTAGACTGCCGATGATGGTGAGATCGAGGTTCGAATCTAGGTTGGATGTACTGAGGACAATTTTTCTTAAAATGGTTTTCCACTCTCCCTCCACGCAAATGTAGGTACACTTCCTCTAGATATAGTATTACTCATCCCACTAAAACCATTAGTGTAATTAGTACATAAGCGTATAACCCTAACGTTTAGTAAGACTTGTTGAAAAAATATAAAAAATTAAGGGTCCGCCTACTTGAGTGTGATGCGTTGCAAAGTTCAGAAATCCCGCATTATTTAAGAAGAGGTTTGTTGTTTTAAAATATAGTTCATGGGTAATTGGAGGCAGACAACTTGCCTCACATAATAAAAATATTTGCATTTTAAGTTTTTTTAAAAGTTGCTTATTTTTCATTGAAATCTGAAACCTGAAATCGTCGCAGATGGAAGATTAAGGTGCTGCAGAAGGGAGCGTGAGTAATTTTACAGTTTTTATAGCAATACATTTTTTTGGCCAAAATAGATCAAATATTTCTAAAGTAGCAACATACAGTTTAGTTTTCTACACATTCTAATGTCAACAGATCTTGAATATCTGTTAAGGGTGTCCTGGAATTATGTCAAAACTTTTTCTCTTTATTTAAAAAGTTTTGACAGAATTCCAGGACACCCTTGACAAGTATTCAATATCTGTTGATATTAGAATGTGCAGAAAACTAAACTGTATGTTGCTACTTTAGAAATATTTGACTTATTTTGGCCAAAAAATTGTAATGCTATAAAAACTGTAAAATAAATTGAGCTCCCTTCTGCCGCACCTTAAGGTGAATATTAATACACAAATATCAAGTGTATATAAATTTAAAAATAAATAATGTCACGATTTAAAAATTCGAAATAAATTAGGATTGTTTTGATTTGTTTTGAAGCTTCAGAAAGGCTCGAAGTAAATCTCAATAGTAGCCTACTTATTCTACTAATACCGAAGTAAAATATTTTGCTTTCTAAAACCACACACTTTAGTCCCTCCATTTTACTCCTGCACCCATATTTTAAAAAAATGAAACAATACAATTAATCACACAAAGAAATCTCTGGAACACATTGGACAACGCTGAGCATATTAACATTTTGATATGTTTTGTTGGCTATTTCATAATGTGAATTCTGGTTTTTTTCGTGGGTGATCACGATGCATCTTGACACATTTTTTGCTGCCCCTTTCCCCCTTGATTCACCCCCCCCCCCTTTAATTCATAAGTTTTGTTTTAAAGTTAGAAACACAGCGTTTTGTTTTGTATTCCAAGTACGTTATGTGAGCTCACGTTGGGTGATTTATTTCTTCGGTCGTATTCTTGACGGGGCCTGATATAACATCGCACGGGCTCATGCTTTTGTTTGCTATAGGGTGTCCATGGTAATTCTAACCTTTTTTTTTTGACAGCTGAAAAGATACTAAAAAACTGTTTAGTATTCATGTTACCCGCATATTTATTACCTGCAGCCACTTTGGCAAGTGAAATTAATTTACATCACTTATGTTGACATACAAGGGGGATTTAAAACTCGACTCTATTTTTTTTAAAGTAATAGTTCAATTGGTAAAAAAAAAAGGTCCAAATGTTCGTGAACGGAGTATAGTTAAAAGGGTGGAACTCCTTTTATAACACGTATTCGTGTACTTAACGTTCCAAATTTAAATGTGTTCCTTCCTCTCCTCCCTCGAGTATTTCCGTCTTGTCGTTGTGATATATTTTATGACGTTTGCCTGATGGCTGTGCCTCTTGTGCGTTGACGACAGGTGAATGGCCAGATCATTTTTTTCTCTTGTTCTTGTTTTAACTCTGAAATTTCACATTTCTATTTGATTCCATCCGGTCTAGGGGTTAGGTGTCAGACTTCTGTGCTGAGGGTCCGGAGTTCAATCCTCGGTCCCGGCACAGATTTGTCTGATTGTCGAACTCCTTCCTTCGCCGCTGACAAGACGTGTATTAATCACATCTTGTGAATGTGTGGAATGCCAGGCCTCCACCGTGGTTCGGATCCCACGTTAAACTGTAGGTCCTCCATTTCATCTCACAATCACCCTACCATTACACATTAACGTAAGTGCGTACAACCCGAACGGTTATTAAGACGAGGTGCTAATAATAATAATAATAATAATAATAATAATAGGTGCCATCGCATATGTCATTTAAAAAAAGTTACTTTATTATATATTCTTACGTCAGATAATATGATCTGTTACTGTTTTGTTGACATTTAATTCGAATTTTAGAAGGGAATACCCGCCTCGGTGGCGTAGTTGGCTAACGCGCTAGTCGTGTTGAGCTCGACCGCCGAGGACGGGGAGATCGAGGTTCGAATCTCGGTCGGTTGAACTGAGGGTGGTTTTTCCTAAATGGTTTTCCACTCTCCCTCCACGCAAATGCGGGTTCACTTCATCTAAATTCAACCCTCCCAATTCCTAATTCATTAGCGTAATTAGTACTAAAGCGTATAACCCGAACGGGTAGTAAGACGCGGTGCTAAATATTATTATTATTATTAGACGGGAATATTTGGATAGTTCGAAGCCTATCCATTGTTAATTTTTTCTAGTTTGTACTCATTTCAAACCTAACCTGAGATCTTTATCAAACCACCCCAATGTCAAAGTTTGAGTTAGCTTTGTGAAATATAGTAAACGAGAAGGCGGGGAATTCCACCCCATCATCGAGCGGGTTGCCTAATATAGGGGGTGTGTTGGCTAAGCTTTCATCAATTCTTATTTAAGTCTGCAATTTTCATACACTAACTCTCCCAAGTTTGTATATTTTGTGGTTGTGAATTTTCCTTGTTTTTTTAATGTATGTATTTATTGTGTACGTGTTTTATATAGCATATATTAAATGTGTGTCATTATATGTAGAATATTTTGAGGTTATTGATTTATTGTGTACCGGTTGCCTAGATATTCATGTAAATGATTAATTCGATTTTTTTTAAATATCCCTTGGACTCCGAATTTAAAAAATGTACACTGTATAACTTAGTAATGAAATCAAAGTTCTTATCTTGACAAGCATATCCGCAGTGTTCAAACTAACCGGCTCTCATTTACTATTTTTTTAAACTAATATTATTTGTTATATAATATTTTACTTGCTGAAAAGCAAATGAAAAAGGTATGGACGGAAAATCTTAATAAGTTGAAATTTATTGACTTTGTTTCTCTACATGTTACCATCCATCCTAATAACGGGAGCTAATCCTAGATCTTCCCACTCCCGTCGTTGGAAATGTGTTCCTGACGACTCCCCCAGGGACGCTAATAGCTTCTACAAACACCCCTCAGCACCCAAACTCCCCCTTGTTTATATTGGAGAGTGCAGCCTTTAGAAGCTGTCACTGCCAACACTTACAAACTATCACTCTCTGGCAAGGTAGGCCCGAGGTTTGAATCCCCAACAGGATGGACAACATAGGTTTCCTTAATCTACACTCTAATTTTCATAGTAAGCCCGTTATTTTAAAACTAACCTACCCCTTGGTTAATACACTTGGTTACGTTTCTAGTGGTCCCGGGTTATATTCCCGGCTAGTACCTTGGGTATCTTTCCCGAAATGGAAATTACCCCAACAGTCACCAGGGTTTGGTTAGTAATCTAAAGCAAGGTTTAATAGTTTCTACTGGTTCCACACCAACTCACTATCACCCTCCTACTCACAATCACCATCACCTCATCTCATCGGGACATGGAAAGAGCCTCCCCGGAAAGCACTTTGCCAGAGGTGAAGGAAGGGTTTGGTAATCAGATAAATTTGTGCCGTGACCGGGGTTTGAGCCCAGGACCTCTAACACATGCCTGACACCTTACCCCTAGGGCCTAGACCGCAAGTTCCCCGTTCCATCCTTTAATGATCGTTTCCGCCACACAATGATTCTCTTTGTCCCCCCCCTCCCCCACGCCCCGTCTAAACGTGTGTCTAATCTAGTCCACAAGAGTTGTCCAGTACATAGAGAGAGACTATCACTTGTTCCAGTGGAAGGGAACTGCATTCCAGCCATTCCGTCTGGCAGCACACGATCGTGATAGTGTGTCTGCGCCCAATGAGAAGTCCACGCGGTGTTTATGTCGGTTATCGGCTGCATTCCTGGTCGAGTCTCTGTGTCTACCGGATATTCGAAACCCACAAACAGATGCGTTATTCACACTTCTTACGTTTTCTCAGGTTACGTCCTGAAAACTTTGTTCGCGGTGTTGCCAATGTCGGTGATTGATAGGCGGTGTCGATCTCGGTGGTCTTGGGGTGAAGTACTCTCGCCTCAGGATCCGATGTTCGTGGGTTCAAACCCAGCCGGGGTCAACCGATTTTTCTTAAGCGATAAAAATCCGTAGCACAACCTCCTTCGGAGGGGAAGTAAAGCCGTCAGTCCCATGTCTATTGTGGCATGTAAAAGAACCCTGGAAAGTATGTGAAAAATTAAAATACCTTTCCCGGTCAAAATTGGTAGGCCGTTTCGCTCTTGTTCATAGAAATTCTCTTTTGCTGATATAATTCGTCGGTTCATAAAGTGAACGTTAAATACCTCAGACAACTTAATGATTGGTGGCAGTGAACCCAAAACCTACTAGTAAAACTAGCTACTACCCGTCCGAGCTATCCAAGTATCGTCACTGATTATGATAACGGTAGAATTTAATGGAATACCCGCATTTTACGTGGAGAAAGAGTGTCTTGAAAACTATTTAAGAAAAAACCCCTTCATTACACCCAATCGGAATTCTAACCCCGATCTCTCATTCACCGGAAAATCGGACAACACGAGACTGACGCCTTTTCAGCGTGTACACCGGGCGTGGCTGACTAGAAAAACAACAAGTGTATCGAAACATTTTACTATTAATGTTTTTGCACAATTCTGAGTTGTTTCAGTTCGTAAGTTTAACACCACACGGGTTATTGTTCTATTTATCTAATGAGCTAGGGTGGTGAGGGTAGTGTAGAGGGAGGCTTTGATTCGAACCCCTGACATTCCCCGCTTACGGCAACCTAGTGCGTTTCGACTCAAAACTCTTAAATCCCTCGGCCATTGGTACGGCTCATCTTTGAGATTGGTCGAGTTTGAATCTCGACTACTGGCGTGAAAGAGTTTATCTATTGTCAGGAGGTCCTTGGCGCTAATAACCCCCAAACTTCCAATCGAATCCACGCAAATAAAAAATAAATCCATCGCGACAGTTAAAACCGCCGTAGTAAAAATGAGATCAAGTATTTTTATCGAGTTTAATTTTATGAAATCGAGTGTACCTTCACTAATTAGAGCACCAGACACGGGCTCCGGTTTCTGTCACTGGGTCCCATTTAGGATAGATTGAGACCGCTTTGTGAACGGGACTTGAGAACTAAAAAAGGGAAATTTAAAAAAAATATGGAAGAATATCCAATAAATGAGACGAGTTTTGAAAATTTTCTCAAAGGTTTTTCAGTCTTAGTTTGTTGTTTTTATTCGTATACATCGATTGGATATCGGCGACTTCATCTTAAAATTATAGAATAAGTAGAACATTAAAAAATAATAAAGTGGAACCGTATTCACTATGATATAAAATAAAAAATCACACAAAAAAAATCAATGCAGCCGGTTATGATACAACCTTGGTCCGACGGGGTCACAGCACGGTGTGCTAATCGCCCGCCTAACCCTTTGTAGTAGCCGGTATCAATCATCCTCATACTTGTTAGTGTTACATTAACCCACACTTTCACACTATGACACAATTCACATTCTTTGAAACATTTCCAAGGTGAATTATGACCCTGTCTCGTCAATATGACACACTGTCCTGTTTGCTTGTTTTTACATCGGTTTCGTAACATACCGGTTAGCATTTATCTGAAAGATACGGTTATTGTTGCCGGATAGATGGTGTGGCATTTTGTTTTTTGAAAGTTGTTACACCAAAATATATCTAACCAAATATCCGTTCTATTAGGGGTGTCCAGTGACCAGGAAAAGAGATAAATGTAAATGTCAGTAGATTTGCTTTGTCAGGGAAAAATCAGGGCATTTTTACGTATTCACTAAAAATAAGCAACCTTTTTTTTTTTACGATAGTCAAAATAACATTTCTCTTATAATTAATACATACTGCGAATTTATTTTAACACAGTTGTCCTAATTCTTCATCATCATAATCATCAACGGTTTTCACTTTGGCCGGGTCAGTTTAGTAAAATGCCTCCATCGTCCTCCATTCTTCCACCATTCTTCCTCCTTTAATTGCTTCCATTCTTATCCTCATCTGCTTCTCTCATCTCTTCCTTTGCCTCTCTTGCGGTCTTTTCCCTACACACTTCATTTCTATGATTCTCTTTGGCATCCTCTCTTTCTCCATCCTCATTACATGCGCCCATACCATCTCAGTCTTGCTTCCTCTACTATCTCATGTACTCCAACATCCTCATACATGCCATACCATCTCAGTCTTGCCTCCTCTACTATCTCATGTACTCCAACATCCTCATTACATGCCCATACCATCTCAGTCTTTCTCCTCTACTATCTCATGTACTCCAACATCCTCATTACATGCCCATACCATCTCAGTCCTGCTTCCTCTACTATCTCATGTACTCCAACATCCTCATTACATGCCCATACCATCTCAGTCTTGACTTCCTCTACTATCTCATGTACTCCAACATCCTCATTAATGCGCCCATACTATCTCAGTCTTGCTTCCTCTACTATCTCATGTACTCCAACATCCTCATTAGATGTCCATACCTATCTCAGTTTTGCTTCCTCTACTATCTTCATGTACTCCAACATCCTCATTATGATGGCCCATACTATCTCAGTTTTTGCTTCCTCTACTATCTCATGTACTCCAACATCCTCATTATATGCCCATACTATCTCAGTCTTCTTCCTCTACTATCTCATGTACTCCAACATCCTCATTACATGCCCATACCATCTCAGTCTTGCTTCCTCTACTATCTCATGTACTCCAACATCCTCATAATGCCCATACATCTCAGTCTTGCTTCCTCTACTATCTCATGTACTCCAACATCCTCATTAGATGTCCATACCATCTCAGTTTTTCTTCCTCTACTATCTCATGTACTCCAACATCCTCATTATATGCGCCCATACTATCTCAGTCTTGCTTCCTCTACTATCTCATGTACTCCAACATCCTCATTAGATGTCCATACCATCTCAGTTTTTCTTCCTCTACTATCTCATGTACTCCAACATCCTCATTACATGCGCCCATACTATATCAGTCTTGCTTCCTCTACTATCTCATGTACTCCAACATCCTCATGACATGACCATACCATCTCAGTCTTGCCTCCTCTACTATCTCATGTACTCCAACATCCTCATTACATGCCCATACCATCTCAGTCTTGCCTCCTCTACTATCTCATGTACTCCAACATCCTCATTACATGCCCATACCATCTCAGTCCTGTTTCCTCTACTATCTCATGTACTCCAACATCCTCATTACATGCCCATACCATCTCAGTCTTGCTTCCTCTACTATCTCATGTACTCCAACATCCTCATTACATGCGCCCATACTATCTCAGTCTTGCTTCCTCTACTATCTCATGTACTCCAACATCCTCATTACATGCCCATACCATCTCAGTCTTGTTTCCTCTACTATCTCATGTACTCCAACATCCTCATTACATGCGCCCATACCATCTCAGTTTTGCTTCCTCTACTATTTCAAATACTTTTTTCTACTCCCATCCTTTGTTGACCTAATCGGACATTCTCAATTCTCAAAGTCATCATGTGATTTCTGTGTCGTCTTTATCCACCCTTCTACAGCAACTCTTTAGCCAAAGTTGAGTCAAGGTAATGCGCATCTACGAGGATTCGATTACTCTGTAGAAATAATAAAACTAAAAACGAATGTGTCTCACAATAATTTTGATCTGCACTGGTTTAAGACGATTTTATTACTGCCTCAATAATGATCTCGCAGAAATCTAGCTTAGATCGTATCATCCCAATAACCCATCGCTTTAGGCTGAAATCCTTTTTACCCCCTTCGTAGAGTGACACCAATTTCAGAGTTTGTGTATAAAAAATTACATTAAGCTGGAAAACCTGGAAAATGTCGAGGAATTTTTAAAACATTCTGTGCTTGTCGTGTACCAAATTATTCTGCCAACAAACGAGAGGTTGTATACTCCATTCACGGTAGGAATTACTCTCTGAAAGGTCTTTTTTCCCTACCAATATCCTACTATATAATAAATTTCTGGTAGAGAAAAATGCCTTTCAGAAAACAATTCCTACGCTGAACAGACTTTAGCTCCATTGTTAGTGTTGTTACAATAAAGCTGCACTGCTCGCACCCGTTGGGTCTTTTTGCTAGATGATGGGCCGGTTTGGAACGTGCGGCCATCATCGCGTGTCAGTTTTTATCGTTTGCCCCTCATATTTCCACTTTTACAAAACTACGCTGCTTAAAACGGTTTGTGGTGTTTTGCGCAAAGATTAAGGTCTCTGATTTGATTAAGCATAAAATAACTTAAGGTAGACAATAAATACACATAATGATAAATATTTATTCATAATTATAAGAGGGAGCTGATAAACAAATTATTTCCAGGATTATCTTATGAATGATTGAGTATAATAGTTCTACATTCAAATTTACATCTCTGGCATTCTTCTGGCTGTAATCTTCAACTACAGATCCATTTTCTAAAGAAGGACCTTTTAGAAAATGCAAGCACTTTTTTTAAATTTTCGTGGTCAAAATTGATTTATTCTTTTATTAGTGTTATTTTATATGTATTGATAGTACCTATCAAAATTGACAGCTGCCACTTAAGATCCTTTGGAAAATGGGACTTTTAGTTCTCACGTGTAACTAATTTAAACATCATTAGTGATTTTCCATCTTAATTAGAAACCAATTCATATTTGTGAGAAAGCTAATGGATCCACCTTTTGGCCTACAAAGTATTCTTGATTTTAACTCTCTTAGTTTTTTTTTTTACTTGTTCAGCTGACCATATATGTTGTGTGAATGCCCATGGCCTGGGCTCTTTGCCGTACTCGATGTAATATCTTCACTCGCCTTTTAAGGCCTTATTGCTAACAAAACTTGTAATATTGCAACGATAAAAGTTTTTACTTTATGACCGGCCTATAAAACATTCTTATAAATGTTTTTTTTTTATTTACTTCTGACATGAAGGATACCGATTATTTTATCTCAAACCAAATAGGGTATCATATAATTACCACTAAGCGAAGTGTACATTTAGAAAGTTTGCAATAATGCTCTCAGGAGGAAAAAAAAATACATTTTACTCTGGTTACTAGACCCTTTATTTTTGAATTTTTAACGATCTATTATGGATAACCTCATTTCTAAGATATAATTATATTGGAAGATTTTACCCTTCGTTCACTCTGAAAGCATACCTTGTATTATTCCACTATAGTATAGCTTATAAGATAAGGCCATAGTGTAATCCGTCAAGGTAAGTCTTCTAGCTTTCAGGGTGAACAGAATGTACATAATGTGTTAAGGAGACATACACCTTATATGTCAGATATTCTTGTCGCTATAAAGGCACATCTAATACAGACAGGCGGCTTGGCGTCAAAGAAACCGAGCGACCCATTCAAGTGGAACAGACATTGGCACTCTTTTGGGCTTGCCATGACTATCGTTCTGAATAATTTCCAAATATTTTATGTTTTATTTTAGTTTGATTACAAATACAATGAAAAAAACACGAAGGTTGATTTTACTGTATCCTGCTTTTCACCATGGTGATATCATATTTTCTTGAATATCTGTCAAGGATTTCATGGGATTTAATGACAACTTTTTTATCTTCATCTAAAAGTTTCTCATCCAATGCCGCTATGCTCATGACAGATATTCAACAACTGTTGATATCATCATGTGAAGAAAATGAGAATCTATGTTTATATTGAAGTAATATTTTATTTATTAAAAAAAAAGTTTTGCTACGAAAACAGCAAAAGCACTGGTCTTTTCAGGTGACCCTTACATTCCCCCTCCCCACCTTAAAACAATAAAATAATTCACGTCACAAACCAAATAAGTCGGCTCTTTGCCAAATGTGACAACACACAAGAAAGAAAAGAGGCAAACTGAAACGAACTTAGTAAATGACTCAAAGTAAGTACTTCGCTGAAAATGGTTTCTTCGAACTGCGCAATCGTCGTTAAATGGCCAAGTTTCACTCTCTCAAGGTTCTTTAGACATACTTAACCGATACGACGCCTCAAACAATCGATTGATTTATGAGCCTTAAAGAAGATTTGCATAGTCACAAGTTTTGTAATAGTAATAGTCTTTGTTCTGATAACTTGGAAATTTTTTTTTGGTGTCGGTGTGTCACTCAAATACTACCCACAAGCAAACATTGTTATGAGCGGCTTGAATTGACAAGAAAAAAATGACACGATATTATTTTACAATAGCTTTGCAAGTGTAGCCTACATTTTTGTTCACTAAACTATAGTATAGTCCTATCATTAAAAGTATTTTGACATGTTGTCACAAAGTTAATAAATTTTCTTTTCATCTAGTCTTAAGTCAAACCATGTATTTTAAAGCTATCAATTTTGACAGGGCTATGGTATCAATTCTTAAAACTGTGGTATATAATATAAATACTTTTTTGGCACATTTTGTAATCTAATATATTTTCATCTCTTCTAAAGAATTCTTCAATTTTTTTATCCGACTTTTTTTTTTCTATTCATATAATGACAATCACAACACATTAACAAATTGTATTAAAAAAGTATACTTTGTTTCAATAAAATATAGATATACCACCTCTTACGAACTTTTTTGGAATAGTATTACTACTAACTTTCCAATTTTCTTAGGACTTAGGAGGTCTTAAGGATTTTTACTAAAGTTGTTTATTTGAGAAATGTCTGAATGGAGACCATTCAGAGTGGATACAATTCAGGATTTGGTGGATATAATGCAGATAATTCCAGTGGATACACTCCATGATTTTTTTAAAGCAATTTATTTGAGAACTAACAGAATGGAGACCATTCAGAGTGGATACAATTCAGCTCCTCCATTCAAACAATGGACTTATGCTTTTTTTGTGTGTGTGTGCTAAATATCACAAATTTTGAAGGAATACAACAAGGAAAAAAATCTGATTTTTGACGTCCGGGGACTATCAAAGCTCTACTGTAATTGTATAACTTGTGGTAACTCTTTGTCTCTCCTACCTAGTAGCCATCACGGGGGGGGCGGGGGGAGGGGGGTTGCAGGTGTTGCAAAAGTTGGTCAGACGTGCAGTTGTTTGCATCTGGCCGCGCCATCAGTCTCGTCTTGCAGCCACGAACACACGCGTCTCATAGTTTTTTTTTACTTTACACTCCGATACACTCTTGAACACCTGTCGGGGGTTTTCTCGCTCACGGAAAGTGAGAGAGTACGATATTGTTATTGAGGTATTTAGCGTGTACTTTCTGAACCGACTGATTATATCAGGTACACGATAATTTCTATGAAGAGAGTGAAAGGGCCTACCAATTTTGTCGGTAAAGATATTTTCACATACCTCCCAGGGTTCTTTTACATGTCCACAATCGACCTGGGACCGACGGCTTTACTTCCCCTCCGAAGGAAGTTGTGCTACGGATCTCATGTATACTAATTACGCTAATGTGTTCTAGGAATGAGGGAGCTTGGATTTTAGAGGTAGCTTACCCACATTTGCGTCGAGGGAGAGTGAAAAATACCACTTAAGAATAACCACCTTCGATACACCCGACCGGGAGTCGAACCTAGATCTCCCCGTCATCAGCAGTTAATTCTATTACCTTGGACCATACGACCACTGAAACACGTCACAATATTTTAACGTAAATGTTTAAAAAGAAATCATTGGATTTAATATATATTTTCAAGCAAATCTTACCCGCCTCGGTGGCGTAGTTGGCTAACGCGACAATCGTGTTGAGCTCGACCGCCGAGGACGAGGAGATCGAGGTTCGAATCTCGGTCGGGTGAACTGGGGGTGGTTTTTCCTAAATGGTTTTCCACTCTCCCTCCACGCAAATGCGGGTTCACTTCCTCTAAATTCAACCCTCCCAATTCCTAATCCATTAGAGTAATTAGTACTTAAGCGTATAACCCGAACGGGTAGTAAGACGCGGTGCTAAATATTATTATTATTATTCAAGCAAATCTTGAATAATATTTTACAGCTATTTCTAATTTGTTCATTTGTAATTTATTTATTAGGCCTAATGAAATCAACGCTTTTTTATGATAGTAATACTTTTTTTAGCACTGCGTCTTACTAATTTTTCGGGTTATATTCCTATTTACTGATTACACAAACATGTTATGGATTAGGAAGGTTTAATTCAAAGGAAACACACCCGCATTTGCGTGAAGGAAGATTGGAAACCCATTTAGGAAAAGTCACCTTCAGTGCACCCGACCGGGATTGAAGCCCGATCTCCCCGTCTTCGGCATTCAAGTCTATTGTGAGAGTAACGCCTATTAAAATAACGTCCTCGACTTCTGTCAGCCATAATAACAGTTTAATGATGAAGGATGAGGGTTCGATTTCCTGACAGGATCTTTAGCATGTAGGAGTGATTGTTCTCTCTGTGATTCCCGGTTCTTTCATCTTCAAAGATTCTTAAGCGCACTGATGCATGGAAGACACTTAAGTTAAGGCGATAATTTTCTATTCAAGAAGTTTGAATTAACTAGGAAGCGTATTTTGTATATGGTTTCCGTAAATTAAATGTCTTCTTTTTTCTTCTTTATAGGCCTTTAGCCCTGTTCCATTCAAAGGACTCAAAAGGTTCATCTTCTCCTCGGTCTTCTCCTTCCTGGGGGTCTTTCATCTCTCTCTATTTTGACAAGAGTCTCTCCTCGCATCCTGTCAATATGTCGGTTCCATTCTCTGCCACGCGAAGCTATCCATTCAGTGATGGGGTTGATTTGACAAGATCCTCTTATGTTCTCGTTTCTTTCTCTGTCTAGTAGAGATTTATTGGTGATCTTCCTCGATACTCTCGCATTTCTGCGACCTTCAGTTGTCGTTGGGTGTGTTTAGTTTCACTTCTTGTTCCTGCGACATACGCGAGTATTGGTCTTACCACTGACTTATATCATTCTTGATTTTGAATCTTGTAGATGTATGTTTTACCATATCGAGTGATTTAGGCAGCCGGTAATTCTGTTACCTTTTGTTATGTTCTTTTATTTCTTTCCCCTGTTAATCCTGAGCTTGTTATTCCCGGATATTTTGTCTCAGATACTTTTTCAAATATCTGGTTCATCGACCAAATTGCAGCGTACTTTTGTTGTTGTTGCAATGATCATACTTTTGGTATTCTATATGAAAATCGTCAGATTAAAATTTCGACTGATTTTGTTGAAAATTAAGGGGACGCTATAAATCATTAGTCGTTTATAAAGAAGATGTATACATGTCTTTCGAGGACGGGGAGATCGAGGTTCGAATCTCTGTCGGGTAAACTGGGGGTGGTTTTCACTAAATGGTTTTCCACTCTCCCTCCACGCAAATGTGGGTTCACTTCATATATAAATTCAACCTTCCCAATTCCTAACCCATTAGTGTAATTAGTACTTAAGCGTATAACCCGAAAGAGTAGTAAGACGCGGTGCTAAGTATTATTATTATTACTATACATGTCTTGTAGGGTAAAAAAAACTGTTTTTACTAAATTAAGTTCTTAAAGAACCGAAAATTTAATTTTCCTTTAACTGGTAGTAGTGGGAAAATAGGCCTACACTATCACGTTATATCTAGGGAATATTTTAATATAAACCGTAGTGGATAAGAGGAGGGGGTGTACCTTTGTATTATATTTTTATTGTAGGGGTTACATTTGTTTTTTCTGAACCGATTTTATATGCACACAATTCAGAAGACTTAACTCTAGAAAATACACTATATAGTCAAATTTTTATAGGAGGTAACTCAATTTACTTGTAACGATCACTTTTGATAGATATAATCAATTCCTATAAAATAATACCAATAAAAAAAGGACAATGTTATACAATTTTTACAACAATAACTTACGTTTGTATTTTATAAAAGGCCCTTCCTATGATAATTGGACTATGCCAAGTAACCCTGTAGTTATTATTTTCATCACTGTGAAAGGGCAAAACTAATCTAATAAGATTTTTTTTTGGTCCGCTATAAGAATCGAATACGGCTCCTTTAGTTCAATAGATAAATACGCTAGAGACAGGACCAATATTCTTAAAAAAAAACCACACAAAAAAACACTCCCTTACTACTTGAAATGGTGGCCGAATAGTCTAAGGCGTCATTCTCGCAGCATGTTAGATTGTCGATAACGGGGATATCGGGGTTCGAATCTAGGTCGGATATACTGAGGGTGTTTTTTTCCAAAATGGTTTTCCCCTCTCCACGTAAATGTGGGTAAACTTTCTCTAAATATAATATTTCCTAATCCTTAAAACCATTAGTGTAATTAGTACATAAGCGTATAACCCGGACGGGTAGTAAGACGTGGTGCTAAAAAAAAACCCCACCCTTACTATCTTCGTCATTGCAAACATTTATTTCCCGGAACCCATCCATTTTTTAATAATTCAAAACAAAAGTTGGCAAACATTACACTGGGTATAAATTATATTGTATTGCTATTAAAGAATGTCAGATTGTAACGTTATATCCAACCGACGCGCCATCATTATTTTTCGCTGTTATTATACCTAAGATTTCTTTTCAGAGCGATCTCTCGTTATAATTTATAACGTCCCCAGGTTGCGGTATTGTGTGCTGGTTCAATCAAAGTACCTGTCAATTAACTTTGATGTATCGAGTTCATAGGGTCGATATATTCATCTCGTAAATTGGGTACGAGCCGCCGTTAGATATGCGCCCCCTGTGGGCGCGGCTGTTCCGGATAGATGTGTACGGTCGCGGTTCAAAAATATATAGATGTGACGAAAGGGGGGATGAAAGTGTTTTAGAAGTTGTTACAAGAAAAAAAAACTGTTGGCTAAATTAAATAAAATTTTGCTTCAGTAGATAACTTTAGTTTTATTCTCGTTTTCATGCTATCCTCTTGCCGTTGATCTTACAATCAGGGAGGGGTATTTAACCCACGGCCCGTCGGCTCATGAAAAAAATATATAATTATTTCAAGGGGGAAAAAAAAAGACAAATAGGCCTACAGATTACAGCGAGTATGGATTAAGTACCGAGTTGTTTTTTTGAGTTACATGCGAAGTTTCTTGTTTACCCCGTAAGGGAACGGCGGTATGTATGTATATATGTATGTATAGAGAAAAATACGTATTTTTAAGTTATTTATAAACTATTTTTTGCTTTATACCTGAAGAAAAATATTAAGTGTTTTTTTTATACTAATTCACCTTTTACTGGCAAATGACTACTCTAGTAGACAAGGAAGATAAGTGGTCTATTTCGGGTGTGTTCGAACATAGTCGGGAGTGTTCGTTTAAAATAAAAAGTTATATATAAAGTGTTCTATCCAAATATTATCAAATATCAGTACAGTATTTGTGGCTGGGTGACCAAACAGGAGACAGAAACTTTTACCCTTGCACTTTAACAGTTGACTACCCCTGTCGTCCTTACATCTTGTTTCTCGTGAGAAGGAAAGTAAACTCCCTTCCCTCCTACAAGAACTGCTGTGGCTTCCCAGTCTCGGCATCAACTAAACAAAGCAGCTCTACAACATGGTGGACTGGGAGACGAAGCCCTAAATGGGACATTTGGGGGAAGTGCTAGAACGAACTATAGATGGACACAGAATCAAAACATCGTATCAACAATTGCCTTGAAAGAGCACAGAACACCACACTGCAGCGCAGAAAACTAAACAAAATAGGGACTAGTCGATCCGCTCCGGTGGCCGCGGGGTTCTAACGCGCTACTTTAACTAGTTAGAAGGGAGATATTGGGGTTTGATCCCGGTCGGGGGCACAGAGGATGGTTTTCCACCTAAATGTTTCCTCCATCTCCCTCTACGCAAATGCGCTGCACTTCCTTTAAATTAAACCTTCTCTATCCCTAACACATTGGACGTTTCTCCCCGAACGGGTAGTAAGACGCGGTGCTAAAATAAAAAAAAAGTTGCAGTCGGTCTGGGGATGAATCTACTTTCCGCTTTCCTGACCACATTATTATTATTTATTATTATTATTATTTTAATTAGCACCGCGTCTTACTACCCTTTCCCGGGTTATACCACTTACGCTAATGTGTAATGGTAGGGTGATTGTGAGATGAAATGGAGGACCTACAGTTTAACGTGGGATCCGAACCACGGTGGTAGGCCTGGCATTTCACATTCACAAGTTGTGATTTATACACTCTTGTCGGAGGTGAAGGAAGGGTTGGCAATCAGATAAATCTGTGCCGGGACCAAGGATTGAACCCCGGACCACCAGCACATAAGTCTGACACCTTACCCACCATGTCACCCTCTGACCACATTAGATTCCCATTCAAATCCCGGTTAGGTCGAATGGTCCCAAGGTTACATCCAATGGAACGTAAGCCAAGGTCCATTGTTATTTTAAATCTACGATAAAAATAATTTTGGATCAAAATAAATCAAACCATTTCTTCAGGAAGTAACTAGCTTAGCACGGTAAAAGAGGTAAAGGGATGTGCAGTAAGATGGAAGCAACAAACGGATACGAGGAAATAGGACAATCGCGGAGTATTGAAAAAATAATGTCCGTGTGAGAGATCTAGGAGAGCGATGGAGAGATAGTCCTGATTCGTGTGTCTGGGAGCATTGTATCTTTAAGGTCCTTGGCTCGATTCCAGGAGAAGGGAAGCCCGAGCGTATTTATATTAGAGTAGGGGACCGACTGGTGCCGGAAGTTGGCAGTTGTGTCTGCCGGGCTGAAGACATTCTTCCCCTTCCCTCGTTGACACCCGCTCACATTCTCCTTGGAAACAGCTTTCTATTGCATTTCCTTTCCTTCACTAGCGATACTTTGAGAATAAGTTATATTATACAGTCATATATTACTTTACATGCGTTGGATAGTACATACATACATACATATTATACATATCATATACAATTACATACATACTTATACATACATATCATACATACATATATACATACATACATATATACATACATACATAATACACATACACACATATCATACACATACAACAACATATACATACACATACATACATAACACACACACACACACACACACCGTTCCCTTACAGGGTAAACAAGAAACTGTGTATATAGCTCAACAACTCTGAACTTAATCCATCCTCACTAACTTTCTCCGCACTTCCCTATCCTTGTATACTCCCTTCACTCCAACAACATCCATACACCAAGTCATACATGCTCTTTTATTCTTAAAACTCTTACAGCTTGTTCCCAGCCGATAAATTTGAGCTCTCTCTTTAAGAATGATTGTGGTGTATTACTCTCCCAATCAGAGGTTGTCTCAAATCGATCTCTGTCCATGGGTGGCCCGATTAATACCCATAAAACACTGCTGACTGGCCGCTATCGCCCCACAGACCTGTGTTCCTCCTTCCCGGCGCGCCGGTCGTCCATATTAGGGCACAGTTATCTCGCCAGGTATGTGTGTGTGTGACAGGGGCTTGAAGGCCGCCCAGCCTCTCCCAAGAGATGATCGGTAGTTGGTAGCAAGGTTTTCTGACAAGCTTCGTGACTCTTAGTCATAGGCCTTCCTAGTAGTCAATCTCCCATGCTGTTCATAACTCAATCCGGGGATGTGAGCAAGTATTTGAAATATAATCCACATGCGTCACATATTATCTCTCTTTCAGTTACTTTCACACCTGAAAGGCTAATGCATTGAATTACTGTTTTAATTTTGCTCTTAAGAGGCCAGGGTTGTACATAGGTTTTTCTTAAACCTGCGTTTGCTCATAGTTACAGTCTGTTCAGCGTAGGAATTGTTTTCTGAAAGGCCTTTTTTCCTACCCTAAAGCTATTATATAGTAGGATCTTGGTAGAAAAAAAGACCTTTCAGAGAAGAATTCCTACCGTGAATGGAGTATAAGTCCCTCAATACCAGACGACAACGGATTTTTTAACGTTACATTCCCGGTTAGTAATTAATCAAAACGACTCTCAGAAAATCTACTAGTTTAGTCATTGAGAATATAATACATTATTTATGCTTGGGTAGAGGGGGGGAGGGACGGTGGGGAAATAAACTCCTAATTTCCCAACGCCTTATGAGAGGCCACCACCGACTTTCTCGGAGCCTCATGTACTTGCAGATAAAAATATTCTAACCTATTCGTTCTATTTTCTAACCCGATCGCTCCATTCATTCTTCGACCCGTTTTTCTCACTCTCGAACCCTTAGAATAAGGCCTGATGCAGTTTGTTTCGCTTAAAAACAATTTTTTTTTAGCACCGCGTCTTACTACCCGTTCGGCCTATGTACTGATTACACTAGTGGTTTTAAGAATTAGGAAGGCTATATTTTTAGAAAGTGTATCCGCATTTACATGAGGGGAGAGCGGAAAACTATTTTGGAAAAACCACCCTAGGTACACCCGACTGAGATTCGAACCTCGATCTTCTCGTCATCGGCAGTCTAGTCTAATTCGAGAATAACGCGTTAGACCATGTGGCCACCGAAGTGGGTTTAAAATCTCGTGATGGAATTTTCGAATTAGGGAGAAAATGTCTTGTACAAATTCTGGCAATCGCCCCTACAATCTCGTGGGGTGACCAAAAGAAAGAGTGCAGCGTCTATTCCGAGGATCCTGCGATCCCTCGCATTGTTCCTCCATGACTTGGCTGTCGGAAGGGGTGAAGGGAGGGGAACACTGAGTATCTGCAACAAACTGGTCCGAACTCTTCTCTCTGCCTGCTCTGTTGCGAAACTTCTCGTGCGATACGAATGAATGTGCTACACCTGGGGAATGTTCCTCGCTCGACCTTATCAGATCTATTGAGTTTCTCTATCGATTCTTGGCGAGAAGGCAACACACTTGAAGAGGCTTCTATTGGGTGGCGACAACCACCAGTTACAGTAGTATATATCAGGTAACCTGGTGGTCTAGGGGTAAGGTATCGGACTTCTGTACTGAGGGTCCGGGGTTCTATCCTCGGTCCCGGCACAGATTTATCTGATTGCCAAACCCTTCCTTCACCTCTGACAAGACGTGTATTAATCACAACTTGTGAATGTATGGAATGCCAGGTCTATCACCGTGGTTCAAACCCCTCGATATGAGTGCAGGGCTATATTACAATTTTCTAACAGACCCCTCTAAAAAATTAGCTTTCTACGCCCCCATGCACTTTAACATTATATATATATAAGCACCACGTCTTACTACTTATTCAGGTTGTACGCATACAGAAAATGTACAGCCTAAAACACATTTAATGTAATTTTATTATTATTATTATTATTATTATTATTATTTAGCACCGCGCATCAATAACCGTTCGGGTTGTACGCTTAAGTACTAATTACGCTAATGGATTAGGAATTGGGAAGGTTGAATTTAGAAGAAGTAAACCTGCATTTGCGTGGAGGGAGAGTGGAACCGAGATTTGAACCTCGATCTACCTGTCCTCGGCAGTCTAGCTCAACACGACTAGCGCGTTATCTAACTACGAGACCGATGCGGGTTTCAGTGTGAATAAAAGGTTTAATATTTCTGGGTGAAATAGACCATAAGGATTTAAAAACTTTTTTTTTGTGTATTAAAGATGTCGACCATAGTAATTTTTCTGAAATGCGGGTGTCCCTCTACCCCCATCCCCAATGGGGTCCTCATGATCACACCTGGTAAAATGGGAATCATTTTTCGAATACCTGGAAAACGCATGGGATTTTATATTTAAAAAAAAAAAATTAGTGGTAACCCTGTTACACCTAATTGAAGGTTGCACGAGTTCCCCCGCAAACCTCAATGGTCGATAGAATTTCTTACCCGCCTCGGTGGCGTAGTTGGCTAACGCGCCAGTCGTGTTGAGCTCTACCGCTGAGGACGGGGAGATCGAGGTTCGAATCTCGGTCGGGTGAACTGGGGGTGGTTTTTCCTAAATGGTTTTCCACTCTCCCTCCACGCAAATGCGGGTTCACTTCCTTTAAATTCAACCTTCCCCATTCCTAATCCATTAGCGTAATTAGTACTTAGGCGTATAACCCGAACGGGTAGTAAGACGCGGTGCTAAATATTATTATTATATTATTATATGATAGAATTTCTTCCTTCAAAGCCTTCGCGTGATAAATTGAATGGGAGGGACAAAGTCACTAAACCATATCCTAATAAATTACACAGCGTCGCGCAAACCTCAAATATCGTCACAAGTCCCCTCCCAAACAACCAACATCAGCTACGCCGACGACATTTTGTAAACAAGTACGATCTCCAAGTATGAAGGCAGCCTGTAATTCCCCTTGTGGTGTGTTGACCTGTCAAGGCGTTTGACCTTCGACCTCGTAATGATTGTAATCTTGTCTCCACGGGCCTTCTAGCGGATCCCAATCCCCCATTCACTCAGATAATAATAAATTGGAGGGTGTGTGACTATCATTGGACCATTCTTGTTGTAAATATATACTTGTGCTACCTCAGATAATTCCAAGTACTAGTAATAATAATAATAATAATAATAATATTTAACACCGTGTCTTACTACCCGTTCGGGCTATACGCTTAAGTACTAATTACGCTAATGGATTGGGAATTGGGAAGGTTGAATATAGAGGAAGTGAACTCGCATTTGCGTGGAGGGAGAATGGAAAACCATTTAGGAAAAATCACCCCCAGTTCACCCGACCGAGATTCGAACCTCGATCTCCCCGTCCTCGGCGGTCGAGCTCAACACGACTAGCGCGTTAGCTAACTACGCCACCTAGGCGGGTTCCAAGTACTAGTGTTCAAGTTACTTTCTTCATAAACGATGTTTTCATAGTAAAAAAAATCTTGTGAATGACTTACTGCTTTTTATTCATTCTCCTGTTGCAGATTTATTGAGAAACAATTTCTGAATAACATACTACCAACCTGCTTCGGTAACCGCGTGGTCTAACGCGCTACTCTTGCAGTAGACTTTGATTGCTGATGGCGGGAACATCGGGGCTAGAATCTCAATCAGGTGTACTTAGGGTGGGTTTTTTTTCTGAATGGTTTTTTCAAATTCGTGGACACTTTATATAAATTCGACCATTCTCATCCCTAACACATTAGAATAATCGATACACAGGCTTACAGCCCAAAAGGGTAGTAAGATGACGTGTTAAAAAAAAAAACAACAACCGAATGCAATTCAGATTGCCCGAGTTATTAAGATTACATTTAATTTCAATTTTTTAAAGGACATAATCACCAGAAACCTAATAAAATAATTAACAATAAACCGATTTTTCTTTGATTCTTCATACATGACGTGTATTTTATAAAAGTAAAATGTATCATTGTTTTAGTTTTATAAGGCAGTTTCATATTTTTTGTCTTATTCGATACGTTTTTGATACTTTGCATATATGTATTAACTTTGAGAGATTAAATAAAAAAACTATTATTTTTTTCAAAATAATGGTTAGCAGATCGGGAAAGGGTGAGCAATTGTTGCTTTATCTGTAGCCTTATTTGGAACATCGAACAATCGTAAGCTTGTAGAGTTTTGAACCCTGCAATCATGACTCATTGTCGCCAGCATGTAGTCACTCATTGTAATCAATACATTCTCAAAGGCGTAACTTTAACGATAGTGTCAATTTTATATTGACATTGTAAATTATATCTAGGAAAATCTTGATCTCTTGATAAGAGAATGCTCGCCTACATCGGGGATCTCCGTCACCGCATTGTTGTAGTCGGATCGACACAGGAATAGCTTTATTTAGCAGTTCAAAATAATATTAGGTTCTATTTCATGTGTAGGGTGCAAGGAAAATAAATATTACGGTGCACCGCACAGACTTTCTCCCGCTTTTATCTTAAAAGATACATTTTATAACGACTTGCAAGATTTGTGAAACGTAATAATAGGTCTATACATTGTTGTGGAAACATTGCAACAAAGATCATAAATGAAATAATATACACTGTTACTTACTCTATGGGATTAGGAACTAGGAGGACTGTTTAAGAGAAATTGAGAAAAGAGAAATATCTTTGTCCACCAAAGAGCATAAGAATCAGATTCATTTTCAAAGACCTGAATTAAAAAGTATAATGTTTTTGCTTATAGCTCAGAAACTATTGGTTTTATAAAAATATATTTCAAATTAAAGATTTTCATCTTTAATAGTACTACAACTTTACAACTATAAGTTATTTCGTATCTCAAATAGTTTAGGAGAAATGATAAAAAATTTAAAAATATATTCTTGTATAGTAGGCTACCCTCTAAGTTGTTTTCATGAGAAAACAAGAGTTATCTTGTTTACAATGATAAACAATGTCTAGATATAACATTTAATCAAAATTGTTAGAGCAAATTTTAAGAAAATCTATTTTTCCTCTTTTTACCCTTCAATAAACTAGCCTTAAATATAGGGTTAGCAATGTCTCAACCACAGTTATTATAGTTGCAATCGCCGCTTTAAACCTGTCTGAAATTGAACTTTTCTTCGTTTTATCAGAATTACAACAAACCTTTTTGTACGCATATGTACACTTTAAACAAGTGTTAATTTTTTTGGGTTATTTATTTATTAGATGTTCTGTCTTACGACAGGTTCATTCCTCTTGTCAAAATCACATCCAAAATAGTTATCTTCTCACCCACTCTTCTTAGGACTTGCTCATCTGTCACCCTGTCTGTCCACCTGATCTTCTCAAGTCTTCTCCAGCATCACATTTCCAAATTCTCAAAGTATTTCTTTTCCATTTTTCTAAGAGTTCATGTTTCTGCTCCATACAGAGACAACAATCAAATGTTGAAGGACTCTCTTTGCTATGAAATAAAATCTTAAAACCAAACCAAATTAATTAAACTTGGAATTTTCAAATAAAATAATTCAAAAATTTTAAGTAGGTACTAATTTTTTCTACCTCGAGTTCGAGCAGCTATTAAAATAAAACTCGACTTGAATTAAAAATGTTGAGTACGCTTACACCCTTATCTATATATTTATACATTAAGAGTGATATATCTGTCAAATTAACCGTCTTCCCATCTCATTCAACTCTCGTCAAGTTCATTTCCTTCCCGATTCCCATTGATCCGTGTCGATGTCAAGTGATTCGAGCAAAGGTCATACAAAGCCTGAAGATTTTCCTTCTGTGATGTTGCTGTTTTGGAAACTCTCCAACAGCGACGCGGCGGCCGAGAAAGGAACTAGTTCATTGACCGCCAGTCGTATATAGAGTCCACCTCCTGATATGGGCAAGACAAAAAAAGGTTGGAATGCCGCCTTGATCGGTCCAGAATGGATATAACTATCACATCTTTTGACGGATGGAGTGGTTTTTTTTTAAAAAAAGGAAAAATTTGGTTCAAATTTTATATGAAGAACCTTATTTGACAGCTTAAAAAAAAGCCACTAGATTTAATTTCACATATTCATACGTTAAGTTACACGATCTGGAGCAGAGATTTTATATATATGTTACCAATACCTATTAAATAATACTTCTAAAATTGAAAATGTTATCGATGTTGGTTGAAAAATATGTTGTTTTTTTTAATAATTCTTACTTTTAAAACTGGACTACACCTACACTCATGAAGAGACAAAACCATAATAAATTTTGATTAAAATATATCTTAAAAATCGACATCTGGAATTATAAGTGACATAATTATAAATAAACTAGAAATATTGACTGATGATCCAAAGGTACCGGGCTCGAACCCCATGAACATGTTACTTTTCAATATACAGTAGAGCGTCGATAATTCGAACTAATTGAGGATCGACCAAGTCCAGATTTTCGAAAATACAGTACCTATGCCAAAAATAAACAAATTAATCACTTATGGGATGCTTACTAAAACTTTATAAGGTAAAACATTTTCACTTAATCCAAACAACGAACTTCCACATTGTTTCCTGTTACCAAATATCTCATATTCTGTAGGAATATAATAAGGCAGAAATCAAACAACGAAAAAGTCTCCAAATTTTTTTTAAAACAAGGATTGAGGTGTGTTTTTTTGGCGGCCATATTCTCTGATATTGATACCACTGTGGCTATTTTTTTATAAGTAATATTTTTTCTTGGTGACCCGAAGTTTTAACGTCATAATTATTGACGCTCTACTGTAAATTTAATTGAGAATATTCTTAAATGCTAAAAAGCTTAAATTTTAATATGCACTGCGTCTTTCTACCCGGCCAGTCTATTTTTAATTTTTATTATTATCACCACGTCTTACTACCCGTTCGGGTTATACGCACTTACGCTAATGTGTAATATTACGGTGATTGTGAGATGAAATGGAGGACCTACAGTTTAACGTGGGATCCGAACCACGGTGGGAGACCTGGAATTCCACACATTCAAAAGTTGTGATTAATACACGTCTTGTCGGAGGTGAAGGAAGGGTTTGGCAATCAGATAGATCTGTGCTAGGACCGAGGATTGAACCCGGACTACCCAGCACATAAGTCTGACACCTTACCCATAGACCGCCAGGTCACCAATCGTCCAGTATATAGTATGATTTTGGTAGGAATAACAGTAAAAGTTAGTTACTAAAACAATTTTAATGTATTCGTGCATCAAGTCATGCTATCTGAAGCCGTCACTTTTGATAGATATTATAAATACCTATAAATGACACAAATAATATAGTAAAATGTTATCAATGTTTGCCACAAAGAAATATATTTGAAATTTCTCTAGTGTTCTTCCAACCAAAATCAGAGTATACCCACACACTGACCACACTAATGGGGGGAAAGGTGGAGTTCAAATAAATTACTTTCGCATTTGCGTGGAAGGAGAATGAGAAGCCATTTAGTAATACAATATATCCACTAACCACTTGTTGATAACGACGAGCTACTTTATTTGGGCATACCGTGTATATATATAGTAAGATGTGTGGTCTACACGGAGCGCCACGCTCCTCCGCTGTTGAAGATGTCTTGTAGGTGTCTGCACAAGTGGATCACGTGGGATGATTGGCCATATGCTTCCCACCTCGGGACTTGCACATGCTCGTTGAGAGGGGGGGGGGGTGTCCTTCCTCCACACACGTGGCATAAATACTATTTTTCTCGTTATTACTGCCGTTGACGTGTTGATTTGGACACCACTCGAAATATACGCTCTGAAAAGACGTCTTTTTATTTAAGAAACTCTTGTTTCTTTGTCTTATTAGAATTTATAAAATTATTATTATTATTATTAGCACCGCGTCTTACTACCCGTTCGGGTTATACGCACTTACGCTAATGTGTAATGGTAGGGTGATTGTGAGGTGAAATGGAGGACCTACAGTTTAACGTGGAATCCGAACCACGGTGGAGGCCTGGCATTCCTCACATTCACAAGTTGTGAAAAATTATTATTACTACACAACCAAAAAGTCTAGACCTTTAATGTGCAAGCATTCTGGTTTGTTGGTTTTAATCTAAGGTGACCGTTCGTCCTCAAAATAAACCAATTATCTCCCAATAAGTTTTACCCCCGAGCTGTCAATTTTTTTTTTTTTTACCACCGCGTCTTACTACCCGTCTGAGTTGTACGCTTAAATATAAAATAATTAAGTTAGTGGTTTTAGGGATGAGGAAGGTTATATATTTATAGGAAGTGTACCCACATTTTCTTGGAGGGAAAGGGTAAAACCATTTTGGAAAAATCATTCTCATTACACCCGACCAAGATTCGAACCTCGATCTTCCCGTCATCGGTAGTTTATTCTACTGCGAGAGTAGCGCGTTAGGCCACGCGGCCAACGAAGCGGTGTGTAAAATAAATCAAAGCAATTTGAAATGTATATATGGCTTGTATAAAAAATGTTTCATATACAACTGTTGCTAAATAATTTAAATTTAAAATCACATCGTCAGGGCCATCGATGAATATTTCTCATTAATTTTGATTTTTCTCCACACACGTAAAAAGTCACAGGCGATTTTACAGTGCAATTTTCATAGGAAGAATTTTTCAGTAATTTTTTTTTCGGCCTTTATAACATTTTACTATAATATTAATATTATTCTCTGAGTATTCTCTAAGTATTTAAATAATATTTATCAAAAGTTTCAACTGCATATCGTAAGACCAGACCAGACGAATGAACACGCTAAATTGAATCTAGTAACCTTTCTATATGTCATACTGTAGACTGTAGTAACTTCATCGACGAATATGTCTGGCGAGAAGGAAATATTTGCAGGGCTTTGCCGATGAATTTGTCGATTATTCAGCTTTCCGCCTTCTAGTTTCTTCAAAAGTTGTTAAATGTTTTTGTACAAGGTTTAAATGTATACATTCGTTAAACACATATAATTATATTTTCTTAAAGGTTCATTTTATGAAAATTGGACAGTATTTCATCTCTTTTCAGCTCTTATGCTTCTTGTCACCGGCAGGGGTGGGCGAGAGGTTAGCACGTCTGAATGACTTGAAAGGCTAGGATGTTAGTTATCCCGACCAATTATCATAGAAAGGATTTTTGCCCTAATGCGGGGTTTTTTTTCCCCCCTGCTCCTATATGGTAATGCTGACAAGTTTTTTTTAAAAACATTCACCTTAATTCCGTTCCCTCGAGTAAGATAGTTTTGAGTCTTGAATAGCTGGTACCGGTACAAAAGGATCAGTGTGTGTATATGAATAAAACATGTGTTGCCAATCCGGCTGGCTCTTGCCACTTCATGGACTGTTAATCAAAGAAAAGGAAGGAATGACTTTAGTTCTTTCTACCCCGGGGGCTGTCTATTTAAACGAATCAACCATTTGCATATGGCTGCGTCTATAGACCATGACGTAATGTAAGAATGAGTATTATTAGAGGAACGGAAAAGAGCGGTTTCAAATAAAGTTTCTAGTGTATTAGTTTAAAAAATGTCATCTTAAAGCATTCTAATTTAAAAATTTTTTTAGCATCGTGTCTTACTACCTGTTCGGTTTATTAGCTTATGCACAAAGTACGCTAATTGTTTTTAGGGATTAGGAAGGTTATATTCATTGAAGTGTACCAGCATTTGCGTAAAGGGAGAGTGGAAAACCATTTTGGGGGGAAAACCACCCTCATTACACCCGACTGAGATTCGAACCTCTATACCCCCGTTATCGGCAATTTAGTTTAATGCGATAGTAGCGCCTTAGACCATGTGGCCACCAAAGCAAAGCGGGTTGTATTTATTTAAACCAGTCCTTCGGTGACAGAACTATATTATATTAACTTTAAAGTGATCTGCATCAATACTTATTACTGGTGCCCATATTTTCTTAAATGTTAGCATGTCATAATACTGATTTTGGAATTGATATGGCTAGTTGGCCGAGTGGAATGAGGTCCCGGTTAAACTCGACCGTTTGGTATTTCCTTTGTTCACGGATTATTACCAAATTCTTTGATCAATTTTAACAAAATTTGACAGGGTTCTTTTAATGCTGTCATGTATTGCGAGACAGAGTCTCAAACCACGTCAACAACGGTTGATCCAATGTAAAAAAGATTAGAAGATAGCGCCAGATGGGGAAATACATCTGATTGGCTGAGCTTATGACGTCACTCAGTACACAAGCCAGTCCGTTACATACTCAAAGCTATATAGAAGATAAATTAAATGACTAAAAATCAGGTCACATTTTGTAAATTTAAAGTAAATAAACCTTCAAAATCCACAACAATGTCAAATTAGCTTAATTACTCTACTTATTGAAAAAATATGGATGTGCGGCTGTCTTCGTGTTAAAATACAAGATGATTCACTTGGGACTGAACACAATTACATGGTGGCTACAGACAGGAAAACAGGGAAAACCTGGAAAAGTCAAGGAATTTAACTAAAAATAAGGAAAAGTTAAGGAATTAAAAAAATGTCTAAAATATCCCATTAATTTCGCAACCAAACTCTAAAACAAAAGTTAATAATACCTAAATAAAATAACATTTTAATTTAAAAAAAACTGTATGTTTAGTAGGCCTATATACAAACTTTTTTAATATGTGATCAATAATAAATAAAACAAGCCATCATCCCATCATTAAAATTGGAAAAAAGTAGTCAAGGAAAATTGAAAAATGTTGCCTGGAAAACTTGGAAAAGTCGGGAATTTTGTAAAATATGTTTTGTAGCCACCCTGAATTGACTCACGATTGTAAATTCCCCTTTGAATAATGTAAATGTATCATAGAAGATGCTGGAAGTGATACCGCCCACGCTCATAATTTTCCACATAATAAATGTTCATTCCAGATTGAATCATCCTGTAAATCTGCTGTGTACTGTGTGACGTAAGCAAGGACATCAAATTCCTACAAGTGACCCTACCTTTCAATTATCTTTACATAGGGTTGAATTAATATAATGTACTATAGTATTAATTTGTTTTCTAACTTGATCACCAAGGAGAAATAACTATCAACTCCAAATCCAAGGAGAAATTAAAGGAGATATTTCAACTTGAAATCCAAAGAGGAAATGTTAAGACTGCAGTAACAATTTCTTAACATGATATAATTTTTTTCAATAGAGTAAGCGAGGTCTACTCTTTATAAAACTACGAGTAGCAACTGAACCAAATCAATGTATACACCATCTTGTTTGTGCTTATAAAGTTGGCTTTATACCCATCACGAAAGTTTTGTTCATTTATATTAGAAAACAAATGGTCAATTTACGTTTTCTGGCTTTCATTAGATTTCGTGTGTAGAGGGCATATGATTAATAGATTTATTACAAAAATTTCGTGGTTAAAAACACTATCGCATATTTAGAATTTTCAATTTAGCATTCTCAATTATCCCAAGGTTTAAATTCTTGAAGATTTTTTTTGAAAATATCACTCAGAAAAAAATTACATAAATCTTATATATCGTTAATGCGATTTGTCCGTGTCTTTAGCTATTATACATAACTCATATCAAACTACAGTTTCTTAATTTTTGTGGTCATTTTGTCTTCATGTGTATATTTAATTAAATTATTTTTTACGAACACGTCTTTCTTTTCGCCTGTTTTTTGAGGTTTTGCTCCATGTATCTATTTATCCATATGTTTGTAATATTTATGGATTTCTCTCTCTCTTTTTTTTCATGTCTGGATTTATATCAATATTTATTATTATTATTATTATTATTATTATTATTTCTCTGGATATTTGTAGTTTTTTTGCACACCCCATGTAATATTTTTCTTACGACTTATCTTACGACGTAAGATAAGTCTCATAACCATAACTTGATACTGTGCATCTTATGTGGTTTGTTCAACATACGGTTAGGCCCAAAACTGTAGCGAGAATCAAGTGTTTTGGTTTTAGTATAAATTACACCAAAGGGACTTTTGCTTTTCTGTTTAAGAAGGGGGCGCATGTATTAAAAACACATTTTACGTAATATTCATAAGATTTTATATTTATGTTTATTTCCCTCCCACCTCAAATACTTAAATGTTCGAACTTATGAAAAAATACTGATACAGTGAATAATTATTACGGATTTCGACCCAAACGTATTCACGTGTGAATAAACTAGTGGTACCTCATAGTTCATAAAAAAAAAAGGCTGACCAGCTACGGGTCAAAATGTAGTAAGGGGTTGGGGCTCATTGACGTATATCTTATTTTACTAAAAAATATGATTTTCACAGGAAGCCCCGTTATTTGACAGATAAAACAGTTTATTTTAGCGCCGCGTCTTACTACCCGTTCGGGTTATACGCTTATGTACAATTACGCTAATAGTCTTAGGGATTAGGAAGGCTATATTTAGAAGAAAGGTACCCGCATTTATGTGAAGGAAGAGTGGAAAACCATTTCGGAAAAACCTCGATCTCCCTGTCATCGGCATTCTAATCTAACGCGAGAGTAGCGTGTTAGACAACGTGGCCGCCGAAACGGGTGATAGAAAAGTTACTAGATCCACTTTCAAGTATTCATACGTCAAGTCATATGATACGCATCTGTCACTTTTGATAGATATTATTAATACCTATAAAATACTACTGATAATATAGTAAAATGTTTACCGCAAAAAAACATGTTTGTATTTTTTTAAACGGGCGTCTTAAGAAGATCAGGGTAGACCTAATCTGTATGTCGGAACGTGAAAGATGTAGGCAGATATAAATAGGTCGCCTTTTCATTCAGAAACAGACTGTCTCGGCACGTTTTTGACAAAGGTGGGAAAGGGACCGTGACGTATTATATATTCTACCTCACCTGAAGCTACGTTGTGTGTGGGTTGTGATTTTGGCGAAGCGTTGCGTTTCTGGACGACCTTTTACAATAGTTTCATCTGAAACATTATGGCGTAACAGATATTACTGCGATGAATGAAAATGTTATTCTAGGTAAGAGAGCGCCGCGCGTGTACCTGAAGGCCCTACCTTCGTTCGACCTGATGACGTCAACGTGAGACCTGGTCATACCTTTGATTAAATACTCCTCTGGCCTTAATACGTTTTTGAGGGAAGACGGGTGGATCGTTCATATTTTAATAATTAATATTAATATTTAGCACCGCGTCTTACTACCCGTCCGGGTTATACGCTTAAGTACTAACTACGCTAATGGATTAGGAATTGGGAGGGTTGAATTTAGAGGAAGTGAACCCGCATTTGCGTGGAGGGAGAGTGGAAAACCATTTAGGAAAAACCACCCCCAGTTCATCCGACCGAGATTCGAACCTCGATCTCCCCGTCCTCGGTGGTCTAGCTCAACACGACTGGCGCGTTAGCCAACTACGCCACCGAGGCGGGTGATCGTTCATCTTGATAAAGTTAATGCATAAGTGGGTGTCTAGGCGCCATTCTCGGCTAATCTGATTTGCCGGCTACGGTTCAAACCCCGGTCGGTTGGTTTTGTTCCAAAATTATTTACCACGATCCTCCCCTCAAAGGAGGGTATATTTTTTCTAAATTCTACCTTCCTCATTGGTAACAAAACGTAGAACACTATTATCAATTAAACATATTAAAAACAAAGTTCACAATTATTTATTTATTTTAATTTATTTAGCACCGCATCTTACTACCCGTTCGGGTTATACGCTTAAGTACTAATTACGCTAATGGATTAGGAATTGGGAAGGTTGAATTTAGAGGAAGTGAACCCGCATTTGCGTGGAGGGAGAGTGGAAAACCATTTAGGAAAACCCCCCAACCCGGTTCACCCGACCGAGATTTGAACCTCGATCTACCCGTCCTTGGCAGTCAAGCTCAACATGAAACTAGCGCGTTAACCAACTACGCCACCGAGGCGGGTCATAATTAAACACTCTGTACAATTTTTGTATGTATGTTTTGCATATTATTACTCGCTTTTGAAATTCTGCATATGTACACTTTTAGGGTAGGGATAAGGAAGGTAGAATTTAAAGAAAATATACCCGAATTCGCAAGAATATAGACTATGAAAACATTCAGGAAAATGCACCCGGTTGTGATACAAACACCGATCCACAGCAAAACAGACAGGACGAAACAGAAGCATTTTCCCTCACGCCAACCTGTGCGTATTATAAAAAAATAATCTTTTGTATTACTTTTAATTATATATTTTTTTATTTAGTTACATTTTAACTTTTTTCCTTGTAAATTTTTTTCCCCCCTACTCTCATTAAAAACAGCGTGTTACGTCGGCGTTGCGTGTCAACTCTATATTTCCCATGTGTTTACTGAAACCCAGGGGCGGATCTTATCGACAACGGGTCCGCCAAGGTCAACACTATTCACGATGCGCACACGCCCCGGCGCATGTTGAACCAGGTTAAAACCATCCACGCATGCGCGTAGGAGTAAGAACCACTTGCATAAATTAATTGATTGGGGTCAATGCGAAGCGTGGTACGGTTGGGCATGCCAGAGGTGGGATGCGAACCAAGACTGTAAACATAAATAGGCAATTGTTGTTTTTTTTAAAGCTGATTTTGAGAGAGGGCGTGGCCCTGTCCACGACAACGCGCATACGGCCAAGAAGCGCTTAAGTCAACTTTATTTATTTACGACGACTCGTTCCGGTTGGCCACATGGTCTAACGCGCTACTCTCGCAGTAGACTAGACTGCAGATGACGGGGAGATCGAGTCTCGGTCGAGTACTGAGTTTTTTTCCAAATTGTTTTCCACTCTTCCTCCACACAAATGTGGGTACACTTCTTCTAAATATAACTTTCTTGATTTCTAAAACTATTTGCGTAATTAGTACATAAGCTCATAAGCCGTAGGGTAGTAAAAAGCGATGCTAAAAAAAAAACATAAAATTTATATACGCGACATTTCTTTAGACGTTTGTTGTCCGGGTTGCATACTAACTATTCCTGAAGGTGTGTTCTATTAAGAGCTTAGTTTTTATATTTAATTTTATTGCAAATTAATTTTTAGGTGGATTTAAAAAAACCGACAATGTATGTTTAATCCTCGTCGTTGAAGACGTGGACTAAACCATAATATGCGGTTTCTCTGGTTTGCAACAGGGAGGTCTGAGTTTGAATCCAGGCTGTGTGTCCCAAGTGTATTTTCCCCCCCTGAATGTTTTCCACTTTCTCTCCACGCAAATACGGATACAATTTTTTTTTATAAATTATACCTTCCTAATAATCTCTACCCCATTACTATAATAAAATGCGGATAGCCCTACTTGACACCTTGCAACCGATTACCTTTGTTTCCATTGGACTAGGGAGTACTCATATAAAGGCGTTAATCTGCTCTTAAGAGGTTTGGGTTGAATTCCGTTCGGTTCTACTGGAATTTTTTTCTTCTAAATTATTTCCACTCGGTCTCCATGCAAATGTGTTTACATTTAATCTCGATTTGACCCTTCCTCATACCTACTCCATTATTGTTTATATGTAGCTATAATATGATTTAGGCATGAAGAACAGTAGAAGTTTGTAACTTTAGTTACTAAAACATTATTTAATATGTTCATACTCAAGTCATGTTATCTGCAGCTGTCACTTTTGATATAATATTATCAATGCCCATAGAATAACACACATAATATAATACAATTTTATCTATGTTGGCAGCAAATATATTGGTTTGAATTTTTTTTCTAATGTTCTTCCAACCCAAATTAGGGTATAGCGGGACGGGTAGTTAAACACGGCGTACATAAAAAAATCATAAAAACTAGTCACCAAAATAAATAGTTGTAACAACACTTTTTTACTATTATTATTATTAAATTTCGTAATGAATTATAATTTTTTATATATATATATATATAGCTGTTATTATTCTATTAAGCTCTCCGCGCAATATTAATTCGGTATGCAGTGTGTGTGAAACCTACGTGTAAAATACGTGTAACTGGTGGGTCGTGTGCCGTAGGTTTACCCTTGATAAAACTAGTCGCGTGTGGGTTTGGATCTTGGCTCTCTTCCAGATAACGTAACATTAACATTGCAAGGCTTTTTAAGAGAAAGTTAGGCTGGTCAATAGGTATTATTATGCTACTCTGTCACGTGGGCTTTTATGACGACATTACTGGAGTGTTGTTAATTTGTTTTGGCTGTTTTGTTTACTCTTCGTTTATGTGCTATTTGTATACATTTTATTATTTTAAATACAATAAAGTATTGTGAACAAATACATTGTCTTCTTTATTCTTCAATCCTTATCAAATATTAAACTATTAGAATTCAAACAATAGGGTTGTTGAAAAAAAAAAGAAGAGCCGGGTTGCAAGACCGTAGCCAGGGAGGGGTTTTTGGGGTCCAAACCCCCCGCGAAATTTTATTTGGCTTTATTTATGGTTCAAACAATATTAAAATTAAGATACAAATACAAATTAGGGGGCTGTGCTACCATAAAAAGCACTTCAGAGAGCTTCTAGAGGTGTTAAATATTTCGAAATTTTCCTAGCCTTCGGCATTTTGGGGGTTATTTTGACTATAAAAAAACTTCACAGAGCTTCAAAAAGTGTTTAGTATTTAGAAATTTTCGAAGCCTTCGGCAGTTATTGAGTTATTTTACCATGAAAAAAACCACTTCCGAGAGCTTCTAGAACGATTTATCATTTAGAATTTTTTTCTAGCTTCCAGCATTTAGGGGATGTGCCCACCAAACCCCTCCTGAAATTATTGGCTGGCAACGACCTTGCCGGGTTGGAATCTTTCGACTTAATTTTGGCGTGAAACATGTTTTAAAATAACATATCGTAAAGTTTAATATTGTGCTGGAGCTAGAACGTCTGCGTGGTAATTTCTTGCTTAACGAGGCGGCCCCCCCTTAATTTGAATTAAAAGTATAAAACAAAGAACCCCCGCACAAACCTTATCACTGATCATAAGTCTGAATGACCACTAAGTTTGAAAATCAAATTGTTTTCACCCGCCTCGGTGGCGTAGTTGGCTAACGCGCCAGTCGTGTTGAGCCAGACCACCGAGGACGGGAGATCGAGGTTCGAATCTCGGTCGGGTGAACTGGGGGTGGTTTTTCCTAAATGGTTTTCCACTCTCCCTCTACGCAAATGCGGGTTCACTTCCTCTAAATTCAACCTTCCCAATTCCTAATCCATTAGTGTAATTAGTACTTAAGCGTATAACCCGAATGGGTAGTAAGACGCGGTGCTAAATTAAAAAAAAAAATGTTTTCGCTAGAGCCGTTCAAAACTCTTATTATCAATGCGTAGGTATTTATTAATGTCATTTGTGGTAACACTGTTTGTAGTAAATAATGGCAGGACTTAATATTATGCAATAGTAAACAATATTTTTTTTTCAATACCAAACTGTGGTATGCATCAGACTATTGTGAAAAAGATAGTAATTCACAATTCTAATAATGATACTTTTTCATTTTTATGTTTTTACTCAAATCATACATTTTAATTATTATTTTTTAGTTAGATTACTAATCAGTCATTGACCTCGGTGGTCTTGAGGTAAAGTGCTGGCCTCAGGGTTCGTGGGTTTGAACCCAGCCGGGGTCAATGGATGTTTCTTGAGCGATAAAAATCCGTTGCACAACTTCCTTCGGAGGGGAAGTAAAGCCGTCGGTCTCCCATGTCGATTGTGGACATGTAAAAGAACCCTGGAAGGTTTGTGAAAATACCTTTCCCGGCAAAATTGGTAGGCACTTTCGCTCTCGCTCATAGAAATTATCGTGTGCTGATATAATCAGTCGGTTCAGAAAGTGCACGTTAAATACCTCAAATAAATTAAATGAAAAAAGAAACCTCTCATGTTAAAAAAAATAATTAAATCACTAGAAATATATTTGCTTAAGTAAATATCTAAAATAAAAAAGGTTGGCTCGAAAAATCCAGGCTTCCCCACACCCTTAACTTAGTAAAACCTGTGACGAAATACAACAAAGGATTTCGAACGTTAAATGTTTGTTTGGTGTCTGTTCATTTTGGGTGACATGGTGGTTTAGGTGTAAGGTGTCAGACTTCTGTGCTGAGGGTCCGGGGTTCAATCCTCTGTCCCGGCACAGATTTATCTGACTGCCAAACCCTTCCTTCACCCCTGACAAGACGTGTATTAATCACAACTTGTGAATGTGTGGAATGCCAGTCCTCCACCGTGGTTCGGATTCCACGTTAAACTGTAGGTCCTCCATTTCATCTCACAATCACCTTACCATTACACATTAGCGTAAGTGCGTACAATCCGAACGGGCAGTAAGACATGATGTGATGATAATAATAATATTCATTTTGATTGATACCACACAATAGGTGACGTAATTAACACACCGTGACGAGCTCGCTGGATGTTCCCTCTATGTTCGCATCGCCCACAGAAACCGAGCTGTATGGACAAATGCGGACATCGATAACATTTCAGTTTATTAAGATGCGTCTATGGAATTTCACCACGTGTCGTAACACCTTTTCGTGTGACCTTTTAAAACGTACAGATCTGCCCTTCCCCCCCCCCGTAGACTTTTACACCCTCGGGTTCAACCTACTTTCCGTCGGAACATCTGGTTTCTTGACGAGTTGAAGAAAGTGCTGGTACTACTACTCTCTTCAAAACTTTTTGTTTCCGAAGAATAGTTTCGTTGCTCTTTCATTAACCCTTTTTTTAATACACATTTTTGGGAGATGGACTCTTTATCACACAATTTCTTGTGGGAAAATGTGCAAAACACACGTTAAATACCCTAATAGCTTAAGGCTCTCAACTTTTTTTTTTGTTCACTGGACATTAAACTTGCTCCTTTGTGACACTGCAAGATACTAGGATATACGCACGCGCAGGGACTTTTCTCAGTTGAACAGGAAATGCGTGTGTCCTCAATTTGACCACGAATTTAACCCTTTTTTTTAATTAAAAAAAGTTATCGTCAATAACATACGTCGAGAATTTCACGGCACACTCTTTGATAACCATTGTTCAATCTATACCGCACCATTGGGTATTTATAGTTGTAACAAAAATATGTTACTTCACAGATAGTAAGTAGCAGTAGCATGTAACAAAAATATGTTACTACACATATAATAAGTAGTAGTGACATGTAACAAAAATGTTACTACGCAGATAATAAATAGTAGTGACATGTAACAAAAATATGTTACTACGCAGAAAGTAAATAGCGGTAGCATGTAACAAAAGTATGTTACTACACAGATAATAAGTAGTAGTGACATGTAGCAAAAATATGTCACTACACAGATAGTAAGTAGTAATGACATGTAACAAAAATGTTACTACGCAGAAAGTAAATAGCGGTAGCATGTAACAAAAGTATGTTACTACACAGATAATAAGTAGTAGTGACATGTAGCAAAAATATGTCACTACACAGATAGTAAGTAGTAATGACATGTAAAAAAATGTTACTACACAGATAATAAATAGTAGTGACATGTAACAAAAATATGTTACTACGCAGAAAGTAAATAGCGGTAGCATGTAACAAAAGTATGTTACTACACAGATAATAAGTAGTGACATGTAGCAAAAATATGTCACTACACAGATAGTAAGTAGTAATGATACATGTAACAAAAAATGTTACTACACAGATAATAATAGTAGTGACATCTAACAAAAATATGTTATACCAGAAGTAAATAGTAAGCATGTAACAAAAGTATGTTACTACACAGATAGTAAGTAGAAGTAGATGTAGCAAAATTATGTTACAACGCACATAACAAGTCATCGGGGGCCACTGGTTCTTGACTGTACCGGGGTGATACATCTGTCGGGACTCGGCTTGGCTTGAACTTAATGATGATGACTCCTGTGATTGGCAGAGCATTCAGCAGATCGGTGACCCCTCTAGTGGCGGGGTTCAGGGGTCATTACCGAGATATGTTGGCTGTCAAGAGTCTTCTAATGGAGTTGGCTCGCGAGATTTCAATAGCACGATCATGCTGTAACACTTGGTTTGTATGGTAGCTCTGCTGCCAGCTTGGTAAAATAGTGTAGGATGCTGAAACATTTTTAAAAACCTACGCTCCTTTCTTTTTTGCTTACTGCATTCCTAGCCCAGCCCTTAAAAACAATATTCCAATTCCCTTTATATTACCTGCTTCGATGGCCGCATGGTCTAACGCGCTACTCTCGTATTAGACAGGAATTCCGATGACGGGGAGATCAAGGTTCGAATATCAGTCTGGCGCACGGAGGGAGATTTTTTATTAATGGTTTTCCACTCTCCCTATCCATACAAATGCGGGTCACTTCCTTTAATTCAACTTTCCTAGACCTAAATCATTAGTGTAATTTCTTATAAGCGCATAACCGGACGGGTAGTAAGATGAGGTCCTTAAAAAAACCATCAGTGAAACATCCATAATAAAACAACATGCAATTAATTATTAAAAAACTAATAATAATAATGTTAAATATTGTGCATCGCTTCTTGCCACCTGTCCGACTTTCCGTATAAGTTACACCCGTGGTATGTTATTGAGAGAGGTAGAATTTAAAGGAAGTGTACTCGAATTTGCTTGGAGAAATAGTGAGGAACTGTTTGGATGGGGGTGGGGGGAATAAAACAACACACTCGTTCGGGAGTCTAACCTGAACTCCAGTTATATTAAAACCAGATAGACGAGCCTGACGTTTTAGTCCGCGTGCCCACCGATGCGAGTATTACAGCCGTTAAATTTGACTCAATCTGTCAAAAGGTTTTTTTTTAGGGTAAAACGTATGGCGAGGCATAGTAGAGCAGGTATCAGTCCGGTCTTGTCTGTGTTGTTCCATTAAGGGGAGGTTGGGGTTCGAATCTTGGACGGGTGTACTGAGGTTTATTTCCTTATGAGCGTGTGCATCCATCACACGCCATTCAACTCTGTGACACAGACGGCTAGAAATAGTAAATTTACATCAACACTATTGCACTTGATCATTTCCTGATTAAACATTAAAGGAGATAAAGAGTTAGTAGAAATTTCTAATACTGAAACATTGTTGAAATACTATATGATATTTGGATAAAAACTGCATTGAAAAGGCAGTTTTTTAACAGTTTTAGAATGGCTTTCACAGATAAGCACTGTGCACAAATCTTCATTCTGTCATAACAGGAACATACTGTAGTTATTAACAAGAAACTTTGTCGCTTTGTCCCCCATCGTCACCGCGGAAATGTCGAGTAATCATTCAAATACGAATGCACTGCACACATTTCTGTCATATTGTAGGTGTTTTTTTTTCTCTTTTACTCCCATAATACCTCGCACGAGCGGAGGTGAGTTGGGCCTGCTATGATGAACGCTCTTAACGGTTACTCCCTCCCCCCCCTTAATTCAAATGCTGGTACACTTCTAGCTAAATTAAACCTTCCCCATCCCTAGCCCATTAGAGTAAATATGCTGGACAAGTGGTAAAACGCGAATCACTGTCAAAGACAAAACACCATTGTTGGAATGAGCTCTTGTAAAAAAGTAAAAACTCATCGAGAATCGACTCTTGAAATGTTTGACTGACGGGTTGTCGTGGAATCCTGTTATTATTTGATTACAAGTGACTGTGATTGTAACCACTCGACAAAGAACGTCGGAAATATCTCCATCTTTATGAGAATCATTTCCCACCGAGAGTCATTTGTCTTCGTTTGGTGGGGAAACTTTTTTTTTCTTTAGAGTCGTTGCTTTGAACAAAGTACAATAAGACAAGGTTGTGTCTGGTCGCCATCTTTGAGGAAGGGGGGGGGGGGTTCGCATCGCTTTTTATCTTGATATCTTTATCTTTCAAAATACAAACACGATTCCGTCATATTTGGTGGTCAGATGAAAATCGAATTTTTGAAGTCTTTCGTATAGATTAAAAATGTTAAATTTTATTTACCTCTTCATAGATGGTGCCCATAAATGGGCGATAAGGGGGTCTCCCCTATGGAATACTTACTTTTTTGCTGTCGTTAATTTTTATGAAAATAAAATAAAATTGTGTATTTGAGATTTGGCTGCAATTTGCTATTAACAACTTCTGAATTATCATTCGAATATCCTAATCAGTTTTATTTTTATTTTGTTCTTTTGAATAAACTTGTGAAAAATATCATGTTTCCTTAAAATGGGTTCAGCCACAACTAATTTTTTATTTTTTTTATTTTTCAGAAACTTTGTTGTTGCGAAAATTGCCTCTTGAAACTAATATAATCAATTAACCTAGAATTAAGTTCAGATGCTTTAAAATTCTATCTCCACAAGGTTAAATTCCTGAAAATTTTTTTCTCGGGGGTGTGTGAAGAGGGGGCGCCCCCCCCCCCCCCCGGTAGATGGGACCTCAATTAATTCGCCCCTACCCCATTCGGAAAACCCACATGAGCGCTCTTTTATCTCTTAAAAAAAACTAAAAAAAATTCACAATAGACAAGGAGCTTAACAGTGTATATTTAGAGGGTAGTTAGGTAATACCTCTAAAATTACATTGCAGGGGTACTCCGTTCACGCGAGTTACTCTACTCCTGGGAAGTGAAGTGTGTATTCAGAGATGTTCTCGACTATTCCTTTTGAATCGAGACCGTGGCGAAGTATTCTGTTTTTTCGCCCTGTCACGGATGTTGATGGAATTGTATAGCGCCGCATTTAAAGTATGATTACTGGAATTTAAAAATACATCCGTCATTCTCAACAAGGTGAATGAATAGCTGACACTTGTATGCACAAATATATTTGTGTGTAACAAACAAGGTTAACGTATTGATATTACTTGCTTGTTAGTACGAGATTTATAAACTTTACTCTAGCGACTAATTTAAGTATTCAAGCAAATATCAAAACTCTAAAAAACGTCCTCAAAAATATTTGTTTGTTTGAATTTAAATGATCAAAACCTTAATTATAATGTGCAGACTTTAAAGTTGTTCCGTAACGCTACCAATTATTTTCAATACATTTAAATATTAAAAAAATAAAATAAAAAAACTACATTTAATAAATTTGTATTAGTTTTTTAAGAAGCATTTTTTAAAGCAATTGAAATCCCGTTTGTACAATATACAACTTTTCAAGTCTTAATATATAGTCCGACACCTTAGCTTAGTCTGTAGCTTGTCTGTTTACTGAGATAAGGGTCTCGGGTTCGATTTCTGGTATGTTCGAAAAATTGATCATTGATGAAATATGGGTCTACCCTTTCATAGTGATAAATTAACGCCCGGAGGGTGGGGGGCTGGATGTTGTGTCTGTTCTAGATTTAAGTTAGTTTATAAGTTGGGTGCTGATTTAATCTTTCGGTTCAAAAAGTGCACGTTAAATACCCAAATAAACAGGGAAAAACATCCAATATATATTTTATGTGTCTTATTTATTGATGTAAGGTAATAATTACTTTAATTTTCGAGTGTTTGATTGAGGTTAATACCTGGGTATTTAACATGTCGGTGTAAATATAGTTAATGATTCTAACCTGTAATCACATGTTGATGTGTGCCACCTAATGTCATATTTCCGTGCAGACCTTGCCAACTTCCAATTAAGTATAATATTCAATTAACGTTAAAAAAAACTTTTTCAATCTTGCATTTTCTTTGCAGTGTAATTTAAATCATTGATATAATTTTAAAACCATTAGAGCTTCTTTAAAAAAAATAAAGTTTGTTACCTACTCATGATAGACTAATAGATTATTATTTTATCATTTAATGTCTCACAATATAAATTAAATCATATCCCACTTTTAATCGACCTGGAATTTATTATGAATGAACATTTGGAAGCACTTTTAAGGGGAAAAAAATATTTTTTTCCAAAATTATTAATAACCTGTTAATATATTATTAATGTTCGATATAGATTTGACACCTTAGCGTGTATCACATTAGCCTACTCAGCCAAAGGTCTCGGGTTCGATGCCTAGCATGACCGAAAAATGTATCGTTGACTGAATGTGGGTTTCCCCTTTCACAGTGATGAATTAACGGCCGGGGGGCTGGATGTTGTGTATGTTCTAGTAAGTTAGTTTATAAGTCGTGTGCTGATATTACTTGGTTCACAAAGTGCACGTTAAATTCCTCACGTAAATAAAGAGCTATTCCACAGGTATTGACCGCATCTATCAAAAGTGAAAGCTGCATATCACATGACCTGACGCGTATGAATACATGAAAGGATCTTTACCAGTTTAATTAGATCGTCATCTGTTTCTTTGGACGTATGGTCTAAGCCTTAAAGCGTCGCTCTCGCAATAGACTTAGAGGCGGTCTGTCGATGACGGGGAGATCGAGGGTTCGAATCCCGGTCGGGTGTACTGAGGGCGGTTTCTACTAAATGTCTTTCCACTCTCCCCACACGCAAATGTCGATACGTTTCCTCTAAATTCAACCATCCCCATCCCTAACACATTAGAGTAGGTCTAATCAGAATACATATGGGTATAACTCTAATGGGTAGTAAGACGCGGCACTAAAAATAATACTAGTTCTTTTCAAAAAAAAAAAACTCGCTCTTGGTAGAATGGCGTTTGCTCTTGATCGTCATCATAGGGGAAGTTTTTCTCTCGACATGGTTTATTTATCTCTCTTTTTATGCGAATTATATTGCCTCTTTCCTCTTTCTTCAACATTTCCTTTCTCATCATTTCTCTTTAGAATTCATACTGTACTCATAAAAATATATTTTTCTATTTGTCTGCAACACGACTAAGGGGGCGGCCAGACTGCGCGAGCGAGCGACTAAAATATAAAATAGAACACATTGGTTGTAATGAGAGGTGGCCAGACTGGAGCGAGTGACTAAAATATAAAATAGAACACATTGGTTGTAATGAGAGTTGGCCAGACTGGAGCGAGCGACTAAAATATAAAATAGAACACATTGGTTGTAATGAGAGGTGGCCAGACTGGAGCGAGCGACTAAAATATAAAATAGAACACATTGGTTGTAATGATAGGTGGCCAGACTGGAGCGAGCGACTAAAATATAAAATAGAACACATTGGTTGTAATGAGAGGTGGCCAGACTGGAGCGAGCGACTAAAATATAAAATAGAACACATTGGTTGTAATGAGAGGTGGCCAGACTGGAGCGAGTGACTAAAATATAAAATAGAACACATTGGTTGTAATGAGAGTTGGCCAGACTGCGCGAGCGAGCGACTAAAATATAAAATAGAACACATTGGTTGTAATGAGAGGTGGCCAGACTGGAGCGAGTGACTAAAATATAAAATAGAACACATTGGTTGTAATGAGAGGTGGCCAGACTGCGCGAGCGAGCGACTAAAATATAAAATAGAACACATTGGTTGTAATGAGAGGTGGCCAGACTGGAGCGAGTGACTAAAATATAAAATAGAACACATTGGTTGTAATGAGAGGTGGTCAGACTGGAGCGAGCGACTAAAATATAAAATAGAACACATTGGTTGTAATGAGAGGTGGCCAGACTGGAGCGAGCGACTAAAATATAAAATAGAACACATTGGTTGTAATGAGAGGTGGCCAGACTGGAGCGAGCGACTAAAATATAAAATAGAACACATTGGTTGTAATGAGAGGTGGCCAGACTGGAGCGAGCGCGCTCGACCCGGTACAGTCTAGTTTACAGGCGCTAGGCAATATTATTGTATGTTGGTTCATTGAATGCTAGGAAAACTTCTCATTTTGACATTTTTATTAATATCGATAGGTTTAGCACACTTGCTACTAACGGCCTGATTTAATTGGTAAGATCATAAACGATATATATATATATATATATATATATATATATATATATATGTGTGTAAAACTGATATGTTAAAATACTTCAATATTATCAAAGTAGGCCTTTACAAATAAGAATGATCATTAGCGTGGAAAGAGGATGAGAAAACCACAACAATAAATCACTTGTCAAAACCACCCTCAGTTCACTGAGCCAATATTCGTAGCCTCCTCGTCAACAACTATCGAGAGCTATCTGCTAATCACGCGCTCGCTCGCTTGTCAGTCTGGCCGAACCCTTGTACCTTTTTACGTAGCCCATTTATGAAACGTAGATATAGTCGGTTGCTGCATCCACGCTCCACACAGCATGCTGCACATTGATGTTCACTTGTTTTTTTAAATCATCAGTGGTAACTAGTGGACAATTCCCTCCCCTCCATCGACCCCCCAACGAGCACGTTGCGGCACACACGTCTTGTCTCAAGACACTGTTCTCCTACGTGACCTTGCATTTTTATTACTCGTACCTGTGTGACCTTGGTCGGGGTGATGACGAGTTGACCTCTGACCCGTCTTTTTTTTAAGGGTCACTACGATACCTGGCTCCTATCCTAATACCACAGCTCTCATGACTCGCAAACAGTGGTACGTTTTTAGCAGATAACCTTTAAAAAAAATTCGAAAAGGATTAAAAAAAACAGATTTTTACGAGGATATTAATTATTTATTAAATATAGTAAATGGCGTGGATACAGTAGAATTTTTATAGTAACAGGCTTTTAGAAAATACATGTGAATTTTTATAATATTTAATTAATTATTATTGTTATTTTTTAGACACAAGAATGGTTAATAAAGCGAGTGATAAGAAATATTAGAATACTTTAATTGCAGTCAGTAAATGAATTATAAGTGACATTTTAAATTAGTATATTTATTTTGACAAAAAATTTTTTTTTCTCACCATGAACATTGATTTAAAAAACCATACAAAAGATAGATTCTGACTCCTCCCCTTACTCATAATAAAAAAAAAACCTTATGTAATTTAAGGATGGCCCCATATAAAATAACACTAATGGTAGAGTAAAATGTTATTTTTGCCGACATTAAAAAAAAATATGATTCTATTTTTTAAAATTCTCTTTCTGTAAATATTGAACTATACCTCCACCTTCTGGGATTAAATTTATCGTCAATAACCCCAGTGTTTATCGTACGAATTAAAAAAAACGAAACCAAATATAAATCTTTTTGTCCAAGTAACACCTGTTTACTAGACAAGTCTCGAGGTGAATTCAAAGTGTTTGTGAATAGTAGCCGAATAAATAACAGTGTTACCAACATTTAAAAAACCAGTTTCTCCAGTGAATGATTCGTTATTATTTTCTTTTTTTAATGTCTAGCGAGAAGACATTAATTTACTAACCGTCCCGTATTATCATATTTACCCAAATTATTATGGATATGATTATGGTCATAGAATTTATATAATAAATTCTGGAATTTTTGTGTACGGTTGGTTGTAATATTTGCTTCACTTCCCACCTTCCGCCCTGTCATCGCATGCTTACTTTTTTTTTTAGCACCGCGTCTTACTACCCGTCCGTGTTATACGCCTATGTACTAAATTACGCTGATGGTTTTAGGGATGAGGAAGGCTATATTTTATAAGAAGTGTACACTCATTTGCGTGAAAGGAGAGTAGATAAAGTCTGTTCACCGTAGGAATTGTTTTCTGAAAGGCCTTTTTCCCTACCAGAAAGCTATTATATTGGTAGGATATTGGTAAGAAAAAAGACCTTTCGTAGAGTAATTCCTACCGTGAATGGAGTATAACTAGTTTGGAAAAACCACCCTAAAGTACACCCGGCCAAGATTCGAATCTCGCGTTTCCCATCATCTACAGTCTAGTCTACTGCGAGAGTAGCGTCATAGATCGTGCGGCCACTGAAGCGGGTCTCCACGACGAAATTGAACAAACTAAATAATCGCCTTGGGTCCTTAGTCCCGCTGTTTGCGGAAGTGCCGTGCGGTGGTCTATGAGTTAACCGGTGTGATGGAAGGTCCTTGCTAATCACAGCTAATTAGCAGGCTGGTAATTAGCTGTACTCCGCGCTAACTGGGCCGACAGCGCTCTTACCCACACTCTCAACGCCGACGCCAGACTGCAAATGTGTCTTTACTTATTCGTAGTATTCGGTGTCAGATCTAGCTATGAACGGCTTTAACTAACCTTTGACCTGCTTAGGTGGCCGCATGGCTTAAGGCGTCATTGTCGCGATAGACTAGACTGCCGATGACAGGGAGATTGGGGTTAGAATCCCGGTTGGGTGTACTGAGGGTGGTTTTTTTCCCTAAATGGTTTTTCACTCTCTCTCTCTCCGCGTAGATGCGGGTCACTTCCTTTAAATTTAACCTCCCTGAACCCTAACTCCATAATTAACTCATTAGCGTAATTAAGTTAGTACATATGCGTATCACCTGAACAGGTAATAAGACTCGGTTCTAAAAAAAACCCAAAAGGAATGCCAGGTCATCCACCGTGGTTCGGATCCACGTTAAACTGTAGGTCCTCCATTTCATCTCACAATCACCCTACCATTACACATTAGCGTAAGTGCGTATAACCCGAACGGGTAGTAAGACGCGGTAATAATAAAATAATAATAATAATAATAATAATAAAACACTAACCTTTGCTCCTCCCTCCCCATTGATTCGCGTCTTACCACCCGTCCATGGTTTCCGCACATATACGTTACTTATAAGAAATGTACCCGCATTTGCTGAGAGGTAAATCATTTAGGAAATCAAATCATGTCTGTACACCTTGAAATGAACCTCAACCAGTCAAGACGAGACTGACGACTTTGTTCGTATGACTTACTGACCCAAAGAATCGGGTTTGGCTTACTTTTTTTTTTTGCCTGGGAAGAGTTTGAAAAATTAGATACTGTAGTTCTAATAACTTTTTTGTGTGTGTCTGAAATGAACGCTATCTAACCGACATAAAAATACGTGTGCTAAACGTTGGTGACTTGCACTTGAAAATAACACCGTCAATGCTCTCCGTTAAGATTCAAACTCTGACCTTTCCTAGATTTAGTCAAGTACGTTGTTGTAACCCATAGCTAGTCCTAACTGTCAAAATTCCGCTTTTTGACTAAAACCTGAAGGAATACAAACATTACTCTTTTAGCCACCTCATTTTTAGGTCTCTATTTAATCTACTTGGGGGAGAAGAAAAACGAAAAAGAAGTATTTTTTTAAACGTTTTATTCACTGGAACTGTAGCAAACTGTGTAAATATTTTGATTCCATAATAAAGGTTTCTTTGTTGTTTTCAGTAACTATTTTATCTAAAGGTTAATACAGTTTTTTAGAATGATTATTATTATTATTATTATTATTATTATTATTATTATTATTATTAGACCTACCATCATATACATTTTTAATTGTATTTTTTGTTTATTATTCGTACATTCACCACTTTTTATATTATGTTACTATTATTAATATTTTGTATTTATTTCATGCTTGCATTTCCAGCACTGGAATTACAGCAAGGTCAGTAATGTAGCTTAATATATTTTTTTAAATGTTATTTTCCCATTTTATATAGGAATTTGTTTTTTTAAATTATCTTATCTTATTTTATATAAGATAAAAAACTTCATTGAAAGTCCTACAAGAAATATATTTTTTTATAAATTCTAAATAATACGATTAGTCAGAAGAATACATCCATTAACTTCTCAGAAAACAATCCACCTTGTTATTTTTCTAAAATTTGTAGACAAGAGAGTTGATAGGCGCTGAAGTACCTTTTATTGATAAAGAGGAAACTTGCAAATTTCCTCGCGTTGTGCAATGAAAGACGCGTGGTGTGTGTGTGTGTGTGTATATACAGTAGCCCCATGGCTTCTTTGGTGCTGACTGACAGCTGACAGCTAACGGCTTTGAAAAGCTACCGGACCAAATTATGTATCCCTACGCCGAACCATATGATCTGCAAAAAACATGTGTTTAGCAGCTGTCACTTCTGACAGTCAAAATTTAGGTATATACCTAAATTTAGGTATATACCTAAATGTTGACTGTCAGCTGTGAACTGTCAGTCAGCACCAAAGAAGCCATGGGGCTACTGTATGTATATATATATATATATATATATATATATATATATATATATATATACACACACGCATACACTGTATATGAAGAAGTATCATTGTCTAAATTATGTTTGCTAATCATATTTTGGTGCTATATATACACTTTAACGTAACATAGCTAGTATTTCTTCTCTAAAAAAAATATATGAGCCGCTTCGGTGGACGCGTGGTCTAACGCGCTATTCTTGCACTGGTCTAGACTACCGGTGATAGGTAGATTGAGGTTCGAATCTCGCTCGGGTGTACTGAGGGTGGTTTTGCCAAAATTGTTTTCCACTCTCCTTCCACTTTAATGCGGGCACACTTTCAAATAATTAATAATATAACCTTCTTAATCTCAAAAACCATTAGTGTAATTAGTACATAAGCGTATAATCCGAACGTGTAGTAGGACTTGGTGCTAAAAAAAAAAATGTATGGTTAAAACTCTGCTTGGTGACGTTAATTGAGTGTCCGTTTGATTTGGTCTATTCAAACTCTTTTATAATTACAGTCCAAACGTGCTGAGATTATATATAACATTAGATGCAGTTTTGCGAAACAATTATTAAGGTATATGAGAAGGAAAAATTGGATGTTCCTCTAAGCTATTTATAAGAGTCCTATTTCGGTAAAAATTTTGAAAATTGGTTATCACTTGAGGCACAATTTTATTATATAGTAATTGAAGATTATAAGCTGTTAAAATATTTCAATAAATATAGGAATATCGTTTTTGAGACACTGGAAATATATTGGCATTTCATCATCAATATTTTAGAACTAAATTTTTTTTTTCCCAGTGTTTATTGGTTTTCCAGCAAAAAAAAAAAAATGTAAACCCTTTAAAAGGCGGGGCCACAGCTTTAACTCCAAAAGTATCGATGCAGGCAGGTACTGCAGATGCAACACGTCATGCAGGTTGCAGCTGGATGTGCACTGTGAGGTTTATTGATTGTGGCGTCGCGCTAGAAATAGGTCAGGGCTAGCCTGGCTACACTGCTCACATGTGTGGGTGAATGGAGTGAGGGGGGGTCTATCCAGCCCAGATTTTACTGGACACAATCCCTTGTTATTGTTTTTAGCACAGCGTCTTACTACACGTCTGGTCTATACGCTTATATACTTACTAAGCTAATAGTTTTAGGGATTAGTAAGGTTATATTTAACGAATTGTACCCGTATTTGTGTGAGAGAAAAGTGGAAAATAAATTAGGAAAAAACCACCCTCAGTGCACCCGACCGAGCGATATATGACCATCCTAATCCCTGTAAACCATTAGCATAATTAGTACATAAGCGTACTACCTGAAAGTGTATTAAGACGCGATGCTTAATAAAAAATAGTTAAGTATTTTGATAGTTTGAAACGATGCTACCAGAAGGGAAACTTATTGAATATTGTTTAATACAGTATAATCCGTAACCAATTTGACTTTTATATTATTTCCATGACTACACTGGATATCATCTCTGAGGAAACTGCATGGTTACTATTGGGAAACAGCGTTGTCACTCTCTCGATTTCGTGTTGTCAATCTCCCCTCAAATATAAGACAAGTTTGGCAACACTGGCTAGTCGAGGTTGCCAGTAGCTCCTTCTTACCTCAGCACACCACCTTCATACATAACTGAGAACGAGAGAATTTGGCCAGTAGCTCCTTCCTACCCCAGCACACCACCTTCAGACATAACTGAGAGCGAGGAGATTTGGCCAGTAGCTCCTTCTTACCCAGCACACCACCTTCAGACATGACTGAGAGCTAGGAGATTGGCCAGTAGCTCCTTCTACCCCAGCACACCACCTTCAGACATAACTGAGAGCGAGGAGATTTGGCCAGTAGCTCCTTCTTACCCCAGCACACCACCTTCAGACATGACTGAGAGCGAGGAGATTTGGCCTGTAACTCCTTCTTACCCCAGCACACCACTTTGACATAACTGAGAGCGAGGAGATTTGGCCAGTAGCTCCTTCTTACCTCAGCACACCACCTTCATACATAACTGAGAGCGAGGAGATTTGGCCAGTAGCTCCTTCCTACCCCAGCACACCACCTTCAGACATAACTGAGAGCGAGGAGATTTGGCCAGTAGCTCCTTCTTACCCCAGCACACCACCTTCAGACATGACTGAGAGCGAGGAGATTTGGCCTGTAACTCCTTCTTACCCCAGCACACCACTTTGACATAACTGAGAGCGAGGAGATTTGGCCAATAACTCCTTCTTACCCCAGCACACCACCTTCAGACATAACTGAGAGCGAGGAGATTTGGCCAGTAGCTCCTTCTTACCCCAGCACACCACCTTCAGACATAACTGAGAGCGAGGAGATTTGGCCAGTAGCTCCTTCTTACCCCAGCACAACACCTTCAGACATAACTGAGAGCGAGGAGATTTGGCCTGTAACTCCTTCTTACCCCAGCACACCACTTTGACATAACTGAGAGCGAGGAGATTTGGCCTGTAACTCCTTCTTACCCAGCACACCACTTGACATAACTGAGAGCGAGGAGATTTGGCCAGTAGCTCCTTCTTACCCCAGCACAACACCTTCAGACATAACTGAGAGCGAGGAGATTTGGCCTGTAACTCCTTCTTACCCCAGCACACCACTTTAGACATAACTGAGAGCGAGGAGATTTGGCCAATAACTCCTTCTTACCCAGCACAACACCTTCAGACATAACTGAGAGCGAGGAGATTTGGCCTGTAACTCCTTCTTACCCAGCACACCACTTTGACATAACTGAGAGCGAGGAGATTTGGCCAATAACTCCTTCTTACCCAGCACACCACCTTCATACATAACTGAGAGCGAGGAGATTTGGCCAGTAGCTCCTTCTTACCCCAGCACAACACCTTCAGACATAACTGAGAGCGAGGAGATTTGGCCTGTAACTCCTTCTTACCCCAGCACAACACCTTCAGACATAACTGAGAGCGAGGAGATTTGGCCAATAACTCCTTCTTACCCCAGCACACCACCTTCAGACATAACTGAGAGCGAGTGTTTTGGCAACAATTAATGAGAGAGAGAGAAGATAAAGCTTTTTCCATAAGACCTGCAGTTTCCTTAGCAATGCTATTGGATGTAACTGTAGCCTCCAGGAATATACTAGTTCCAAAAGTGGTCCGACATTTTGCAAGGACTTGAACTGCCTAATGTTATATCAATCATTTGCGTTAATATGTTTCCGGGTATTTTCTAATTACGATTGATTTCAACCGAAAGTCAATTTACTATTTAAATTGGTAGGCGAGTTATGATCACTCCCCCTTGAATCACCACTTCTCGTTTTACACTTTTTTGTTTTTGCGCCCTAGTGTCAATAATAAACTATCTAAGTGGAAGGAATATGCTAAATGGAAAGAACGCTTGAAATAATCCTGGAAAAATATCACTATTGAAACCGGTGAGGATCAAACTTCCTCCCAAATAAAAGTCACGCATGCCAACCGCTCGTCTAATCCTGTCGGTCCTCACAATCTATACAAATAATATTTTCATCACAATGTTGAGAAGAGTTCTAAAATAAGTAGATTTTTAAACAATTTTAGAGAATTACATTAACATTAAGCGAATTTTAGAAAAAATATTGTTTCTTTAGTATCTTTTGCTAACATTAATTTCTAGTCACTGATTTAAAAAAACCGATTACATTACCTACATTTATTTACACAACAGCAAAAAAATTATGTTTCTATTTGTGTCTCTTTTTAAGATAAATCAAATTGTAGAAGAAAAATCCTTCTTAAGCATAAAAATTAATGATACATGTTTGATAGTATTTAATTATTTATAAGAAACTAAAAAAACACATTTAAAGAATAATTTTAGTAACAGTTTTTTAAAAATATTTTTCTTCTGATTCTTTTTTGTCTGACTTGTTTGGAAACAAAATGGAAAGTAAGGAATCCCAACTCTTTTAACCATCACGCGCATCCATTGGATAAGTTAAACCTTTTATTTTGATTAGAGTACCAACCAACCAGTTCATGTGTGAGTGTACCACGTATGTGTTTATGTTGTTCTTGCAGACGTACACGTGTCTCCACGTGTGTTCGACCAGCGGTAGCAACAACCAGCCATGCTGCTCGCCCACAGTAAGTCGCGCTTCGACACCCGTTTACTTGCACCCGGTCAAACCTTCATTTCTCATTGCATCCGGCCACCTCTCATATTATCTGATTTCATTGATCACCCCTCCTCGTGGCTTTTTGCATGTCCCGCCGTATACGGTTACTACATGTCACGTTGCATACGGTTAATACTTGTTAACTTGTATGCAGCCACGACATTTTTTTTTTTTGCATCCGGTCACCCCCTTATTTCTCATTGCATGTGGCCATTCTACATGTCACGTTCTCTGCGGCTACTACATGTATAATTTAAACTGACCATCTCGAATGTATTATTGCATGCGATAACTACATGTCTCATTTCGTAACATAACTTTTACATGTCTAATCAATGGAGGTCACTTAACATGTTTCGTTGTATACGGTAACCTTACATATCTCGTTACATACGGTTACTTGACATGTCTTGTTTGGTTACATATGGTCACTTAGCATGTCTTGTCTCGCTACACGCGGTAACTTAACATGTTTATTTGGCTGCAGTTACTTTACATGTCTCGTATGTGTTCATTTAACATGTCTTGTTTAGTTATATGTGGTCACTTGACCATGTTTCGTTGACTTCTGTAGCTTTACATGTCTCGTATGCGTTCACTTTACATGTCTGATTCCATTTGATCATTTTACATGTCTCGTTGCATGCGTTTACTTTACATGTATAATTGCATTTGGTCACTTTACATTTCTCGTTGCATGTTGTCACGTTACATATCTCGTGTACGATTTATTTTACATGTCTCGTTGAATGTGGTCACTTTACATGTCTCGTTGCATGCTGTAACTTTACATATCTCCTGTGTGGTAACTGTATATGTATCGTTACATTCTGCCAGATTCCGCTGTCTCATAGCACCCGGTCACTCCACATGTTACATTGGATCCTGCCCCCTCTCATGTCTAATTTATATTCGGTCACCCCCTTTGCCTTTACCTTGGCTACCCGCTTACACCGCACTCTATGTCGCTGCATTGCACCGGCAACTAGGCTTTCTTTTAAATGTTGTCTCTATTTTCGGAAAATTAAAAATTAAACACGTACCCTTCTTTACTCTCTAAGGTAATAAGATTACTTTGCAATTTTTTCACTAATTTTTCTACTGATAAAAGGGCTGTCTAACTGGTAATCCGAAGGCCACATTAAAAAAAAAGATAAATCCGAAGGCCGCATCCAGAATTATAAATACATTGCAGATATTAAAATATATGAAAAGGTTGACCGTTAAATTTAAAAGTAGTTATATCAATATCGATGTTTGTAGTTGTCAAAAGCAATAAATGTAAAAGTGATTTGTAAGTCAAAGAACATCCGTATTTGTATTTTATAAATTTCATCGTTTTGAAAAAGTGCTTTTACAAATATATGTGCTTCCGAGCATTGAGCACATCTTTAGTTTTTAAGTCCCTCAATTTCGAATAGCACTCTCTTGGTAACAATTTAAAAAAAATCTTCTCCTTTTTCGATTCTGCCAGGATAAAAAAAAGGGTATGGTTGCAAATCGCACAATTTCATTTGTAGGTCAGATATTATCTTTTCAATGCTGAGCATTCTCATAGAAACAAAGACATTTATCATTGACGCGATGAAATGCACTTGAAAGTCGTGTCTGAGAAGCTAGATTCGCGCTCGAGTTTTGCGTCGACGAGAATTTGATTTTCTCGCGGATGAAAATAAATAAAAAGCCGTAACCCACACAAAGGCTGCATAAAAACACTTATATAAGGTAGGGTCATAGTGAAATCCTTCATGGCAAGACTTGGAGAAAACCTAATCAATCGCCTTCCAGCTGTGAGGGTCATTTCCCCGAAAACTTGTGTTGTTTTCGTGTCCAAGAAGTCTAGATTGTATTTAATGAGGTCGTTCAGCAGCAGTATCTAATAGTGCTAAATATGTAAATTAGGGAATTTATTAATTTCTGTTCATTAAAAACTCTGCTATGACTTAATTTCGCTTACATGTTGCATGCTTGAGCAAGTTTATGACCTGTACACTATAAAAATGTTGTATTTATTCGTGTTCTCTTTCACTTTTCTGTGACAAATTCTTTGGTACATCGAATCATGCCGCTCTGCTTCAGGAGTACAGTATGTAAGCAATACTTTTATTTATTATTATTTAGCACCGCGTCTTACTACCCGTTCAGGTTACACGCTTAAGTACTAATTACGCTAATTGATTAGGAATTGGAAAGGTTGAATTTAGAGGGAGTTAATCTGCATTTGCCTGGGGGGAGAGTGGAAAACCATTGAGGGAAAAACCACCCCCAGTTCACCCGACCGAAATTCTGAATCTCGATCTCCCCGTCCTCGGCAGTCTAACTCAACACGAAAGTAGCGCTTTAGCCGACTACGCCACCGAGGCAGGTCACAAAGAAAATTTGTAACTTAGTTTCCATGCAGAAATACACTAAACGTCAAGCTATCTTTTACCTCCAAATTTGTAATTTTGTTCAGAATAGCGTGATCATCTTTTAAGTTTTTTTTAAGCAATCAGAGAAAATGTAATTAGCTTTTTAATAGAAAGTGTATTTTTAATGTTTGGATATCGGATTTTTATTTGTAAAGTGAGGGTTAGATAATTGTCTGATGATTATCTGAGCACATTAAAACTTAGTACTGCGGGGAACTGGCTTGTAATAATTCATCGCAATAATAAAAACGCAAATTAAAATTCTTTCAAGACATTTCTTATTTGAGCATAGCGTTTTTTCTCAAATTAAAATTTCTGAATAAATTTCGCTAAGAAATAACACTTTTACTGTAAACCAATGTGGTACAAAGTAAAATGGTAGCCTACCTTAAGGTGGGTTAGATGGGATAGCACAGTTTTGGATAGGAAAGCTTGTCATAAAAGAAGAGTGAAAAAGTTTCTACATTTAGCAAGGATTGACCCGCCTCGGTGGTGTAGTTAGCTAACGCGCTAGTCGTGTTGCGCTAGACCACCGAGGACGGGGCGATCGAGGTTAGAATCTCGGTCGGGTGAACTGGGGGAGGTTTTTCCTAAATGGTTTTCTACTCTCCCTCCACGCAAATGCGGGTTCACTTCCTCTATATCCGACCTTTCCAATTCCTAACCCATTAGCGCGATTAGTATTTAAGCGTATAACCCGAACGGATAGTAAGACGCGGTGCTAAAAAAAAAGTAGCATTTTTAATACTTGATAGTTGGCAATTTTTTTGCCTACAAAATATAATAAAGTAATTTATTTTCTCACCAAATTTGTCATTAATAAAAAATAATTTTCAAAAGAACCAATCTCTTCCAATTGTTTAATTTGTTTTAGTACACATACACTGAATAATAATTTTAAAAAAACTAAAAATTTGAAATAATTTCCATCATGAAACATTTTGTAGATTATCTTATGACCTTCTACCAAAGAATCTGTTCATTATTTTTTTATTTCGTGTCATTGAGGTCATAGAATAAATACATAATATCCACCACTCTAAAGAATGATACTATTGTGTTGAACAATGGTTCACTCTTATCATATGTGGGATTACAGATTCTTTTGTTGACGTTTTCTATTCTTATCGATTAGAAGATATGTCTTGTGGATTACGACTGCATTGTGTTTCATATTTGACCAGATAAATTTCAAGTCTTGGTTGTACTCTGGAGATAATACCAATGTCTAAACTTTCAAATTCCATAGTGTCTTATGCTTTTTTTTTCGTTTACTGTAATAAAATTATTAGAAGTCAAATCTTAGAATGTATTGAAATTTTATTTTGGCAGATAAGAGGTTTGATTTTTCATCTTGATGAAAGGCCTCTACATTATTATTATTATTATTATTATTATTATTATTATTATTATTATTATTATTATTATTTCTACCTCCTACAACCCTGAATTAATCCATTTATGTGCTGTGTGTGTTTTAGTTATTACTAGTTAAAATGTGGGAAGACACGAAATATGAGAACTAAAAACAGTTTATAAGTCATTTTAGACCCGCTTCGTTGGCCGCGTGGTCTAAGGCACTATTCTAGCAGTAGACTAGACTGCCGATGACAGGGAGATCGAGGTTCGAATCTCGGTAGGGTGTCCTGAGGTTTTTTCACCCTTCCTCCATCCGAGTGTAGGTTCTCGTTCTCAAAATATAACGGTGATCTGGTGGTCTACGGGTAAGGTGTCAAGACTTCTGTGTTGGGGGCCCGGGGTTCAATCCTCGGTCCTGGCACAGATTTATCTGATTGCCAAACCCTTCCTTCACCTCTGACAAGACGTGTATTAATCACAACTTGTGAATGTGTGGAATACCAGGCCTCCACCGTGGTTCGGATCCCACGTTAAACTGTAGGCCCTCCATTTCATCTCTCAATCGCCCTACCATTACACATTAGCGTAAGTGCGTACAACCCGAACGGGTAGTAAGACGTGGTGCTAATAATATTAATAATCTAAATATAACCTCACTGATCTCTAAAACCATTAGCGTAATTAGTAAATAATAACCCAAAGAGGTAGTAAGACACGGTGTTAAAAATATTTAATAATAATAATAATAATAATAATAATTTTTAAAGTACCTGTGAAATACAAGAAAAAAAGTCTCGTGGGTAGTAAATGGCGTTCCCACATCCCTGCTCTAGTCAAATGCACCAATATTCTCTTGGGTGTGGGGTGAAAAAATCACATTGTGGTTACAATACATGTCCATTGCATCTTTTCGTTGGACATTGTTCCTTCAATTCTAGAGACACCTGGTAGTTGGGTTGGACATTGTACCTCCACTTCTATAGACACCCGGTATTTGGGTTGGACATTGTACCTCCACCTTCCTCCAATTCTATAGACACCTGGTAGTTGGGTTGGACATTGTACCTCCACCTTCCTCCAATTCTAAAGACACCTGGTAGTACTGTTGGTAATTCAGCCACTCTCACGGTTTTGTGTGTTTGTTGCAGGCCAGTCGCCATGTGGAGGATCTGTTTGTCAACCTGCGAGATGGTCACAACCTCATCTCTCTTCTGGAGGTCCTCTCAGGAGAACATTTGGTGAGTACCAGCCCTGTATCCTTCGCTCTTTCTTGTTTCTAGGGGCATCAAGTGTTCTAAGCGCGCGGGGCTGTGTATCTACAGGGAATAAATAAAAAAACAGGTGTATTAAATAGCTAAGCTCTTATATTTGTTAATTACGGTTATAGCCGCATATAAATATCATATTATTTAGGTTGAAAAATGACTCCTGGACAAGGGAATCAAACCTGGAACCCTTGGCCTGGTACGCCAGTGCTCTATCCACTGGATTGTCCAGAATAAAGAATATGTAGGCCTATGGTATTTAGATGCATCTGTAACCATAACTAACAAATATAATAGCTTAAATATTTATTTAATCCATATTTATATGCACATTAATACAGTTGTTGAACTATTGGCAGCATAAATCCCTCCCAAGTCTTAAGATGACTGCGTTCGTTATCTGATCTTAAGGTGGGATTGAAGGGGACGCGAGAAAAGGCTACAATGTTTTTACAGTTTTTATAACTTTTTTTGTTAATATAAATAAAACATTGCTCCAGTACTAACAAAGAGTTTATTTTTTACTTCACATGTTGAAATCAATAGTTCCTGAATATCCATCATGAGTATAGCGGCATTAGATGAAAGACTTTTTAAATGAAAATGTGTCATTAAATTCCGTAACATTTTTAGACAGATATTCAAGAAATTTTGTGGTCATTATGTGAAGAAAGTTAAATTTTAGGTTTTTGTAATGGAGCAATATTTTATTTATTTTTGAAAAAAAAAAAAGTTTTGCCGTAAAAACTGAAAAAAAAAATTTGGCCTTTTTTCTCATCCCCGTCCATCCTGCCTTAATTGACCAGACATAAATGTAGCTGACGATTTCCACACGTCCATTACAGACTCTGCCTTAAAATCTGAGTGAAGAATGACCTTGGGCACGGGACGATTTCCGTATAGCTCAGTGGTTAGAGCATTGGCGTACCAAGTCAAAGGTCCAGGGTTCGATTCTCGTGTCCAGGCTTCATTTTTCAATTTAAAGAAAAATTAGTTTAGTTAGATTTCTTCTCGCGAATGAACCAAGAAAGGGGGAGGATGGTGAGGGGGGGGGGGACTCATGATTTTGTCATGACAATTTTATTTTACATGTATTGTTGAGTTGATACTATGCAGAGCTTTAAAGTCTTCCTGACTACAAGCTATCCATTCCTATCCCTATCTTGAGCTAGTTCTATCCAGTCCCCCTCATTACACCCTATCCCTATTTTGAGCTAGTTCTATCCAGTCCACCTCATTACACCCTATCCTTATCTTGAGCAAGTTCTATCCAGTCCACCTAATTACATCCTATCCCTATCTTGATCTAGTTCCATCCAGTCCCCCTCATTACACCCTATCCCTATCTTGAGCTACTTCTATCCAGTCCATCTCATTACACCATATCCCTATCTTGAGCTAGTTCTATCCAGTCTACCTCATTACACCCTATCCCTATCTTGAGCTAGCTCTATCCAGTCCACCTCATTACACCCTATCCCTATCTTGAGCTAGTTCTATCCAGTCCCTCTCATTATACCCTATCCCTATCTTGAGCTAGCTCTATCCAGTCCACCTAATTACACCCTATCCCTATCTTGAGCTACTTCTATCCAGTCCATCTCATTACACCCTATCCCTATCTTGAGCTAGTTCTATCCAGTCCACCTCATTACACCCTTTCTTGCAGGTCCATTCTAATGTTATCCTCCCATCCGCATCTAGGTCTTCCCAATGGTCTCTTCCCATTGGATTTGCCAGTCAATACCCTGAACGAGATTATAGAATATCCCATTAGCGCTGCATTTCCTGTCCACCGTAATCTACAAAACTTTATTATCCTCGCAATGTCTTGTGATGAGTACAGGGTATGTAACTCATTAATGAAACCTCCTCCACTCCCCAGTGGTCTCGTCTTATTTTGAACCAAATATATTCCTAAGCACCTTATTTTTGAACACCCTAGTTTTATTTCGTCATGTAAGGTAAGAGACCACGTTTCACACCCAATGCATACTAGGAAATGGTGTAAAATGACTCTCTCCAGATATAAAAAGAACAATACTTATGCGTGATTAAAAATAATATAAACTATTTCCACTAAATTGCTAATAAACTAAACACTATTTTTCTTTCACATATTATTATATTATCTTATGCATCTCACATACATGTCCTGTTGGACTAAATCTTGTCATTAAACATTTAATTACCTTTTTTTCATAACAAGACCCGTGCAAAAACAGAAAACAGCAAGTTTGACCCTTGATAATTAATTCGTGTACTGATTATAAATCAATGCACCACCATGTATATAGTATGGTTTTGGTGGGAAGAACAGTACAAGTTAGTTACTAAAGTTACTAAAACAATTTTCATGTATTCATACATCAAGTCATGTTATCTGAAGCTGTCACTTTTGATATATGTCATCAATAACTATAAAATAACACAAATAATATAGTAAAATGTTATCAATGTTGGCCGCAAAGAAATATGTTTGAATTTTCTCTACTGTTCTTCAAACCAAAATCAGGGTATAGCTTGTAAATTATACGCTTGTTAAAATGGTGAATCAATTGTTTTATTAACAACTTATGACCTTAAAAGTACTACTTTCTGCTAGAGCTTGTAAATAAAAAAAAAAATTAAAAAATATTCTCTTATCACGCGATGTGTTTCGACGCAGTGGCTCATCTCTCTAAGTGAACATACCTTTATTATCACGTGATATCATGTCTACCAAATCCTAGACCACACCCCTTACTTTCCATGAGCTCGTTACCCCCTATACCACCTCTTACACTTTTTTTAGATGACCTTTTTATAATTTTATTCTATAAATATACAAACCTTTACTGAGGCAAACCCAATATACATTCCTATTTCCTACTCTATTTGTGGCAACACGAAATATATTCTTTATCTCGGCTCAAATTATTTTTCGCTATACAGAGTGAGGCTGAAATAATTAGACGATTAGTAACTTGAAAATTAACACTTTAATTGAAAAGTAAATATTCACTAGCTAGATAAAAGAAAACCACATACAACACTTTTTGAAGCTAATGTCACTCAGGTTGAGCTCCCCTGGACGTCAGACAAACCTCTGAACGTTGTTTATCACTTTCCTCTGCATAAATCGTCTAATTGTTTCCATCCCACCCTGTACAATAGAGGAGCTGTCCACAAACTATGTAAGCATATCGGGAAGGGGGGTAGTGCTCGGTGCTTCTAGAGGGGGAGAGGGGAGTCAGATAATACCTGGCGTCACATTTCAATTAAACGTATCGGGCAGCGTATAAACAAACAATGACTTGACTTCGATCGTCGAGCTTAGCGAACACGTTTCAAATAAAAGGGTTTTATAGGCTCTACAATAAAACATATTTTTTAAATGGGAAGGGGAAGGGGGGGGGAAGAGTTAGTAATATTGTGACCGGATATTAAAAAGTGGGTTCACAAAATTGTGACAACGTGTAGGAGGTTAGATAGATTGATTGACGTAGTTTATGGATAGTCAAAAAAGTAGATAATTGTATAATTAAAAAAAAACACCTTTATCTACGAAATAACATAAGTACAACACTATTATATACTATATTAATAATACAAATTAAAACGTTAAAAAATATAGACCCGCCTCGTTAGCGTAGTTAGCTAACGCGCTGGTTTCGTGTTGAGCTAGACTGCCGAGGACGGGGAGATTTAGGTTCGAATCTCGGTTGGATGAACTATGGGTGGTTCCCCCCCCCCCCCCAAATGGTTTCCCACACTCTCCACGAAAATGTGAATACACTTTCTCTAAACTCAACCTTCCTTATTCCTAACACATTAACGTAATTAGCACAAATATGTACAACCCGAACGGTTATTAAGACGCGGTGATAAAAAAACAACACCTCATCAGTGAAGTGTTTACAACGTTGTTGACAAAAAATAAAATCTCCCTACCGAACTTGGCCACATGTTGTTGGTGAGATCGCAACGAGCAGCGGTACAGCCTAGAAATGTTTCACGGTGAGGGTAGGACTGAAGAATAATTCCCGGTTGTACGGGTCAGATTACCGTGACCTTTGCCCGTCAATCCATCTGTACATTGCCCTCCTTGATCCTCGTCACAGTTGAGGGAGTCATCGGCCGCCAAAGTTGCCTTCTTAGCCTCCTTAACCTCCTTGTAAGTAAAAACCCCGTATCCGTCCGTAGGGGCCTACAGCTGAGATTTTTTGTTGTTTGTTTTTAGCACTACGTCATACCCGTTCGGTTTTGTTATACGGTTATGTAGTAGTTACGATAATGAAGTTTGATTTCAGAGAAAGTGTACCCGCATTTGTGTTGAGGCAGAGTGGAAAAACACCCTCGGTACACTCAATTGCGATTAGAACCTTGACATCCCTGTCATCAGCAGTCTAATCTAACACGATAGCGACGCCATTGACCATGCGGCCACCGAAGTAGGTTCTAAAAATCTTAATCTAACATGTCACAACATTCATCTAGCTGAATGTTGTGACATGTTAGAGCATTATTATAGACCTACTTGGTTTAAATGAAACATTTTAACTTTCCCTTTTTTCTTTCTATTTTCTCTTTTTACTACCCCAACAAATCAAATAGAGTTTTATTTTTTGGCCTCTTAAAAAAATAAAATAAGGCTCAATGTTTTACCTGGCCGACATTCCTTTTGAAGTCCCCCGCCGCCTCCTATGTGACGTCATGCTCTGTAAATAATCGCGAACGTTCGTTAGTTAGCTGGTTATGTTTATGTCCCTGTGGATATGCGCAGCTAATGGTTTAATGGTCGCAGTTTTACTTCTTATTTTTCACAATCCTGATGTTGGGAAATAACTTATTACAGTGCGGTTATTATTGCTAAGGCTGTGTGTGACGTCACCGAGCGAAATAGGTGTGCCTCTTATCTATACTTTTCTTTAGCACCGCATCTTACTACCCCTCCGGGTTTACAGCACGCTCATGTACTAATCCTGACAATAGTTTAACGGATTAGGGAGGTTATATTACTAGTGAGTGTACCCGCATTTGCGTGGAGGAAGAGTGGAATACTATTTTATAAAAACCCGACCTAGATTCGAACCTCGATCTCCTCGTCATCGGCACTCAAGTCCACTGTGAGAGTAGCGCCTTAAACCACGCGGCCACCGAGGCGGGTCTCTAATATAGCCTATTATTATAAACTGAATTGTTATTTATAAAATTGTCCAAAAACTTCAATGAAGCACGAGCGATACTATTCGATTGTTTGAAACTTTTCCTGTTTGTAGTTTGAACATGTTTCCGAAGTGTAAGCGTTGAAACTGTCACTTAATGCGTTTTCAGATTAAAAATGATAGTGATTACAAAAAAACAAACAAAAAACATTGTACCAGCGATCTACAATCAACAGCGCGGTTGCGATCGTAGCACGAAACAAAAGAACTGGCAACTCGGGGGAACCTTTTCTCTTCGGAACGACTAAGCATTGTTGCCAAATCAGGGGGCTTAGATTTATTATTATTACCACCGCGTCTTACTACCCATTCGGGTTATAAGCACTTAGGCTAATGTGTAATGGTAGGGTGATTGTGAGATGAAAATGGTGGACCTACAGTTTAACGTGGGATCCGAACCACGGTGGGAAGCCTGTCATTCCACACATTCACAAATTGTGATTAATGGTTAGATTTAGGCCCGCCAAGGCGCATCGTCCAACAAAGTGATTTGCTGCTTCTCCGTCAAGATTTTGTAATTAGTACAATGGCAACATATTGAACCGATAAATTTTAGTGTTATCAGAGTAACACGTGATAAAACATCCGGTATGGACTGTTGGCCATAAAAACTGCGCTCGAAAGAATAGATTCATTATGATAAGGCTATGGTGGATCATGTAAAGGGAAGACGTAAGTTTTTACTCCGAACGGAATGTACATTCACGGTTAAAAAAAAAAAGGGCCAGCATTTTCTTTTAAGTAAACAGGGTCGTAATTTTACACTTGCATTGTCACAAGTTCGGGTTCGGCCAGACTGACAAGCGTGCGAGCGAGCGCGTAAGCGACTAGGTGGCCACACTGGCGAGCGCGTGATTAGCTGATACCTCTCGTTATTTGTTGACGAGGAGGCTCCGAATTTTGGCTGAGTGAGTTGAGGGTGGTTTTAACAAGTGATTTATTGTTGTGGTTTTCTCCTCCTCTCTCCACGCTAATGGTGATTCTTATTTGTAAAGGCCTACTTTGATAATATTGAAGTATTTTAACATATCAGTTTTATATAAATATATACATGGTTTATGATCTTAGCAATTAAATTAGGCCGTTAATAGCAAGTGTGCTAATAATAAGAATTGAATAGTCAAACGGTGACCTGGTGGTATAGGGGTAAGGTGTCTGACCTCTTTGCTGAGGGTTCGGGGCTAAATCCTCGGTCCCGGCACAGATTTATCTGATTGCCAAACCCTTCCTTCACCTCTGACAAGACGTGTATTAATCACAACTTGTGAATGTGTGGAATGCCAGGCCTACCACCGAGGTTCGGATTCCACGTTAAACTGTAGGTCCTCCATTTCATCTCACAATCACCCAACCATTGCAAATTAGCGTAAGTACGTATAACCCGATCGGGTAGTAAGACGCGGTGCTAATAATAATAATAATAATAATAATAATAATAATAATAATAATAATAATAAATAGTCAAAGCTATTATTTATGCTTTTAGTGAGGATTACTCCATCTAGCTATCATATTCTGAAAATTGAAAATTGACACCTGGACACGGGAATCGAACCCGGGACCTTTGGCTTTGTACGCCAAGGCTCTAACCACTGAGCTATCCAGGTGTCATTTTTCACTTTTCAGAATATGATATCTAGATGAAGTAATCCTCACTAAAAGCATAAATATTAGCTTTGGCTATTTAATTCTTAGTATGAAATCCCGTACAATTATAATAATTGTACAAATGGCAGCAATAAGCCAACTACCGAGTCGAATATGGCTGCGTTATCTGATAGCTCTTGATATTAATATAATCACATACTTGTAGCTGACGATTTCCGCATTCCATCATAGGCTCTGCTTTAAAATATGAGTGAAGAATGACCCTGGGCACGGGACGAATCCTGGATAGCTCAGTATTTAGAGCATTGACGTACTAAGCCAAAGGTACCGGGTTTGATTCCCGTGTCCAGGTGTCATTTTTCAATTTCCAGAAAGTGTGCTAAACCTATCGATAGTAATAAAAAATTAATAAAAATGTCAAAATGAGAAGTTTTCCTAGCACTCAATGAACCAACACACAATAATATTGCCTAGCGCCTGTAAACTAGACTGTACCGGGTCGAGCGTGCGCGCTTGAAAAATAGAACCAGTTCTATCTTTCAAGCGCGCGCGCTCAGTCGCTCGCTCGCTCGCTCGCGCGCTCCAGTCTGGCCACCTCTCATTACAACCCATGTGTTCTATTTTATATTTTAGTCGCTCGCGCGCTCAGTCTGGCCGCCCCCTTCGATACAAATCTCACTTTTTTGTTGTTGTTGTCGATCTATAATCATATATAATATAGTATCATAGTATCATAGTATCATAGTTAGCACCTGAATATCACGCGACACCGTTAACTTTGCTGCTGTCATCAGGTTCGAGACTTGGCGTATTCCTCCTCCTTCTTCGTCTTCTTATTTCTTATACTCTTGGTTTTTGTTACTTCCGCACGTGATGTCATCTTATACCTTTATTTTCTGGATTAGGGAAAATTGCGCTCGGGAAAACTGCGCCTTCCCAGATAAAAGGGGAAAATTGCTCCCTTCCTATCCTTTAGGTGGGAAAAGTGCCCCCCACACACTATTTTACACACTTACAAAACAAGTACGCCCAAGGACTTAACAAAGTGTTTGAAGAGTCTAGATTATTATAACGGTATCTATAATATTGATCAAATATGACTGTTGCATTCCCCCCACCCCTATTTATTTGAAATCCTTCACGTGCACTTTCTGAACCGACTGATTATATCAGCACACTACTTATCAACTAAATTAAATCTAGAACATACGCAACATCCAGTCCCCCGCCCGTTAGTTCATTATTATGAAAGGGTAAACCCACATTTCAAACTAATAATAAATGTTTAGGTAATGCCAGGAATCAAATCTGGGACCCTTAACTCAGTATACAGACACGTTACCGACTGAGATAATGTGTCGGACTTGTCAGTTACAAAATACATAGCTTGACGGAAGAATACGTAAAAGTAGTTTGAGTTACTTTTTTCTAGCTGTCAAATGTGTCCATTTTCAAGAAAATTTGAGGTATGGGTGAGGGGGTGGGGGGTACCGGACCGATACAGTCTGTGAGCTTTATTTCCAGAACTCTCGGCCCGCTTTATTTCTGTATGCGTTGTAAACGTAGCTGAATACGATGACCTAGGGCCAACACGACAAAAAAAAGTTTCTTGGTTTTCCTTGTCTATTTTTATTTTCCCCTTTTCTCTCTCTCTTTCTCTCTACTTGTTCTTTTATCTATGTCTCTCTTTATTTTATTATAGTACTCCCTACTACTTAGCATTGAGTTTCTAGATAAAACATAATCATGGCCTGTTACTTCTTCCTTAAAGAGAAACCCGCTTTATTGGTCAAAGGCGTCAAGATTGATTCACACGTTGGCCGAAGATACAGAACAGAATCTGCTTGAGTGGCTCAACATTTCACAGGCTGGATGTTGACCCATGGATGTATTGCAACGCAAACTTAAAAACAGCTTGATTATCAACTTATTTTATTTTTTTACTAGCAATCCCGCACGGCGTTGCCCGTGACCCACCAAAAAATTATTAAAAATAGCCTGATTAAAAAGCTAACTAAAAATTTAAAAATCCGGCTTCAAGGTGCATTCGGAACCCCTTCCGTCCACCTATGTTAAAAATTTCAGATTTCTGCGTGCCGTAAATTTGGCTGGGCATCGCACACAAACAAACACATTAACACTTCCTTGTATTACTATAGATCGAATAAACATGATCTTTTAGTTCATTGTCACGACGGATTTCAAAATACTGTATCGTTGCACAATCCAATACATCAATAAACACGCTTTACATTAACGGGTTGTTTCAAATCTGCTCACAAAAAGCCAACGAAGCTGTCTGCTTGCTTCTAGCTCCACAGCGCATGCGCTTTCAAATGCGCACACACATTGATTTGAGATGGTTGGTTCTGTGATTTGATTGGATCTTTCTTGTCGAAGATCTCAGGCAGAGCGGACGAAGTAGAAATTAGTTGGAACTCCCATTGTTGCCAACTTAGCGGTTTTCCCACCAGACTAGCTTTTTCCTTCAAAGTTGGACAAAATCAACAGCGACTGGTGGGGTTTATAGCTTTTTTAAAATTATATTTTAGTTTTTTCTAGTGGGAAATGTAATTACTTTATCTCTTTTTTTTATCTTGTGTTTGTATTAATCTAACTGTGTCATATATAAATGCACTTAAGCTTAGTATTAGTGGCTTTTATGTTGTTTTAAAGTGGGATTCTTAATGGTTATTTCCAGCTTCAAGAATTATATCGCAATCTCTTGATGGGGATTTCCCGGTGCTATTTTATCTGTACTATCGCCTATCTACTAGAACTTTAGTGCTCGTCACGTGACCCCGTGTTTCTGTTCTGCGTTTGCTTTTCGGCGAACTTGTAAATCCATAGTCATTCTGGTGTTGGACTGGTCTGCTGATGACGGGGATATCGGGGTTTGAATCCTGTTCGGGTTTAATGATGGGTGGTTTTTTCTGAACGGTTTACCACACTCTTATTTCTCCCCATTGCTTACCCAATACTTTTGCCGAAGCCACTGCCTTAAAATAAATCGATAAACCATAGTCGGTAGAACATCTGGTCAACATGACAGGGAACAACTCCCCTTCACCCTTCACCTGCCGTGCTCCCCTATTATCACTCGACGCTTGATATCGCGTGATCACTAGTGCAGAATGTAAATGCCGACATTCGTCACTCACCCATAGAAGGGGTGGTCCTAGCAATCACCCAAGTGACCTTGTATGGCGGCATTACGAGCACGCCGTTTTGTCAGGTGGTAATTAAGGAGGTAATAATGATTACTGGTTGATACTATTCTCTACACACCTTAACCTCGCACATCGTGTCCCTTGTGTATCCGTCCGCTTGAATTGGGGCGTCCCCCCCCCCCCTACGTCTTTTGCGACTTTTTTTTTTTATATCGACATCTTTCACGGCTACAGACACGGATTGGGAAGGGATAATTTCACCGCACCAACATCCGCCTTAAGAGAGATTGTAAAACCATTAATATAAAACACCTCCAAAGCAAACGGAAGGGATTGAACCCCAGCCTCTGGCATTAAGAGTGATTTTCTCATTTCATAATATATTTTTTTCACCTCGTTTCACTCACAAGCGTTCGGGCCATAGGCATATGTATTAGTTACGCTAATGTTGGTGATAAGGAAGGTAAAATTTAAATTAAATGTTTCTACATTTTCGTGGAGGTTGTAAAACCATTTAGGGACTAGAACCCCGACCATCCTATAATTTGCAAACAGGATTAAATGAGCTAGATCGCGTGCTCACCGGCGCGGATGTTTTCTAAATTCATTCTTGACCCAAAAGCTTCATAGCTGGGCTAATTTCGCCGACTAGGAGGACTTTAACAGATAATAGATTTGCGGGTAGATACTAATTGGTCCCCACCAATCATTTTTGCCGTATATATATTAGGTTAGGCTTGTTTAGGTTACGGTCGTGTTGTGCCTTAGGTTAGGTCGAGTTTACAACATTTATTTAGCCATAAGAGCAAACAGATTATTTAGACTGGAGCAATTTTATTTGTGAAACAGGTTGGCGGGGTGGAAGGGTACGATTGTTGAGGAACTGCGAATTTAAAAACGTGGCGTATGGACATGTGGCTGACTTACATCTTTCTAGTTCCTCTCCTTCCACCTCCCTCTTGCCACCCATTCCTTACCGAAGCTCTGAAATATCTTGTGAGGTAGACTCTAAGAACAATTATTTGTATCTGACAATAAAGTACATGCAAGATATTGAAAGTTAAATGAATAAATGTATATAAGTAATTGTAAATAATACTTTATACTCAACCAACTTTCTGTCTGCTAAAATATATAGAATTTAAATAATACATTTTAGGAGAAAGTGCTTGTTTATGTATATTCTACTACCTCTTAGTTAATTTGGATTTTAACCTGCCCTTTTATTACCGGTATTCATAATTATTTTGTATGCTTAATCTTTATATTTAATTCGCATGCCATTTCACTTGGACGTTCAAACATTTCTTCTATTTAAAAAAAAAACCTTTCAAAGTTTGAATGAAAAGGTAAAAGGGCGGCGGGTATTTCTCTCTCACAAATCGTTACCCAAAAAGGGGAGAAAAGGAAGCAACATTTATAGCTACGCCGCCATTGATTTATTGTTGGGTTTGGCTTAATCTTGAAGGCTGTATTTTTTATGTGTCTTATGATATAGGCCTACATTAATAACTATCCTCTAGGTCTGAGTATATATATATATATATATATATATATATATATATATATATATATATATATATATATATATATATATATATATATATATATATTATATATATATATATATATATATATATATATATATACAATTTTAGGCAAATGCCCATGATAATATAATATAGGCCTAATGGTAAGGTAAGGTGGGACAATTTGGGTCAAAGGGCTATTCAAATCAAATATACTAGCTACCAAGCGTGAATTTAAGGGGGGGGGGGCACAGGGGGGACGTGCTCCCCTCTAGGTGTTTTTTTTAGACTAATGAAAATGGAGGGTGAGGGCTGTGGCGGCGACCCATGAGGTTGTATATTAATTTCTGGAGTGGAAATACAGGGTAATTACTTGTAGGGGGTGAAGCTGGGGCTTGAACTCGGCACTGGCGAATGGACGAGTCGTGGATGGAAGGGTAAACTGTTTGGCGCGCTCAAAGAATGATTTTTATTTTGCATCTTATTGCTAGGTCGTGAGAGAGTAGGGGTGGGCAGTGGGCTCTGGGCAAGACAATTGGCAAGAAGGACGCGTGTTAACCCATTTGATCCCAACTTTTTTTTTTCTTTCAAAAACTTATTTACTTGTTAGTGGTTACTCCTTTAGGTGAATAAAACATGTGAAAACTATTTTTAAAATTTTTAATTGTTAATTTATAGTGATTATCTAACGTTCCATTAATGGAACATTGGGATTGTAAGGGTGCATCAATAACATAAACAAAATTATTTCAAATTCCAATATTTATTATATTTTTCAGTGCTTAATTTAATATAAAATGACAAATATAATGTACAGTCAAAAAATAATTTATAATATTGTGATAAAACTATTATTTTATCTTAAAATAACTATAATTCTTCATTTATTTCAAAATCTTTGAAAACTAATTAATTAAAATACACAACTAAAAAATTTACTTTAAGTAAAATTTGGTAAAACAATTGGAGTGTAGCAACATTTCTTGGTAATATTTTTTTTGCACTGGCCACATCTTCCTTGTTTTCCTAAAGGTGAAATTAAGTGCTCAATCTTGTCATACCTAACATCATCCAAAACTCTCTTGTCAATGGATTTTGGGTTACGCAATGGCCTTCCCATTATCATTCTGGCTGAATACTTCTGAAAATAACAATTATTAACTTGCCTAGTAAACCCAAGAAGATCCAATGGTTGCTCCTTGTAGCGTGGCATTTGTCTATATATCAGCCAGGCGTTGTTAATCGACACATTTATTGGAAAGGCAAAGAGCTGATAGTACCTTTTTTTCATATGGAAATGTATCCTTAACTTACTAATATTTTCATCCAATCCATCATCCATGAAAGAGTTATAGCTGATAATAACCAACAGTGCAACAACCTCAATATACCTATTATAATTAACTGCTTTCAACTAAAAAGTACTAAATATTGTGGATCATTTATGTTTCTTGTAATCTTAATTAATTAACCTGTCATCAATGTTATTATTATAAATACATGCTGCTACTCTGTATAGGCTAAAAGAATATTTATTTACCACTTCAGTTACAATTTCTCCACTAACAACCTTTGTTATTCTAGCCTCTGAGACAGCTTTCAATTGATTCCCGCTAGGATGGTAAAAATTGGTCTCTTCCTCATCTCCAGAATCTTCGTCTGATAACAATGAGTTATCTGGAGGGGTTATATAAATTTCTGCTTCAAGTAATCCCACTTGTTCTTCTAAAATTGCAGCAATTTCATCAGCACTCAAACTATAACAAGAAAAAATGAACAAAATGTTCATATTGCCATTTGGTCCCACTGTTCCAAAATTGGAACACACATATTTAACACACATTTTTGAGGTTATGAAAAGTAAAAATTGAATAATTTCAATTGTAATACAATTTTACATTAGCCTTAATATATAGTATTGTGATTTAACAAACAACTAGATAATTGAATATAAAATTATTTACTCACCCTTTCTTGGAAGCCATATTAGTAGTAAAACTGGATTTTCTAAACAAAATGCCAGCTTTGTATTCAAACCAAGCTTGAAACAGCTGACTAGATGATGAAAAGTGTTGCCTTCTGACAATAATCAGTGTGTTTAAAGTTGAAAATTAAAATCCTTTTTCATAAAAAAAAAATATTTCCCTGATGTTCCAATAATGGAACTGTGGGGTCAAATGGGTTAAGGAAAAATATGCCTACCTAATGTTTCTACATTCAACATATCTGTGTCTTTACCCCCCTTTACAATTTCTAAATTTGTGTTTGCTAGCTACTGCAAAGTTTTTAAATATAGCTATGATAATGTTATATACGATGTAACTTTGCAAGTTCCAAGCTATAGATCAGTTCATCATATTCCTGATTGTGTTTCAGCCCAGAGAGAGGGGTCGAATGCGGTTCCACATGTTACAGAACGTGCAGATAGCCCTGGACTTCTTGAGATACAGGAAGGTGAGTCGACCTGCACTATTTAACATACAGGGTGTCTATTAGACATAAAAGTCATGAAATCAAGAGTTTGGTCATGAAATCAATGTAAAAGTTATGAAATTATTTTTCACTTCACTAATTTTTTTGTGACCCGTGTTCATTGTCCAGGTAAGAATAGTATTTTTTTTCTATAAAAAATAATATTTTGATAAAAATCGGGTTGAATTTACTTCTTCTTCCCATTGATGACATAGTTTAGAAGTGAGAAAAATCTTAGTAATTAGAAATTATGAAAATTTAACTGAATAACTCATTCTGAGTGGATAGTTGGTAAATTTTATTTTTATTCACTTAAAGTAAGTTTTATTGGTGGAGGTAGGGCTCTTAGGTATTTCTTGCTATCCTCTTCTCTGTCTTTTGTCTTAATATTGTCTCATACTATTGAAGAAATTATAATTTTTACTTAATTTAATCACATATACGCTTTTTTATTTTAGTCATGAATATGTATGTATCGATCATGGAATAAGCCATGACATTTGGTTTACATAATTCATTGGACATCCTGATATCTAACTGATGTATCTAATTGATTTAATTAACATCTTACTCGACCAGAAAGGGAGACTAAAATATACCTGCACATTTATCTGAAAGAGAGAGAGAATGAGAAAGCATAACCATAGCTTTCACACACACAAAAAAAGCACAAACTATTGTAGAATGTTATATTTTGTGTATAAGCTCTAAAGCTAAATATTTGAAACACAACTGGATCATTAAGTGTGTTTTTGTGTACGTACACCACGTTTTACTACCCGCACGAGCTGTCTACATATGTATACTATCAAAGTAAGGCTGATAAAGGTATAATTTAGATTAAGTGTACCCGCATTCGCATGGAGGGAGGTGTAAAACCATTTAAAGAAAAACCATTCTCGGTAAAAATCTTATGAATTACTCTAATAGGGTAGGGATATGGAAGGGAACATTTTTGGAGCTAATCTTAACCCGCATTTGCGTGGAAGGAGAGTGGGAAACCGTTTAGCGGAAACCACCTTCATTAGATCAGGTCGGGATTCGAACCCCGAGGCCCCCCACCCCTTATCTTCAGTAGACCATTCCATGAGAGTGACGCCTTAGACCATTCGGCCACTGAAGCGGATAGTCATTTAGTTGAGTTCCCCCTCCCCCCCCCCATGATATCCATGTTTTTGTTAGAAGCTGTTTTTATTTGATTTGATTAGCTACAGTAGCCCCATGACTTCTTTGGTGCTGACTGACAGCTCACAGCTGACGGCTTTGAAAAGCTACCGGACCAAATTATGTATCCCTACGCCGAACCATATGATCTGCAAAAAACATGTGTTTAGCAGCTGTCACTTCTGACAGTCAAAATGTAGGTATATGCCTAAATGTTGACTGTCACAAGTCAGCTGTGAACTGTCAGTCAGCACCAAAGAAGCCATGGGGCTACTGTACCTAAATGTTGACTGTCAGAAGTCAGCTGTGAACTGTCAGTCAGCACCAAAGAAGCCATGGGGCTACTGTACCTAAATGTTGACTGTCAGAAGTCAGCTGTGAACTGTCAGTCAGCACCAAAGAAGCCACGGGGCTACTGTATGTATATAACTCATGATGTCTTATCTGAATCGATAATGCGTCTATCTAATAATGAGCCAAAGGGTCAGGGTTTGATTCCCGATTCGTCTAAAAAATATAATTTGTGATGTTTGGAGGCACAGGGTGCTGTGTCTTTTGTTTGTTTGTTTGTTTGTTTAGTTTGAAGTTCGTAAACTGTTACAATCAGTTGGTTCTCAAAGTGCGCATTACATTCCTTGATTAAAAATATCTACATAAACACTATAAACGTTTATAATCATATGTAGGCCCATTTGACGTGTAATTATATCTGCAATGTAATTACAGTTCCTATTTGACTAGTAAAAATCATTAGCCTCTAATTTATTTTTTTGTAGCTTATAACTTAACTTTTTTTTTTTACGTGAGAAGGGTAATTTGCGATTATGTAAATGTAAGTAATCAATGTTTATGTAACACTGAGCTATAAAAGACTCCTAGAAGCAAGGTCAACTTGTTTATGTGCTTCCTGAGCATTTTTTTAATCCGGCTAATTACCTTCTTTAATGTCGTATTAGCTTAAGATCAATATTACTGAACTATTGCATGTTTAATGTGTGGTAAGCACATTTTCTTAGAATTTTAAGTCTGATATTTTTTATTTAGGTCTACTCTCTTTTATAATAATTTTTTAATCTGAGGTATTTAACATGCACTTTCTGAACTTACTGATTATATCAGCACACAAGAATTTCTATGAGTGAGGGTGAAAGACCCAACCAATTTTGCCGGGAAAGGTATTTTCACATACTTTTCAGGGTTATTTTACATGCCACAATCGACATGGGGACCGACGGCTTTACTTCCCCATTCGAAGGAAGTTGTGCTACGGATATTAATCGCTCAGGAAAAATCTGTCGACCCAGGATGGGTTTGAACCGTTGAATTTAGAGGAAATGTACCCTAATTTGCGTGGAGGGAGAATGGAAACCCATTTAGGGAAAACCTCCCCTAGTGCACCCAACTGGAATTCTAAACCCGATCTCCCTGTTATCGGCGGAATAGTCTATTGCGAGAGTGACGCCTTAGACCATGCGGCCACCGGAGCAGGTCGTGACAACAAATGGCTGTATTTGTTTAAAGAAAAAGCTCGATCTATTTTCTTATATCATTCACTGAATCAGAGTTGTGACAATTTGCGTAAAGCGTAATTAAATATTAACTAATTTTTATATTTTATATGTATTTTGTTGTATAATTTTAATATATATATAAATTATACAACATAAATGAAAGGTTGTGCCCTATTCGGTGGTCGAGTAGTCTCAGGCGACATTCTTGCGGTAGCGTGAACTGCCAATGACGGAAGGAGCGGGGCTTACATCCCGGTCGAGTCTACCGAGGGTGTTTTTTTAAAAGTTGTCCCCACTCGAATGAGGATACACTTCGTTTAAATTCAACCTTTCTCATCCCTAACACAATAGTGTAATTAGTTCATAAGCTTATAAACCGAATGGACGGGTAGTTATATCTATATTTGCTCTGCTCGTTGGGGGCTCCGCCCCCAAACCACCAGTGAGTTTTCTTTGCTCGTTGGGGGGTTTTGTCCCCAAACCCCCAGTGGGTTTTCTTTGCAAGTGGATGTAAACTAATGTAATTTCAGAGCCGTTTTGAAGGTAACAACTTACAGTTACCGGTATTGTATTTACCGCACCGACTTTAAAGTTGCTCCGATATTTTGAATTTTTTGGGGGGGTTTAAATTAAATGTTTTAACTTTTTGGAACCATCCCGTCGGTTACAGGCTAGAAGCTATAAGTTTGCGAAATTTCAAGTTTATAGCTCATCTGGAAGTGGGTAAACATTAATGTCAGTGAGTGAGTGAGTGAGTGAGTGAGTGAGTGAGTGAGTGAGTGAATAATGAGTGAGTGAGTGAGTGAGTCAGCGAGTGAGTCAATCATGTGGCTTTATAGTAGTGTGTGTATATATATATATATATATTAATAAAAATTAATGTTTGTAATTGTTTCTCTGTAAAACATTTTATATATATATTATATATATATATATATATATATATATATATATAAACGAGAATTTAATATCTATTTTGAAGATTGCAAAAACTTTTCTATTTTTTAAATTTTAAATCATCCACAGTTTTTAAAAAAAAAAAATTTCCTCCCTAATTCGTATTTTTTAGTTGGAAAATCTCGTTGCCAAGTGGTTAGAAGGGCAGACCATAGATTTCTAGATCTGTGGCTCGATCCACGACAGTAATAATTAATTATTTTTGTTTTCCTCACCCCTCCGCCCGCTCACACATCCAACAGCAAATAAAATACATTATTATGTAGCGAGATTTATAGTGTTAAGTAATTTTGTAAATAGCGCCTTGATAATTTTGTTAAATATATACGATTTTTAAAATAACACTTCTGAAAGTGAAGGATATTTTCTAAAAATGGCTTTCTAATAATGTCCAATCCATCCTTCTGTTTTCCTTATGAGATGACCAGCGGCGATCATTCGGAGTTAATTATACATCTCGATAGTAATTAGTGGGTGTTGTTCCACAATTGTTCACGGATAACAGCTCTTGACTTGGGCTACTTCCATCACGTGGCTTGAAAAGTTGGTGGGCTTAGCGAAAAAAAGTGATATTTAGCTATTAAAATACAGCCCATTTAGACGGCTGTGCGAAGCTTTGAAATTTCATTCCAAAGCTAACCGAAATTTGTAACAATGTAGTCGAACATCTAGATCTTAATAGTTATAAACGAATCGGATTCGAAATCTCAAATCCAATTATATCACATATTAAGGGAATGTAATTAGAAATTCGAATCGGAAAGTCAGACTTATAATTGATTTGACTTTCTATTGAAACTAACCTCGATCTGTTATAAATAAAATTTAATAAATAATGTTATAACATTTTATCAAAGCCACAGGGCCAATATTTACATTATATTTTAATTGATGGAGGATTAAACAAGGCTTTTATAAGCTTTTAACTTTTTATTGAGCTTGGAAAAAAATATATCTATCCCAATATTCAATTTGTACATCTGTTTCGATTCTAAGGATTTCCATAGCATAATATTCGTTACGGAATGGTTTCGAGTTAGGCTAAGATTCAGAATCCATTCGAAATTCAAAATCTTGGATTGGTACAGATTATATTAAATATGGTTAATTAATGTTGAGGGCTGCTGGTTCATTAAGGGGAAATAGGCCTACACATAATTAAATATATTTATACTTATACATATATTATCTTTCCTACTAATAATTTTATCAACTTATTTTTATAGATTAAACGTCATTACTAAAACGTAGTTATTACTATTTTAATCCTGAACCTTATGTTACTAAATCTAAAGTAATTGTTGAGTCTTTCAGAAAACGGAGACATAATGGCTAATGCCAATTTCGACATATCCATCTGTCGTTCAGAATGACGGACACTTGATATATCCGTTGTTCAAGATTATACTTAAGCACTTTATTATTGTGGTGGTTAATTATTGACTAGTCAAAACTATCTTTATTCTTCCCACTGCTCCAATTCAAGTATCGTAATGTTTCTTATGTTACGTAAGGTGGGAGCGGTCACACAACCTACACATTTCTTGAAAAAAATTTCTCCAAACACCGGTTTGGCTAATTAAATCTTAGAAAAGTTGTTTCTTTGAAATAAGTACAGCTTGAGGTGAAATCGCTTTTTCCAGAAGTGTTAATTAAATCTGATTGTAATAAACGTTCAGCAGGTGATGATTATAATATTAATTAAGCTGCTAGCTCTTGACAACAACAAACGAGCCTCTTAATAAAAGGTCAGGGCTGTGTCCTGGGCATTGTGAATTGTAAAGTTAAAAAAGTTTGCTTTTTAAACGTATCTTAACTGTAAACATTACTATTTGATTTGCTCAGGAAAAAAAAAAAAAAAGTCGAAGCATTTAAAAGAAAAACATAATTAAAAAAAACCCTCTCGAATTCAACAACATTGATACTTTAAAAACATTTCAGGCATACAAAAATGTTTTAACTCTCGTTAAAATTGTATACCGATTGCATAAATATCGAAGGACAAAAATAGTTTGATTTACCACCGATCTCTGTTATTATTATTATTATTATTATTATTGCTGGTGATTTTACTAGCAATTTCTTAGAACATGTCAGCACACGACTTACAAACTAATTTGTTTAAAAATTACGCCAAGGCTTACATAGAAAACTCAGAGAAAATACAGGGATTTTTTTTATGTCTGGAAAAAACAAAAAAACAAAGGAAATTTCGCAAGAAAAACAAAACTAATAATATTTGTGAATTTGGGATATTCATCTTCCAGCTCTAAATAAATAGTAGGCCTTTGTATAGTAGAGGAAAAAACTTAACTAAGTACGGCTATTCGAACACATGTCTTGTTCATACTCTCCCTACTGAAATATTGGGTTGAGTAACCACGTAAAATATTTCTCACTCAAACCCAAGACCATCCTGTTTTTAAACACCTTATTAGTCAATTTTATGAACATTATAATTTTAATACACTATATTTTCAATCCAAGCTGATTGTAAAAATATAAATTTCTGTTGAAAATCCTAAAGAAAAAAAAATAGGAAATTTCGTCGTAAAAAAATAGTGGCGATCCCTCACACTTATCACTTAATCCTAGTGCATTACATTTAAATTTAATGGTTGGGGGCTGGATACTTCTTAATTATCTCCCAATTAGGTTCGTTCTGGGTTCGTCGGCTGTAAGACTGTCCGTTTTCCTGTTGAGTTTCTCGAGCTAGATAAGTCTGTCACGGATAATACCTCCTATTTTATCCGGGCTTGGGAAATTATATTTCTATGGCTGGATACAAATAATAAAATGCCTTGAAGGTCTTAGTTTCGAATCTCTTTCCACTCAACCACTAAGAGCTGTATTCTGAAGGCATTCTTCTCTCTCTCTCTCTCTCTCTCTCTCTCTCTCTCTCTCTCTCTCCACCACTGAAGGATGTAATACTATTTTTTAACGTGTTAAAAAATAAAGACCTAAAGCTCTGAATTACAGGATAGCTCGTGCTTCACAGCCCTAGTAAACCTCTTTAATCTTGTTGTTCTCCTGTTCGTTTCAGATCAAACTGGTGAACATCCGAGCAGAGGACATAGTGGACGGCAACCCCAAGCTCACCCTGGGCCTCATCTGGACCATTATCCTGCACTTCCAGGTAAGGAAACCACCGGCTTTATTTCACACCTTCACACACGATCCTCACAGTGGCAACCCAGGAGACGCTTTTTCAAATGGATACGTACTCAAATTTTAACATTTTATTTGAATTATGAAGGACCATACCTGAGAAATTCTCAGGGCAGGGGCGGTATGGGTTCCTTGAAGTGCCAACATGTTTTTTATCGTTCAATAGCTAGCCTAAATTCATGGGAGTGAGGTCACCTGATGCCCTGGACAGAGATTTACCAAAAAACATCTCAAGACACCCCCCCATTATTCAAAACATAAATAACACTCCAAACATCCAGACGACTGGCGGAAAACATACATAACTTTGTGTAACTTAAGGGTGGTAATCCACTGCAGCGCAGGAGTCAATTTTTACCGGATCTTTTACAGATTCAAGAAAGCTTTCAGGTATAAACTTTTTTTTTATCACTAGGCCTAGTTGGATTAAACAGTTTTTTTTAGCTCTTATTCTTACTACCCGTTCTGGTTATACACTTGTGTACTTATTACGCTAGTGTTTTTTTAGGAATTAAGAAGGTTATATTTATAGGAAGTGTACCCGAATTTGCGTAGAGTGAGAGTGGAAAACCATGTTTGAAAAACCCACCCTCACTACGCCTGACCGAGATTTGAACCTATATCCCACCGAAACGGCAGTCAAGTCTACTGCGAGAGTAACGCCTTAGACCACGCGGCCACCGAAGAGGGTATTAGGCACAGTTGACTGGCTGGAGGTCTTGGTTCTGTAAGAGGAGAACAATGAGGCTTCAGACCAATGACCAGCCTTCTTGAGTGCTAATTAACTAAATATTTAAACTAGTAACCGTATCTTTTTTCCCGAGTTACATAAGAATTAGCATTATGGTTATGTCATGTGCTTGATACAAGTTGAGATTGCTGGCCGAGAGCGGTAGTTGTCAGCCTGAACAAAAAGAACCACTTTATACATATTTTATTGAAATACTTGCTATTTAAAAATTAATAAAACAGTTAAATAAACCCACCACAAGTCGTGGACAAGTTTAACTCATTAGTCAAAATACTTTCAAAATCAAACAAAACTGTTATAACATTAAAAAAATCGAGTTTTTGTAATAACAGTGCTTACACGAACCCTTTAATGTGTTAATATTGTAAATGCAAGCGCGACATTATGTTTATACTCATAGTAATTTTTTTAATAAAATACGTGATTGTCCTATTTAGTACACAATCCTGGTTTGCCACTTGGTTGTGTTCACATGCACTTGTGTCTGTTGATGCACAAATCTCTTCTTGGCACCCACCCCCCCTCTATGCTAGGGCGCACTAACTATGCAAAGAACAGTCCTCAAGTTTACTCTTGGAACAGTGTTTCTAGATTTAAAATAAATAATTATATTTCTTTACTAAGTAAATATGTGTACGTGTACCGTACTCGCAGTTTAATAATAAATTAAAAGGCTACTTTCTATCTACAGCTCTGTTTTCAAATTTACGATACATTTTGGTAAGGGTGTCGGGCAGCAAATATTTGGCTCGGGCGGGCATTATAAAATTACACTCGGGTGGGCATTTCATTTTGCAAACAACTTTGTCACAGGCCTTTAAAATTTCAAATTATAAATTTAAAAGTCTAATTTAATAAAAAAAAAAGATATAGACAATTTTGTCACAGGCCTATTAAATATCAAATTATAAGTTTAACAGTCTAATTTAATAAAAAAAAAAATAGACAATTTTTTCACAGGCCTATTAAATTTCAAATTATAAGTTTATAACAATATTTTAATTTAAAAAAAATAGACAATTTTGTCACAGGCCTATTAAATTTCAAATTATAAGTTTAACAGTCATATTTGACTTAATTTTTTTTTAATAATCAGTTTATGCTCAATAGTCTTTAGTTAATACTAGAGCAGATTGGTTTTAGGTCAAGAACAAATTTTACCCGCTTCGATGACGGGGGGGGGGTTCGAGGTTCGAATCTCGGTCGGATGTATTGAGGTTTTTTCCCCAAATGGTTTCCCCCACTTCATCCACACAAATGCGGGTACACTTCCTTGAAATATAACCTTTCTTATCCCTAAAACTATTAGCGTAATTAATATGTAAGCGTTAACCCGAACGGGTAGTAAGACGCGGTGATGAGAGAGAGAGAGAGAGAGAGAAAAAAAGCTTTTTCAAAATACTCTGTCCCCCTGGAAGTGTGGTTCTTCGGTTAGTCGAACCATTTGTTTTTAACCTTATATGTCTTACAAATCTTAATACACAAAATCTGAGTCCACCGGTCGTCAATTCATCACTTTGAAAGGGGGTAATCCTGATTTCACCCATTATAAATATTGTGGCCATGCAGGAAAGCGAACCCCGGGCCCTTGACTCAATAGGCAGATTTGCTAATGACTGAGATAAGTAACAAAGAGGAAAAATGGTAGGAAATACTTCTCTTAACTTGTTTTTTCATTCATTTATCCAATAATAATCATGAAAAGTTGACACGTTCATCTCCAGTTTTTCTTAAGCTCCACACATATGTCTTATTCCATTGGTAAAATGTTTGACCATTCCTCTTAAAATAATTAAAATGATGTGTGATATGAAGCTACACATGTGTAAAAATACCTGTTCATTCGTGAAACACTGTTCCAAATTTACAACTTTCCTTCTGTTACATTTTAGAAACCACAAACATATAGTTCATAAATGGGTAGAATAATGTAATATGACTAAAACAATCCAAACAATTTGCACACTTTTTTTATGGTAATTTTTTTAGAAAATGCACCATTTATTTTGGCAATGCTAATATTTTCAAAATGTATGGAATATATCTAATTTTATATTTGGACTACTTATTTCTCGATTGGTATTTAGAAAATATGTTTGGGTCAGTGATTTTTATTTTTGAGGTTATCTGACTAACCAATAATTAATACATTGCCAATGTGAATGTGGTATTTTCATGGGCAGTTCTTTGTGTGGTTCCATCTGTTCCAAAATTTAAAGATTTATCTCTTGTAAAACGTATATTTATTCATTCAGTCATATATATTTAAAGCTTACTATTTTTATTTGAATTTGATTTTTTTTGTCTTTATCCTTTGCGGCTAAACCCCGCAGGGAAAAAAGGTAAGGCGACATTGTTTTTCAAATTAAGGAAAAACTCATTTAAAATCATTTAGGTTATGTACTATAGCTTGTTAGTATATATGTGGTAAAATAACGTCATTGTTGCATTCAGCTTGTTGTAAACGCCACGCAAAGAACCACCCAACTCTTGTTAGTGTGCCTCTTGTGACGCTTCTGCAATGCTGCGATTATTTGTTACGGGTCTGTACTAGTGTGGTTGAGTGCTTTGCCACTAGGTAGAAGCACACATATATTCAACTATAGTTGGTAAACTCGCCAACAGATGTCTCGTACTGTACTATTTATTTACTCGCTAGACATGTTCAATGACACTTGATTGGATATGAATTTGAATATTTTGTGCCTCATTCGAAAAGTTTGTATGTAATATATTTTGTTCTCTGATAACTGACTCAATATAAAACCCAATATTCATTTTGTTAATTTAAAAAAATAATCATAAATGGGTTTTGAAAGTCTCAACTGTTCTTAAAATAAAAATCTATCACAAAAAAGATCTTGGGCTGATACGAATTAAGCTCATATTAATCAAATTCTGCCATTTTTTTGTTGTTCACTTTTTTGAAACTAACCTCTGATTTACAGGAGGGTTTTCTTTTATATGAAGCTCTTATTAATATAGAACTATTATTTTTATTGAACACACCAAATATTGAAAAAGCATTTTAAAAACTAATAGTCCTAGCAGCTGCTGTGGAAGCCACTTTTTTTCCAAATAAAAACTACTTATAATAAATAAATAAAAGCATTACATTTAACACATTTTTTTTAGAGTTAGGAGGTTTACAAGTTTTATATTTGCAATTTGTTTACATATTAAGCATTATTTTATGCAGATATTTCTATTTTTATTTTTAAAATATCCATCAATCTTTTTTAAATTATCTATTTCATGATACTTTTACCGTCATTTTACACCTTTAAAAAGAAAAACAAGAATAATTTTCCCGAAGAAAGTACTCTAAAACTCGATCTGTAACAGAGTACTGCTTCATTGCGTTGAAGATATAACCTATTTAAACTGCTAAACACTCAGATGAAGGGAAACTTATGCATAACTAGCCTATTGAATTAATCCCGTTGTATAAAATGTGGTTGACCAAGTTCATGCCCCAACGATTTTTATTAATTAAACGTTTTGGTAACGCTTCGCTGGCTATGCAACCAATCAAACACTTATGTTATGGAAATAGCCTAGACGGCCATTTGCAGGCGGTATCGCCGAGCTGAAAGTTTATTCAGCTACTGACCATGGCAGATTTTGCAAGATTAGTGTATTAGACGTAATCTGCTCTTTAAAGTAATAATTACATTTCGTGAGCTTAAGGTTATAACGGATGTAACCTTAACTCACTGACCTTGTACTCATTGAGGAAGTTTAATTTCAAGGCGTTTATATGAATTAGCGAATGTCTACTTCTTTCACTAATGTCAGTATTTAACATATAATTTGTGTTATTATAATTTTTTTACAGAAATCACTTACGGTTATTTAATTTTTTAATAAGGAAAATATTTTAATTTGGGGTTGAATTTAGATATCAATAAACACGGTCACACTAATATTTTAGAAAATATTTTTAAAAATTAAAAAAAAAATGTAGTAAAGAACATTATTTAATATAGGATAATTAATAATAAGAAACTGAAGTTTATTGGTTATAAAGGTATGAACAACAGAAATTTGAATTTACACAAAAAAAAAACCATGAAAATATTTTAAAATAACATAATTTAATTTACATTAATATTTTTTTGTAATTTGAAGTTATTTTCAACTTTTTTTTTTGTAAATTTAAATTTCAAATGTTCATACTTTTATAACCTATAAACTTCAGCTTATCGTTCTTAAAGCTTATTTTATACGATCATATTAGCATAAACCTACAAACTAACTTAACATTAATATCTTCTCGATAAGCGTTTAGGCCTACGTGCCAAGCATACGTTTCTTTCATGCCTAATATTGAAGTGATGTTTTTTTTTTCTGTTTGGATACAAGACCTTTCTTTATCCACATTTCGATTGAATAGCGTTGTTTAAAATACAGCGTAGTTAACGTAATTCCCTTAGAAAATGTTCAGAAAATAAAATGTTTCTATTGGTGAATACATTAATTGGGACACGGGGCTGTAATTATAACGAAGAACATAGTATTAAACTTTCTGGATGAACAAAGTAGGATTATAATAGGTACAGTAGCCCCATGGCTTCTTTGGTGCTGACTGACAGTTCACAGCTGACTTCTGACAGTCAACATTTAGGTATATACGTAAATTTTGACTGTCAGAAGTGACAGCTGCTAAACACATATTTTTTGCAGATCATATGGTTCGGCGTAGAGATACATAATTTGGTCCGGGAGCTTTTCAAAGCCGTCAGCTGTCAGTCAGCACCAAAGAAGCCATGGGGCTACTGTACAACTTGTAGTTCAGTTGTTTACGACCTACAGCTTGCGAGCAAGTTATTCCCCTCACTTCTGGTCACTTTTTGCCCTCCTAGATTGTACCCTTCTTCGTTGTCCCTGAAAAGTAGTAACCTTACCTTGCATTGTTCCACCATGGCGCAGCTTATAAGACAGTCAAGGTAGGACTACTACAACCTCTCAGGGTGAACGGTGTGTACATAAAGTTGAGATTAAGGTGGGGATGTAGGGGACGAAAGGTCAGTGTTTTCACAGTTTTTAGATAAAATTACTTCGTTTGGTAAAATAAAATACAATATTGTGTCAATACCAACCTAGAGACTTTAACTCCCTTCACGCGGTGATATCAACACTTGTCGAATATATGTAAAGAGTGTCGTGGAATTTAATGACAACTTTTTCTCTCCATTTAAAAAGGTCTTTTTTAGATAACACCACCATGCTCATGACAGATATTCAACAAGTGTTAATATCCCCACCTTAAGTGAATCATGTGTGTGACCATGTGTTTGTGGATGTGAGGTGACCTTTTTATTATTATTCAAAGTGGGTCGAACCGCCCCATACAAGGCTCGCACAATGTTCTGACACGGTAGGGTGGGGCGGGGCTTTCTTCGCTTCCCAAACACTAATGGAACCTGCAGGGTTTAGACGAGCGGTCAGCACTTATGTCTCCGGTGGACCGAGGCTGCGGATTTTCACCAGGTCCAAAGAGGTTCATTTAATTCACAGTGTGGTTTTACTTCCTCCCTCTAAACCGCCTCGGTGGCGTAGTTGGCTAACGCGCTAGTCGTGTTGAGTCAGACCACCGAGGACGAGAAGGTCGAGTTTCGAATCTCGGTCGGGTGAACTGGGGGTGGTTTTCCCTAAACGGTTTTCCACTCTCCCTCCACGCAAATGCGAGTTCACTTCCTCTAAAATTTAACCTTCCCAATTCCTAATCCATTAGTATAATTAGTACTTAAGCGTATAACCCGAACGGGTAGTAAGATGCGGTGCTAAATAATAATAATAATAATAATAACAATAATAATAAAAATAATAATCCCTCTAGGCCAACGTTTATCCGACACCTTAAGCACGGTTGTTAGCACCTGTTCTTATAGTCAACTAAATGTCATCAACATAATTTTAGTCTGGTTCGCCATTAATGGGAAGGTCGGGGTTTGATTACCGGTTTCTTGCACTTAAGGTAGTTTTTCCCACGCTCCTCAAAACGCATGTATGAACTTAATTGACTCCTAATTCCACCATATTAACATTTTATACGTATACAGCCCGAAAAAGTATTGAGACGCGGCTAGGAAGTATGTCTATTTTTTTACTGCACAAGAGTGTACCGGACTGTAATCTCGGGCGCAAACTCTAGCACCTTGTTATCAGATTAGGAATAGTAATCATAGCTCAGTATTAGTTGACATTTCTGGTGATGTGGGACTAACTGGTTTGCATGTGGTTCGGTGAGTTGGCAGAACTGGACATCGTGTTACTTGTAGAGACAGCCTTCAGACGTCACAACATGGCGGACACTCAGGCAGGCTTACCTTCACATAATAAATACATATAATGATGTGCACCACCTATAATATACAGTAATCCCCCGAGCTACGTAACCTGCGCGCAGTTACGTAAATGTACTCGTTCGTAAGTTGTGAAAATTAATGAATAAAAATTCTGATAACTATTCTACTTGCGTTTTTTCTTTCTTTCTGACTTGAGGTTGGCGACACTGTATTACATTATATGCACACGAGCATTCTGGGTATTGTTAACTTTTTAGTTCTTCGTGCATTTTTACGTTTTACAATCACCTTCGTTTATAAACGTTCCGCATCTAAATATTGCAGTTTTTTTTTATGAAGTTAACAATTAAGTTACAGTACCACAAATCTACAAATTCGGCCTACGCAAAATACGAGTTACGTAACTGATCCAAAAACGCACCCTTCACGTAAATCGGGGGATTACTATAATAAAAATTTGCTGGAAATGTTTTAGAGAAAAAAAATCAACTTATTTTTACCCACATCGTTGAGGAAACAGACTAAGGTGTCTGGTCTGGTTTTCCGGTGATAGGGATGAATGTCGGGGCTCGAATCTCGGCCAGGTGTACTGAGAGGGACTTTCTTAAATAATTGTTTACTCCATCTTCTTTACAGTAAATACGGGTACATTTCCTTTAAAATGCTACTTTATTAATTCCTACCCCGTTAGTGTATTTTTTATAACCGTGTTTTATTACCTATTAATGCTATACGCATATATGATAATTATTCTAATGAGAAGAAAGCGTTTTAGAGCTCATCTATCCGCATTTGCGTGGAAGGAGAGTGGGAAACCATAAAAGGAAAATCCACCCTCGTTAAAACCGAACGGGATTTGAACGATATCCACGTTAGCAGGCCATTCCAACATGAGAGTGACGCCTTATACCATTTGGCCACTGAAGCAGGTTATTATTGTACGGTAAATAAATACGCAGGGAGCCAGGAAGGTTATTAAGACGCTGTGGAAAAACAACTTATATGTTTTTAATTTTATTTCTTTGGGGTGGTTTTCTAAATCCAAACAATGACGTGACCATAAACTAACCTACATGGCTGGCGCATGGGTTTCCATTCTTAGCCCAAATCCCGGGAAGACGAGGTTTCATTTCCGATTTGATCCACTGGGCTGGATTAATTTTTCTATTAATGTATTTCATTTAAATGCATACACACATTTAACGGTATTTCCATCTTCAGGCGGATCATGGTGCATCTCCTTACATTTCACCCCCTCTCATCCTGCTTTATTTGGTTAAGTTGTTAGTCCTAACGTTTAGTAAAACATGTAGCACTAGACATAAAAGCGAACTCACCTTATGTCATGATTGGCGAAACTTTTTGAGGGTGTTTGTCCAAAATATTATAAATTACAACTGTTATATAGTTTTAAAAAAACTACAAAAATTGCGTTTTTAGAAGATTTATTTAGGTGATTCTTTCTTGTGGTCTTGGCGTTTTATTGAAGGGATTGACAAACTTTTTGTTCGGAGTCAAGTACTCATCCACCAGCTGCCAGGCTGTCAACACTATTATTATAGATAAATAGTTGAAATTATATTATATTATAAAATAAGACGTCTTTTTTTTATCTTTTTGGTTTGTTCAAATGATAACTTTGATCAGAAAGTTCCTGGCGCTAGTAACCCACGTTGAATGCCTTGAGAAACTCGTGTAATATAATCGGGTATAAAGTAGTCGGTCCCCCCCTCAGTGAGTTTTGTCGGTTCCGGAGGAACGGTACTTTGATGTAATCGACATACAATGGACGTCCACAAGTTGAAGCAGCCAACTAACTATCAGGCACGTAGGACAACTGTTAGGCACGTAATGCTGCCGGGCACGGTCCATTAAGTGCGGCAACGTCGCACTTGTCTCTCCTCTCCAGTCAAAGCAGTAGGAGGTTTTTAAATAATGGTCATCGAATGAAGAAAATATAAATAATGTATTAACTGACATGCACCGTATTTTATCTCCAAGCTGTCAAAATTTACAATTTATGGCCTAGTGACAATTGCTGAACGCTTTTATTGACATAATAAAGACACACAAAACAGAACTGTCAGAGGCAGATATATGGTCGGACCTCCCTTTTTTGATCAATTTATAAAAATAATGAGATCTAATCCAACGTAATAATATTCAAAATGTATTTAATTTACATTATATATCGCAGTAAATATCTACGTGGTGCAATATCCTTGTCTTTATCCATCGGTCACCCAGGCAAAATCTTCTCGAAGGACAAGAGGGGAGAACCAAGGGATGATTGCATCACGCTACTCGGACATTCTAGAAACCGAGTCTTCTTAAACAAGCCTATTAGCAAAATGCAGGTGTCCTCACTTGCGTGATAGTTGTCGATCAATAGTTGGCCGAGCAATAGTTGCCGAGCAATAGTTGGCCGAGCAATAGTTGGCCGAGCAATCATGACCTGCGTTCGTCAAAGAGAGAACTTTTATTTATTTATTTATTTATTAGTCATCAAATCTGAGTCGCTACCATAAATATTCCTCATCAGTCACTAGATTGGATCACTCTCGATCCCATCCCATTTTAACCCTCCCAGTTCTCTAAGAAGTGAAATAGCAGCACCGTGGTGATATCGGATCGCATATTAACCCTCTTCAGCAGTAGAGCAATGACTGTAAATAAACACTTCATTAAAAACATAAGTGATTTCAATAATAGCTTGATAAAATGTCCGTGATGAATTATCCCCGCATGTAGATTACAAATATGTCACCCTCCGTGGGGCATGAACAGTGAACCGTATAGTGAAAAGCACACTCTCCCCCCGGAACATGCAGCAACACACTATGCCGCCTTTGTTCGGCGCCCGGAGAATAAACCAATGACCATTTATAACACTAACAAGGGCCCTCTCATTGTTCCATAGCCATTATTTTATGACTAATAGTCCAGGTCGGCAGGAAGCTGTTAAGATATAATTGATAATGATACCTATTGTCGTTTGAAATAAGTAGCTAATAGTTTTTAACTAGACAATGTGCCGCTTCGGTGGCCGCATGGTCTAAGGTAAAAGTTTTCCAAACAGGGCTACGCCCCCACGAGACAATATTTATAATATTATTTATTAGTTTTTCATACTATAACGTTGCATCAGTAACTAGGATCGCCTATTTTTTCCAAATCTTATTTAAGGCGATTGGCCCTTTTCGTTTGGCGTGGAAATGCAGAGCCATGGGAACAAACGGTTATCTTCAAGAATTTTTTTTATTGTTTTGCAATTTTCTTTTCGGAAACGGGTTGTTCAAGAATAGAAGCATGTTGATTAAGTTATACTTTTTATATACACACCAACTCTATCATTTTAAAAGTGATCAAAAATCAATAAAATTGACATTTTTCAATAGAAAATTGCTGGCTGCATAACAAAGAATAAGAAAATGTAACACCTAATAAACATTGATACATTATCTTAGAAGGGGGTGTTGAAAATATTACTATAAAAATTTCACTCGTTCCCGAGAAAATTGGTATTTCCAAATTTATGATTTTTCCGCGAGACCTGTCCGGTAGCTAGCGCCATCTACGGTTTCCGTGATCCATCAGTTATTGCTGGCGCGGAAGGATACTTTGGTCGATTGGGAAGCCACACCGCGCCTTTCACCCTCCCACAAACTAGGTTTTACACTTGCACTCGGCAGGGTCAAGGGCCAAGGGCCTTAAGGACATTTGCTAAAGGTGCAGACAGAACATGAGATGTTCTCCGTTTGTTATAAACTTTTATGCTTGTAAAAGGTAACTCTCATCATTTGAGTGTTCATAATACTAGAGTAGATTTTTTTTATGAGGGCTCCAGCATGTATTTTTACTTTCTCGCTACCTTACAGGTTAGAAAAATATTGTGATTGTCCAAAAAAAAAAAAAAAAAAAAAAAATAGAACTCAAGATTTTGATGAATTTCGACGTTTCATGCCCCCCAACCCGAAAAAGTTTTTTTGCATTTCCGTCTGTCTGTACCTCGGCGTAGAGCCTATAAACTCTTTTACCGATCGGGCTAAAACTTGATATCTGGGGTGGGTTGCCCCCTAGGGGTTTTTTGGAATTGGATATCCAACCCTAAAATTTAGGATAGTAGTTACCTTAAGGGAGAAAAGAGAATAAATCGATTTTATTAAAATTGGTTCTAACAATTTTGATTAAATTTAATTTCTAAGCATTGATCAATACTACAAACAAAATGGCTACTCTAAATTTTTCGTCAAAATGACTTTAAGGGTTCCAGTCTGATGCGTAGATTCTTATTTTTTTATCATATTATTTCTGTAACTCTTTGAGATATGAAATTACTTATCATTGCACATATGTAAGTCTATTTATAATACAAATCTTTTATTTGAAACATATTTTTTTAAATCAATAATTTTCGAGCTATACGCAAATATATATATATTTTTTAACTTTTCGAACACTAAAGGTAAAGTATTGCGACTGTAAAAAAAATCCAATCCGATATGTTGATGAATTTCGACGTTTTATGACTCCCCGAACCCTAAAAAGTGTTTTTTTTCCAATGAGATAACCATAAGATGTGCAACCTCTAATAAAATATCGGAAATTTTAACCGGAAGCTGAAATTTTAATACGAAGTGTTGACCCTTGAGAATCCAATATCGATCTTTGTTTTATGTTTCAAATATACGAATGAGGACTTTAATTCTAAAATTTAAAACAGGGAGTAAAAAAATGTTTTACGTAAGTATAACACAATTTTTTCTCGGGTTTGCTTGTGTATATTATTTCGTTTCACATATATTACGAGCTTTGAGTAAATGCCTCCATTTTTAAACAATTGAGGCAGAAATTCCATGCGGAGTTCCGTACCAATTATTTAGCACCGCGTCCTACAAACCATTTGGGTTATACGCCTATTTACTAATTACACTAATGTGTTAGGGTTTAGTAAGGTTGAATTTAAAGGAAGTGTACCCGGATTTCCGTGGAAGGAGGGTGGAAAACCATTTTGGAAAAAACCGCTCTCAGTACATCCGACCGGGATCGAATCCTGATCTCTACGTCTCCTTGGTTGTCTAGTATATTGAGTTATTTTCACTGCAATTAAAGTATCATCAAATTTTATATCACTCGCTTTATTACCAATCCTTTGATAAAACCCATCACCATCTTCATATAATCCTACCTAACAAAGAGCTTACACAGACTGAAGATTACAATGGTCCCTTTACGATGAGCATGTTAAGGTGGGGTGCTAGTGAGCGCCAGTTTAGTGCATTAATTTTGCAGTTTTTATAGCATAAACATTTTTTGGCTAGAATAGATAAAATATTTCTTCTATAGAAACATAGAGTTTAGCTTTCTGCACATGCTAGTCTTAAGAGTTCTTGAATATCTCTCATGAGCATAGCGGCATTTGGTGACAAACTTTTTAAATGCAGAGAAAAAGTTGTCACTAAATTCCAGGACACCTTTGACAGATATTAAAGAACTGTTGAGATTAGCATGTGCGGAAAACTAAACTATATGTTTCTATAGAAGAAATATTTGAATTATTTTCGCCAAATAAATGTTTATGCTATAAAAACTTCGAAAATACTGCCCTAAACTCACGTTCACTAGCACCCCATCTTAAAGGTGAGTCGTTTAATAATTGCACATTTGGAAGAACTTTTATCACCGAGCATTGACACTAGCGAACCCCAGTGTTGATGGACTCAAACCTGACTCAAGGAGCGTGGGGAAACTTCCGTTGATGCTGAGGATCTGTGAGCTAGGAATATGCCTGCAACTAATACACGATCAGTCAGACTGTCAGTACGAATCAGTATTTACAACGAGACCGTACACGGTTAGTATTCGTACCATTATTTGTATCAGTCTCAGTTCCTGCGTGTAACTTGCAACAGCATGGATGATAAGAAAAAAAGCTGTGTACAGTTTATGTTTGATACTGAGACTGAAGGGAATACTGACGAACGCGCGCACACGGTCAGTACTACTGTCAGTACTACTGTCAGTCTCTCCCACCACTTGCGAGACTGGTGGATTGAGACTGATGTGATCAGAAAATTCGGATCACATCAGTATTTACGTAAGTCCATTAGTACTGCCCCAGTCTGACTGATCGTGAAGGGGCCTTATAAAGAATGTACCCATCCATAGTGGCGGATGGTCCAGCTCTCCCTATAAGGCCAGACTGGCGAGCGTGCGTGCGTGCGTGCGTGCGTGCGTTCGTGTGAGCGAGCGTGCGAGCGCGTGATTAGCAGATAGCTCTCGATAGTCGTTGACGAGGAGGCAAAGGTTCGAATCTTGGCTCAGTGAATTGAGGGTGGTTTTTGATGAGTGATTTTATTGTTGTGGTTTTCTCATCCTCTCTTCACGCTAATGGTGATTCTTATTTTTAAAGGCCTACTTTGATAATATTGAAGTATTTCAACATATCAGTTATATATATATATATATATATATATATATAAGAGAGAGAGAGAGAGAGTTATGGTTTATGATCTTAGCAATTAAATTATGCCGTTAGTAGCAAGTGTGCTAAACCTATCGATAATAATAAAAATGTCAAAATGAGAAGTTTTCCTAGCACTCAATGAACCAACATATAATAATATTGCCTAGCGCCTGTAAACTAAACCGTCTAAACTGTAAACCGTCTCGAGCGCGCTCGCTCGCTCCAGTCTGTCCGGCCCCTGAGACGTGTGGTATGAGGCACTAATTATTTCACCTGAGTTTTAAGCGTCTGTAAACACATTTGTCACATAATAACGTCTGATATGTACAGGTATATCGCGTCTCTTAGCTCCAAGGAAGTTTGTTGTGCAAACACTAGTATAATAATGGTGGGAAGGGATTTACTCCACCTCCGGTGACGTCATCAGACAGGGCTGCCAACTCTTTGGCTACTCCCAGTGATGCATCTCACTAGCACTGTTTTCCGGGGAAAACATAGAACATTGCGGGATTTTTTTTAAATAAAAAAAAGTTTGAAAACGCTTTTAACGTGATCACACTTTTAAATTGGGTCTGTTTGTTTATCTATTAATAGAGAAACATCAGAAAGATTTAGATACATTGTCTGCATGAATTTGTGTCTTTAATATAGTATTATTATTAGCACCACATCTTACTACCCGTTCGGGCTATATGCACTTAAGCTAATGTGTAATGGTAGGGTGATTGTGAGATGAAATGGAGGACCTACAGTTCTTGACCAAAGTGAAATGTATTTCACTTGAACAGAAATATTAATTATGCAATAATTTTGAAAGTTAACTCGAGTTAAACTTAGTATTTTTGTAAGTAGGGAGCCTATATCTAACAAATTACACTTTTCGCCAAATAAGTAAAACATTAGTTTAATTTTATACACACAGTAATCTCAATCAGTTTTTGAATATATGTCTAGATCATTACGGCACTAAAATAGGACTATTCGAATAAACATAGCTTCTGCTCTAACGCCTTTATGCTTACGACAGAACTCCTCTCACGCCTTGATGCTTAGGACAGAACTCCTCAAACGCCTTGAGAGAACTCCTCTAACGCCTTTATGCTTATGACAGAACTCCTGCTCTAGTACCTGCCTCGGTGGCGTAGTTGGCTAACGCGCTAGTCGTGTAGAGCTCGACCGCCGAGGACGGGGAGATCGAGGTTCGAATCTCGGTCGGGTGAACTGGGGGTGGTTTTTCCTAAATGGTTTTCCACTCTCCCTCCACGCGATTGCGGGTTAACTTCCTCTATATTCAACCCTCCCAATTCCTAATCCATTAGAGTAATTAGTACTTAAGCGTATAACCCAAACGGGTAGTAAGACGCGGTGCTAAATATTATTATTATCCTGCTCTAGTACCTTGATGCTTATGACATAGCTCCAGCCACACCGCGACCCCAACAACACGAAGAAACGTGCCTCTTGAGTCAGTTGAGACTACGTAAGACTCGGAGAGTATTTCTTCCCATGACATGCGCACTAAGGAATGTAATGGCTAGCATGAGCCTGGGAAGGAAGGTATTTCTATTTGGCGGAGAGAAGTTGGTAGTTTCTAAACGACAAGATCGCAAACCAAACTCACTTTTAACAGAAGGTCTTTGTCGACATGCTTGTTTACAAGCCGGTTCTGTTCCTGGTTCCTTAACAAAAATTAATACCCGATTTTATTAGTAGAATCATTTATTCTGGATTTCATATATTTTTTCCCTTCTTATTGGTGACCAGGTGGTCTAGGGGTAAGGTGTTACAACTTCTGTGCTGGGGGTTCGGGGTTCAATACTTGGTCCCGGCACAGATTTATCTGATTGCCAAAACCTTCCTTCACCTCTGACAAGACGTGTATTAATCACAACTTGTGGATGTGTGAAATGCCAGGCCTCCACCGTGGTTCGGATCCCACGTTAAACTATAGGTCCTCCATTTCATCTCACAATCACTCTTTTGAATTGTATATACCGCGTCGACTTTAAAGTTGCTCCGCCATTTTGAATTTTTTTCGGGTGTTAAATTTTTTTTCCCTTTTTTAAAAAAAATTTCCCGTCGGTTACAGGCTATAAACTATAAGTTTACCAAATTTCAAGTTTCTAGCTCATCTGGAAGTGGGTAAACATTAATGTTAGTGAGTGAGTCAGCCATGTGGCTTTATAGTAGTAATATTATTAGGCCTACTAACGCAGTTTCATAGAAAACCAGTCTTAAGGAAAGAAAAACATATTTTATTTGTGGCTAACATCGGTAACAGTTTACTTTATCATTGGTGTTATGTCATGACCAGCTTCGTGGTGTGGTAAGTAGTCAACGCACCTGGCTACGAGTCTGTGGGTCCCGGATTCGATTCCCGTCTGGTACGATGGGTATTTTTTACTCAATGGGGAATTACCCCAACGGTCACCAGGGTTTAATTGGGCTTAAGTTAGGTTTAAATGTTTCCACTGGTTCTACACCCTCATACTCACTATCACCCTCATACTCACTATCACCCTCATACTCACTATCACCATCACCTCATCTCATAGTGACATGTAAAGATCCTCCACAGAAAGGATGTACTATTAGTACATTCGGGCGTCCCCTGGACAACGGTACATTAGTTCTGGGTAGCCCAGACGCGCAATATTATTATATTATTTTACAGGTATTGATGATTTATCACAAGTGACAGATTCAGATCACATAACTTAACGTATGAATAGGCCTACGGGAAAGTAGTTATTTAGTAGTTTTTATAGCTTCCTATGAAAATCATGGTATGCCTTTCAGGGTTACATGGATTACACTATGGCGCTATCTTATTAACATCTCCATCTCCGTCAAGGTACAAATTGTTATCTTTCAGTGTACACTGTAAAGTCTGTTCAGCGTAGGAATTGTTTTCTGAAAGGCCTTTTTCCCTACCAGAAATCTATTATATAGTAGGATATTGGTAAGAAAAAAGGTCTTTCAGAGAGTAATTCCTACCGTGAATGGAGTATACATGTCAGATGTCCGTAATGGCTCTAAAGCGCACGCGCAGGTCATATTCTACTGTTGACCGCAGGAGAATCAGATCAGACCTGACACACTGGGCGAACCCCGCCTGTTGTGTCCCCCCCCCCCACACACACACTCGAGTGTGACCGCGAAGAGTGGGTTCCGAGCCAAATTGGGTTCAGCGATTGTGACCTCCTTTGTCTCGGTCCTGGGAGTGACCGACTGACCTTTTAAAGGAGTGATGCCATCCTTTAGATTGGATGGAGGATGGCTGGACGTTTAATTTTTTTTAAAAGCAGATGATCATCTTTAATCGTGGTGGTTGAAGCGTCGTAAACGGATCATATATGTGTGGTTCGTTGTCGTGTGGCATTGAGGTTCGTTGAACAAATCCTGAACAGACCTGGGGTTCAGGGCAAATTTAGTTTGTGGGCCCCCCTAACTATCGTACTCCCCTCCCCCTTAATTTTTCTTTTCTTCTTATTTTTGACTTTATTACAGTAGTTTGGACCAATATACACATTTGGAGCCGTATAAGGTATCAGAAAATATATGTAACAGTTATTGCTAAAAGCCATGTTTTTTAAAATACGTATTAGGGTTGATTTCTCCCTTACCTTTCGTTCGATTTTCTTCCCCAGAACTTAAACCGTATAAAGGTACATAAAACTTTGTGCCAAGACCTGCTTTGGTGGCCGCATGGTTTAGGGAATTACTCTCGCAGTAGACTAGACTGCTGATGACAGGGAGATCTGGGGTCGAGTCCCGGTTGGGTGTACTAAGGGTAGTTTTTACTAAATGGTTTTCAACTCTCCACACAAATACGGGTACACTTCTTCTAAATATAATATTCCTAATCCCTAAGCCATTAAAGTAATTAATGGATAAACGTACAAACTGAACGGGTAGTAAGACGTGGTGCTAAAAAAATTAAAGTGGATCATCATAACTTAATTTCTTGCTCAAACACAATAACCAGACCCCAGAGAGTTAATTTACCACACGACGAAAGAGAACAAGACAGAACATTTACTAACGAAGAATTGTCGGCCCTTGCTGGGAATTCGTACCCAGAATCATGACAGGCATCGGTGGTCGCATGATCTAAGACGTCACTCTCAAAATATACTTAAGATTTCTATCGACGTGGAGGTTGAGTTTCGAATCCCGGCTTGGGAGGATTTTCTTAAGATGAGGTTACCTCTCTCTCCCTCCATGCAAGTGCTGGTACTTTACCTCGATTTTTACCTTACTCATCCCGATCACACTAGCGTAAATATGTGGAAAGTCCGGACGGGTAGTAAGAAGCGTTGGGAGAAAAAAAAAGTTTTCTTAGAAATTTGACTTGGCTACTTTTACTACTGAAATTAAACTTGATGAACAAGTTCACGTGTATGAATAAACTTGACTTTTTAAACTATTTCTCTCCTGAGTGATCTGATTGATTCCAGAGCTCTTTCCGCAGCCAATGAAATTGTTCGGCAGTTAATTGAACTGGCGTAGAGGCGGTAACATCACCAACTTGCCCACTAATCTCTCTCTCTCTCTCTTAAAAAAAAAGTATCTCTCGACTCTTTTTTTTTACACCTCTCAAAGTTATTCCTGTGTTCGAGTGGTACGGCAGAAAGTTATGTGTGTGTGTTTGTGGGGAGGGGGGGGGGCGATGAAAAGACTTCTTGGTCATAAAAACTTGCCACAATTGCAACATTTGACCCATTACCTTAGTTCATTCGGAAGCGCGTCGGTCTATCTAGTTAAAAGACCCCAGTTTGACTTCCGAAATTTCCGAATAGTTTTATTTGGTGGGTTTGTGACATCTCCTTTCACAATGATGAATATTATTAATGACTGGGTAAAATAGGTGTTGTATCCATTCTCGGTTTAAATTAAATTAAAAAAGGGACGTATTGAAACATGTAATCGAACCAGTATCCCTCCGTGTCACCGGCAATACATCATCTATTGAGATTAAATTAAATGACAACCTGTTGGACACGGGAATCGAGCCAAGGACCTTAGATTTTTTGCGCACCACTGATGCTCTACTAGTGATCCATCCTTGAATATGAGAAGATGGGTAGTCAGTGGCAAAGCCAAAAGGTCCCGAGTTCGATTCCCATGAACATTTATACCTTTTTTTCACTTTATTGGATTTTTATTCAACTCAGCTATTAGGACTGATCCTGTGGAAAACAAACGCGTAGGAGTTAAATATATATATACCGACGCCTAAGACCGTGTGACCACATATGTGGGTGCAGACACGGTTTTAACCGGCGAGAAAGTTGTAAGGAGTCGACTGACGCCATCGACCGAAATAATTCACACGAACACAACTGTGAGCGAGAACTACCGGCTTATCTCTTCGCAAGTACAAATGTTCGATTGATCTACCTCTCTACTAGCAGTCTCGTTTTTTTGTTGGTTTTTTTGCACCGCGTCTTACTACCTGTTCGGTTTATAAGCTTATGTACTAATTACGCTAATGGGTTAAGAGATCAGGAAGGTTTAATTTATAGGAAGTGTACCCGCATTCGCGTGGAGGGAGAGTGGAAAAACTACCCCCAGTACACCCGTTCGATATTCGAACCTCGATCTCCTCGTCATCAGTGGTCTAGTCTACTGCTAGAATAGCGCGTTAGACCACGTGGCCACCTAAGTGGACGATGCCTAAAGTTAAAACTGCTGACAGTCAGCCGGCTCTGGCACGATTTTAGGAAGAAAAACGAATCAGAGAGTAAACAAATAGACAATGAAGATAATCTGTGGAGTCTAACCATGAAGTTTTGTTTTGTTTCACTAGTTAGCGGTGACCTGGCGGTATAGGGATAAGGTGTTAAGACTTCTGTGCTGGGGGTCCGGGGTTCAATCCTCGGTCCCGACACAGATTTATCTGATTGCCAAACCCTTCCTTCACCTCTGACAAGACGTGTATTAATCACAACTTGTGAATGTGTGGAATGTCAGGCCTACCACCGTGGTTCGGATCCCACGTTAAACTGTAGGTCCTTCATTTCATCTCACAATCACCCTACCATTACACTTTAGCGTAAGTGTGTATAACCCGAACGGGTAGTAAGACGCGGTGATAATAATAAAAATAATAATAATACACTAGTTAGCCATATGACTGGAGTCCTTGTACGCCACTGTTCAGTTTAACAGGTTGTATCCCCGCATCGGGGTGTCGTGTGTGTTCTTCGTAACGGGATGGCTCGTGTTCTGCAACTCTATCTACTACCTGACTTGTCTTCCGAGAGCTACAAGCCTAAACCCTGTTTATATTATCCGTGGTGTACACAACACCACAGCTCGGATAACAGTATCAGAGTCATTGAGTGGCGGAACTGTGGGGAGGGGAACATTTGTCCCTCTGGAAATAATACCCCCACCTTGGAATAAATATGAAGCTAAAAATATGGCTTGAATCAAACTCCAAATGACTTATAGCTGCACTCAATTTTCAAAAGTTTGGTGGAGAAAACCCACTTCAAATACCTTCTCAAATAACTCCTAGAGGCGTCTGTCTAACTGGCAGAATAAGAAAAAAAATCAGGCGGGGTGCACACTATACCTATACCTCAGTTTTAGCTTCTGTGGTGCTGACTGACAGCTCACAGCTGACTTCTGACGGCTTTGAAAAGCTACCAGACCAAATTATGTATCCCTAAGCCGAACCATATGATCTGCAAAAATCATGTCATTAGCAGTTGTTACTTCTGACATTCAACATTTAGGTATATACCTAAATGTTGAATGTCAGAAGTCAGCTGTGAACTGTCAGTCAGCACCAAAGAAGCCATGGATCTACTGTATATCGAGAGTAGAACCACTTTAAACAAGTAGGCCTACTACGTGACCATAGACTATGCGACCACCGATGCAGATCTGTAATTTACTAAGACGTTGGATCAACTTTAACTTTCTAATGACAAGAGTGCTATTTTTTCTCTCTTTGTCAAGGCAATTACGCTAATAGGGTGGATATCAATAAGGTAGAAAGGAATTTGGGTGTGCATAGAAGTAATTAGGAAATACGCCTCTCATTGAACTCAGTCGGTGGTAGAACCCCGGTCTCTCTTCATCACAGGAAATTCAGTCCACATAAGTTCGATGCCTTAGTCCGTGTATCCATCAATGCGAGCGCCTTTTTTTTGGGTTATAATCTCTTGGCGAGTACCCACTTATCAAAATTCACCCTACTCATCTGTTTCTCATAGATTGGCTCAGATGGTAAAAAAAAATTAATAAAATTGCTGTATTAAATTATAGTGAATTTATACCTTTCAAAATTTGTTGATAGCAAGCTCTAAATTTAATGGAAAGTGTATTTTAAAGTGGTTAGTTTTTTTTAATCATCTCACTGAGATAAATACTAGGTGAAATACTTTTACAATAACGAAGGTTTTCTCCCACGGAATTCCGTCTTGATGCATCAGTGAATCCGAAGAAAGGAGACTTTTAAACTAGTAATAATAAGACTGGCGATGTTGCGAATACATTAATTATATTTCTGCCATCTTGTTCAAATATCTAGTTTCCTTTTAAATGACTTTGGAAATAACTTTTTTTTTTAGGGTGATCACATTCTGAGAAAATATGTAAAACCTGGAAATGTTGGGGAACTTAAAAGTGTCAGGAAAATGAGGGAAAATGGAAAATTGTATATGTGTCTGTACAAGGAAGATATATTTTAAAATCACATCTTATCTAAATAAGGTTTATAATTAAGTTTCGGGGGTTGCATGCACCTGTAATTCCGGGAGAGTAGGGAAAATACAAGGATTATTATTATTTTCTAGTTTGAAAAAAAACCTCTGGGTAAACACAGGAAATTTCACTTAAAAACTTAAAAATTACAAAAAATATTTGGACCTTTAGGATACTTTTAGTACAAGCCTTAAATAGTGGGTCTTTTCACAGAAGAAAAAATGTATTAAAGAACTAATCACGCTGATTAAAACACAGCACAGTTTTCATATATTTTATTCAAATACGAATTTGATCTTTTTCAAACTCTTTTCCTCCCATCTCGTCTAACTTCCCGTTCTAACTAAACACACACACTTATTAAAATAATTCTAATACACTAGGGGTGAAAACCGGCCCCGTGGTGTAGCGGTCAATGCTCCTGTCTACTAGCCTAGGGATCCTGGGCTCGATTCCAAGCTGGTACCTTAGGTATCTTTCCCTAAAGGGGAATTATCCCAACAGTCACCAGGGTTTTATTAGTTAGGCTTAAGTTAGGTTTAAGTGTTTCCCCTCATACTCACTATTCACCCAGCCCAGACGCGCAATATTATTATATTAGGGATGAAGATGTTAGAAATGAGAGGAAATTTACCAGGTTTGTGTGGAGGGGTGAAGGGGAGATGTTAACCCCAATTTTGCCGCGACTGGCAAACCAAACTAAATGAACGCGTACCTACCAGCGCGGGTAAACTACTACTCTTTTTTTTAAATCAATAGTGACTAATTTCTCTTTTTCATCTAATATTTATATTAAAATACGTAGCACGTTATTCGACTGTTGCAAAATATGTGTTAGGCCCTAGACGGAGAAGGGTACTTAATACCTATTCTCTTTAAGGGCCCCGTTTACAGTTTTAGAAGTTGTTTCCAAGTTATATTAGCTAATTCGCAAATTTTTGCACGTTTTTATTTAATTGCTCACTAAAAAAAAGTCTCGTTCTAAATCTATAATCAATGGCGTACTGTTTGTGTTTCTTTCGACATTTTTCCAAAATAATAAATGGCGGTGTGACAGCAAAGGTCCTATTCGGGGGTTTATATTATGTACTACATCAAACGTTAAATTGAGGACGTTTTTGTGACGGATAGTAGCGTAAAGGTGCGCGGCTTCCTTTCGACCTTGAAAAAAAAAGGAGACTCCCCTCTCCTCTCCACTTCTGGTCCCGCGACTCTGGCTGTGTCCCGACAGTCAGCCAGTATTCAGTTGTTTGGTGAGTGGGGAAGTGAATACTCCAAGCCTGGTACTCGGCTTTTCTCGCTCTTTCGACAGACAAAAAAACAATCACGGTCCATTGTTAAAAAATTTACATTCCAAACTCTCCGGCAAACGTCTCCGTAGTGCGTGTTCGCAAAAGTTGATAAAACAAATAATTACTATCGAAACTTTACGAACGTGTTTTTTTTTCTATTTAAACAAATACATTGCTCGAATAACATGTCAACAATGAAATGAAAGCGCCTTTTCGAAACATGATCAAACATTTATATAACGGTGTAAACGTAGGATTATTTCTAAACCAGTCGACTATTAATGAAATGTGTTTCTCCTCCCTATAGTCTTATTTTTTATTTTTATTGCACGGTTTTAACTTCGTGACTCGTGTGTGGGGGAAAGGGTGTGGGTGTGACGAGGGATCGTTTACTGACCTTATTTGTGTTTACCTTGGTTGGGAGCGAGAGAGAAGGGAAATATCGAGTTCGTTTCGATACATCGATGATGTGTGGGGAAATTTAATATATTCATAAGTGATTTAATTAGTTAGTTGTCTTCTGGTAGAAATTATCCTTTTTTGACAGATGAACGAGAATTATTTCTGTAGAGTTTTTTTAAAGTTTAGAAAAGTGGAACTTTTTTTGATGTGGATGCATAGTTTATAAAATAACTCGAAATCGTTGATATTATTTTATATATTCTATTAAATATCCTCGTAGATTTTTCATAGCCTTGGGAAGTTCATGCTGTTTTTAAAAACCAACGATAATTTACTAAACTGATGTTTTTGAAATATTTTTGACAGCTACTTTCCTTTATCACTTGAATTAGTGATATTTTCGAAGTGAGATGCTCTCCAAATTTAAGTTTGCCAACATATGGTGGCGAGATTAAATCCACCCATGAGATGTCGATGTACCGCTTCGTGAAAGGAGGTGGAGGGGGAGGCGGGGCCAGTTCGGGCGCCCCCGGGGGCGTGTCCCGCCTCTTCGTGCAAGGGACCCGCGAGGGCGGGGACCGGGACGACGTAAACGGCGCCGCCCCCGCGACGGAAATGTCCGGGATCCAAGACCTTCGCGCCGTGCACCGTTTCCGGCGCCTCGACGCGGAGGTGGAGGGCTCCAACCTCGAGACGAGCCGCACAGCGCGGCGTCCTGGCGGCGGCCGTTCCGTCACCACGAGGGTGCTGAGGAAGACGACGACGCTCACCAGAGGGGAGGAGAGGACCGTGACGGAATCGTTGCTGCAGAGGGCGGGGGAAGGGAAGTTGGTGCACGTGACTGAGAGGGTTGTCTTGGCGCCGTCGACACACCCCGTCACCACTAAGAGGGCCAAGGTAAGGCTCACACTCGTACCCGTGGCCCGACTCGCTCCCCCACATTCGTAATAGTCGTGTGAAACCAAGCCAAGAGCTGAGAAGGGTTAACCTCACAGATACCTGATACCCCCTTCTTTTCTCTCTCTCTCTCTCTCTCTCTCTCTCGACGTAATCAATCTATTTGGCTAGAGATTCATTGTTAAAAAAAATTGACATCTCGTGTTGAAGAACTTCATCTCAAGCCACCGAAGCACCCCCTGCTTTTCCGTCAATAATATAAATGGGTACGACATACATTGTACTTTTTATGATACAACTACGATATGGGCTGCTGTACCCATAATTTTAATGGGTGGGGGAAGTACCCCCAACAGGAAATATGTCAAATATTGTTTTTAACGCATCTCTCTTGGCTAAAATTGAAGGTGTTTGGGCTGGAGACTTTAATACGTAAACACATTACTAACAATATTGTATGCGTATTGCCCGAACTGGTAGGGAAACTCGATGATTGGGGAGCTAAGGGGACAACCCCCATCCCCCCATAACACCCCTCTGGGTACGGCCCTATTTAAACTAAAAAAACGGCTCGGAATGGTGTAGCTATTCATTCATGAGAGGAGTTGTGTAATCCACATAGCGTGACCTTGTTCCCAACTTTATGAAGACACCTTCACTGTCAAGGGTCGCCTCCTTTCTTCTCATGTGCGCATTAAATATAAATATACACCTCTTCCCCTCCCCCCCCCACCCTTTCCCAATCAAACGAAGTGTGTGCGAGGTGTCCTACTGTCTTGTGTAAGATTATATCAGCGCTTACCATAAACGTGCATAGGGTGCGTCTTATTTGGGTGCCAGCTGGAAGGCAAGATAAACTGCCCTTCCGTCCTGAAAATCAGTCTGGATTTTTTTCCCCCAAACAATTGTAATACATTTAAAACAAGAAGAAATAATCAATCTTTTATTTTAAAAACATTATTCTTTGAAAAACACACATTTTAAATTAAAATGTCAACCGCCGGTTGGGAGGTTCATTTTTTTTTAACTCGTCAGTAATGTAATTCAAGTCTTTATCCACAGCCAGCCATTGTTGGATGAATGGGACCACGAGGTATTGCTGAAGATTATCACGCCTTCATTAACCACTCACTCCCTTAAAGAATATCCATCCACGCGGTTTCCAAACTTTTTTTTTGTACGTTGCTCTTTTGTCATTATAGCTTTTCCTTATCCGCTTCGGTGTACACATGATCTAACGCGCTACTCTGATATTAGACTATGACGGTAAGATCAAGGTTCGAATCTCGGTCGGGTGTACTGAGTTTTCCCAAAATGGTTTCCCCCACTTTCCCTCCTCGCAAGTGCGGGTACACTTCATCTAAATATAACCTTCCCATTCTTTAAAATCGTTAGCTTAATAAGAACATAACTCGAACGGTTAGTAAGACGCTGTATTATAAAAAACTTTTTTTGTGGCTACCCACGCAGCACACTCCTGGGGAGACGAGTTAAGGTGTTTTTTCAGTGTTTATAGCAAAAAATTGATTTTGGTTAAAATAAACAAAATATTGATCCAGTACAAACATAGAAATTAATTTCTTGAATATCTTTCAAGGATGTCCTGAAATTTAACGACAACTTTTACTCTTAATTTAAAAAAAGTTTGTCGGTGACCTGGCGGTCTAGGGGTAAGGTGTCGGACTTCTGTGTTGGGGGTCCGGGGTTCAATCCTTGGTCACAGCACAGATTTATCTGATTGCCAAACCCTTCCTTCACCTCTGACAAGACGTGTATTAATCACAACTTGTGAATGTGTGGAATGCCAGGCCTCCACCGTGGCTCGGATCCCACGTTAAACTGTAGGTCCTCCATTTCATCTCCCAATCACCCTACCATTGCACATTAGTGTAAGTGCGTACAACCGGAACGGGTAGTAAGATGCGGTACTACTAATAATAAAAGGTTTGACATCTAAAACCGCTTTACACATAATCATTTGTAGAAAATGAAACACTCTGTCTCTACTGGAGCAATAGTTTATTTGTTTCGGCCAAAAAAAATGTTTTACTATAAAAACTGCAAAAAAAAATAATACACCGGGCTTTTCTCGCTCCCCCCACACTCCCACCTTAATTGCGATGGTTATATATATAAAAAACAGCCTGACGCTCGTCTCAAGTACTTCTCCTCTCCGGGGGGAATATACCTGAATGTAGTAGTCGCCCTTCTGACCGTCGGCGTCTACAGAAGCCGGCCAAGGATGTCTGGTTTCGTGTTTCAGACTTGTTAGGTCATCTTTATAAGAGTGGAATTGTTGTGTCACCGGTGTAGAGATATCGCTGGGGTGATTTGCACCGTGGACTAATTGACAAATTTACATACGTGACCAATAAATAACTGTCTCAGCGGTCGGTATCTTTTTTTAGGTGTGAATTTACATTTTTCAAATATAAGTACTTTTTTTAAACACCTGTGCATAAACCCAGGGGTAGGGAAGGTAATGTAGAGTAAATAAATACACCCACACTTGCATGGTGGGTTTATGAAAAAAAAAACCACAGTGATAAATCATTTGAGAAGTTATTCTCAGTTCATTCGGCCGAAATTCGAACTTCTACATCCTCGTCACAGGCGACCATGTACGCTACGAACGTAACGCCTTAAACTGCGTGGGCAGCGATTCAAGGATTTGCAAGTATTTATAACACAGGAATATATTACTGTTTTTTTTGTGTGCGTTCCACGTCTTACTATCCGTCTGGACTAAAGGAAGTGTACCAGCATTTGCGTGGAATTATACCATCTAGGGTAAAAAAACTAACTCGTAACACTCGGTCGTAATTCGAACCCCCCCCCCCCCCCTGAATTCCCATCACCGGAAAACCATACAATACGAGACTGACGCCTTTTCTCGCGTGTCCGCTTATTGCGGGTTGGTTTGTAATCAGACGCATCCATTGGTCATAAGAGACAAAGGCGGGAAAAAAGTAACACTTTCACTTATAAGTGTTGGATATATCTTTTCTAGTCGAATGCTCTCACACGGATTGTCACGAAAATAACCTGGAGCAGGCGGCACGCGGACCAAACGTCAAGCTCGTCTAGTCCGTTTTGTCGGTTGTGAAGAGGTCGGGGTTCAGATCCTTACGGTGTTTACTGAGGGGGATTTTTCTAAATTGTTTTCACTCTCTCCATCCACGCAAATACTAATGCATTTCCTCTTCATTTCTCTCTTGATATATAAATACATACACACACATACATATGTGTGTGCTAGAGGTGGTAGTGGGGGGTGGGGTGGTCTGGGCTACATCTCTCGTAGTCTAGTAGTGGAAATATTATCCAGTACTAATGTACCGTTGTCCAGGGGACGTCCAAATGTACTAATAGTACATCCTTTCCGTGGAGGCTCTTTCCATGTTCTGATGAGATGAGGTGATGGTGATAGTGAGTATGAGGGTGTGGAACCAGTAGAAACTCTTAAACCTAACTAAATCCTAACTAACCATAACCTGGTAACCGTTGGTGTGATTCCCCTTTCGGGAAAAATACCCAGGGTATCAGCCGAGAATCGAACCCCGGAACCCCTAGGCTCGTAACCAGGCGCGCTGACCACTACATCGCGGGGCTGGTTCTACTCCATTAAGTAGTGTAATTAAATGCTGATAGCTTTAAATTGATCATGCGTCTTTTTTCTTCATATAACCGATTAATTAAAATAATTAAATACTCGTTTTCATCTGATAACAATATCATATCGAACATTAGCGAGATTAGAATTATATTAGTTTTTTTGAAACAATGTCGCCTTTCACCAGAAGGTAGTTTAGAACAGCCCAGGTTCAAAGAAGGGCTATCTAAAGACTTTACCACACCATCGGTTGAACATGTTTTATTTTCAAAGTTTCCACTTCCCACCTGAATCAACATGTGAAGAAATCCGACCTAGTTCCCGAGTTACCTCATCAACAAGGCACTTATATAACTATTGTTATTATTACTAATACTAAACATTTTGGTAATTTTTTTTAGCAACGCTTCTTGCTACCCGTTCATGTTATAAGCCTATACACTAATTACTAGCATGTGTTAGGGATTAGGAAGGTCAAATTAGGAGAAGTGTACCCGTATTTGCATGTAGGGAGAGTGGAAAACCATTAAGGGAAAACCACCCTCAATGCACCCGACCGGTATTGAACCTCTATCTCCCAATTTTCGGCAGTCTTGTATATTGTGAGAGTAACGCCTTAGACCATGCGGCCACCGAAGCTGGTTTTTGGTAACTTTGACTCTGAATTCATGCAGTGGTAGGGTGTTGTCCTAAATTAGGGGTTGAGGGGGGGATATATGATCATAAGAAGAATTTAAGGAGTGATGTAAGTTCTGGGATCCCCCAGAAATATTTGGAGCATGGGCTAATAAATAATTCACGTGTTAAAAAATACGAACACCAGTCTCAAAATGGCGTAAAACCTAATCGTAGCTTACGTCATTCTCCAATTGAAGGACGTCGATGAAAGCGAAAATACAATAACATGTATCTTTCATTGACTAAACTCTAAAGTATGTCAATGAATAAATATTCATTTCAATAGTTTATGTGCGCGCGCACCTTACCGTAATACACTTCGTTCTTGCCGGTGAAAAAGTAAGGGGGAAGGGGTTAAGTACATGATTGTTGAAATTACTTTTTTTTTTTACTTTAATAGTAAAAGTGTTGTATGTTATAGTAAAACTCTCTCAACAGTTTATATTTAAATTATATAAATATACACGTTACTTATTTACGGTTACCGTAGATAAATACTGCATCAATTTTAATTTCGCTTTCTTTTGACTTAAAAACATATTTTATTTTTTATAATTAACTTCTGAAAGAAGATTAATTTCTAACTTGTCTTAAAAATTACGAATCAGTTTAAACTGGTCACGAATAAGTAACTGCTTTATTCGCGATGTAACGATCCTGATTATTTTCAATTTGGAACTCCGACGTCGGTAAAGTCATCACGAATTGCTTTATTTGCACACGTTTTAAAAACCTAACGGTAAAATGACGTTGGGTAGAAGGCCAAGGTCTATAATCAAAACTGCACAAGTAGTCATTAGTCCGTAGCACAATTTCCTTCGGAAGGGGAGGAGGGGTGGGATTAAACCTGTTCGTACCATATGTCGATTGTGAATATGTAAAAAGAACCCTTGAAGATATGTGAACATACTTTTTTCCGAAAAAATTGTTAGACCCTTTCGTTCTCGCTCATAGAAATTCTCGTGTGCTGAATTAATCGGTTTTAAAAGCGCACGTTAAATACCTCAAATAAATGTAAAATAAAAAAAGGAGATATAATAGTTTCTTCTTATGAAAATTGAGCTATACCAGCACTTTCCCTATTTAAATAATTAGGGTGACCTGGTGCTCAAGGGGTCAGGGGTTCAATCCTCGGTCCCGGCACAGATTTATCTGATTGCCAAACCCTTCCTTCACCTCTGACAAGACGTGTATTAATCACAACTTGTGAATGTGAGGAATGCCAGGCCTACCACCGTGGTTCGGATCCCACGTTAAACTGTAGATCCTCCATTTCATCTCACAATCACCCTACCATTACACATTAGCGTAAGTGCGTATAACCCGAACGGGTAGTAAGACGCGGTGCTGATAGTAATAATAATATGTAAATAATTCAACAGATTTGACAAGGTGACGTCATAAGTATGTTCGAAGACTACGAAGAGCCGATGTATTCTTTATGAAATAGTGTTGAGAGAGGATATACGCCATTCACGACCTAAGTTTACTTGGATGACAGCTCAAAAAGTAACTAAAAAATAGTCCCTAAAATATCACTACGCCAACAGCTGATATCTGCCACTGTCACTTGGGACAGCTGTTATGAAAACATATGGTTATGTAGAGTAATATGATAGTTAACCACAGTAATTTAGGCCAATATTATGCCTCAAAGAATTTTGAAATTGAAATTTTTGAATAACTTGGTGATCTGTAACTTCTCTTCTTTTTTTCTCCTGGGAACTCATTATCAAAAAAACACACACAAATCTATCCACAAATAAAAAGAACCCCTTATAAAATTTCGTGAGATTAAAGTTAGATTAAAGTTAGATTAAAGTTAGATTAAAATTAACCAAATTAGGCCTAATATGTATTCGAACTAAAGAGAAAATATCTGTATACACAAAGTTATTCTTAAAATAATTAGTAATATGATCTAGGATTAAGTTTTTTTACGTTAATACAGAAGCCCAATAATTAAAATAAAAGGTAATTTAACTTAGTTATAAATTATTATAAGTTAGAGTAAGGCGTGGACCTAACAAACTAGAGACTTAATTTAAAGTTAAAAATATAATAAACGCGCACAGTAATAAATTCTATGAAATATATTTAAATTAAACAAAGTCTTAATATTTATTTGAGGTCGTCCACAAAGCTTATTTATCTTTCTATTCAAGTTAAAATAATTATTATTCCGAGCACTTTCACAAAAGGTCTAACAAATATGGCTTTAAAATGGCTACCAACGTATATTAGCCATGTGGTTGATGATGACGCGGACAAGTTGTTTAAAATGGTGTATCCTCGCAGCATACGATTATATTTTATTCAGTTAAATATTTCTAAAAACAATAAACTAATAATAAAATAGTTAATCATATATAAAATAAATTACAAATATTTTATCTTTACCAAGTAAATACGATGCCTTTATTAAAAGGTATTAATGCATGCACTATACTACACATCATAGATAACATTCCAAAACAAAGAATAGGTACTTTTAATATATGTTTAAAATATTGTTTCGGATTGGGTAAAAAGAAATTGTTAAAAGTAATGAAATAATGTGAGAAAACTTAAGTTTACGTTATTTTAAATGTAAAATATAACATGTAATTAAAAAACTTAACATTCATAACAAAACAGTGTTCTTTTACAAGTGTTGGTAACCTAAAACCTAAACATATGATTTTTGAACTGTCATCCAGGTAAAGACCTATCGTGAATGAATTATAATTATCTTGGCTGCACAATGCAGGCACTGTTGCGTGGTGTGTGTGTGTGTGTGTGTGTGTGCGCGCGTCTGGAGGCGTTTCCTGCTTTAGAAGCTCGGGTGTGCTACCCTAGCTTCATGCAAGCGTGGTAGTTATCTTTGTAAAGTCAGGTAAAAAAAACATCAGCATACCTCAGTAATAATATAATCTTATTTATGGTACAGGGAGTACATGGTATTGTAGAGGAAGTGAGGCTGAGATGGTATGATCGTGTAATGAGGATGTAGAAGGAGAGGATGATGAAGAAAATGATAACGAAGTATGAAGGGAAAATACCACAAGGGAGGCCGAGACAAAGATGGGAGGAGCAGATAACAAACTGTGCAAGTGAGAGGAGAAAAATGGAAGAAATAAAAGCAGAAAGAGTGGTGTAGGAAGGATGGAGGCATTTTACTAAACTGACCCGGCCACAAGCTAGAAACAGATGATGATGATTGCTATCTCAAGAGAAGTTGCTACAAACGAATGCGTACATGTTTTGCCCAATCAAGAAAGTTACAAAGGAGCTTAGACATTCATAAACTCACAGTATTATGTTTATATAACAAGATAGAGGCGACGTTCCGTCTACTTCTGCGACTGACGTCACCCTCGAACTAGACATTGTTATGATGCAATTGTTTCCATAGAGTATCCTACGAAATCTTTGTTTTTACGTTTCATATTACTTTATTATGTAGTCTTTCCTTTAAATTAAAACAAACAAGTTAATGTTTTTGGAAATATGTAAATCCTGAACAAGTAGTAAGACGTGGTGCTTAGAGAAAAAAGAAAAAGAAGGAATGTAATAATTTTATATTATATTGGTTTTTAGTTAACACTGTTTGTGGTTATTATATAAAATACAATGGTTGATAAAAAAAATTGTGCATAATTATAGCAGTTGCCCGTATCGGTGGTTGCATAGTTCAAGGTTTCACTCCCATCATATACTGGATTACTGTGGACGTTTTGAGTTCGCAGCAACTCTGTGGGGAGATCGGGGTTTGAATCACGGCTGGTTGTACAGAGGTTGATTCTCCCCCCCCCCCCCCAAAGATTTTTGATAATTTCGGATACCCACCCTACTGCCAATATTATCTTCCCTCGGCTCTTCCTCATTAGTGCGGATATGCGGATATACCACACGTATCGTAAGACACAACTGAAGTTAGCTAATCTTACATCACACACAATTGTATTTAATTAATATAGACATTTTATTTTAAACACGTCAAGAGAGTTAAAAAAAAATAGTCTTCCTTTGCTTGATATCTTTCCGCGGAAACACACACCTGTGTTCATGGGCTTGGAAAGGCGGGTGTCTGGACCTTCCTGAAGAATAACCGTGAGCATGTGACTACTCCTGGATAGCTAATTGGTTAGAGCATTGGTGTACTAAGTCAAAGGTCCCCCGGGTTCGATTTCCGTGTTCCAATTTATTAAAATATTATGGTTCTTTGTTTTAGTATTCAACATTCAATCACTCGCTTTGGTGGCCGCATGGTCTCATGGGCTACTCTCGCACTAGACTGCTGATGACGGGGAGATCGAGGTTCGAATCTCAGTCTGGTGTGATGAGGTGTTTTTTTTTAAATGTCTCCCTCCACGAAAATTCGGATATACTTCCTATAAATATTAACTTCCTAAGCCCTAAAACCATTAGCGTAGTTAGTATATAAGCGTAGAGCCCGAACGGGTAGTAAGACGTTAAAAAAGAATCAACTCTCTACGCCCTTGCGTTTGGTAATGATATGCATACCTGCAGTTGTCCTTGCTTTCCGGTCACAGTGCGCGCGTGTGGTGGGAACCTCTCCACTTATGGCGGGATATTATGAGTATGACGTGAGTAAACCCACACACTCACACACACACGGTGATGTATGCGATAAGTAGAGGGATCATAAAATAATAGTGCAGTGTTAGGGTTAGGCCAGACTGACAAGCGAGCGCGTGATTAGCTGATAGCTCTCGATAGGTTTTTTTTGACAAGTGATTTATTGTTGTGGTTTTCTTATCCTCTCTCCATGCTAATGGTGATTCTTATTTGTAAAGGCCTACTTTGATAATATTGAAGTATTTTAACATATCAGTTTTACATATATTTTATATACATATAGGTATGGTTTATGATTTTACCAATTTAATTATGCCGTTATTAGAAAGTGTGCTAAATCTATCGATATTAATAAAAATGTCAAAATGAGAAGTTTTCGTTAGCGCGCCACGAACCATTCCTACAGCGGGGTTGCGTGACAAGTGAAGCCGGAAGAGATCTTTTACTTGGTTATAGTCAGACAAGAAATAATCTGGAATCTTCCAGTTTCAAGAGATTACACACCATTTTTCATCAGTTTTTGAAACTAGAAAAGAAAAAATCGCTCCAGAACAGTTATCTGGGATTGACTTGTTGTGGATATTTTATTTGGAAGAGGGGTTTAAACTTGTTAACAAAAGCTAAAATTTTATGACGGTATTAAAGAGAGTTGTCAATACTATGAAATAAATCCTAAGGACCACCCAGACTTATCACATCAGTAGAGAAGATTTGAAACACACAAAAGGACTCAATAAGTTCAATCTTATAAAAAAAATTCCGTTAACTTGAAAAATATATTTAGGGTGGAAACTTTTGATTTGTATTAACATGAAAGGGTAAATTTTACATCATTACAGCAGCGGTTTCCAAGCTATTCCAGGTGTTGACCCCAATTTTCTTTTTTCTGATCACCATCTTTACATTAGGTCATAAATCTTCAGATTGGTCTGCTGCAGCTTATCTGGGTCAAGTTGGTGTCTCTTAGAGGTGAAAACATTGTGACCCCTCGTTATCTTCCAAGCGTTCAAATAATAGTTTTAATTAATTACTTAGCTAATGTATTTATTTTATTTACAACACCTTCATTCGAACCCAGATTTTCCCTGTCACTGACGAAATCAAACTAGATCAGCGTGGCGTTTAGCTCGCGTGTGAGCAAAGCGAGTTCTTTCGGCGCCACTAACCCAAACATGAGGCTATCGTAAACCGGTGGTATTCAACCTTTAGTGTTCTCGTAACCCCCAGATATAAATTATCTTCAACATTGTACCCCCAAAGCTGTCAAGCTATACACATTCTTTAATCCATATCTAAAATAAATTACATACAAAATAATGTATTATATGATAAGTTTTAAATGCTATATTTACTATTTTTAAATTCCACGTACCACCAAAGATGTGTACCCCTGGAGGTACGAGTACCCCAGTTTGAAGACCATCGGTGTAAACTATCAATAGTTGGTTAGCCAAACGGAGCCCAAGCAAAACTATTTGAACCATTTTAATATATTCAATTTCCATTTGAATTTTGCAACTTTTTATAGTCATTATAATCACCTAATCACATAGATATAACGCTATAAATAATAAATATAATATTCATCTATCAAATTACGTTATATGAAGCTGCCACTTTTAATATATACTATCAATATCTATTATGGGAATGAACCCTGGAATAGCTCTTGTTAATCTCATAATCCAACGCACAAGGTCAAGCTTTTTCACAAAATAGATTGGATAAATAACCTGTTAGTTACTCGCACTGCCCGCTGAGACGCTCGAAGAAAAGAGGGGTTTTCCACCGAACTGGAGGCCGTTACTTTGGACAAGTACAAGTGGGACTGAGCCACCGGGCTATACAGCATGCAGACAACTTTTTTCCCAGTGTAGGTATTGGTTTTATATTAATTTCCCCCCACTCGCTGTTAATCCCCATCTAGTTTAGTTTTATTATTTTAAGTAATTTTTTTTTATTTCTTGACTGACAAACAATCTTCTTCTTGAAATTATGTTTTTGGTTGTAAACAAATTATGTTTTCTTTTTTAATCTGGGAGAAGGGGGTGTTTGGTAACCCTTAATAAAAGGTTAAGCCTGGCTATTGCTTGCAGTCTATCCACAGGGGCAGTGGTATACAAAACAGGGTAGGTATACTCCATTCACGGTAGGAATTCCTCTCTGAAAGGTCTTTTTTCTTACCAATATCCTACTACTTTCTGGTAGGGAAAAAGGCCTTTCAGAAAACAATTCCTACTCTGAACAGACTACTTGTTGTAGTGGACCAGTCTCAGCTGAGCGGTGTAACAGTGGTTCGGTGTCAGTGAACTCGGCTCTCCTGCTAGCCGGCCGGCACACTTGTCGCCTCAAGCATGCAAATGTCTGCCTTCTCCCCTCCGACCACCTTACTCTCCCCTCTCACCTGTATCCAGACTCGTTCTCCGTGTCGAAGGTAGAGGGCCGTCCATGGTTGGAAGGGTGGTAGTTGACGGCCAAGAAATGTTACCTTAAACCATTAGCTAAACCATGATTTGCAAGATCAAATGTTGAGTTGTCATTACTTTTGACAGTCAAAACTTTCACACAAACATCATCATCAACTGTTTCCAGCCTGTGGCCGGGTCAGTTTAGTAAAATGCCTCCATCTTCCTTTATACTTCCACCTCTATTCCTCCTTTAATTTATTCCATTCTTCTGTTATCTGCTCCTCCCACCTCTTGGCCTTCTCTGCTGTCTTTTTCCTACATACTTCAGTTCCATAATTTTTTTTGTATCCTTTCTTCCATCCTCATTATATGCCCATACCTTCTCATTCTTACTTCCTCTACTATATCACATACTCCAACATCTTCATTACATGCCCATACTATCTCATGTACTCCAACATCCTCATTACATGCCCATACCATCTCAGTCTTACTTCCTCCACTATCTCATGTACTCCAACATCCTCATTACATGCCCATACCATCTCAGTCTTGCTTCCTCTACTATCTCATGTACTCCAACATCCTCATTACATGCCCATACCATCTCAGTCTTACTTCCTCCACTATCTCATGTACTCCAACATCCTCATTACATGCCCATACCATCTCAGTCTTGCTTCCTCTACTATCTCATGTATTCCAACATCCTCATTACATGCCCATACCATCTCAGTCTTGCTTCCTCTACTATCTCATGTACTCCAACATCCTCATTACATGCCCATACCATCTCAGTCTTGCTTCTTCTACTATCTCATGTACTCCAACATCCTCATTACATGCCCATACCATCTCAGTCTTACTTCCTCCACTATCTCATGTACTCCAACATCCTCATTACATGCCCATACCATCTCAGTCTTGCTTCCTCTACTATCTCATGTACTCCAAAATCCTCATTATATGCCCATACCATCTCAGTCTTACTTCCTCCACTATATCATGTACTCCAACATCCTCATTACATGCCCATACCATCTCAGTCTTGCTTCCTCTACTATCTCATGTACTCCAACATCCTCATTACATGCCCATACCATCTCAGTCTTGCTTCCTCCACTATCTCATGTACTCCAAGATCCTCATTACATGCCCATACCTTCTCAGTCTTGCTTCCTCCACTATATCATGTACTCCAACATCCTCATTACATGCCCATACCATCTCAGTCTTGCTTCCTCCACTATCTCATGTACTCCAAGATCCTCATTACATGCCCATACCTTCTCAGTCTTGCTTCCTCCACTATATCATGTACTCCAACATCCTCATTACATGCCCATACCATCTCAGTCTTGCTTCCTCCACTATCTCATGTACTACAACATCCTCATTACATGCTCATACCATCTCAGTCTTGCTTCCTCCACTATCTCATGTACTACAACATCCTCATTACATGCTCATACCATCTCAGTCTTGCTTCCTCTACTATCTCATGTACTCCAAAATCCTCATTATATGCCCATACCATCTCAGTCTTGCTTCCTCCACTATATCATGTACTCCAACATCCTCATTACATGCCCATACCATCTCAGTCTTGCTTCCTCTACTATCTCATGTACTCCAACATCCTCATTACATGACTCCTCTTAAAGGAAAACCTTCCACAAATGCACCCGACCGGGTTTCGAACCCTCCCTCAAACCTGCCGGTGCGAATTCCACCCCCACCAGTTGAACTGATGGCCTTATCATATGACCAGCTTAAAGTAACTATTTTTACAGTACTTGGTAATCTTTTGGAAGGCAAAAACCACTTGCTCATTCATTATCTGTTGGAAACGTTTCAAAAAGTCCGTCGTTCCTCTCCTAAACATATCTCGACACGCGTGTAAATACACTCGCACGTCATGGGGCGTGTGTGTGTGTATGTGTGTGATAGACACAGGGGTGGGCTGGACCGGTTTGATTTGGGCTGCCACAAATAATATAAACTAAAATAAATATATTCATTCAACTATAGACGGTGTTTTACTAGATTTCTACCAAAAGTTCCATTGAGTAAGTCTTGAGGTGTCTACAATACATAATTTGTTAACATATAATATGTCATTAAATTAAAAACCGGTCATTGCCCACACGTGACTTTCTCTGTGGTTTGCTCATCTTTTCTCAACGCTATTGCTGGTGCGTTTTTTTTTTTTAGGTTACAGTTTCCACGTGCTCAATGCTTTATATTCTAATAGTGCTGCATCTGTTAAGAAAGAAACAACTTTTTTGCTATCTTCACTCATGTTGGTAATAGTAACACCATTTCTTAATTCTCACTCATTTTCTGCATGGCCTGATGTCTGATCGGGTGACGGGGTGAATGGCAACCAGTCTACTTACTACCCATTCAGTTATCAATCAGCACGGTCATCACAAACTAAACACGGACACGGGACGATTCCTGGATAGCTCAGTGGTTAGAGCATTGGCGTGCTATGCCAAAGGTCCCGGGTTCGATCCCCGTGTTCAGTTGGTGTCATTTTTCAATTTTCAGAATATGATATCTAGATGGAGTTATCCTCACTAAAAGCACGAATAATAGCTTTGTCTATTTGATTCTTAAACAAAATAAGCTTTTGTAGAGGAGCTTAATCATTATTATTTTCAGTGTTTAAATACATATGAAAATACAATTATGACGCATAAGTTGAAATTATTATTACTTGATAAAGAAAAAACATTTTTCCAGATTAAAATTTCGATACCGATACGTACTATTATCGATATTTTTCTTTCGACATTAGTACAGTATCGATAGTTTTCTTTCGACACTAGTGCAGTATCGATATTTTTCTTTTGACATTAGTACAGTATCGATATTTTTCTTTCGATATTAGTACAATATCGATACTTTTCTTTCGATACCACATCCCTACTCCTGGGTGTGACGGACGGGTGTGACCAGGCCGCTATTGAACAGGAAGCGCTGTTTACTTGTGTCCGTTGTACAATGTTAAGTTGTCAGGAACCGTGGATGCGGAACCATTGGTTCACTTTACTTGCCCTCCAATCCCCCAGTACTTTCATAGTATCAACCTCCCCTGCTGGGAGGACAACGCCCCACAATGTCCGGGTGGGGTCGGGCCGTTTCCGATCAGGGGGACGGGCTCTTTTTTTAAAATATACACTCTACAGTCAGATTTACATAGGAAGAACCTTATCTGACAGCTGAGAAAGTTACTAGACCTACTTTCATGTATTCATACGTCTGGTCATTTGTTATTGAGCAGCAATTTTTGAGAGATATTGTCAAAACCCTATAAAATAACAATATAGTAAAACGTCATTAATGTTGATAGTGATAAAAATGTGTTTTTATTTTATAAAAGGCCCTTTTCATGAAAATTGGACTGTAAGATGGTACATATGATTCAAGGGCTGTGGAGTTGGAGTTATGAGTCTGAAACAATCTTTTGGGTGAGTTGGGAGTCGGTAAAAATGTACCATCTCCGACTCAAGCTTCAAAATAAAAACCTATAATAGTATTATAACAATATAATTTTAATTTAATACTTTTTTTTAGTCTTTAGAAGCAATATTTGTAATTTGGATTGACAAATTTATTCACACACTGCCAAAGAAGTTTCCCATAATGTCATCTGTATTGGAGAATTTTACTGTAGTCAACTTGTTTAGTTACTAAATTAATATACTTTAGCCGATTATATAGGAGTTGGAGTCGAAGGCCTGTTCTACAGGTTGGCCATAAAATCTGGACACAAATACATAGAAGAAGGAAAAACAAAATAACACTAAACAGCGCTCGACAACAACAATTAATAACATGTAATGTAATGTCACTCAATGTCCTGACATTTTTTATTTATTTTTATTTTTTATGTCTAAAAAATGTACAAACACATATATTTACCTATATCTGTGTATCTGTATATTTTTCTATGTGTCGATTCTATGGCTATCCTGTACCTATGATTCAAGGTTTGTTCTATCTTAAATTCTATGAGAAATAAAGCGAGCCGGCCTAGAATGTCAACTTTTTCTCTTCATTTAAAAAGTTTGTCGTCTAGTGCCGCCATTCTCGTGACAGATATTCAACAACTGTTGATATCAACATGTGAATAAAATTAAACTATCATGTTTCTACTGGAGCAATATTTGATTTGTTTTGGTCAAAAGAAAGTTTTGCTATAAATACTGTGAGAAAAACCGATCTTTTCTCGCTTCCCTTCGTCCCCCACCTTAACGAGCATTAATCAAACACGGATTATATTAGTGCAGTAAATGACTTCAAACCAACTATGCTCGAACCAGAAAACATATTAAAGTGCAGTTTTTTTGGTATTCTTTATTTGACTGCAGTGAAATTTGAATCAGTTAAATTGTTTTAAAATTTAAAAATTATTATATATAAGTTTTTAGGTATTCTTTGAAATATGAGGTGACCTAGTGGTCTAGGGGTAAGGTGTCAGACTTATGTGCTGAGGGTCCGGGATCAATCCTCGGTCCAGGCACAGATTTATCTGATTGTCAAACCCTTCCTTCACCTCTGACAAGACGTGTATTAATCACAACTTGTGAATGTGTGAATGCAGGCCTACCACCGTGGTTCGGATCCCACGTCAAACTGTAGGTCCTCCATTTCATCTCACAATAACAACTACCCATTACATATTAGCGTAAGTGCGTATAATCCGAACGGGTAGTAAGACGCGGTGCAAATAATAATAATATAATTATTATTATTATATTTGAAATAGGGTAGAACTTTTTCACCGCGTTGTTGTTATTGAGTTATTATAATAAAGAAAACCTCACCAAAATGCAACATGTGGTTTGAGCTATATTATCCGCCTAAGCTAAGCGGTATCCATGGAGGGAGAGAGGTTCTTAACCTAGAACAGCACACCTAATTCCTCATCAGCACAAACTCTTGTGTTTCCACTGTAAATTATCTGTGTGGAGTGTCTTGGTTGAGTGAAGAATATACCAGACCATGACATTGACTCTCATCAGCTTCTCTGTCTTATTAATAGACCTGAGAGGCGAACTTGAGGCCGCATTGGGCCTGGCATGTAAATATATAATATTGATCACTGCCAAGGTACCTCAGAAATAATATAACTTGGGGGGGGGAGATTGATAACTATATGTTTTAATGGGATATACAACCAGACTCATTTCACATTGTGATTATCATGGAAAGAAATGAGATTTTCTTCTTTTAACCCTGTAATTTTTTTTAAGCACCGCGTTTTATTACCTGTTCGGGTTATACAATTATGTATAATTACGCTTAATGAATTATGAATTGGAAGGTTGAATTTAGTGTAAGTGAACCCTCATTAGCGTGGAGGGAGAGTAGAAAACCATTTGGTTAAAACCATCCCCAATTCACCCGACCGAGATTCGAACCTCGATCTCCCAGTCCGGCTCTACACGAAATTAGCGCGTCAGCCAACTACGCCACCGAGGCGGGTAAACCAACCCCGTAAAAAGTAAAAATTCCTTGCAATAGGTTTCGATAGACCATATTTATTTAAATGTTATACACCTACATAAATAAATAAAAAAATTATCAAAGAGCTTGTTCTTTTAAACACACACTGTTTAGCACACACTTCAACGAAAATCTTACCTCTACTAGTTTTTTAATTATATATTTTTCCCAAGCCATCTACTAAATGCACATTGAAAATATCAATCACATTTTCTTGTCATTTACGTTTTTGTTTTGTAGTCTCTTTATAGTTTATGAAACTAATACCATTGGCGTATTCTGAGAAAAATTAATAGTTATGTGTACTCTAAAAGTTGCAGGGGAGATTTGGGGGCCGAGGACCCTCAACCACCGTTATACAAGAACGTCAAGGGATATATTTGAAGATGTGTGCCAAAAACGGTTTCTCGAACATTTATTATTTCCCCTTAACCGTATGCAATCTTAGGAAATTTTGAGCCCCCCTTACCCCCACTTACATATTCTCTCTTTCATTTATCCATAACATATTACCATCCACTCAAAATGTAATAACAGTAACTCCATGGTGTTAGCCCGCATTCAGGCTATACCTACGAGTGGCTACCAAACTGTTTGGTGAATTAGTGCCAACTCTTGTGGATTAGAGGGTGTCATGTGATCAGCACAACGATGACTCCAGCCATTAACTCGGCTTTCTATACAGGAACCACTACTACTTTTTTTTCGAGTAGCTTCTTATTGATCCACCTATTCCTATTGTGTTAAGTAGAGCCTTTTGGAAGAAAAATTACTTAAAACACATATTCTTGGAATATGAACCAATATTAGTTTTAAAATTAATATTTTTTTAATTTAGCACCGCGTCTTACTACCCGTTCGGGTTATACGCTTAAGTACTAATTACGCTAATGGATTAGGAATTGGGAGGTTTGAATTTAGAGGAAGTGAACCCGCATTTTCGTGGAGGGAGAGTGGAAAACCATTTAGGAAAAATCGCCCCCAGTTCACCCGACCGAGATTCGAACCTTGATCTCCCATCCTCGGCGGTAGAGCTCAACACGACTAGCGCGTTAGCCAACTACTCCACCGAGGCGGGTCGTTAATAATCCATTACATGTATATTTATTAACAATATAAACATTAGTATTTACACAGTTCACGCAGACAGCATTGAATTAAACAAAAAACTAGTCCATATCATTATGGGTATGCGGCGCAGGACTAGCTAGCATACCCAGAGAATACGCCACTGACTAATATAGTGTCGAGAGGTTTCTTCTTCATGTTCTTCGCTGTGAAATCTCATTTTTTTACCTCTTGACCAAACAGTCAAGATGTAAGCGTAGCTCTTATTAATTATTACTGACTCAAGTGTCCGCCACTCGAAAGTTATCCTTGAGTGAGCAATGAGCTGTTTGATTGATTAACTTTGGTTATAAGTTAGTTATTTTAATAATTTTCAGAAGGAAGGGGTGGACCTAGTGGGAAGGGGGGAATTAAAGGAGGGCTACAAAAAAACTACACAAATAATTAATCAGCTCTAAGAGTTATGCTTTATATATGTTATAAAGTAATAATTATAATATCAATATAGATACTCAAACATGAATTCATAATTTACATGTGAAGAGAAAGCAGTAGTTGGATGGAATGTTTCAATTAAATGTAACACAGCTTGTTACTTATATTACCACGGTTAAATTAAACAGATCTAGTACTTAATACCCATTCATCTCTTACCATACCCTATAAAGATGTCTTCTGATGAGAATAATTAAAATAAGATTTATAAATTATTATTATTCACTTGTGTTATAGATCTATACACATTGACATTGTTCAAACTTATTAAGTTAAATCAAGTAGTTCTTAAAAAAGTTCTAATATAGTTTTATAATTTCACCGTTCCGAATGAGGCACAAATATTTTTTCAAAATATAATTGAGCACTTCTTGCATGAATATAATCTTTTCTATGGTAATATATATTAATAAAGAAAAATAATATATTTAGTAATTAAATTAATAAGAAAAGTATATTTCAACAGTGTTTAATTTTGAGATCAGATTGAATGCTCACAAATAAGTTTTTAAATATTATTTAAAAAAATAATCTGAAGATGTTTGGAAATGATTAAAAATAGTAATCTTGCGGTTTTCGATATATAAACAGTTTTATCGATAATACTAGTAGAAGCACCATGCGTGCAAGAACCAATGTTTTTAGTTTAGTGATTGTACTTGGAAAGTAACTTTAAAATTTCTGGCTTTGAGGTGCACACTTTCATGCACATGGCTGCCAATTTTTAAAATTTCAGACCTCCCTGACTACATGCATAGGGCAGATATCACACAACCCTCATGGCATATAAACCTTCATTTAATTAATATAGATAACACATCAAATACAACAACATATCTAAGATTGAACAAAAATTAAAGTGTTAAAGAACTACAATATTATTTTCATAAAAGTTCATCAAACTGTTAAGCCATTCTATTTCTTATTATTCACCATCTCGTTTTTGTTTTGACTCAACGACTATTGTTCCTTACAGCTCTCCGACATCGTGGTTGGTCAGGAGCCCAATGTCTCTGCCCGGGAAGTCTTGCTGCGTTGGGCTCGACGCTCTACTTCCAAATACCCCGGAGTTCGAGTGGCTGATTTCACTTCTTCCTGGAGAGATGGGATGGCCTTCAACGCCCTCATACACAGAACAGGTAGGGCACAGCGTCATTCTGCGATAGCTTTAGAGTTTACATCACACTTTATCAGACCCACACAGAACAGGTAGGGCACAGCGTCATTCCTGCGATAGCTTTAGAGTTTACATCACACTTTTATCAAACCCCATCACAGGAACAGGTAGGGCACAGCTTCATTCCTGCGATAGCTTTAGAGTTTACATCACACTTTTATCAGACCCCATCACAGAACAGGTAGGGCACAGCTTCATTCTGCGATAGCTTTAGAGTTTACATCACACTTTTATCAAACCCCATCACAGGAACAGTAGGGCACAGCTTCATTCCTGCATAGCTTAGAGTTTACATCACTTTTATCAACCCCATCACAGGAACAGATAGGGCACAGCTTCATTCCTGCAATAGCTCTAGAGCTTACTTGCACTTTTATCATACTCCATGACAGGAACAGGTAGGAACAGCTTCATTCCTGTGCTAGCTCTAGAGCTTACCTCGCACTTTTATCATACTCCATGACAGGAACAGGTAAGGAACAGCTTCATTCCTGTGCTAGCTCTAGAGCTTACCTCGCACTTTTATCATACTCCATGACAGGAACAGGTAAGGAACAGCTTCATTCTGTGCTAGCTCTAGACTTACTCGCACTTATCATACTCATGACAGAAGGTAAGACAGCTTCATCCTGCATAGCTCTAGATTTACCTCACACTTATCAAACCCCATCACAGGAACAGGTAGAACACAGCTTTATTCCTGTTCTAGCTCTAGAGCTTACCTCACACTTTTATCAGACTCCATCGCAAGACTGAGAACATGAATGTTTTTATAGAATAATGTTCCTCACTAATGAACATTCGTAGTGTGACAATGTGTAGGTATGATTCCTGGGCTTGCAATTTAACTTTGGGGAAAAAGCCGTTATATTAAACATCGATTAGGTGTATTTGTTAACTAACACACCCCCTTGCCCTCTTGCAGACCTGACCTGATAGACTGGCGCACAATCCGCACTCGCATGGTGCGTGAACGCCTCGAGACAGCATTCAGCATAGCAGAAAGAGAGTACGGAGTGACCAGACTTCTTGATCCTGAAGGTATGCTACTCTCTATTCACTATGTCGATAGTTTACTATACTGTTACAGAAACTAGAGTAGGATTCTGCAATGAAACACTTTTAGATTTTTCAAGCATACTTTTTTTTTTGTTGTCAACGCTGATAACATTTTATGAATCTGTTAGTGTTATTTTATAGGTTTCGATAATATTTATGAAAAGTGACACTTTAAGATCACATGACTTTATGTATCAATATATGAACATAATTTAAACAAATTTTTATAAACGTCAAAAAAAAAGTTCCTTTTAATCTAAATTAGACTCTATGAAGAAAAAAAAAGGGCTAAAAGGAAAAGAATAGGACTAGTTCATTCATAGAGAAGTTTTTTTTTTACAGATCAGATCTAAATTAACTATAAAAATAACTAATCATGCACCGGAGACTACTTCGGTTTTCTTGAGATAAAGAACAAATCCAAGCTGAAAATGACTCCAATGTGTTTTAACTAAAGATGGGATGCTCGAATCCTTGATTACTTTGAATCCTATTATATTCAGAGAGTTCAATATTTGTAAAAATCTAAAAAAAAAAAAAAATATCCGACTACAATAACAATACGAATAAGAATCTAAATCAATTGGTAAAAGGAATTATATATATTTTTGTGGTTGTAACAGAAACAAAATCATAAAAAAACAATAAAATTATATTAATACAATTAATTTACATAATCACATGTGTAATTAATATAACAAACAAAATATTGTTCATCAATGGCATCAAGGCTTAAAACAACTTTTTTTTTTTAAATTGAATTTTAAATATTTTCACTTGAACTAAAATCGTACATTTTTTTTAAAGATTTGAGGATTCATATATTTTGGATTCGAGACTTGAAAGAAAACTTAAGATTTGGATTCTAGTTTAAAAAAATATTCTGTGAAAATTCCTCCTAGAAGAACAAACTGTGACATAGCAAGGATCTTAATGTTTTTTCCTGGTCGCTCTTTCTCTATCACTAGAGACTATACGTCTCTGGGAGGAGGACACGTTAGTATTTCCACCTGTGTGCATAGGGTGTGCCATGTGACTGTCAGACACGGCTCCGCTCCGCTGACTCTGTCACAGCGGAACTCAGGTGTGACAAGAACACTCCCTGAGATGACATTGTTACTACACTGGATATCATCGCTGAGGGAACTTCATGGTTACTATTGGAGAAACAGCGTTGTCATTCTCTTGTTCTCGTGTGATCAATCTCCCCTCGAATATAAGACTAGTTTGGCAATGCTGGTTAGTCGAGGTTGCCAGTAGCTCTTCTTATCCCAGCACACCACCTTCAGACATAACTGAGAGTGAGGAGATTTGGCAACAATTAATTGAGAGAGAGAGCAAAGATAAAGCTTTTCTCCATAAGACCTGCAATTCCCTCACCGATTATATTGGGTGTAGCTTTGGTTGCCACCTCTGCTTGAACTACATTCATACTACACACAAGTTAAGAGTGCAGGCTAAAAGTACCCAACAGTAGGGGGTCTAACCGGAACTGAAATCCGAACGGACAACCAAAATTAACATTTATTTTTAAGGAACCAAAACAGGAACCCTAAAAATAAATTGCTTAAGAACTGGAATTAGAATTTATATAATTTTATTTTTAGGTTCTTAAAGGTTCTAAATTCTAATAATTTTTATATATTTTAAATAGTTACTCCACTCTTTGCTTTCACTAGCCATTTGGACAATATGCTTATGTGCTAATTACTCATGGGGTTTTAGGGATGAGGAAGGTTATATTTATAGGAAGTGTACCCACATTTGCATGGAAATAAAGTGGAAAACCATTTTGTAAAAACCACCCTTGGTACACCTAATCGAGATTCCAATCTTGACCTCGTTGTCAGCAGTTTAGTCTACTACGAAATTAAGACCATGCGGCCACCGAAGCAGGTTCTACTATTGTTAATGTTTTTGATTTAGTTAATATTCGCCCTACAAGCAACTGTTTGAAATATGACTCAACATAAATAGTCAAGTGAGATTTGTTCTTAAATTAGAAAAGCTTAACATTTCTTAAGGTAGTGGGTAGATGTTTTGCAACCTAAACATATTTCGAGTGGGGCAAGGCTCGGGTGGGACCAGTTACTGTCACACCTTTTCAGCCGAGTGGTGCCAATCCACCAAACCCAAACAACCCATTGTTGTCGGTGGAGCCTGCGAACAGTTGGCACACCTCGCCTCAACACACAATGAGGAGTGTGCCTTGGAGTATTGCAGGTTATTTATTGGGTGGTGTGGGCAGGGTTTAAATCCTAGTGCACTATACATGACAAACGTGTGGGCATCTTCCACGTAGTAAATATGTTATTCAATGAATATTCATTGTTTTATTGTATTGTATTTTCTAAAGATATTTTCTTTAACATATTTAAATAATAAACTTTAATCAAACATCTATATTTGTTTTAATTAATACAATATAATGTTAGGGTTTTAAAAATGTTAATATCAAAGCTTATGTCTTGCGGTTTTATAAACTTGTGTGTGTGTGTTAGGTCAAGAAAATGTCTTCATAAAGTGTGTCTCAAGACATAAATAATGTTTTATTTTTCTTCATTGCTTAAAAATCAGGAGGTCTATCTGCTAAATAATTTTATTCTACATGGAAATTGTTATAAAAAAGTAATAAAAGATAAGCTAATGGGTGAAAATTGGATGAAGACATCCCATCTAAAGAAAAAGGGTAAAATGTGGGTAAAATGCGATATGCAAAGGTGACATATTCTACTTCATTTTCCCTTAAAATGATGGCTACCTTTTATATATATATATCTTTTTTCTTTCCATGATTGACTTTAGTTTTCTTAAATACAGCAAATCAAATTGTAAGTGTTAAAACAAACAATATAGCGCAATGAATTGTTAATTTTGTTTTCAGATGTTGATACCCCTGAACCAGACGAGAAGTCTCTCATCACGTACATCTCCTCGCTATACGATGTATTCCCTGAGCCGCCACCCATTCACCCATTATATGACCAAGTAAGGGAAATATTTTCAATTTCCTAAAAACACTGAAAAATAGTTATTTTTAGCTTTGTATTAAAAAAACCAATAGGGTTATTGACAAAAATATTACTAATACTATGATTTTATGGTATCTTTAATAATTTTACCCTTTTTTTTTTCTTTTACTAAATTAGTAAGTATCAACATTCATATTTTAATGTGGATGGCTTGAATGAACATCAAGATGCAATTCACGGATTACAAGTTTTGTTTTTTAGCACCATGTCTTAGTGCCTGTTTGGTTTATATGCCTCTGTATTAGTTATACAAATGTGTTAGGTATTAGAAAGGTTTAATTTAGTAGAAGTGCACCCGCATTTGCATGGAGCGAGAGCGGGGAAACCATTTAGTAGGGGAAAAGCCTCAGTGCACCTGACTGGGATTGAACCTCATTCTCCCAGTTTTCGACAGTCTGGCATAACGCGGGAGTAGCGCCTAAGACTAATTGGCCACCGAAGCGGGCTACCAACTAATTCATTAGCTATAAAACATTTTAACTATTTAACTAATTTGTTCTGAATTATCAACTTTCAGTCCTGCACTAGCCTTAAATTGAAAATATTGATTGTAAGTTTGAATCTGTACATGAATTACTTGTGTAAGTAGTTTAAATTAAACATTGAAAGGACAATAGGACGGCAAGGCCTACACACTTACCAGAAAACTGTAGGCCTTAAAGTCCACAATTAAAACACAACAGAACACATAATTATGTAATTTTCGGGGTACATCACTCCCCTTCTTTAGTAGGGGAATCTGAAATATCGATTGTGTACCCTTAAGGTGCGGCCGAAGGGAGCGAAAGTATTTTTAAAGTTTTTATATAAGTGAAATTTTTTGGCCAAATATATCAAATATTTCTCCAGTAACAACATAGAGTTTAGCTCTCTGCACATGCTAATATCTGTCAAGGGTGTCCTGGAATTTTGTCAAAACTTTTTAAATAAAGAGAAAAGGTTTTGACAAAATTCCAGGACACCCTTGACAGATATTAAAGATCTGTTGATATTAACATGTGTAGAAAACTAAACTCTATGTTGCTACTGGAGAAATATTCAATTTATTTTGGCAAAAAAAATGTAATGCTACAAAAACTGTAAAATTACTCACACTCCCTTCTGCTTTAATTCCTATGTAAATTTCACAAATATGGCTGGTTTGGTGAATAGTAAGTTGTATGTCTTGACCACATCATTCAGCAAAACTATGTATTATTATCAATGTTCTATGTTCCCACCAATGTTCCAGGAATCTCAGCAACGCACTACAGAGTACCGAGAGCTGGCCTCCTCCCTGCATCTCTGGATGAGGGAGAAAATGGCCATCATGCAGGACCGAACATTCCCCACCACACTCATAGAGATGAAGAAACTCGCGGCAGAGTCGAGCCGATTCCGAAACGACGAGGTCCCCCCGAGACATCGAGACAAACAGAGGCTGGCCCATCTGTACAGGGACCTCGAGGTTAGACGGCTCTCCCCGATCTGACCCGTTACTACCCGCTCCTCTATTTATCTCTCACATCTCATTACTGTCGAAGGCGAAGTTTTAATTTAAGGTGGTCCTTACAATAGAAGTTAATAGGGGTAATAGGGGAGGTCTTATCGGCACTTTATTCCATCTTTGTTGTGTCTTTCATTGCAACACAAACTCTTTTGCCTTCCTGCTTTAGTGAGGTGTTTAATGGGTTATGTTATTGTAGTAGCAGGGATGAGAATGAGGACCTTTTCTCATGTTTGGGTTCTTTGAAATAAACATGCTGGCTACAGACAGGGAAAACCTGGAAAAGTCAGGGAATTTTTGAATGACAGGGAAAACAGGGAAATGTCAGGGAATTTAACTAAATATAAGAAAAAGTCAGGGAATTAAAAAAATATGTCTAAAAATCCCATTTATTTCGCAACTAAACACTAAAACAAAAGTTAATAATACCTAAATAAAATAACATTTTAATTTTAAAAATAACTGATAGAACTGTTTATGTTTAGTAGATACAAACTTTTTTAAATATGTGATCAATAATAAATAAAACAAAAATCATCATCCACCATAAAAACTGGAAAAAAGTAGTTGGGGAAAATTGAAAAATGTTGCCTGGAAAACCTGGAAAAGTCAGGGAATTTTGTAAATTATGTTTTGTAGCCACCCAGAATAAAGTACTAGGCTAAATCATGGTTTAAATTAGGAGGGATAGCCAGCACGATTACCTTAGTGATGCTGGAGTAGAAACAGTTAGATTAAATCCTAAAAGAACACACAGATACATTTTTAAGTACAATATTTTACAGTCACCGGCAGCTTCTTCGGGTCAAGAGAGCTAAACAGGAACATCATTCCACTCTCTTCACCTGAAGAAACTGTCTGTGACAATGAAAGCTCGTCCTTAAAAAATGTGTTTGTGGTTTTTTTTAGTGTTTTATATAAACAATTTCTACTTTAATTTTCTCACTTTAAGTTTTCTTAAAAAAAAAAAATTAGATTCCATTTTCAAGAAAATTCACTTTTAGTCACTTTTTACCTCAAATTAAACTTTTTTTTTAAAAAAAAAAGACTGATAATTTACCAACCAAATTACGAATAAATTGAACCAAAGTATAAAATATCATGACTGCATGCAAGATTCACACAAAAGCAGTCTAATCCACTTGGAAAAAAATAAATTAACTATGGAAAGAAAATGAATACGGTTAAAATAAAAGGAAAGCATTAAAAAAAAAAAGGAAAGGAAAGAATTTATATATTAAAGATGCAGAGAAACGTTTGTCAAGTAGACCCACAAGAAGAGGAAAAAATTAATAGATGAAGCAAATAATAAGATTTTAAAAAGCAAAACTTCTTTGATAATTTCATTTTTTGATCTATAAAAACCCTAAAATATAATACAGTTAAATTTTTTGAATATTTTAAAAACCTGAACATAAATCTTACCTCCCCCTCCCCAAATATCTACACACATTCTTGTCAATTTTAGTCACTTTTAGACACACTATTGACAACTTACAGTCACTTGTTTACTTATTTTGGTTATTTATCTCACTTGTTCACTATCTCACTCAGAATCTGTATTCCTGTAGGATTTAACATATTATTCTTATTCAGTAGCGAGCAGAGGCGTAACTGGGGCTGATGGGTGTTATCGGCTCTCGGGGCAAAATAACACAAATGGCACCATTTGAAAATTTTATGTAAAATTTTGCTTGCCTATTATATTGTTACTCAAACAGATTACCCATTATAATACTGCTTAAAAATTAATTAAAAAACAAAATACACTTTTATTGTTTAAAAAAAATGAAACTTATATGGTTGATAATATTGCTAATAAATTGGACGCTCAGAAAATATGTGCCACCTGTCTCTCTCTAGTTAACTTAATGGTACTCAGTTTTTATACAGTGTAAAGGACCTTGAGTTTGATTCTCTCCAATGTCAAATCTTCTTTTATCATTAACTAAATCGGGGACTCCTTTCGAAAAATGATCAATTGATTAATAGGATCGAATATTTTTTTTATCTTCTCTTGTGTTAAAATTTGCTTATAATTTGTGTACTGAAATAATCATTTGTCTTAAAACGTTAATAATTAAATAAAAACAAAATGCCAACATATTTGTAACTAGAATTGTGTTGTGTTTCAGAAATATTTCGAAGCAGTGGGAGAAGTGGACATGGAACAAGAGTTAGTTCTTGACGTTCTTGACAAGAACTGGACTAGACTGATGATTGCTCATCAGGAGAAAGACAAAGCAGTGTTGGAAGAGATCAAGAGGTGAGACAATCTTCAGTAAACATACACGATGACTCAAGAATTCGAGACTAAGAATTCGAGTAGACAGACTTTTTAAAACAAAGTTTCTCAATCAATTATAGGGTCTAACAAAAGTTCATGAATTAAAAATTAGTAAAACAGGATTAGAAAAAAAAAAAACCTTGGTGTGTGGTTGGGGTAAAGTGCTCCATCAGGACCCAATGTTTGTGGGTTCAAAACCCAGCCTGAGTCGACGGATTATTCTTGAGCATAAAAATCCGTACACCATTTCCTTAAAAGGGAAGTAATGCCGTCTGGTCCCATTTCGATTGTGGACATGTAAGAGAACCCTGGAAGTTATGTGAAAATACCTTTCTCGGAAAAAAACTGGTAGGCTCTTTCACTCTCGCTCATAGACATTCTCGCGTGCTGATATAATCAGTAAGCTCGGAAAGTGCACGTTAAATACCTCAAATAAAATAAAATGTTGATAAATATTTGAATTAATTTAGTGGCAAGTAACATGAATGTTTTATGTGGTCATCAAACAAAAGCCTATAATTTTGATTCTATATAAGAGACAGGAAAGAGGGATGGGAGCAAATAAAAGAAACAAACATCAGATGGCTTTTATTATGAAAAGAAGAGCATCGTCTACATATTAGATTGTTGCCACTGGAAGAAAAGGGAATGACATCCTCTTATTAAATTGTATGTTACCACCCAAACCTTTGACCAAGTTTTGCTCTCTCATAATCTTTCAGGAGGTAGGCAACCCATCCTACACATAAATAAATGGAGAGGCAACTGAATTGGTGATTCGAGAACCCACTTTTAAAGCAAAGATGATAAATACTGTGTATAAAATGCATAAACAAAGACATTCAGACATTAACGTTTGTGTTTTGCGCAGGTTGGAGCGTCTGCAGCGTCTTGCAGAGAAAGTTCATCGCGAGATGAAGCAAGTGGATTCTCGGCTGGAGGAGCTGGAGATACGAGTGGAAGATGAGGCCCGACGTCTGGACAGACTTCACCCTCTAGACGCTAAGCATAATGTCGACCTTCTAGAACAGGACATCAGACAGACGGAACAGGCCATCAACGGTCTGTTTGGCGACGTGCAGAGTCTTAGAGAGGGCAGATACCCACAAGCTCCGGAGCTACATAAAAGGTAAGCTTTTATTTTGGAAACATGGGGGTTTGGGGGGGGGGGGGTGGAATAACCTTTAAATTCTTTACATTAAATAACTTAAATCAACTCAATGCTATGCACTATTTGAACTATCATAAATTTTAATATTATCTTATTCCATGTACAATTTTAATAGCCTCCCTGCCTTGAATCCTTTAGTTGTTGTTTCAAAACGTATCTAGTGGAAAAATATATAAATGCAGCTTAAATGATAAGCGGGATTAGGCTCATTGAACTCAATCCAACCAAAGAATTAATAGCGTTAAATTAAACAAAATTTACTTTCAATCAGCTATGGAAAAATTTGAAAAACCACTGCCAATACATTTGGCTTGGATTTGAGCCACGAACTTCTTTGTCAGCAAAATTGGTATGCCCTTTCACTCTCGCTCTTGGAAATTCTCAAGTACTGATATAATCAGTTGGTTCAGTAAGTTCACATTAAATACTTAAAATAAATAAAACTAAGATGTATATATTTGGCATTATTAAGTATTAAAAAAGTTAGGATATTAAATAATTACAACGCCACAAACAAATTTTCTTCTGTGTTTTTGCGAGCTATACTTCACCATTGCTGGATTGTGTGTGTTGTAGAGTTCAGAAGCTGCACCAGCGCTGGGTAGCTTTGCGTTCCTTGCTGCACTCTCGCCTCATTACCCCTCTCTCCTCCATCTCGTTTCCCGTGGAGGAGCGCACCGTGACAAGACAGACCAGGACTGTACTGGAGACTCGACTGGTGACACCAATGCTCACTTCAGACAGCTGCAGGAGTGCGTCGAGTGGTGTCGCAACAAACTGGTCAGTCATCCCATCCTCCACGGCTGTAAAACTCATCTAATTATTGAGGGGTGTATGAGGCGTTTATATTCTTTAATGAGGGTGTACATCCGGTAAGGGTGTATGAGGCGTTTATATTCTTATGAGGTGTTACCATCCGGTAAGGGGTTATGAGCGTTATTCTTTATGAGGGTGTCTACATCGGTAAGGGTATGAGGCGTTTATATCATTCTTAAGAGGTGTACCATCGGTAAATCGAGGAAACTGGAATTAGCGGAATTTGAAGTGGTTGGGGAAAAAAACGAGAATAAGTCGAGAATTTGGTAAATTAAAAAAAAAAATCCGGGAAAATTTTGTTTTACTCAAAATATGAAATATAATAATCAGTAAATTACAATGTGATTCAGACTGTATTTTATTTGTAGCTTTGTAATATATTTTATATTTTCTAAATCCTAGTGGTTCATGTTAATACAAATAAAAATAACTTTATTTAAATCTTAAAACTTATTATTATTCATAAAAAAGATTAACAAAAACCATGGGTTTGGGAGGAGTATAAGGGTGTGACATACTCTAATAGAGTCAGTAATTTTAGGAAATGGTCAGGGGAAATCAGGGAAAAAGTCAGAATTTTCATTGGTCAAGTTGAGTAGACATCATGTTTATAGTTTTTTAGAAAATAAATAATAGTTGATTTTCAATCCCTTTAATTTTTTTTATGACACACAAAGTGGTAATGAAAGTAATATGTATTCTTGAACATGTTCTCGAACTCAACAATATTGATTTTTAAAATGAGACCAATTTCCTAGTCAGACCTTGTACCCCTCAAATACGGCGCTATACTAAATACTAGACGATATTTACTTAAACTCCAATAGAATAGACCACTTTCACATATGAAACTGGCCTATTTTACTCTGGTCTAGGTAGGTGTCGTCCTGTATTTAGTATAGCTGCTCTACTTGAGGCGTACTAAATCTGGCTATGAAATTGGCCCACAGACTTCAAATATATATTTATTGATTCAACTTGATTTATTTTATTAAATTATAATACACCTTCATAGTCTAGTCAATATTTATTAAAGCTTACTTTTTTTTGACACATGTAAAAATTAATACCTATACTTTAATTTCAACAAATCATGCAACTTTAGCCAGCATTGTCCAAAACGTTGTTTGTTACGAGCAAATACTGGGATCACATGTGAAAACATTTGTTCATAAAGGCTCAAATAAGGGTGGATGGGTTTATATATTCTAAATAACATTCATTTTGAATATTTATATTATTTTTTTTTTAAGATCCAGTAATTTTATGGATATTCTGTAAAGCTATCATTCTATTCCTCTTACAAGTAATGAAAAAAATAATAAAATAAATTTAAAAATGTGTAATATTGTGTAAATACATGTTGTTTATATCCCCAGAAACAATTCCAAGAAGCCGAGTACGGTTCAGACTTGCCGAGCGTTCAGTCTGAGTTGGACCTTCACCAGAGAGAACACAGGACGATAGAACAGTTCCACACTAGAGTGGAGCATGTATCGCAGCGAAGGTAAACCTAAAATTTGTAAACTTAAGAAACCCAATTAATCTGTAATGTTTCACCTTATAAACTTATGGAATTTTTTAAGTTTTAAATACTTACCATGGATTATGAATATTTAAATAACATTTGCTTGGTCTTGAAGCTGTTGTGCCGAGCCGATATCCAACCCCTTCCCCATTTCCCCCAAGAAATATTTTGGTTTGATTTTCGATGTGGTCAAAATATAGTTTTCACTCATCACAAAAACAGGGGTGCATTGGAGTACATTGAAAGTACGATTCCAGATGATAATGAACCCACTGGTATTAAGATTTTATAAATCTGAAAAAAAATTAATTTATTTCTTTTATCAGGTTTTGTGACTTTATAGTTTGGAAATCACCTTTTTATTTATTTATTTATTCAAGTTCATCTTATGTTTAGTGAGGACTGGTTATTAAATTCAGTATACCTTTACACTTTTCTCACTAATTACTACACAAACGTGTGAAACTCCCTGGCTCTCTTGGGCCAATAGTAGTTTTAGATTGACTTCCTGGTCATTGGGGGAGTTAACCATTTAAAATAGGTATTTTAGCTGTTTATTACCTCCTTTGGTGAGCGCATGGTCTAAACACGCTACTCTCGTAGTAGACTAGACTGCAAATGAAGTGTAGACCGGAGTTTAAATCTCGATCGGGTGTACTGAGGGTGGTTTTTTCCTTTCTTCCCAAATATGTTTTTCCCTCTCTTTGCATGCAAATGCGTGTACACTTCCTTTAAATATAGCCTTCCATAATCGTTTAAAAACCATTTAGTGTAATTATTAGTACATAGATTAGTATAACCCTAGCAGGGTTTGTATAAGAAATCGGGTGCTCAAAAAAAATGAGAGGGTTAAAAATAAAAAATGAGAATTAATAAATATAATTTTATATCAAAATATTGGATAGTAGCATGTGGTTTTCTTCACTCTTCAACCATGAACTATTTTGTTATATTGTACAGAGCCACTTCCACGGCGAGGAGCTCCAGCTGTACATGCAGCACGTCAACTCCCTCCAGAAGCTGTACAACGAGCTCCTGGTGACTTCCAACAAGAGATTACTGGACCTGGATACGCTCAGGACTTCCTCAGTCGGCCACCAACGAACTGGTGTGGCTCAACGAAAAGGAGGAGACGGAGGTCACCAGGGACTGGAGCGACAAGAACCTGAGTGTTGCTTCTGTCGAGCAGTACTATGAGGTGTGAAACTTTACAATTATCATCCGGCGATGGGGAAAACAGGAGTTGCACGGATAGAGGGGGGGGGGGGATTCATAGGAGGAACCCAACAACCAGGCCCCAGACCTGTAATTTGACATTTAGTTACTATTTGTATTTTCTTTTATTCCATAAATTTATATATTTCCTGTTATACTCATATTTTTTTTCTGGATTCGGATTCCATATTCGGCATTCAAAGGTGAATTGGAGATTAGGATTTTTAAAATAGTGGTTTTGACTCGACTTAAGTTATAAAGTAATTAAAATAAGAATAAAAATTATTCACTCCATATTAAAATTATGAATTTTTTCAGATATGCCAAAGAAATTATGTATATATTTTTAGACTTACTAAAATATTTTTTAATCTGCATAGTAACCATTAAGGGTGGGGGAAGATTTAAAAACTTCAACATTACTTAAAAAAAAATCTCTTATCTTTGGAATAGAATTGTTGGCGTAGAAAATTATTTATAGCCTGTGTTCAGGTTGCTATACCTCAGTTTTAGCTTATGTGGTGCTGACTGACAGCTCACAGCTGACTTCTGACGGCTTTGAAAAGCTACCAGACCAAATTATGTATCCCTACGCTGAACCATATGATCTGCAAAAAACATGTGTTTAGCAGCTGTCACTTCTGACAGTCAAAATTTAGGTATATACCTAAATGTTGACTGTCAGAAGTCAGCTGTGAACTGTCAGTCAGCACCACATAAGCTAAAACTGAGGTATAGCGGTCCAGTTTCTTATAGGTCTGATCTGTAAGTTGTGCTTGAGCAATTTAAGTGGATTTATTTAAATATTGTGGTAGATTATTTTTCGGCCAGACAAATCGATTGGTAATAGAAGTTTGCCAAGTCATCTTTCCAGCAATAAAGCTTAGCAAAGGGCAAAATTTTCATACATACTTATTTTTTTTTATGACACATTTAAGCCTCACTCATATTTTGGAAAAAAAAAAAGTTCTGTATATAAGGAAATAATTTAAAACAATTTGTTTCACGAAAAATTCTTTTGTTTTTGTCCAAAGCAATCATTTGGATCAGGATGTCATCAGGTAATGACAGTAAATCATTTGTTTGGATTTTTCTTTAAAATATCTGCTATTAAAAAAGAAATATTAATTGATAGATATTAGATGGTATGGGCATGTAATGAGGATGGAAAAGGAAAGAATGCCAAAGAGAATGATGGAGATGGAAGTATAGAGGAAACTGACCGCAAACGAAGTCAGAATATACTTGTGAGGAGTAGATAACAAAGTGTGCAAGTGAGAGGAGAAGAATGGTGGAAGGATATAATAATATGGAAGCAATTTTGTACTAAACTGACCCGACCACAGGTTGCTTAAAAAATTTGGTATATTAACATTTTTTAAGTGAACAATTTTCACATTCTTATATAATGACTGAAGTCTAATTGAATTGAATAGTTTAAGATTCATTTGGTTACATGGCTTATTACATTTATACCAACCCCAATCAGTGCACAAAATAATTTATTTTCTATAAATTTATGATTTGACTTACTATAAAAATACTTTCATTTATGGCAGTGAGACTAAATTTGAAATTAAGAAAATAATACAGTCGGGAAATGCATGCTGCTACTCGATCAGTAAATTATTATTGTCATCTCGCCTGCTTTCAAGGAGTGTAAAACTCGGAATACACAAAACAATAATTTTACCTGTTGTTCTCGATGGGTGTGAAACGTGGTCTCTTAACTTACATGAAGAAAACAAATTTAGTTTGTTCGAAAACAAGGTGCTCAGGAAGATATTTGGTCCAAAAAGCTATGAGGCTATTGTAGAGTGGAGGATGTTACATATTGATGAGTTACATACTCTGTACTCATAAGACATTGTTAGGATAATCAAGCCTCGTAGTTTACGGTGGGTGGGACATGAAGCACGAATGGGAGAATCTAGAACTGATTACAGGGTACTGACTGGTCAGACCCAATGGGAAGAGACCATTGGGAAGACCTATACGCAGCTGGGAGGGCATCATTGTACAGTTTTACTAAAGGTAGTTTTAAAAAACCAAGCGTATTTTGTTGTGCTGCACCTAGTCCCTGATGAGTGACCTGGAGAAACGTGAGATACAATTCAGCGCGGTGCAGGACCGCGGCGAGTCCCTGGTGCTACAGCACCATCCGGCAGCCAAGTGTATCGAGGCCCACATGGCTGCGATGCAGACCCAGTGGGCGTGGCTACTGCAGCTGACGTTGTGCCTGGAGACCCATCTCAAGCATGCCACCACCAGCCAGCAATTCTTCAGAGAAGTGCGCGAGGCGGACACCTGGATCATCAAGTGAGTAGGCTCAACTTCTAACACTCACTTTAACAAGTGTTAGATCCAGTGATGAGACCCACAACTATTGTGTTGTTTTTTAATCGAGGGAACCCACCTTGGTGGCGTAGTTGGCTAACGCGCCAGTCGTGTTGAGCCAGACCTCCGAGGACGGGTAGATCGAGGTTCGAATCTCGGTCGGGTGAATTGGTTTTTTTCCTTAGTGGTTTTCCACTCTCCCTCCACGCAAATGCGGGTTCACTTCCTCTAAATTCACCCTTCCCAATTCCTTATCCATTAGTGTAATTATTACTTATGCGTATAACCCGAATGGGTAGTAAGACGCGGTGCTAAACAACAACAACAACAACAACAACAACAACAACAAAGGGAAATCTTTTTAAGAGCTCTAATACTGCCTTTTGGTGGCTTAGAACCAATTATTAGTTAAAGCCATTTAAGTTATTTTAGTAGTATAAAGAATAAAATAATAAATATCCTAGTTTTGTTTTATCATAAATTCATAAAGTAAATTAATTTGCTATTTTATTCCTGCATTCCTAATTTCATTCATCCCTGTATTTATTTATTCTCGCTTGTTCTAGACGGGATGAGATGTTGAATACGGTGTACAGCCAATCAGATTTCACTCTCGATGAGGGGGAGAGATTGCTAAAGGGGATGCAAGAACTCAGAGAGGAACTCAACCACTTCGGGGACATAGTGCAGAACCTGTCCGACAGGAGCAAGGACATTGTGCCCTTGAAACAGCGCCGTCAACCCGTCACCAGGCCATTACCGGTGCAGGCCATATGCACTTACAAGCAGGTCAATGTAAGTACAACAAGACTTGGTTTACATCAAGAATATTTCTTATGGCTATAATGTATAAAAATGAGGTGGCCCAATGGCTAAATAATTTTCTAGTAAAGTAAATTGAAATAAAGAAAAAGGAAAAATAAACTGCTAAGAGTAAATTTGATGAAGAAAGCCCACCTAGGGAAAGAGGAAAAATGTGGGAAGAATCCAATGCACAAAGGTGACATCTTCTTCCTTTCTTCTGTCTTCTATAGTAGAAATAGTCACACACACATTTTAACACACATAGAATGATATTTCGGCATTGTTACTCCATGAAGTAATCCATTGTTTGTTTTATTTGTACCCTCTCTCTTCTTTGTGTTTGATAAAGGCAACAATGCCGAAATATCATTCTATGTGTGTTAAAATGTGTGTGTGACTATTTCTACTATAGAAGACAGAAGAAAGGAAGAAGATGTCACCTTTGTGCATTGGATTCTTCCCACATTTTTCCTCTTTCCCTAGGTGGGCTTTCTTCATCAAATTTACTCTTAGCAGTTTTTTTTCCTTTTTCTTTATTTCAATTTACTTTATTTGAAAATCTTATGGTTATAAAAAATAGGTTATTGTTTTTACTCTCCCTCCACGCAAATGTGGGTACATTACCTATAAATATACTCTTCTTCGTCCCTAACGTGTACAACCTGAACGGATAGTAAGATTCTGTGCTAAAAAAAAAACCATGGTTGATATAGGAAGTGTGTTATTTCCTTCCAGGTACAATGATTAAGTTGCGTAAAGCAAATCTTGTAGTCGAAGCTAATATTTGTTTAGAAGCCAAGTCGGAAGTTTCGAAGCTTCGCACACCTCTAAAAGTAATGTGTGCGTGTGTGTGTGTGTGTGATCTATAGGTATGTTGGTGTTGACCTTGTTAAAATGACTTGCTCCCTCTCTAGATTGTGACAGAGAAAGGAGAACAGTGTGTGCTTCACGACAACTCTGGCCGAATCAAGTGGCGAGTCACCAACTCGGCCGGAGTGGAAGGGTCTGTACCCGGGGTCTGTTTCCTCATCCCACCGCCAGACAAGGAGGCACTGGACGCCGTGGAGCGCCTCAAGAGGCAGTTTGACCGCTCTATCACGCTCTGGCAAAAGAAGCAGCTGCGCATGAGACAAAACATGATCTTTGCCACCATCAAGGTCGTCAAGGCTTGGGATCTTGCTCAGGTTTGTTGACGAGTCGAGGAGATCCTTTTCAGGATATTAATAAAGTTACTTACAATATTTTTTCTATTAGAGAGAGAGAGAAAGGGAGAGGGGGGGATTTTAACTTTCTTCATTTTTTTTTTTTTAACTACCTTAAATATTGATTGGGTCTTTAACCCAACAAAATAAAATTGTTTTTAATTTATAATTGGTTATTATATACTGAAAACTAAATATTGATGGTATTTACCACTTAGTACAATTAGTCATCCATTCATAATGTTAAGACTGTTATCATATTATATTATATTTTAAAAAAGGTACAGGAAAAGTGAATAGAAGTATATAAAAGTAACTAACTCAATAAGGCTTTTACTATTCAAAAAAGAACACCTTTCACACTTTACATTGCTACTATTGTTCAAAGAAGTAATGTCTGACTCTTGAAAAAAAATCGATCATTACCGCCCAAACCCCCGACCTTGGTTTCGTTCTATCAGAACTCAACAGGGAGGAGTGTGCAGGGAGAAGTGTGAAATGTAAAACTTACCAACAGCTTAATCATAATTTTATTTATAGTTTGCTTAGTACAAATATATTTTAATATTTTTCTAATATATGGATTGTTACATTTTTTCAAATGTGTAACAAATCAATTTTCTTTTATCTGCACCTATAATAATAGGTTGAAGGACTATTTAACCACAATATTTTGAAATCTGAAGTAGTGTTTTTATTTAAACTCTTTGAATAATCTGGCTAGATTCTTTTTAAGAAATGTTTTAGTGTTGAATATATTTAAAGATATTATTTTTCTTTCAGTTCCTAGCAATGGGGCACGAGCAGCGCAATGCCATAAGGAGGGCCCTAAATGAGGATGCTGACAAGCTACTGCAAGAAGGGGACCCCGCTGATCCCCAGCTGCGCAGACTGCGTCGTGAGATGGAGGAAGTGAACAGACTCTTTGACGAGTTCGAGAGGAAGGCAAGAGCAGAAGGTAATCAATACTACCAACATTAAAATAACAGGCACGCTTAAGAGATCAATCAAAAACTTTGGCATATTTAGGATGGCTAATACAAAGTCTAATTTTTTTTATATTCGTTTGTACTTGCAATTAAAAAAAGGTATATTTAAAAAAAATCTCTTTGGGAAATAATACTTTTCTTTTGTTAATTCACCAAACAAAATCTTAAATCAAATAAAATCAAAGGCACTCAAGTTTTATGTCCCTTTTAAAATACTTTTAAAAAATATTTTTTCGTGAGTTCAAATCTTAATTTATGAAACACCTTGATTTTGGTAATGAAGAACAGTATTTGGTGGTTACTAAAGATCGAAAAACAATTTTAAATATATTCATACATTCAAGTCATTTTATCCGCAGCTATCACTTTTGATGGATATTATCTAAACTCATAAAACACAAATAATATAATAACATTCTATCAATGTTTGATGCAAATAAATATGTTTGCATTTTCTAAACTGTTCTTCCAACCAAAATGAGGCTAAAGTTGGGCTTTATATTACATAACTTATTTTAACTGACCAATTCATTAATATGTTATATTTTAACTAATTTAATAATAACTATCATTAGAATCAACAATATGTTACAAGTTTTATTTGTGAAGCATATTTTACTTAAAGCAAGTCTAACATATTTGTGCTTTTATCAGAGGATAGTAAGAACGCCAGTCGAACATTTGGCGACCAGATTGGTTCTTTACAAGCTGCGTTAGATGAAGCCGAGCGCACGCTGAATCTCCGTCTGAGCGCTCCGTTGCCTCGAGACCTAGACTCGCTTGAACATCTGGTAATAGAGCACAAAGAGTTCGAGACGAGATTACAGGTGAGAATTTAATAACAGTCAACCTTCCAAACGTCAGATTTATATACTTTTCTTTAGCTTATTAAATATATGGTCGATGTTTTAAGAATCTATCACAACTCCATAATTTGTGACTGCTAAAGACTAAGCTGTAGTGATTATTTCACCTCCATACCATGTGACTGATCAGAATGAGTTGGTGTACCTATACAACATTATGTTTGTAATGATAAATTACACAACCATACCATACAATTAACATATACACATATTAAATAAATACAAACATTTATTTTTAAATCACAATAATGTTTTTATAACGAAAAGAAAAAAAAACTTATTTTACAAATATTTAAACAATTAAAAAATAGAGCAAATATTGAGTTATCCTTTATTAGGAAAAAAAAAGTCCAAGTAATAGCCTTATATAACAAGTTTGAATGGAGACTTCTAGCAAATACAATTTTTGTTCAGGCCCTAAGCCCGGAGGTGGAGGAGGTGCAGACTACTTTCCGCAGCATCGCCCGTAAGACCCCCGCGTTGCAGACCAAGCTGGACAAGGTGGCCAACAAATGGAACCAGCTGTGGAATTCCTCACACCTCTACATTGAGAGGTAGGTTGTGACGTTAGAGACGTTAATTGGCCCCACTCTCGTCACTATTCAACACATTAACGTCACTTTACATTCCAAAATTTATTCTAACTCTAAACAGTAAATGATGGATTAAGTGCGTTTATTGAAACTAAGATGGAACCCTTGAATCCTAAAATCCCTTTGATCCTAAGGATTTTTGAGATTCGAGGGTTCAGGACTCATCCATAAAAAATATATATATTTTTTTCTATTTTCAAGTTAAGTTTGTTATCGAGCTATAACTCTACTTTTTGGTGGTTCAGAAGCAATTATTATAAATAGGTTAAATTACATTCAGATTCAAGATTCACGACTCGAAGGTAAATTGGAGAGTCGGATTCGAGATTCAGATTTATAAAATAGTGGATTCGACCCAACTTTAATTAGAATAAACATCAACACTAAACTAAACAAATATATTTTGGATTAAAATGTATGCACAATAATTTTATTTTTTTACTCCCAATATAAATAAGTCAACAGGTAGTATTTTCTTCACATCCAATCATTTAAACTAAGTTGGTATTTCTTAAAATTAATTTTCGATTAAGCTTTTGATAAAATATTTGTTAGTAACATCTGAAATGTAAAATTAAAATTAAAATTAAAATTATCTCTTTAGGCACTAGATTTTAGCTAACCTTAAAGCTGCTATTTTTTGATACACTAATATTGATAAGTTATTTGTTGGGCTTTTTTATTTATAATTCATTCATGACCTAAGTTTACTTGGATGACAGCTCAAAAGTTACAAGAAATATTCCTAATAAATACATCCCTACGCCAATAGCTGACAACTATCACTTTGGATACTGTAATAAAAAAATTTGTAATATATAATGTGATTAGTCAACTACAGTAATTTTGGCTAATATTATTTATATATTTATTTGAGGTCGGACACAAAGCTTATTTACTGTTTTATTCCACTTAAAAAAAAATTATTATTCACAGCACTTCCACAAAAGGTCTAGCGAAAATACCTTCAAAATGGCGACCAACAATTTAAACCATGTGGTTGAACATGACGGAAACAAGTTTTTTTTATAGTGGATAAAACATTTTATTCAGTTAAATATTTCTAAATACAATAAAATCATTCATAAAATAATTTATTTATACATAAAAAAACACAAGTATTTTCTCTTTTCCGAGTAAATACGATGCTTGTATTAAAAGTTATTGATGTATGCACTATATTACACATAGTCAATAACGTTCCAAAATGAACAATAAGTACTTTTAACTATGTTAAATATTGGTTTCGAGTTGGATAAAAAGAAATTATTAAAAGTGATGAAATATTATGAAAAAACTTAAGTTTACGTTATTTTAAATGATAAATATAACAGGTAATTAAAAACTGAATATTTATAACAAAACGGTGATCCTTTACAATTGTTGGCAACCCAAAACCTAAACATATGATATTTGAACAGTCATCCAGGTAAAAACCTATCATGAACAGACTCTATGGTATCACCTACATATCATGAATATTTCAAACAAGTAACCAACACAATAATAAAACATTTAAAAATTATCTTTATTCCAGGTTAAAGTGTGTTTGAGATAGTTCTGTCCGGTTTAGAAGAAACCACCAGCGTTGTCTCGGAGTTTGAGTTGAAACTCGCTTCTTATGAAGAGCTGCCTTCAGATTTGGAATCTCTTCAAGCTGTGAGTGCATCTCTTCACTCAATAAGCTGTTATATCTGTGTTTTGAATTTAAACATATGTGCAGAACCTCAAATAATATTCTTTACACACACTGACAAATTACGTCTTACATTAAAGTACTCTAAATTCGTTAAAACAATATTCACCAGAATTACAAACACCCTTCCACCTTTCTTCACTTTCCTTGTAAAACAATATAAATATGATGGAAGAAATCGACGGTGTCTATACAATTATGTACACACGAAAGGTTTAAATCACAGAGATCAACCGTAACTGAACCATATTCAAATAGATGGAAAATGACAACTGGACACTGGAATTAGACCCGGAACTTTCTGCTGCATAGGCCTGCTAAGCCAAAGGTCCCGAGTTTTATGGTTCCCATGTTCATATGTCATTTTTTAAATTTGTCCGAATATGAATATGGTTTTATGAAAAATTAAATTCTCATAATGAAACTACTACTTAAGGTTATTTTGAATATATTTTTCCAAACCCTTTAATTTCATACAAACAATGAAAGTTATTGATTGGAATTTAAAAAAACAAAACTAAAACCAAATGATTTTACTTATCCTGCTCTTGCCATAAATTTGTACTCACGCATGTGGTCATACAAAGCTTGAGTACATCATTACCATTAGTGCCAATTTTAAACAAGGATCTCTACTGACTGTTCCTGGGAAATTTACATCTTAATTTAATTTAGGGATTCATGTGGTGGGATTTATAGCGTGCCAGAACCACATTTTTCTGTATTTTAATGATTGGCTGTTAAGAGCTTGTTTGTGTAAGCACCTGTGGAAATACCTATTAGAATGCTCACGTGGGGAGGGCCTTATAATTCTTTAGCTATATTTATTCTGCAGGTACATGAAGATCTATTAAACCTGCAGAACTCTGTATCGCAACAGCAGATAGTGATTGATCAGCTAAACGAAGATGCTCACAACGCTCGGCGGTTAGTGGAAAAGTCTCGACCTAACCACCGTGGTCCTCACCACGACCTCGATCGGCTGGACAATGACGTGAACAGACTGACCAACCGCTGGACTAACGTGTGCAGCCAGCTTGTTGACAGGTGAGAGACTATCTCAAATAACAAACCGGCAATAAAACACGCAATTAGCATCGATACCTTATTATCTTGATTTTAGATTGTGGGTAAAACTTAAATCGGATTGGTTAATGTATAATTTATACTACCAATCATCATCCTGGACGATTTTTAGCCACCGGTTGGGTCTGTTTGGAACATAAGTTTATTCATCTTCTCTTTTCCTCCACCACTGCTTTTCCTACACCTTGGCCCAGTCCTTTCCTTTCTTCTCCACACTTTTCTTTATTTCCTTTAGTCATTCTTTGCCACCTGCTTTTCACTTCCATATCAAACATCATCTTAGGTAGCTTCTCCATCCTCATCATTTGGCTGTACGACTTTAGTTACAGCTTCTCATATTCATTCATTTACTATCAAATTCTGCTTCTCAAAGATGTCATCTCACACACCTGTATCCTGTTATTATCCCTTTCCTTCATCACTCAGGTTTCTGAAGCATACTGTAATATTGGGACATAGTACGCCCTGTACACCACTACGTTGCACTTCCGCTATATGTCTAAATATCTATAATCATCCAAGGAAGTGTTTGTCTGTGTGTTTATTTGTGTGTGTGCGATTCCCAGCCAAATATACGGCATGTATAGATCTGAAATTCTTAACATAGGTGGACGGAATGTGGTCTGAATACACATCGAAGCTGGATTTTTAAATTTTTAATTAGGCCATTTTTTACAAATTTTTAAGAAAACATTTTTAAAGAAAACATTTTTAATCTGGATTAGAATTACGTTTCAGAGATAAAGCTTAAAAATGAAATTGAGCACCATGGGGGAGGGGGGAGGGGGGGGCTTATATAATTCTTATACTACAGTGGGTCACGGGCAGTGCCGTGTGGGATATGCGGGATTGCTAGTGTTAAATATAGCTGGATAATTACTCCTGAAATCCTGCGGCTAGAAGTAACTTTTCAACTATATTTAATGTTTAAAATGGCTTTAGTTTGAATCCAACAAGCTCCACTGTGCTTTATTTTTCTTTTCACGATGTGGCTCTACATCTTCCCTTCAGGTGAATGTCGATATTATTCATTATAGTTTTCCCTTTTCTCTTGCTGATAACAACTATCACATTAAGTAGTACAAAACATAAAAGGTATCGGAACTGATTCTTATAAATATTTGTTATTGTTTAGGTTGCGCAGCTGCGAGGCGGCATATGGTCTCTTGAAGAACTACACCAACTCTTACCAGACAGAGGTCTCCTGGGTGGATGACAGCTACACCAAGCTCAACAACTTGTCCCCTATCGGAGACAGGGCTAAGGAGCAGCTCGAGCCGACAAAGGTGAGTTAATTTCTCTCCTCAACAGGGTAGAGAAAGCTGTGTGCACTTGTGTGGTTGATTCAGAACCAGGAGGAGGAGGAGGCTGATGTTCAAAAGTTACAAAACATTCCGAAACAAAATAATTTCTTTGACGTAGTCTAATGACGCGAACAGCCAAATCAAATGTTTTAACTTATCTAATTATTGCTTGGTATTTTCATATCATTTCTTGCCCCAACATAGATGCATTTTGTCCAGAATGCAGTGTTCCTTTTGGCCATATAAACTGTTTGTCAAGTTGCACATGGATTTAAAATAATTTGTCAATATTTCTTTCTTATCTTTTCTAAATTTATTAAAATTAAAGAATTTTATAAGAAAAATTGATCTATGATTTTTTTTTTTTTTATTTGGACACTTTGTTTTTCTTTTCTTCATCATCATCATCATCATCATCATCCTCCTCCACATTTTCTTGCCACTCTGTCTCGAACATAAGCATTTCTATTTACTTCTGTCCTCATACCACCTTTCTTCCTCCATGCCGGCCCAATCCACTCCTCTCCACACTCTCTTTATCCACTTGTCCCTGTGTCTTTCTCTTGTCCTTCTATGCATCACCTCCCTTTCAAGCATCCTCCTTGGAATCCTCTACTCTTCCATCCTCTTCACATGTCCATACCACCTCAATATCACTTTCTCTATCCTATTCTTTAGGGGTTCCTCCTTCACTCTCGTTTGTGTATCAAACCAGAACAAGGTTTGAGTTGTTAATTCATAATTTGTTTTTTTCCCAGAACTTGTTGAACCACGTGAAGGAGAAGGCTCCAGCCGTTGAGCAAGTTAACGTCACAGGTGGACGGTTTATCCGCGAATCTAAGGTAAGGTTCAGCTGATCACAACATACAGCTCTAGTAGCGTTTGTTTGTTACCATGGTAAGTTACGTGTGTGACTGGGTCTGGATGATCTGGATGTGTTCGACGCGTAGGGAAATATTTGTAACATAATTGATTACCAATTCATTCCATCAGTATTAACGCAAGCTAAGTAATGTATCTCCACAAATAAAATTAACTATTAAAAGTAATATATGGTTAACATTTTTAATAAATTAATTTTATAACAAAATATAAATTAATCTCAGTTCATTCCCCAAGTTAATTTTGTACATTTTTTGTTGTTGTAGTTTTGCATCATTCATTACCCATATCGTAAGATGTAATATCGATAAGGGAGAAGTGTGAAAAAATATGTATTTAGCTAATTAAGGCTAGTTTACACAAAGAGATTTATTTCTTAATTTCAACTGCTTATTGTTCGCTATATATTTGCAGTTGTTGCAATATGAATTTTGGTTGTGGTTTAGCTTTGTAAATTGGCTTGGTGGCGGGTCTCTTTAATTTTTTTTTTTTGCAGAACTTAAAATTAAGGCGTGTCAAGTTTTGAAGCTAATTTTTTGTATTTGTTAATAAGTTTATCTCCCTTCTTTTATATATTAATTCCAAATTCAAAGAAGAAAAAAATATACCTAAATTTTAAAATTGATTTTATGCAACAGACATGAATCAATTGTCATTAAACTTATTTTTTTGGTTGAAATCTTTTGTTAAATGACGTATAATTTACCTTTTGGGAAAATATTAATTTTGATATCAAATATGCCTTTCAAATTCTTGCTGATAATCTGCACAGTAGGTGAGGTATAGTATGATTTTGGTAGGAAGAACATTAGAAGTTATTTACTAAAACAATGTTAATATATTCATACATAAAGTCATGTCATCTGCTGATGTTACTTTTGATAGATATTATCAATCAATACCTATCAAATAACACAAATAATATAAGAAAATATTATCATTTTTGGCCGCAAAGAAATATGTTTTGATTTTCTCGACTGTTCTTCCAACCAAAATCAGGGTATAGCTACACTTTTATTTATATACAAATAAATTAAAAAAGTTTTAAGCGAATTTTTATGCAAGCTGGAAATTTTTCCGATTCCATTCCTATCTAGATAGAGCTTATAATTTAAGTTTTTCAAGGGCCAAGAAACAAAAATACTAAATGATTTAGAATAATTTATTTTTTGAATTTAAACATATTTTTTTAACAACTTTCTTACTATTTTAATGTATAGATTTTTGTGTTTAAATTTCATCCTAGTAATCATCTAGGTGTTCTGTTAATAAATCTTCTAAAGGGATCAATAAACCATATTTGTAAGAAAGTACAGGAAAGGTAAATAGAAACATATTAAAGGGAACACACACAATATGGATTTTACAATGAAAAAGAACACAGTTCACACTTTACATTGCTGCCACTGGACAAAGATGTATTGGCTGCGTCTTGAAGAAAATCGATCGTGACCGCCCAATCCCTCGACTTAGGTTTCATTCTATCGGAACTCATCAGGGAGGAGTGTGAAACGCGCGACATAACTTCCTAAAAGAGGAAACCAAAAAAGGAGAAAAAGGAAATGAGTTAAAGATAATATATAGGAACATGCAAAAGGAATTACATTAAGGGCAAACACTCCCCTTTTGCGTTAGTAAACTAAAATCACAATTTGAAACCATCAAATGATGGTAAGTAGACACATACATACAGTTAGCTGACTCCTTACTATAACTAAGAGATCCCGATCAATTTAAATTAACTTTTTTAAACCGAAAGTATGATATTTCAGTATGTGGGGTGTATATACAAATATAATATTTTGCATGCTGCTTTTTTTTTTTACTTTGGTGGCTGGAGGCGAATTCTAGTAATTTTTTGGAACTAATATGACTAACCCCCCGCTAACCCCCACCCCCTCCAACAGATCTATGACCTGCGGCTGCAGCGCTACAGTGACTGGCTTATCGAGGAAGTACACCCTAGTCTTGACGCGGGGGTGAAGCGTCCGGGAGGGCGTGCCTCAAGTGCTGATCACGTGGTGGAGGAGCTGGACATCCTGAACCACCGGTACCAGGCGCTACTTGGTATCCTGTACGACAGACTACGGCAGATAGCCGCTCTCAGCCCTGAGGACCCTCAGTTACAGGTAAGAACACGACACTTTGAAATTTTGGTCTCTTGGGTAGTTGTTTAAAATATAATATTAACTTTTAAATTAAACATCGAAAAGGGGATTGGAGGGCAAGGTCTATACACTTACCAGAAAACTGTATGTCTCAAAAGTTCACAATTAAATCACAACAGAACACATAATTATTTAATTTTCGGGGAACATTAGTTCCCTTCTTCAGCAGAAGATAATAAAAACTGACTGGACCTCAGCAGTATGGATAGAGGTAGATAATGGTCACTTAGATACTGTTTTTGCATGATTTTTTATATTTTTGTTTAGATTCTGTAGTTTTGAGTAGGCCTTCTTGGGAAGAAAAGGAGAGATGGCTCTCTATGTCCCGGGGGGTGAGGGTAGATTTGGCTATAATTATATTGGTGAGGAAGTTCCCACATACAAAATCTGTTTTATTTGTTTGGGACATGAAGTTATACTGGTTTATCAGGATTGTTGTGGTTGGTATCAAAACAGTGACCATTCATTGTCAGTCATAGTGGCCTTTCATGGGGAGTATTCCATTTTTGTGAGTCTGCTGTTGAATGAGGTGGAAGGTTGGTGAATTTTGCAGCTACTGCATCTCAGTTTGTTGTTAAAGTAGGAACCTTTGGCCGGATTTTGTTTATTGGCTGTGTCCGGCAATCTAGGGTGACCAGAATGTTGCGGTAATTAGGGGGGGGGGGGGGGGGCGTTTGAATGTGATTTTTTGGAGCACCATCAAGAAGATTTGGTGTTAAGAGTTGATGAGGCTAGGATATAGCCTGTGTTCAGGAAACATCTGAGTTTGTCTAATCCTTAATAATACTGGGTGTAGGGTGGTTTGTCATTGGAAGGCTATTTTTTTAAAGGTTCTTGATTGGATAGGGCTCTGTTTATTTGACTGTTGACTATGTGTTGAGGGTATCCTCGTGCTGTGAATGCCTTGAAAAGTTGTTGACATTGCTTGTTAAGGTATTCTTCCTTAGAAGATATATATATTTGGCTCTGGTAGCTAGGTTATAGGGTAGAGAGGGGGTTTAAATGAAAAGTATGGTCGCTTTGGAAATTGAAGTATTGTTGATATAAATATAAAATATAATATAAATACATCATTATATCCATCTACTAAGAGTCAAGATACAAGTTTGAACAGACAACTTCAGAATACAGGCAACAACAGTATTTAAGTGATCATGATCTACCAAGAGCCATGCTGCCGTTATCGAGCCTGTGTTTTACTCTCTTCCGCTGAACAAGTGGACTGATGTACCCCGAAAATTACATAATTAAGTATTTTTTTTTGCGCTTTTAACTGTGAACTTTGAGGCCTACAGTTTTCTGGTAAATGTTTTAGGCCTTGCCGTTCTATCCTCGTTTCAATATTTAATGTAAAACAGATGTTTGACGCCATTTTTTCTTTATAATTTCATCTTGTTAATGTGAAACGTTATCATCTCAACTTTAGGCTCGTTGCTACTTTAAATAAATAATAACAAACCATTAAGTTTGATCACAAAATTATTGTGCCCTCTTCTACTTGGTCAGGATGGGATTAATTTCCTTCTGATTGTATTTAAAATGGTTTTCTCGGGTTGGTGTGTGCCAATTTTTCATATAAGTACAGTGCAAAGCGTATTTATACTTTTCTACCGTCTAGTAGGCTCCATTTGTTCAGTTTGTGTCAAACTTGAGTGAGCATCTAATTAAGCTTCTAAGTATCTACTTGAGCTTTGACTTCAGTAAATATATACTATTAACCAGATTATTAACTATATAAATAAAAATCAACTGTTAATTAAAATTATTTCTGCATTTGACAAAATCCCAATGGCCATCTATACACGACTCACTTTGTTGGGTTCTTCTTCGCCTTCCCCCGCCTTACTCTTAACCGCAAATTTCATCACAACACTCAGGTAAGTAGTTAGAAGAGTATTTGATTCCATCACACTGCGGGAGATATTGGGTAACGAGAAATCAGATTTCTTGGACAAAAATAAGTCACATAATTCTACAGACTAAACTTTAAAAAATTTCACACTTCACTGCGAAAATTATCTTTAATTGAGGCTTACAAGCAAAGGAATGAAATTAAAACGAAACAACAATACAAATAAAAAGTGTCCATCACCTTAGCTCAGTCATTAGCTTTTATGTCTACTGAGCTAAGAGTCTTGGGTTCGATTCATGGCTGAAAAATGTATCATTGGTGAAATGTAGGTTTACCCTTTCACAGTGATGAATTAACACCCGGAGGACTGGATGTTGTGCCTATCTTAGTCTTAAGTTAGATTATAAGGCATATGAAAGCTATGACAGACCTAGAAGCCGCTAGTGGGAAAATATATGACTTGAATAAAAAATTGGCCAAGGCCACAGGCTGGAAACAGTAATGGGTGTACAGACAAATAAAAAGTGGAGCTTTATCAACGAAAGTACACTTATCCCAGAAAGCCAAAATATATCTGCTCTCGCTCTTTTCTGTCTATATTCAGGCCAAGATTGCTTAGCTTGATACCCCTACAGAAAAAACTCACTATATTCATAACCTTATGTAAGGAGGCAGAGGACCAGTTAGAATTCTGGTAAAAGTGGTAGCTGATGTATCTAAATGGATGATGTGTCCTGGTACACCATGTATTGTATAGCATGATGCATCGTCCACCACAATGCATCATCCACCATGATGCAACGTCCACCGTGATGTTTTGTTCACCATATTGCATCAACTACCTTGATACATCGTCCACCGTGATGCATCATCTTTGATGATACACTGCTATCAGCGATGCCGTTTACCATCATGCATTTCATTTACGATACACCATGGTAGACAATATTTCATGAGACAATATTACTACGCTATAGACAATAAACATTAAGACGATACACTGTTGTAGCCGAGGTAGACCATATACTGTTGTGGATCATATACTGTGATAGACAATATATCACCACATCCAGAATCATAATATCGGTATATCAATGTGAATATTAATTTTTTTTTATACTGCATCCAGCATTAGAGTAGTGAAAGGATGGAAAAGACATCACAGTGCCCTCGCCCGCTATTCGAACCCTAACCTCCTTGTCATTGGCAAGAAAATGCAAAGCAACCTTATACTAATTTTTTTTTAGCACTGCATCTTACTACCGGTTCGGGTTATACGCCCTAATAATACTTAAATCACTTAGGGATTTTCTTTCCTGTCAACAAATAAATTAATATATGTACTAGGTATGTTCGAGAAGCATTTTTTCAATTCGAGACGTGAATATAAAAGAGTATCGAGACAATGAGACACGAAAACGAGACACGAAAACGAGACAACGTCTTTTGAAAGTAAAAAAATGTAAATTATGTTTATTAAAGTGAATATATAGTTTACTTGCTTTGCTCGTTGCCCAGTGTGTTTTCTTTGCAAGTGTATGTAAACATATGTAATTCCAGCAGTGTTTTGAAACTAAAAAATGTGTGGGAAATGTGCAAAATTTACCTAAAATCAAAGAATCTAAGGTATAACCTATGTAGATACGACAAAAAGTAAATAGTTCATTCAAACACTTGAGATATAACACATACACATTTTAAATACAATTAATAAAATAGTAGTTACAATGAACAACATTTATAATTTAATTTTGTAGTGTAACAGCTTATACGGTCAAGGTTTGATATTAAGAAACAATATTTATGACCAAAAAAATTTCTTAATGAAGGCTGTTTGTTGGGGGGAAATGTGGCCTATTTTTGGGTTATTATGGTATTATTGGGAATAATAAATTCCTAGTTTTTAAAAAAAAATCTTATGGTCATTCCCCCCCCCCCCAGAATATTCGAGATTCATTTTTTAACTTTTGCGATGAGATTGAGATTTTATTTTTCTTGAATTTTCAAGCTATTTTAGAGTCTTGTATGTCCCTAATATGTACATCGAAATATTAAACACTTATTAGTTTATTTTTAATTTTTTTTTTTATCAATTTCTATTATTATATAATCATTTAGCCACTGAGTTGAGCCTCCTCATTGCTAAACAAATCCCTTTTTAATTAATGCACGAGTCAAGAAGGTCTTGCTAAGCGTTTCATCACCTTAATAACAATAAAATACATAAATAAAGCATATAACCTGAACAAGTAATAAAACACGATGCTTAAAAAAAATCTTCTCACAAAACCTTTATTTTATTTTCTTAATTTTCAAGATTTTTGAATAAATGCACTTAAAACATCATAACGATGGCTACTAGTTAGAGATATTTTTATTTACCCGCTTCTGTGGCCGAACTGTCGAAAGCAGCCTGCAGATGACGGGGAGTATGAGATTCTGGAGGAAAGCGAAGCTTCCTAAACAGTTTCCCACTCTCCTTCCATGCATATGTGGGTAGATTACTTGTAAAATGCTTCCTTTCTCCTCTCTACCACGTTAGAGTAATTATCATATATATATATATATATCACAACTGAAACCGGCAGTAAGGCACGGTGAAAATATGTATTATCTTGTATCTATATAATGATATAATTTTAACAGTAAATAAGGCAGAATCAATAACATTTCTTATCAAGTTATGACGGGAGCTGTCACTATGAACTCCTAAACATACTACACACCCTTTGCTTTGCTTTTCTTTTTTTTAGCATCTTTTCTTACAACCCATTCTAGTTAGTTAACTTAATAATTACTCTAAATGGTTTAGGCATGAGGAAAGTTGAATCTAGGGTAAGTGTACCCATATTTGCGTTGAGAGAAAGTGGAAAATCATTCGAGGGAGGAGGGGGGAACCTTCAGTACACCTGACCAGGTTCGGTCCTCGATCTCCCCATCGTAGGCAGTCTGTTCTTTTGCTAGAGTAGACCACGTTGAAACGAAAGACAATGGAAAAAAAAAAAATTGGTGGCCACATGATCTAAGGCTTCAATATCATAATAGGTTATACTGCTGATGATGGGGAGATCGAGGTTCAATTCTCTGTTAGGTGTACTAAGGGTTTGTTTTATCTAAATGGTATTCCTCTCCTACTTCACACAAATGTGGGTACACTTCCTCTAAAATCAGACTATCTCATCCCTTATATATTAGTGTAATTATTACAAAGGTGTATAACATGAATGGGTAGTAGTATTAAACTCGTTGACACATGCCGTTGATTCCGATTCCGATTCCTAGAGCCAGGTTTGCATGCGATGTGATACATTTTACCTACGTGTCTGGGAGGATATGGTTCACTCATCTACCTAATTATCTCATTCTTGCTAATTATTAATGTCATGCAAGAACTAGAATGAACAACATTTGTTTGAGCTGTTAGCTCTTACCTGCTTCGCTGTCGACTACACATGATGGCTCTTTACATGACACACTATCGAATCTTTTCTAGTGACGAGTGTGTTGGCAAAGAAAGCTGTTTATCTTTTGTCTCTTATCTTATATTTGAATAAAATTGTTATATTTATATTAATATCAGCAGAGCTAGTTATGCGATACACTTCAAGCACTTACATTTTCAGTGTTGGTTCGTTAGCTAACATGTAATGGGGAAGATAATGTTATGATAGTGCTATCTTTTGACAGTTAATGTTCAACTTGTCAGTGTCCTTGAAAACTAGTACAAATGAAATGTGTTAACAGGAAATACAAAACGATGTGACATTATATTGGGAAAGAAACTATTGGTTTTAGTGAAAAGTTTTTATATACAAAAACATATCAATTAAAAATATAACATAAGTGTACTAAAGATTAAAACATGAGTGTATTTCTCAGAAAGTGTATTTTTATGCCGTGCATTGTACCTTTATTTAATATTCTTGTGGCTGATGAACGCTTATTATTTTTTGACACATAAAAAATAATTAATGTGTTTTATTTCATAAGTAAAATGAGGCATCATGGATGCACTAGCACTATATTTAAAGGTAAACCAGTTTACACAAACTTGTAGTTTTCATAACAATTTTATCAAAATAAACCTAGTCCTGTGTTTTAATTATGAATTTGCTTTACTTTAATATGAATTGTGTTTTGTTTATTGATTTCATTTTTCATAGTGATGCATAGTAAATTTACTTAAATTTTAGCCTTCTTTTAATAGTTTGAGCTATAACAATATTTTGAAATATTGTTTTAACTGTAAAATGGGATAAATAGGAATAATTTTTACAGTTTTCCCCTCCTGACATAGTAAAAACTTTTAATTTTAATGAATAATAACTAACACATTAATATAAATGCCTAATATTAATGTTAAGAATTTCTCAAGAGAACATGTAGAGAACATATGATATGACAAACTTATTTTTTTACTATGCCGATAATAAATTCTACTTATTTTATTACTTTTATAACTTATTTGATATCGTTAATAATCACAATCTTAACGACTGTCCAACTTTGGTCACACTGAAACTTATTTGTTTGGGTCTATTACTAAGGGACCATGTTGTTTTAAAATTTGCACACAATTTTCTCAGTCCCATGATCAGACAATATTTTCTGTCTGATACATTTGCTTACGTCCATTAATGATCTTAGTTCCATGAATTATGCATAAAAAGTTGATATTAACTTGACTTTGTAAATCGTGCACTATTACTATTCATTATGCTTCATTTTTTAACAATACCAGTGAAAGTAATATTTTTAGAGATCTCATGAATTATAGAAATGCTCTATTCCTAATTAGTTATACATTGTAAAGGAACCTAAACCCATTTTTATAACACAGTTAGTTAAATTCCTCTTTCCAAGTACTATAAATAAACTGTTTAGACGGTTGATTTTTATTTTATTAATTGAACAGGTTTGTCTAGAAAGCTTTGTAAATAGATTGGTTTTGTTCTAACCTTGATAAATGTCAAGGTTGTGTTTTATGGAGACAAGATAGGCATTTCTGAAATCACATGTTGCAAAACACTTACTACATTTCAGAAAAATGCAGACCATTTATTTTAAAACACAATAACTAAACTAAAATTTTATAGACTGATTTATTTTGTTAGAGAAAGATCGCAGAAGTGGGTCAAGTGAACTGACTAGACAAGATAACACAAGAAAACATACATTAATCAGCACAATAAAATTACAAGTGACGAATACGCGCTGTGCATGCTTAAAGATGGCTACACTAAACAACCGCAACTCGTTATAAAAGAATACCAACATTTCAACATACTTTGTATTAATTCTTATCGTATATTACAAAAGATTTAAAAATAGAATAATAATAATCTGTTGCCTAGTAAATCTACTTTACTTCCATTACTGTTTCCAGCCTGTAGTAAGTTTTGTATTCAAACCATATATTTTCCACTACCGGCTTGGTAGGCCTGTCGTAGCTTTATATGCCTTATAATATAACTTAAGACTAGAACAGACACAACATCCAGTCCCCTAGCGTTAATTCATCACAGTGAAAGGGAAAACTCACATTTCACCAATAATAAATTTTTTGTTCATGCCGGGAATCGAACCCGGGGCCCTTAGCTCAGTAGGTAGTCACGATACCGACTGAGCTAATGTGTCGGCTTGTCTAGTAAATAATGATATTATTTTTATTCAACACAACTAGCACATTATAACTTTTTGAAACACATTTGCAACACAGCAATTTATTGCCTGCTCTAATCATCACAACCTTTCTCCAGTTATTTTCTTTTACTATGTTTATTCAGGTGTGCTAAATTATAAACATAAAAAGATTTGTAAGTTATTATTTAACGACTCCCATTCTAAGTCCTAGGACAAGTGCTGAATTTTGTAAGGGTTCTTGGTTATTAAATTAATATTCCTAACTAAAAACTTATTATTAGTCTAAATACAAAGTTGTGAGTTGAAAGATTCCCACCTTATGACATCATCCTTGAAAAGAAAGAAATTATGCAAAAACACAACCACAACCCAGCAGCTTAAACCATTGAAGTGTTTTATGACTCGATCCCCGAGGGCAGAATATCTCGCTCTAACCATGGACCTTACCAAGAAGTAGGTGTTGGGAAACTTGTCCTCACAGCAATACAGACATATGTCCACTTTTGTTCAAATTAACTTAAGAAGGAATCAAACTTTGAGGGAAAGCCTCTGTTAGAATACCGTGTTCAGTAAAGTCATTTTATTGCTGCTTATCAACTGAGCTGGTAACCGGCCCTGTGGTGCAGTGGTCGGTGCGCCTGGCTACAAGCCTAGGGGTCCCGGGTTCGATTCCCGGCTAATACTCAGGAGGGTATTTTTCCCTTAATGTGAATGATTCCAACTGTCACCAGGGTTTGGGGATTAAGCTAGGTTAGGACTCACTCCAGCTCCACAACATCATAATAAATATCATTACATCATCTTGTCACGGGTACGACGTGTAGACAACCTCCATATGTATTATGTACCCAGGACAACATTCTGTGCCACCAGAGCGGCCAATAGTCTACACATAAGGTGACTGAAACTAGATGTCAAATTCCCTCCTCTTAAAATATGCCATACAGTTAAAAAAAGATAAAAAAAAGTTGGTAACATTGTTTATTTTTGATGGTTCTTAACTGAGAAGGTTTGGTTCATTGATTATCTCAAACAGCGAGTTGAACACCTTTCTTGCTTTATTTCCTTTTATTAAACTCTTTATCAATGAAAGTATGTTTAGAAAAATATTTTTTTTTTGCCTCCTTGGCAATTTTTCCTTATGTGAAATACTTAAATCTAATGTAACTACTTATTAAATGTTTGCAGAGTAAAAAATTAACAATAATAAATTGTCATTAAATTTTCATACTAGTTTTTTGATTTAATATAATTTATTTCCTTCTCACCTAATAAATAATCTTAAATAGTGCTTTTTGGCAACAGTTTTATTTTGGTATTAATGCAATCCACCTCCTTTTCTCTCATGCTACATGTACCCTTTTTACATTCACCTTTAAAAAGAATCTAACCTGTGCGTGGGTTTCACCAATCACATGTCACATGGTGGGCTTGGGGGCCAATCAGAGTTGTTTTCCTTGGTCTCTCGTGTGGAATATGTTGGATTTTGTGAACTTGCACTGACCATATTTGTATTTATTTGTGAAGGTGTAGGCAGGGATTTAGCTCCTGGCGGAATGTAATGCATCAGGGATACCCACAATATTCTTCTCACAAGAATTTTTTTTATAAAGTGTTGTTAGCTTAAAAACTATGATAACACTAACAGAACATCATCACTCTCGCAATTAACTAGACTTTCGATAAACGGGGAGATCATGGTTCGAATCTCTTTCAGGTATACCAAGGTTTCTCCCCCCCCCCCAAATAGTTTTTCCACTTTCCCTCCACACAAATGTAGATACACTTCTTCAAAATTCTATTTCCATCATCCCTAACTCATTAGCATAATTAGTACATGTGCAAATAACCTTAACATGTAGTAAGACCTGTTTCGGTGGCCGCATGGTCTAACGCCACTACTATCGTGTTGGACTAGAATGCTGAAGACTAGGAGGTCGGGTTCAATCCTGATCGGGTTGCACTGAGGGGGTTTTTCCTAAATGGTTTTCCACTCTCCTTCCACGCAAATGTGGATTCACTTCCTATCATTTAAACCTTCCCAACCCTAAACCATTAATGTAATTAGTACATAGGCGTATTGCTCGAATAAAAAAAGGTAGTAAGATAACAAAAAACAAACAAAAATAAACTCTAGCTTCATGGCTGTCATATTCCCATTAGAGTTATGACAGATGGAGAAGTATGAACATACAAGAAGTACCAAGAGGCGTCATCAATGGCTTCTTTATGTGTGTGACTAGAGGAGTCATTTGTTCGTGTAATGAGGGCAGTAGCTTGAGGGAAAGAGAGGCATATCAAATATCCTCACGGTGCCAGGAAACCAGTGCGCTCTGAATTTATAAATGCGTCCCCTGGTGACCGTATATAATTATCACCTTCAGTTTTTATTTCACCTTACTCTATTGAAGGTGACCTGGTGGTCTAGGGGTAAGGTGTCAGACTTCTGGCTAGGGTCCGGGGTTCAATCCTCGTCCGGCACAGATTTATCTGATTGCCAACCCTTCCTTCACCTCTGACAAGATGTTATTAATCACAACTTGTGTATGTGTGGAATGCAGGCCTCCACCGTAGGTTGATTCCACTTAAACTGTAGGTCCTCCATTCTCTCACAATCACCCTACCATTGCACATTAGTGTAAGTGCGTATAACCGAACAGGTAGTAAGACGCGGTGCTAATATAATAAATCTATGAAAAAGATTAGAATGATTTAATCGGCCACAGAGAGTTTGATGTAATTAATATTTACTAATTAGATGAATAATAATCGTTTATAATTTTTGCCGGATAAGATTTATGAAACAGTCTTAAAAAAAAACTAGTTTTATTTGTAATTTTGTAAAATTAATGATAACTTAATGGAGTCCCTTTGTGAGTGTTCTCTTTAAGGTTAAGCATTTTGAAATATTATCTTAATACTATTATTGATGTTCTTAAACGCTTTCCAATCTTTTCAATAATATAATAAACATGTTTGGCTTTCATTACATATTTAACATATTATTTGTCAGAATAATATATATATATACTTTATATTTGTCAATAAAGTTGTTCACCTGAGATATATCCATTAACATTAAAAAAAAACACGGAGAAAAAAATTGTAATACAAATTAAATTAGCTATGTCTTAGTTTTCTTCTACTTTACAAATAATTAAACATTATTTACAACTCCTCTTTTTATTTCATCATGCCTTGTATCATACAACTTTAAAATGTTTAACATATTTGTGTCATTATTCATGCTTTTATATTTGTTAATTACGGCTGTATCCACATCAAAATATATATATTACCTGCTTCGGTGACCTCAAGGGTTTTAAGGAGCCCTCACTCACATGTTAGTTTAGACCACCAATGACAGAGAGATCAGAGTTCAAATCTAGTTCGGATGTACTAAGGTTTTTTCCCCCCAAAATGGTTTTACACTCTCTCTCTCCATGCAAATATGGGCACACTACCTTTAAACTCAACCTTCCTAATCCCTAACTCATTAGCGTAATTAGTACATGTGCGTATAGCCCGTACAGATAATAGGACAGGATGCTAATTTCATTTTTATTTTTTTTTGTGGAAAAGTGACACCTGAACATGAGACAATTTGTCATTTGTCCATTTGTCATTTTTCAATTTAAAGAATAGGATACTTGTGATAGCCATGGTTAGATAAGATCCTCGCTAAAACACAATAGGCCAGGGTTTTATTTTGATCAGCCGAACTGATAATTGGGTTGGTACAATGCTGTTTTCTCTTAATCAAAGTTTTAATGCTGACACAGTCTCTTAAAATTCACTTGCCTCCTAATGTTTCCTTGGATTGGATAGTCTCTGTGTTGCTAAACCAGTCGTGCATGTGTGTTACATTCACACAATATAGTGAGTAGGAAGTCATTGGCATTGCTGTTGACACACCTTCCATTGATGGAATATATTAGAATAGTCCCATAATTAAAGTTTGGAAACGACCTCACCATGTAGATGGATATGGAAGTGCTGCCATCTTTAAATGGAAACTTGATATTCTAACTGAAGGGCAAACAATGCACAGCTTTGAATTACTATTTTGTTTTGACTTGAATACATCTTTAAATTTGCTACCATACGGGGGGGGGGGGGGGGGGGGGGGGGCAATCCAAAAAACCTAATGATAACAAAATCGGGGGATACAGTTTGGTGTTGTAGTTTCGAATCTTTCCTCTACATACAAAATTAAATTATACCACTGGATAGCTAAAGGATCAAAGAATTCTTTACGATATGCGAGAACAGTGACGCATCGCGCGCGGTGTAGGGGGAAGCGCCGCCATTTTGAGGTTATTTTGCTGCGTATCGAGATTTGCAATTAGTATAACTTTTGACTCGGAGAAGCTACGATGTTCGTTTAAGTTTTAACCGTCAGCTGTCGTCAAAATCTATAGATTGTATATAAAACATTAGTTTTTATCCTAAGTACATAAATAAAAATATTTTATTTAAAAAATATAACCTGTTACATAAACATATTCACTTACAACACATGGCCGTGTCCATGACACAGCCACACCCCATTTTTTTTTAGTGTTTTTTAGAGGGATATGCTCTGTTTTAATCTGTCATTATTATTTTTTTGTATTTGATTCTTCTACTAATTGATTGCATCTTCACTTGTGTTTTTTCCTTGTTTTACCCTCATCACATCATTCAGGTTGGATGCATGCATTAATTACACTAGTGGAATAAGGGTGATGAAGGTAGAAGTATAGAGGAAATGTAGCTGCATTCGCATGGAAGGAGAGTGTGAAACCCTTTAGGGAAAACTGCCCTCAGTAAAAACATGACCCGAATTCAAACCTATATCTCCCTGTCACCAGCAATCCAGTCTAACACGAGAGTGACATGTTAGACCATGCGATCACCATGCACTTTTTAAATATTTTTTTTAAATCGGCGTGTCTTACTACCCGTTCGGGTTATACGCTTGTATATTAATTATGTTAATAGTTTTAGGGATTTAGAAGGCTATATTTAGAGGAAGTCTACCCTCTTTTTCATGGATGTAGAGTGGAAAACTGTTTAGGAAAAATCACCCTCAGTACATCGGACCGAGATTTGAACCCCAATCCCCTAATTGACAGTCTAGTCTAGCGCGTTAAAACATTCAGCCACTGAAGCGGGTAACTTTTTAATTAAATAAGACTGCTGTGCTCATTGGAAAACTCAATTTTATCACCGAGTGCCAAAGCTAAATATAATATAAAATTTACTATTTGAATTATTTTATGACAAATAGCCACCAATACCTAGATTACAAAATAGATTATTAATGTGTACAGGTCTTGTCCTATTCCAAATAATATTTTCAAATAAGCTTTTTTTTTTCCAATTACATTATAAATAAACAGGGGTGATCCCTTTGAATCCTAGACAAACAGACTTATAACCAAACCCTTTTGAATTAGTTTTGATATAACATTAATTAAACCCGCCTTGGTGGTGTAGTTGGCTAACGCGCCAGTCATGTTGAGCTAGACCGCCGAGGACAGGGAGATCGTGGTTCGAATCTCGGTCGGGTGAACTGGGGGGGGGGGGGGGGGGGCGCCGGAGAGGTTACTAAATGGTTTTCCATTCTCCTCCACACAAATGCGGGTTCACTTCCTCTAAATTCAACATTCCCAATTCCTAATCCATTAGTGTAATTAGTACTTAAGCATATAACCCGAACGGGTAGTAAGACACCGTACTAAAATTATTATTACATACATTAAAATTGTGCAGCTAAAGCACATAATCATTGTATTGGAAAGGTTTGAAGTTGTTTCATGGATTGTTTTAAAATACATATACTGTCTCTCTATTAAAAACTTTCTAAATAATTAATAAGGCGTGTTGTTTTCTTAAGTAGGCATCACATTTGACATTAAAATTTTGGAACTTGGTGAAGAGTTACATTTTAAATTACTCCCCCATACATCTAGTATTATGTTTGTGATGTTAACATCTTAAATTTAGATTCTTGCCTCACTGAAATTAATTTGGTTTCGTTTGTTCAAATCGTTAGTGTTGGCTTCTTTACCTTGCTTCACAGGATATCATAAGAAAATAAACACGTTTAATAGCAAATATTTGTTTTGGAAAGTGGAGGTGTCAGAATCACACACGAAAACCATAGTGTTGACTCGGTATTTTAATTTCAAATTAGGCTGCCCAAAACAAGAATTTGTTAGCTAGTACTATTTGAGAACATTATTTCACATCTAAGATATGATCAATTTTTATAAATAGAAATACCAATTGGTTTGTGGTAAACCTGTTTTCAAATAAAATAATGACTTAAGGATTATAAAAATAGACATAAGAAAACAATAAATGCACACAGCTAAATCACATGCGCACTTTATATATTATCTAAACTATAAAAGAATATGCAATGAAAAGCATTTAACAACTAAATTCTTTGGCATTCTGCTAAATACAACATTGATTTACAAATATCTGCTTCATAAATAGTATCTACCCCCTCCCAACGCAACCCTATCAAGATTAATTGCACTCTCTCTCTCTCTCTCTCTCTCTCCTCCAGGAATGTTTATTTTACAACAATGTAAGCAAAGAGAAAAATAAAGTAGTTCATTGCCTACATTATCTTCTTATTCAGATAACTCTCTGTTTTAAAACATGAATGCATCAATAATATTTAGAAACATATTTTTTCAACATGAATGCCTTTAAATGACTCAAAAATGACTAAAATTACTTAAATAGCTGCAAACCAAGAAAATTTTATCTAAAATTATAAGAATACAAAAAAAAAAAAAACTAAAAAATGACTTAAATATATACATAGAGTTCTATGACCAGGGAATCATGAAAATAATTTATGATACTTATGAGATTTGTATGTGATGAAACAAAAAAAATATAATAACATCCTGTCCCTGGTCATAAGCTTTGGTTTTTATGTCTCCTTAAGCTTGATTTGAGTTTAGTCGGATTAAAACCTTACAAACGGAGTTTTAGAGGGCAAGGTGTTTCAATCCACTATGTTCAGAAAGTACCTTAAAAGATTTTTTTTTTTCATTTGGTGTTAGATAAACTATTCGTTAAATTTATTTTAAACCATCAGAAATACCGGCAACGCTTTTCTTTGCTTCAATAGACAGGTAAGGTGGATGGCGTGGGGTTCTTAATTTTATTTATTTATGACCCAGTTTTTAATAAAAATAAAACTAATCAAAAGTTCAAAATTGGCTGGCTTCGCGGTGCACATGGGCTATTCATTTTTAAATTTCAGCCCTCTGGTGCGGTAGACATCGCGTAACGCTCATGACGTACAAACTCTTCATTTTATTAATGTAGATAGATCATTGCAACATTTATTTGGTGCCTGTGATGTACATCCCTGCGAGCGAGGCTTGTGGTCAGCCCACACACACACACGCTACTAGCAAACCTACACACGTTGCCCATCCCAGTCTCTGTCATAACACTGCAGTGGCGGTCACACCGAGATTCCACCAAGGACAGACTGTGTGTGGTGTGTATAGAGTTAGGAGTGCAGTGGTTTACTAGTGATATCTACTTTAAGATTGGCTGTTGTTGTGCTCCTATTACATCTCTCTTTGAACTTGGTAATTAAATGATTGCAAATTTTTGTCAAGATTTTGAGGTTAGGTGTTAGTCGTCTTTTTTTTTTTTTTTGTTAGCCCCGCACGAAACACGAGCTATTTGTTATTTTGAAGTTTTCTTTTGTTTTGTAGTGATAATTTAATAATCAATTTAAATAGAATTTCTTAAAAATAGAAATAACAATTTTTAGTGGATTTTGAGTGAAATGTCCGGTTAAAAAAAATACACCGAAGCTCTTTTTTTTTTTTTGGAAAAAAACTAAATATTGTTGATCATTCACATACTATGTTCAGTAATAATAATGTAATATATTTTATTTGTGAGAAAGTCATTGATGATTACGTTTTTTTTAATAGGTTTTTAGTAATAATTTAATAATGCTTAATCGAGGGGTTTATCATACAAAGGTTTTCGTAAAAAAAATATATATACATAATAACTCCAGTATTATTTTCCTTTGATGCCTGGGTGGCAATTGTCGGTGAAAATGGTTTATTTCTGGCTGTCTTGGGTAAAAGAAATCTCTTTATTGCACTTCATTCAAACATTATTTTTAACTGAGACTTTATTTACTTCTGATGAATTATTTGTAACATATTGAATACAGTAGGATCTAGCTAGCTGAACATTGGTTAATTCGAGAAATCGGATAATTCTAATCCACCATAATTCCCCATTAAAATTATTATATAGGCTAAACCAATGGTTAAAAAAAAAAAAAAAATACACATTTAATTTGAATGTTAGAAGAAAATATTTGTATTGTTCGAATCCTATCGATAATATTTTTTTTAGTTTGAAATTATTTCAAACCTAAACAACAAACTTTATTAAATCCCCTCAAATGCCAAAAATTTCGTATTCAGTTAGAGTTAATGACACATAGTAACAGATAAAGAGAGAACTCTACACTGGTCCTTGGTGCGTTCCCAGAATAGGGGATGTGTTGGCTTTGGCATTCATCATCACTTCTGAGTGACATTGTAATCATGTGATGTCCTGACCGAGCTAAGTCTGTAGTATCTTTATTTTAATCTTTCCAAGTTTTTATAGTTTGTGTTTGAATTTTTCTTATTTTTCCCATGTATGTATATACTGTTTATGTTTGTTTTATATAACATATATATAAAATTTGTGTTTGGTTAGATTAAGCATATTTTGAGGTTATTGATTTATTGTGAATCGACTTTTTAGATACTCATACAAACAGTTAATTCAAATTTTGATGAATTTGGATTATCTCAGGTATCCCTTGGACTTGTTCGAATTAAAAGAGTTCTTCTCTATTTTGATTTTGTTGAATATCTTTACTAATTCCTATCTTTGGGGTTCATTCAGGGAAATTAGAGTTTTTAGATCATGGAATAGTGATATAATTATTTTTCTAAGATTGTGTGGCCAACCTGAATTCGGATAACCAGGTACTGATACGAAATGCGACGTTTAAAAACCACAGGATTGGAAGTAGGATAACATTTTTTTAAGGTTAATATTTTCTTACAATTATTCAGCAAAACATTTTTTGCCCAAAATAAATAAAATATTGGTTCAGTAGATACATATAGGATATTCTTTCTACACTGTTTCACATTTTTAAAAAAATATTTATCTTTAGAATAGTCAATTTGGACACAAATTTATTAAATCAGGTTAAAAAGATCCTGTTCAAATTCTGTCATGTGCATAACTGTTGGTAATGTAATTTTTTTAAAACTAATTGACCATACCTCCTGAAGCAATATTCTCTTTATTTTAGCCAAAAAGTTTTTTTTATAGAAATTAAAAAAGAAAATTCTTTACTTAAACTCATTTTCCCTTACATAGCACCTTAACGTTTATTTAATTTCATAAACCATGCAATGTTAACCAATTTTAGGATTTTATTTTGAATAAGATTCTACCTATTGATTGTATGTCGGGGGGGGAAAATACCGTGGCTAAATCCGATTACTAAAGATACACTGGCATTTCACCTCAAACAAGAATTATAAACTTTTTACCAACTAGTTAATTGGTAGCTCCATAGATATTAAATTATGACCCTCATTAAAAAACGACAACAGAGTAATAGTTTATAAATATGCGGGCTGTAATCTCACTGTTATAATATGTAGGTAGGTATCATGCAGTAAAATCGCAACCTTGGTCTCCTCTAGACCTTGCTTGGGTTTGGCTCACTCCGCTATGTGACATCATCGCTTGTTGTTACGTATTTCTATATAAACCTGGCAGGCCCCTTGACTCTACTGGTCAAGGACATTTACATTACAATGTGTGACATAAATCCTGTGATGAGCAATGGAGATCACTCGAGAATAGCCAAAATAACACGTAAACCATTTCTTCTCCTGGCCTTTACTTGGTCAGTAATTTTCTTCCAATTTAATTCTAGAACATGACATTGGTGAATTCATATTTAAATAATGCAATTTATAATACCACTGCACTTCATTGATGACAAGATATATCAAAATCATTTATTATAATTGATTTTTTTTTTTCCACATCCATTACTTTTTCCAGCCTGAGTCAATTTTTAATTCAATATTTTCCACTACCGGCTGGCCTGTCGTAACTTCATATGCCTTATAATATAACTTAAGACCAGGATAGGCACAACATCCAGTCCCCAGCCGTTAGCTCATCACTGTGTGAGGGTAAACCCACATTTCACCAATGATACAATTTTCAGCCATTTCGGGAATCAAACCCGGGACTCTTAACTCAGTAGTCAGACACTCCACCGACCTAGCTATTCGGACATAACTAAAAACAACTATTTTAAAATGTTGTTTTAGATTAGTGGTCCACCCCTTTGCTGTTAATTTTTTGATAAATATTTGGACTCTTTACATCTTTCTAACCAGCCTCCGTGGCAAACCTAATTTGTGGGACAGTATTTTGTTTTACTTTAAAGGTTGTTAAGATTATATTTTAAAACACATTTTTATTGTTTATTTCCTTTAAAATTTACATCCTATATGTTTTTTCTTAAAGCAGATAATAAATGTATTTTTCTAATAATCATGTACAATCACGTTTGCTATGTTTTTTTTACGAGAGTCTTTACTCAAACACAATAATTTATATTTCCCCACATGTCTTCATGTATTATCTAATTCGCTAATGCGACATACATTTAAATACATCATTTGACTATTTTTAGAAGTGATTTCATATTAAATAACTTTCTTCAAAGAGCATTACTTGATATCAGATCTGAGTCGTCTATACTGGTTTCACTTAACTAGACCGAAATTATTTGGCATAAAATAGTGGTTGCATTTAATTATGTGGGTTGGAATGGTGGTTGAATATAAGACATATACTTACAGGATTACCGTCATCAATATGTTATTATAATTATTTATACTTTTAAAGTGTTATTTATTTATAATATTAGTATAAAATTAGGACATTTTCTGTGAGTGCTAAGTATTAAAATAAAGGGATGATTTCTTATATTAGCTGTACTTTTTATAATCTTATATAAAAATCTTCATCTGTAAAATATATGTTGATAAACTTTTAATTTTTAACAACTGTAGTTGGTTTTGTTTTATTATAAACATATTTAAAATGTTTCATACATTATTTTCTATTTATGGGATGTTTAAAGTGTACCTCATTATTTGAACTCCTTGCACATATTGTTTAAAACTTTTTTGTTGGACAATCTCATTAATAATAATAATGATGATGATAATAATAAAAAAGAAACAACATTTATTGTAAAATCAGAAAACCTATTAAATCGTGCTTGGTTAATTAAACTATTTACATATTTTATGGCCAAAATAACATTTAAATTTGCTTTTATATATACTAGTAATTTATTATTATTATTATTATTTGTTTTTAATATTTTCAATAACATAATTTCTTGCAAATTTGCCTTGATCATGTAGGCATTCTTATCCCTTCTCGGGCTTCTCGTAATCAAAAATTATTTTTTCTCAATAGCTCTTATAAGGTAAGCCCTATAGGTCGTTGTATCCATAGCGCCAATTCTAGATTTGTCGAATTCGACTTTTATCATAAAAGGAAAGCTAAACTCAGAGAGTTATTTAAGGATATCCCATATCAATAATTTATCTTGTAGAGGTTCTGCCTATATTATTTAATACTATTTAAGTTTACATTGTTTAAGTTTACAATATTCTGATCTATTTTTTGCATAATGTTACTGCTTTTAACCACTATTTGGTTATTTATTTTTAATGTTACTTTTTATTCTTATCATTATTAACTACTTTTTTGTCTCGTGGTTGTTTATAGGTATATGGCATTATTTGGCCATTTTTTGTCTATCATGTTTTCTTATGTAAATGTATGTATTGTAGGTGTGTACTTGTGTGCTTTTCAGTGCTGGCCTGTTATAGGTCTACGACTGTTGGTCGGCACTATAATAAAGGAAATTGAAATTGAAATTGAAATTGAAATTATTATTATTATTATTCACACTTTACATTCTTTATTGTTGAACAGTTACTGGTCGCACAAATGGAGCCTCGCCAGCTACGAACATTCCGAACGGAATTCAACATCTTTGAAACAACGGAGGAATCACGCTCTTACTCTAGCACAACACACTATTCACAGTAAGTTCACACAATCGTTCATAAAGCTAAGGTTCGATTATTTTTGTATAACTAGTTAACTCTTTTAAGACTTAAATATTCCAAATGATTTTACTTTTAGAAGTAAAACTACATTAGCTTTCATGAAAAGTTGTTTGTTTATTTATGTTCATTTAGTTTCAACTATATGTCTTATTTTGGAAGCTTATGTTGTTATTACCTTGAAAAATATATAATGGATGTCTGAAAATCTTACAATTAGTGCAATCTATTTAAATAATCTACTAATAAATTAAATAGAGTGATCTGGCCCCACGAATTGTTAAAAAAGAAGTGTTGTCTGAAGCTCTTGTTATTATATTTAGTTTAAAGTTCAACAATGAAAGCTCAAAACCTCTCTGAAGGTATTCAGCATTTGACGAGTAAACTTTAGCTAAAAAGTCAAGTGAGGATCCGTTTTATAAAACTCTTAAAGCCCAAATAAAAAGTTTCAAATACAATAACTACAGATAACACTGTATCAACTAAAAAAATATTTTCACTGTTTTATTTATATAAAAATACTTTTCGACTACACACGCAAAGCTTAGTTTATGAAGTTTTTTTTAAACTATTTTTTTGTAAAACTTTGCCTAGGCAAATATGACGTGTATTAAATTGTATGTAAAATATAGACTTATTAGAAGATTAAGCTACTAAAAAAACACTATCAAAAAATATCTTTGCATAAAAAAAATTCACTCAAACTTGATATGAGAGTTGGGTCGAATCCGAATCTCAAATTCGAATCTGAATCTTGGAAAATATTATTAACATAAGAGGAAACATAATTAAAATAGAATAATTTAAATTACAAATAGTAACTAAATGTTAACATTATTTCTTATAATCCATTCATTATAACAATCATACATTCAGTTAAGTGTTAAATTACTGGTCTGGGGCTTGGTTGTTGAGTTTATCCTATAAATATAAATGGCTTTGAACCACCAATAAGCATATTATAGCTCTAAAAAAAATTTCACTCGGAAAAACTCCCCTTTTTTAAATCTGAAATTTTTTCGAATAATCAAATCTCAAATATCCTTAGGGACTTGAGGATCACATCCCTAATTGATGTAATAATTATTCAATTTACATGCAATAAACAAACTATGAGTATGCAACAACTCTATGTCACGTCTCTAATAAAGTATAAAAGTAATAAAGTCATATATCATAATTTCATCATCCTACCACTTTTTATTGAATCTAGTTTTAAAACATGTTTATCATATTCATATTGACTTTTCGCTAAGAACTTTGATTACTAAATAGTCGACATGTATTTTCCCTGTTAACTACTCTAATACTACACTGCACCTATTATCAATAGCGGAGCTAAACTTTTAACAATTATTTAACACAAAATTTTTACACATCATCAATATAACATTTTCATTTAAATTTTAAAAATAATCATTCATAGGAAAAGTGGAATGCAAAGTAAGTGGTGGCTTTTACATTTTACTGAGCAATATTATTTCACTTTTTTTTTTTTGTGATGATTCCATTGAGGTTGTAAATAACAGGAATCTTGAACGTCCGTTATATTTTGTGACAATTAACTCTAATTTTTAAATTCTTTAAGAATACAAAAAGTTTCTTAGTACCCTTTATATGAGTAAAATTGCTAACTAAATTTATTCATTTAATTGATAAATGATTCCAGTCTATTATTTATTAAAGTCTTACTTGTTCTTTAAACATTAATGTTAAATATTTTATATGCTAAAAAATCTCTCTTTTTATTAAAAACTGAAGTTAATTTAATTTTATAATAATGGGAATTGATAAAAATAAATAAAATTAAACTAATAAGTGTAAATTAAATTAAGAAGGCCCACCTAGGGAAAGAAGAAATTTAGAAGAAAGAAGATGTCACCTTTGTGCATTTGATTCTTCCCAAATATTCCTCGTTTCTTAATTTTTTATCAGTTTCCATTATTTTAAAATTATTTAGCCATCAGGTCATTACATCGTTTAAAGTTAATTTAAATAATTTTATGCTTCATAGTTTCACTATCAATTTATTAACATAACTTATCATCTCAATTTTATCGATGTAAAATGTGTTACTTGACATTATTTACTTTTTTTTTTTCTTTCTTATTTAGACTAGTCCAAGAGCACAGTAGCACATCACGAGACGTTGAAACAACCAAGTCATTCAGTAATGGCCATCCAAATAAATCCACTGCTATAATCACTGTCACAACGCCCTCAGCTCCCAGCCGGGAGACATCACCCACAAAGAAGCGTACCAATATTGAAACCGAGGTGTATGTCAAACAAGGCATCAACGATCATCTATTGGGCACTACTAGACCATCTACAAATGGCGAAGCTGTCTCGGGTTCAAGCCCAACCAAAATTAGGAAGGAGTCGCCGACGAAATGGTCCGGTAGTAGCATGCAGTTTTCCGAAATCAAGTCCCTAAAGAAGATACACAAAGTCGAGGAAGGGATCGGTACTGACGACATAATAAGGACACCGGGAATTGTTCACCCGACGACAGGAGAGATTCTCACGGTGGGGGACGCGATAAAACTGCGTATCCTCGACGTGAGGATGGGACAGATCGCGACGTCTCCGGACAATAAAACGCCTAGCCTGAGTATCCGGGAAGCGGCGGAAAGAAGACTGGTGGACCCTGCGCTTGCGGAGCAACTCTTGGGTCCTTGCGGCATCGTGGAAGACGATGGTGTGTCCGGGGAGCGTCAACTCTCTCTGCTTGAGGCGATACAGAGAGAATTGTTTGATGCCGAAAGGGGGTTCATAACCACCGCTGAGGAGAGGGTTAAGGTAACGTATGACGACGGTAACAGGAGGTTTAGCATTGCCGAGGCAGTTTCCGCAGGTAGCCTAGATCCAGAAACTGGACAATATACTGATCCAATCACGAAGGAAACCATGACAATAGTTGATGCATATTCAAGACAATTTCTTCAAAAGGAACCGTTGAAGGAGAAGAAGAAAACAGAAAATGGCTTAGCATTGGCTGATGCAATAAATCAAGGTTTAGTTGACGATCGTTCAGGTCAGATTGTTGACCGCAATTCTGGCGACAAGTTTCCAATTATTGAAGCTATAAAACGAGGAGTCATTGACCCAGAAGTACGTGAGATTGTCGATGCACCGGCAGATAACAAAGTTACACTTTCAGAAGCAATCAAAGCTGGAATCTTTGACCCAAAGAAGGGAAAATACATTCATGGCATCTCCCAAGAAATCCTGCCGCTGCGCGAGGCCAGTAGAAGACAATTAGTTATCAAGCCCATGACTCTTAAAGACTGTGTTGATTTAGAGCTGATAGATGATTCAGGTAGAATATTTAGTCCAACGCACAGTAAGAAACTACCCCTTTTAGAGTGTGTTTCCAAAGGTGTTCTTGATTCTTACAGTTCAAAATCTGTCACCAATACTCAAACAAATGAACTGCTCACACTTTCACAAGCCTTGGCAGAAGGAATTATTCTTCCGGTGGGTAAATTTCGAGATGCATCCACAGGAGAAGTGTGTACTATCCCTGAAGCAGTGGACAGAGGGCTGATTACTTCAGTTTCTGTAAAGTCAATATTTGATATTGACGGTTTCAAAGATCCCAATAGTGCGGAATTTATTAGTTTGAATGCTGCTTTGGCTAGAGGTATAATCAATCCCAGGTCTGGTGTTGCAATGTATGTTGTTGATTCAAAGACTGGAAAATCTGTTTCTATGGACGAGGGTGTTAAAAAGAATCTAGTCAGACCAGAAGTATTGGAAATGTTGAATCGTAAAATTGGCATCAAGGACAAAGGTAGGGAACTTACAGTCTTGGAGGCTGTAGCTAAAGGATATTTGGACCCTAAAACTGGTCAAGTTATTGACCCCAAAACAAAGAAGACAATTCCTTTGGATGAGGCCGTTCAAAGAAGATTAATCACACCAGAAGGCGCAGCTTTACTTGGCAGCCTAGTTGCCATCACTGTCACCACCCAAACTATCACAAAAACTATCAAGCGATACGTTACCGTCACCCGGGAAGGTGTTACCACCTCAGAAATCAAAATGACATTTGGAGAAGCTGTTCGTCAAGGCCTTATTGATGAGATTTCGCAAACGTTCCGTGACCCAGACTCTGGGAGAGTTATATCTGTTAAGGAGGCACTGAGCGAAGGTTTGATTGGCTCATCGTCGCCTGATGAAAGTCCTAACAAATCTCCAGTCAGACAAAGGCCCACAGACAGCCCTTTAGGAAGCCCAGTAAAAGTAACAATCCCAGGCACCTCTTCGCCTGTCAAAGAAACAAGTCGTGGAGGCTCTCCAGGAAAAGGTAAAACGTCAGGAGGTTCCTCGCCTGTGAAAGAAAAATCATTTGAAAGGAGTCTTAGCAACTCTTCTCAGACGAAAGGGAGAAGTCCAACATCTCCAACGAAAGAGAAGGTTTTTGATGTTACGATCAAAACAAGGACTTCGTCCCCAGTCAAAGATACTAGTAGAGGCTCCTCACCCACTAAGAAACCAACTCGGTTCTCCCCAGAACCAATGGACACAACCGACTTCACACCAGACAGAAGAGGTTCAAGGGTACAAGACATAACGACAGATTTCCTGACAACAGAAATAAAAAGTTCAAGGGTTCAAGACATAACGACAGATTTCCTGACAACAGAAAGGCACAGCACATCAATGGAGAAACAAGTGGTCGAGCTTCCACCAGAGGGATGGTTCCTGTCCGAAGCAATTGACCAGAAGTTGTTTGACCCAGTAACAGGGTTGTTTATAATACCGGGTACAGACCGCCTTGTTTCTTTCAAAGAATGTGTCAATCTGGAGATTATAAATCCTTTATCAGCAACGGTCATCGATCCCCATAACAACCGAAAACTAACGCTTTTAAGGAGCTTGGAAAAAAAAGTGTTAGATCCAACCGGACACTACATAAATGGAGATAAAAAACTTCCCATGAAGGAGGCGATTGCTAAAAACTTTATACTACTCGAAGAAAGAATGGAGGAAGATAATTCTTCTCCACGTCTTATTCAAATCACCAAAGTCATTGGTAAACCTGATTTAGTCGAAGTATCCAATGTTGGCAGAAAGGCTGGTTCACCAATATTCACGGAAATAAAAAGTTCCGAAGTGACTGTTTCAAACCTTGAGCCACTGCAAGTTGCCCAGGGCATTATTTTCGACCCTTCAACAGCCCTTGTAATTTTTACAGAGTCTGGCAAAGCTGACAACCTCTTGGCAAGTGTGAAAGAGGGTAAGCTAGAACCGAGACTGGTAAAGGTCAAAGATCCATACACTGGTAAAACAATGAATATAAATGAAGCTATGAGAAAAGGTATTGTTGATAAAGATACAGGGGACTACAAAGACAAAACCGGGAGGAAAATCTCATTGGCAGATGCGGCAAAGTTTGGTCTAGTAGCAGTGCTTGGTGCACCCCTTGTGGCTGCGACACAAACCGTAAAAATGATCAGAAAAGCATTGGTTAAAGACCCCAAAACGGGGGAAGAAATTCCCATTGAAGTAGCCTTTGAAAGAGGCCTAATAGATGAAAAAACGCTCAGAAAATACGAAGTCGCCACAGAGAACTTTGAAGGAATTTCCCCCAAACAGGTAGTGACTACAAAAACAGAGGTTGTATCAACATCAGTTGTGATTCAGGACCCTTCGACCGGCAAAGAAATAACAGCGGCGGAGGCCATAGAGAAAGGATTAATCACACCCGAGGAATTGAAAGAGCTCACTGCCGAAATGGAAACTCAAAACAAAGACAGCAAACCAATAAAAACTCTGGAGTCGACTACAATACCGTTGGACGACGATTCTGGACCATCTCTCGGTGAACAAACACGAGGTAGAGTCACCACCGAACCTAAATATAAAGTGTGTATAGGGCGAGCCCGGTCGTTCTCACAGAGCCCTGAACGAGAGGCAAAACCTGTCGTACTTCAAAAAATGAGGAAAAAAATAGTCAAACCAAAGGATGCTGTAGAAGCCGGTATCATCGACAAAGAAACTGCTGACCTTTTGGATAAACCGGATATATATAAGGGAAATGATGGAGAAAGCTTAAGTTTAGCTGAGGCTGTTAATGCAAACAAATTGGATGGAAACAAAGGAGCAATCTTGGATTCTCAAAGAGGGGATGTTCTCACAATTAAGGAAGCAATAAACAGAGGCATTTTGGATTCTTCAGCAGGAAGCGGAAGACTTTTAGTTCCTATCGCTCGAAGCTTATCTCTACCGAGTCTTGTCAAGCAGGGCCTGATAGATCCCAAAGTGGGAAAGATAGTTCACCCAGAGACTGGCGCAAACCTTTCATTACGAGAGGCCATTATGTGTGAGATAGTCGACCCGCTCTCAAAGATTGTTGATCCTACGGCGGGGAAAAAAGTCACTCTCGAGGAAGCAATCGCTAAAGGAACTGTTGACGAAGATAAGTCATTGATAAAAACAACAAATGGATTAGTGGATATTCTGACCGCGGTGAAAAATAATCTGTGTGATAAACAACAAAAATCTCTTCCGAACTCATTGCAAGCTTTACCGCCGGTTGGTATGACATTCCCTGTAGTGCTGAAGAGGGGCCTTGTGGATCCTAAAACAAAAGAAGTTATTCATCCTATCACTGGCAAAAGAAGACCAGTCGAGGAAGCCATAAAGGATGATTTTATAATGGCACTACCTTATCCCGTGTCCCCATTCAGCGTGGAAGTAACGGAGGCTCTCGATCGGAACTTAATTGATAAAGACAAAGGGATATTTAAAAATCCTAAGACTGGTGAAGAGATTCCAATTTCTGAAGCCGTTGAAACTGGTCTATTGGTAGTGAAACCGACACCACAGTTGATATCTTATGAACCAGCGGGAACAGTAACGGCAGTCACAGAAACGGTAACGTCGTACCATACCATCACCACCAAGACGATAGAGTTGAAGACTGGCTACATCCTGATTGGTCCAAATGAAGTTAAGAACACTCAGTCTGGAGAAGTTTTACCACTGGAAGAAGCAAGGAAAAGAGGTATTGTTAAAGACGAGTCTGAAACAAAGGAGGAATTCACGACAAGAGAAATCAAGATGTCCTTCTCTGATGCTGTGGCACAAGGTCTTGTAGACATGGACGCTGGGACATACACAAACCCGGTGACTGGGAAGGTGATCCCAATAAACGAAGCTATAAAGGATGGTCTGTTGGATACAACAGAGGAACCACAGAAGTCTCCAACGAAAAAGAAGAAGAAACTTAACATACAAGAAGCATTCGATTCCATCTACGATGATAAAACTAAAAAGTTCCGCGATCCAAACTCACCCACCAAGACATATACTTTCATAGAAGCGTTGGATGCTGGGTTGATTGATCCAAACTCAATTGTGTATGACGTAACAAGTGGGAAGCCATTCACAACGCGGGAAGCTGTTGATAACGGTCTGTTGGACTCGAAAACTGGGAGAGTGAAAGATCGCAAAACAGGCCAAACTGTGAATGTAAAGGAGGCCGCCAAGATGGGCTTGCTAGCAATAGTTGGAATTCCGGTTCTGGCTGGCATGGCTGTAGCAGAGAAAATATCTAGTCTAAAAGACAAATTTGATAAGAAAGAGAGTGATACAAAGGTACAGTCTGTTCCTGTAAAGTCTTCTGCGGATTTTATTACAAAGGAGAAATCACCTTATACAGAACTAAGTGTTAGCCAAGTAAAATCACCTTCAACTAAAAGTAGTCCATCAAGAACACCAGAAAGAGAAACTAGCCCTACAAAATCTTATGAAAGACAGTCAAGCCTCACAAAGACACCATCTAGAGAAGCAAGTCCACAAAAATCACCAGAAAGACATAAAAGCTCACAGAAATCCCCGGAACGGCAAAAAAGTCCACCAAAATCTCCTACAATAACCATAAAAACAAAGGCTAGAACACCATCACCTGTAAAAGAGGGGAAGATTTTCACCCCTGTCCAAATCAAGCTCAGCCTTAAAGAAGCAGTGATAAATGGTGCGGTCAACCCTGAAACATGTGAAATCACCGTTAAAACACCATCTGGAGATAAGAAAATAACAGTCCAAGAAGCTCTTGACAGGAATCTAGTAAATCCAAATGATGTTATTGATGTAATAAATAAGTCAGAGATAGCATTGGTTGATGAGAAAACACTATATAAGATTCAAGTAACTAAATACATGAATGCTGATGAGCTAGCTTCGGAGGGGGTGTATGATTTGGAGACTGAAAGTTTCTTGGATCCTCAGACAGGCAATCCAATAAGATTCAAGGATTTCGTTCTTCAGTGTGAAGTGTTTGATCCAGATCTGATAATAGTTAAAGACCCATCAACGCGTCAGGAAACATTCTTCACATTGCGAGACGCGTTTGAAGTTCCTTTGGTCGACAGGGTCACAGGACACATGGTAGATCCCTCAACAGGAAAACATGTTCCATTTTTTGAGGCCATCAAGATGGGATGGATTGTGGCGAAACCATCCAAGGACAAAATGATGCCCAAGAAAATTCTTCCCAGTCTAACGCTACAAAAAGCAGTTGCGGATGGTTTGGTTGATCCTAATACCGGTGAGGTTAAAGATCCCATAACAGGTGAAATATTCTCATTTGTTGATGCTTTGGGGACTGGCGTTATAGATCCAAAGTCTGTGAGCATTAGGAATCCAGAAAATGATGATATACTTCCATTGTCTGAAGCTGTGGAGATTGGAATAGTCGACTTAAATCGAGGCATAATTGTGAACGTCGAGACAAGAACCGAGGTGGAATTCAAGGTCGCGTTTTTAAAAGGCTATATTGTAGCAGGTCTGCGTAAACCAGCATCTCTCGAATCGGTGATAAGGAAAGGATTGTACGAGCCCAAGTCTGGTAAGATTTTAGACCCTCTGACAAAAGAGGGTATCAGGCATCACCGAATCTGTGAAGAGAGGTCTAGTTGACGCTTTCATCACGGAATGTAAAGATACAAGAGCAGACTCGTTTGTCTCCTTGGATGACGCTTTGACCTCAAAACTTGTTAATTCAGATACTGGTAAGTTGAGGGACACCACATCGGCACAACTTCTAACTTTAGACGCAGCTTTGGATAAAGGACTAATTATTACAAATAAGTTTACTATCACTTTGATCGAAGCTATAGTCCAAGAATATTACTCTCCCGTGACTGGGAAAATATCAAACCCATTAATAGGGGAAGAAACTTGTGTGAAAGATGCCATCGATAGTGAGTTCATCGATATCGCTTCTATCCGAGTGAAAGATGCTCACACTGATAAGATAGTCACCGTTCCTGAAGCAATCAAATCGGGACTTTTGGATGTCCACAAAGGTTTATTGACCTACCCGAACACCAATGACGCTTGACGTTGCATTTGAGAAAGGCTATCTGTTGACCACTCGTAAGCCGTGGTCTCTTCAAGAAGCCCTCGCACAAGGATGCTACGATCTTCAGACGGGACTTATGATAATCAACGGCGATGGTGAAAAGATTACTTTGGAGAGGCCATGCGGCGAGGTGAGATTAGTCGAGATGCCTTGACAGTGAAAGACCCAAGATCCGGGGACATCATAACTCTGAACGAAGCAATCAAGATAGGAGTCATAGATCCCAAATTGGGGACGGCCACCGACCCGACAAACGGTGCAGAAATGCATTTTTATGATGCGTTGGAAAGAGGTCTCATAGTCCCTGCAAAGAGAAAGTTCTCTCTACCAGAGGCAGTATTTAAAGGATTCTATGACCCCAAGTCTGGCAAGTTTACAAACCCAGAAACGAGAGAAAAGTTACCAACAGATCGTGCAATCAAGAGAGGAATCATTGACCCGGCGTCGACTTTAGTCAAAGGAAAGGAAGGGAAAGTGACCACATTCAACAACGCAGTGGAAGAGGGAGTCATAGACGCAAGGTCTGGCACTATCACCAGCGCAGGTAAGTTTGGACGCAAACTGGACTTCCAAGAAGCGTTTGAGCAAGGTTTGTTGATCGAAGTCAGGAGGCCTATGTCACTCAGCGAAGCTCTAATGAAAGGAGTATTTGACGAGGAGACAGGGAAATTCTTGGATCCTTCTACAGGGGAATACCTAACACTGGCAGATGCGGTGGCAAACAATCTCATCGAGTCTGATTCGGTACATGTTAAGGATACCCGAAGTGGTTTCTGGAAGAAAGTTTCTCTTGCGGATGCAATTAAATCAGGTTTCGTCGACGGAGAAACGGCTCAAGTCAAAGACTTCACTCGTGACAACTTGGAGGTTTCCATCAAAGAAGCGTTTGACATTGGACTTATCGTGGACAGCAAAGCAGCAGTCTCTATCCAGAGAGCGATTCATCAGGGTCTCTATGATGAGACGACCGGCAAGTTTACAGATCCAAATACTGGTAGGAAGATAACGTTACACGAAGCTATACGGAGATTCATCATTAACCCTCAGCTACCCTGCTATTGGGACAAGAAATCTGAACGTCTTTTGTCACTGGTGGAAACTTGCCGTGGCGGTATCATAGACAGGCGTGCCGGTATGTTTAAAGAACCAGGCGCCAACTGCACAGTAACACTATCTGATGCTATGGATCTTGGGCTAATCGTAGATATTGAAAGTGCAGGTTTTGGGTTGTATGAAGCCATTGCTATGGGGTTATATGACGCTGACTCTGGTCGATTTGTCCATCCATCAACCGGCAGAAAATTAATGCTGAGTGATGCCTGTAAGGAAGAACTTGTCAATCCTCTTACCTCTATTGTTAAGCATTCCAAGACAAACAAGTACATGAAGTTGCCTGAAGCAGTAGAGAAAGGGCTTATTGATGATGAAAAGGGTGTCTACAAAATCCCAGATGCAAAGAGAACGATGACTCTTAAAGAAGCCAAACAGAAGGGACTGATTGTTACATCAAGGAAGCCCCTTTCCATAGAGGAAGCTATCAGGTGTGGACTGTATCGACCAGAAACAGGAAGGTTCGTCAATCCAGATTTAGGTGATCATCTTGACTTGTCCCAAGCTCTTATACATGGTCTCATTGATGCCAACACGACAGCAATTAAAAGACCCAACAACTGGACAGCTTAAAAGTGTAAATTCAGGAATTGAGGACAGTTCCATCGATGTCGCTCGGGGTCGTGTTGTTGACCCCAAAACAAAACGTGCTTACAACATGGATGTTGCTTTAGATAGGGGACTTTTAGTAACAGTGGAACGGCCAATAACATTCCAGCAGGCCGTAAGACGAGGTTCCATAGACTTCCAGAGAGGAACATTCAAGGATCCTCGGACAATGAGAGAGTGTACACTTGAAGAAGCCATAAAGTATGAACTTATTGACCCAGAATCAGCTGTTGTGAAAGATCCACAGACAGGCAGGTTCAGAACTCTAAAGAAAGCTATTACAGATGGTGTTATAGATCTTAACAAGAGGGCAGCATTTGACCCACAGACTGGAAAGGTGAAACCCTTGTGCATCATATTTGAACAAGGAACAGTTGTATTCCTGCGCGAGCCTCTCACATTCAATGCCGCCATCGAACAAGGCCACCTCGATGTGGCTACTGGTAAGTTTACGGACCCACAGTCAAAGGAAGTGCTAACCCTGAAGGAAACTGTCTCGCTCGGCCTAATAGACCCCGACTCGGCTCTTATCAAAGACAGCTTGAAGAAAAAACTCGTAAAGCTCCCGGAAGCATTCCGTAAAGGTCTCATGGATGCTGAAAAGGGCAATGTCCTAGATTCCGAGTCGTCACGTTTGTATTCCCTCTCTGCTGCGATAGAGTCCGGTTTGTTGACAACCCCTCGCGTGGTTTGTCACTTATCGAGGGCTTACAGTTCGGACTGTATAACCCTACCACGGGCGGGTTCATGGATCCTTTCTTTTCAACGGGCGTTATCGATAGACGTAGGTTGACTCTAGCCGAAGCCATAGAATCTGGCTTAATTGACCCTTCAACAACGGTGATAAAGGACGCTGCCAGTGGGAACATCTCTCGCTGACAGATGCCATCACCGACTCCAAGCTCATTGACGCTACAGTTGGAAAGATGAGGGAGACTTCCACCGGGAAAAATATTGACCTTCTCAAGGCTTTGGAGTGGGGCTACATATTGACAGCCGAGGCTAGGGTAAGTGACCTTGCCACATTTGACAAATGCTTGCTTCTGTGCATATTATGTCATGTAAAGCTGAAACCAAGTGGCTCTGTTGGTGTACATTTTGTGTTTACTAAGAGGTTTCCTTCTAACGAAATGTCTGAGCGGTTAATTAAATGGGAATAAAGGTTGAAACTCTTTTCCTCCAGCACGTTTTGAATCTGCCACCATTAGTTTGAGGGGTGGCCACCATGACTGCTTTTGATGGTACAAAGGCACCATGGTTGTTTACATAGGTAGCCGAATGTTTTTGGCTTGTATTCTGGCTGTATCTTATTCCTTAATTATGTCTTCCAAAGGACAAATAGTTATTAAAGGTATAATTTCCGGTTTTAATCTTTATTCTACCTTGTCATGACATAGCAAAATGTATTTAGTGATAATGGCAAACCTAGGGCCGAGTCATAGGGGTAAAAGGTTCATAATAGTTGAATTATGTGGTTTCGGTACTTGTCAAATCCTAAGGATGCCGCACTAAAGAGTTTCAACATGTACTATATTTAACTGATTTCCAAAACTAAATGCTTATTTGAAATATTTATTTAACTAAACCAGACTTTTAAATTTCTCTGAATTATTATTAAACTAAGAATTTCAAAGTATTTCCCTCAAAGATGACAAAAAAAATTTTTTATTTTTTTTACCAACAAAACCATTGGTTTAAGTGGCAGCTATATATAAAAAATATTAGCCTATATTTTTGTGTTAAAATAATATTTTGAACCTATGATAAAACTTTAAGTAAATTTTGACACCTTAAAGATAAAGATACTTTAAAAAAAATATGTGCTTAGATATTGTCAATTAAATTGTGACTGTGAAATTATGGCTGACCATTATTTGCATGCTACCTCATGTGCTGAAATGTTATGTCTGCTGGTGTTCGTGATTGAGGAATGCAATTGCTTTTTTTCCCCCTGCAGAGGGCAATGACACTGCATTCTGAATGTGCTTTTGTAATGGTGTCAGGCAATAGTGAAGATCCTTTACATCTGATTGAAATTAATAAAAATGTGATGTTTTTAAGTTTTAACATACCCTCATAAAATTTAACTAAGATAAAAATACTTTAATACTTACATGAAAATAAAATTAAGAAGCTCAGCTATGTGGGACATTTTTTTGGTAACAAAATTGAATGGGTAATCATTGAACATAATAGCCATTCATAAATAAAGTACAATTCAATCAGTAAAATTAATTTTATGAAATGTCAGTGATTAATTTTTTTTTTACATATTTTAGTCTTAGAACAAGTGCTGTCATTTGACTTAAGTTAGTTAACTTACGACTTGGTTTGGATTCATACCTAATGCATTAATAATGATAGTGCTTTTTTTTTAGCGCCGCACCTTACTACTCTTTCAGGTTAAACGCTTACGTACTAGTTACGCTAATAGCTTTAGGATGCGGAAAGTTATATTAGAGGAACTGTACCCACATTTGCACAGAGGGAGAGTGGAAAAACGTTTTGGAAAAAGACCTTCAGTATAGCTGTCTAAGATTCAAACCTTGATCTCCACATCATCCTGAACACATTAGAGTAATTCGTACATAGGAGTATAACCCGGATGGGTAGTAAACCATTGTGCTTGAAAAAAGTTAATAACACTTTTTTTTTAATTGAACTAATTTGGGTGAATTTCACTATTATAATTTTGGTAAATGCGTTATAGTATTTTTGTCTCTTTATTTATCATTGTTAAAAATATTTGGGCAGTTCTCAATATCTGAAACAAAGATTCATCCTTCACTTTTATTTCATTCACATTTACATTCACAAAGAATAATTATTGATGGTTTAGCAAATAAAATCCATAAACAATAAACACAAATGTACACATCATGTTTCTTTTATGTTTTATTCGGGCAAGCCCCCCATTTTTTATATAATCACATTGGCTTGTCATTTGCTTACAGCCATACATAATTCAAATTAACTTTGTAAATTGTGAACTATGTGCTATTTATATATCATTCGTTAACAATTTATTGAAAGTAAGTAATGTAGTTCAACTTTGTTTATTGCATAATGGATTAATCTAAACCCAGTCGAAGGTAACAGTATGTGGGTTTATGTGGTGGGTTTAGGGTGGTTGGGTAAATACATCAACATCTTGGAAATTTAGAAAAAAAGAGTAAAAACCATTCAGTAAATTCACCTGTTTGATATTGAATTCCATTCATATAGGTAAAAATTTGCTGCATCATCTAATTGACCGTCCTGCAAAAATCAATTTAATAGTAGTATTAAAATATTCAAAGGCATAGGAGGATTGCAGAGACAAATCAAAAATCTATATTTCAAAAGACTTTTTTTTTTTCCTCAATGTAAATGTTCTCTATTATTAAATTACTCATGTTTTTATTTTATGAATTGATCCATTGCTTTCAAAGTCATTCTAATACTGCAAAATATACCATTCATTGCCAAGGAAAATACATAGGTTTCTTTTTAGATGTATCTTTTCATGTTGCATAAACAAGCATTAGTCATGAAATTATTTAAATATTTCTTATGAATTATTTGAAATGATACAATTAGTGCTGTGTAATAGTTCAAACATATGCAATGCTTTCTCTATTTAACAGATTTTATGGCTAATTTAGTTTTCCATTTGTTCTAATATTGTGACATTACATTCATTGTACATGATATTAGGAATGACTTTGAAAAATCACCAAGCCTGAAATCATAGCATGTTCACACTTTAAAATTAAATATTAAAATAAAACCACAACATTTCAATTACATGAAATGTTTTTTTTAACCCAATAGTTTGTGCCAATTCAGATACGTTTCAGCTGTTTCTTCGTTTCTACAATTCTATCAAATTTAGTTAATTACATATTGTAGGTTGCTAAATGCACTTTATTTCATACACAACATCTGTAATTTTAAATAATTTTCTAAAGACAACATTTGTCATTTATTTCACAAGTAACAGAATCTAAAACAATTATTGCTTGTATTCATCATATTATATAAGTAAAATTGACGAGATAAAAATAAGTAATAAAACATTTAAAGAATTATCATTGTTGTTGTAAAAGCCATATTATCTGAATTGGTAGACTCATTACTATTCATACTTACTAATTAATCAATCTAATAATATTTATCATGCTAATCATACAATGTCTGTTAACTCATACTAATATCACTTATCTCTTTACAGTTTTACTATACACTCCAAAATCATCAAGCTTTTTTTGGGAAAGGATATGAGAATGTCTTTTGGCGGCTTAGTTTTTTATAACACTTTGATGAGGGAATACAAACGTGACATGACATAATAACGCTTCGCACTAAACAAAGCACCTCTTGTATTGGACCAAAGAGCTGACTAACTTTTGGTGGAAGCAGAAATGCTTGGCAATGCTTATACCTCTGGTTACAACATTATGTTGTGAAATAACTAATCAAACTGGTTTGGTTATTGCTTGTGTTGGTAATTTAAATACTCTTTGGATAACTTATGGCAATAATATATTCATTTTGCTAACATTTTGTCATTTAATTTCACCTATTCAATGCATTATTAATTTGATTATTTTTATAACTTGATTAACATAATCTTTAACTCTAAACAATACTTACCCTGCCATGAATGATGTAGAATTGTAATTAAGAACCGTAACTATTGTCATAATCACTCATTATCCATCACCAATTGTCTGTGGTCTGATAATATATTTGCAGAAGAGCTATCATTATTTTATGAAACATTGGAGAAAATACTATCAATTTTACTTAATTATAATAATCTAGAAAAAATTAAATATTCTATTAACTATTTAAATCAATTAAATCACTAACTTATTCATTATTTGTTAATGTGAATTGTTCATAAATACCAGCATGACTGACAAAATGGTAACAAAATGTGCCTTTATTTTATATGTGATTAATATCTTGTAATCTCCAATTTTAATGTTTAATCATAAATTAAACAGATGTTATGTTACATTAAATAAGTCTTTAGTCATATCTATGTGTGTGTTCAAGTTATGATTTTATTTATATCTAAATTTTTTTGTTGATTTTTAATTCTGTACGCAATTAATTATTTGTGTGGTTTCTTACAGGATTTCATTGAATTTCTATTATTTTATGTAACAAGTAACGTGATAACTTAACCATTACAAGTAGTTTTCAGTTTAACTTAAATTAAGTTTACTCATTCAACCATAACCTTAATAATATATTAGATAGTAAATGTAACCTAAAATCCAAATGTTTATTTTAAGCTCAAACGTAAGTGCTATGTCCCCAGACTAAAATAATAGCGTGCACCCTTACACATTGCCAACTATAAATAGATAAGCTCTTTTGTGTGCTGTTGTGTGTTTGGTTTTAAGGGTGAATGTTGGGGATTTTGTGTGTCCATTTTTAAATTGTGTACTCATAGCTATTTGTCCATTCTAAATCCTCTTCCCGTTTAATTTGTATTTTGTGTTGATTCTTTTTTTTTTTGGGTAGGGGGGGTAAACATTACAATTTTTGAAGGAAAACCAAGGTATGGTTATTTTATGCTATGTATTTTTATTTCATGATGCTGATGATTTATATTTTATTGACTAAACTCTAAAACATTTTAAAAACAAATATGATCCTTAGTCACATATTACTAAAATTGTTCAAATTCTTTTAAATTTAGTGTGCACATATAATCTTATTATCTTTTTTGCTCAGTAATATAAATCTCTAGCTAAATTATGCACAAAATTAATATTCACTGTCATCTTTCTGTTAGCAATAAATAATATTTTTTTTTTCAAGCCTCTTTTAGATTTTAAATTAAATTAATCTCATCTCCCCAGATAGTGAAAATCTCTTTTAGTGTTCTCTGTATGCTACCTTATAAATATTGGCTTCACAATATATTAAGGCTTTATTCACTAGAACATTTTTAATCATTTAATATTCTTTGATTTAATAATCAGGGTAAGGTCGTCTGATTTGATTAATCTTTTATTAATGAAAATATAGTTATGATTGCTAGTTAATTAAAACCTTAAAATATGACTGAATGAGTTTTTTTTTATATCAATGTTTGTGTTTTCTCTGATGTTATCTTAATCCGTTGTAAGATAATATCAAAAGTTTGTTAATTAGGCAACCTTATCTTTGGTTTCATCCAACCATTACAGTAACACAAATATATATATATATATATATCTTTAAGGAAAACCTCTTTTCACTTTATGAGGTAATTGTATTATATTTGGAAGAAGTTACAGGAAAAAGTGGATAGAAAACATATAAATGGAACAAACACAATATGTCTTTTACAATGAAAAGAAGAACACAGTTCACATTGCTGCCATTGTTAACTGTGTTCTTCTTTTCATTGTAAAAGCCATATTGTGTTCGCTCCTTTTTGATGTTTCTATCTACCTTTTTGGTACCTTCTTTCAAATATATAATATATTATCTAAACAAATTGAGTAATTTTTAAAAAAAATTGTGAATCCAGCCTAATTGTTGTGGACCAATACATGAACAAATACCGGTAGCACTGCTAGTTGCATTGTTAGAAGAATGGTAGGGACTGGCTTGAATATTGTCTCTCCAGTGCTTGTCATTTGGCTTGCTTCACTGGGCTAGCTTGGTGGAGACCGCCTGCCTGAATTAAAGAATTGTTCATGTTACTTGACCGTCCTTTATGTAGAGTATCTTGTGATTGATCATTAGGTACTGTATTCAGTATCTGAATACTATCCAATAGAATACAATCAAAACAGATTTAGTTCAATGCTGTTTTTCAACATATTTCCTTAAGATGTTAGGTTTTACAATATAATTAATATAAATAGTTGTTCTCGAGTATGTTAGATAATCTTCCCATGAATGTACTCTGATAGGTGAAGTGATATTATCTTCAAAATTTTCCCTCGCTAGTAGGCCAGTGGTCTCAAACTAAATTTGGCAAAGAGACGAATTCGCAAACTTAGGACGTGTTGCGGGCCACAACCTGTATATAAACAGGTTTGCTTGGATAAATCTTCATTTTGTTTTCGAAGCGCGCCATACCACCTGTCCGGATGTTGCACGTTTTAAGCACGCTTGTGGGTAAGGGATGAAGAAAATATAATTTATAGAAAATGTGACCGCATTTGTGCGAAGGTAATGTTGAAAACCGACTAGTAAAACCACTCGCTGTACATCTGATTAGAATTCGAGCACTAACCTTCTGGCATTTGTAAATTAGACCAGAAAAGCCTGATGTTTTGATCTGTGCATCCATAAATGTAGGTCTATACTAACTATTTGATACTATCTATTTAAAATTATCATTATATATATATATATATAATTTAATAACTTAAATTATATATAATAAATATATATATATATATATATATATATATGTCGCTAACCTACATAAACATTTGGAAAAATTTAAGTTATTAATTATATATATATAATTTAATAACTTAAATTATATATATAATATTTAATAACTTAAATTTTTCCAAATGTTTATGTAGGTTAGCGACATATTCAAAGCAGTATGCCTATTTATTAAATTCTGAAAATAAAAAAATAGCACAATTTGAAATTGTTCCAAGTGTTTTTGGTTATTAAAAACTATGTATACACTGAAATTAATTTTTTTACTGTGTATATATGAGTTCAAGCCAAGTAGTAAAATATAAAAATATTGCCGTCAAGTTGATATATTAAATATGTCTCACAGGCCAGAACCCTGATGTGGGCTAATTATTACATCAGAGTGTTTTATAATAATGTATCGATATCTGCACAAAGACATCGGCTGCAAATAACATGAACAACTCCATTTTGTTATCCATTATTTTAATTACTTGCAAGATTCATTATGCTAAGTGATACCTCCATAATATTTAAGCTAAGTGATACCTCATAATATGTTTTTGGTAAAAAAATAATAAATTCTTATGATATATCTTTAAAAATAATATTTATTTTTGTTTATGAACGTGTCAAATATTTAAATATATATACGTGGTTAGGTCAACGGATTTATCTAGAACAATAAAAATCCGTAGCACAACTTCCTTCGAAGGGGGGAAGTAAAGCTGTCGGTCCTATGTCGATTGTAGACATGTAAAAGAACCCTGGAAGGTACGAAAAAATATCTTTCTGGCAAAATTGGTAGACACTTTGCACTCGCTCTTAGAAAATCAGTGTGGAAGGTAATGGGGAAACAGCACACTTCTTAAACTCCCGTAGTACATGGGATTTCTACCAGATGGTGCAGGCGGCACTAACCAGTTGAAGGGCTGAGTGTATGCCCAGTGCTGGATGGATGGCAATCCCATCAAACCAACTTTCAGGTTGTTGACTTAAGAAGGAGGTAAAAACGAAATAAAATCTTTTGAAAATCCATATGGACCCATAATTTAAAATAGTCTGGAAATGAATGGGTGTTGATATAACAGTGTTCTCGAGGTCATAACAAAAGTTGGGGGGGGAGTCTGAAAAAAAAATCCTTAAACTGTAGCTATGCACCAAAATCACAAAACATCTGAACTATATTTGGGATTTACTACAAACTCTTTGATTTATACAGGCAATAAAGTTGACTTAGGTGATTTTCCATTTGGGCTATGACGATTAGTCATTTTTAACTTACATTTGAAATAATTTCTTTTTATGTTTTTTCCCCCTTCGGTATCTAATATATTTATCAAACGATTATAACTGGAGGTTTCACTTGATTCTGTAAGTGCGTGTACCTTTCTTTATGCCATGTCACTTGAACTTGTGTCCTTGTTGCCTTGACAATAGCAAGCGGTAGAAGAAAAGTATCGCCATTGCGACGAGACACTATCCAAACTGCTATCTTGGTTGGGCGAAGTGGAGGACAGGTTGGCCAATCAAGACGTGGTTCAAGAAAGTGCTGAGGAGCTGCGAAACCAGATCAACACACTTAAGGTTACACTTGAATTAATATTAAATAAGCTCAAAAAATAACCTCTGAACAATTTTATCATTTTAAAGTTGAAAATTCAAATTTTATGCCTTAAATCTCAAGGTCTAGCAATATTTTTAGTTAGGCAACCTTGTAAGAATTAATTCATGCGTCTAGCGTTGTGTCAAGAGAATTATTTTGAAATTTTCTTAAAAATAGCTAGAAAAATAATATAACAAAATGAATAAGTGCATAATGAAACTGAACCACTGAATGCTGCTCTTATAGTCGTCATCATGAACTGTTTCCAGTTTGCAGCCGGGTTGGTTTAGTAAAACGCCTCCGTCTTCCTCTTATCCTTCCACCACTCTTCCTCCTTTAATTTCTTCCATTATTCTCCTCTCGCTTGAACACTTTCTGCTATCTGCTCCTACCATCTCTTGGCCTACCCTGTGGTCTTTTTCTTGCAGACTTTGTTCCCATCATTCTTTTTGCTATTCTCTCCTTTACTATCCTCATTACATGCCCATACCTTCTTAGTCTTGCTTCCTCCGCCATCTTATGTACCCCACTTTTTCCCAATAACTTCATTTCTAATCCTGTTTCTCCTCGTGGCACCTAACATGCACCTCACAATCATCATTCCCATGGCCTCCACTATTCCTAGTCTCTCTTACATTCAACGTCCATGTCATGGCCTACACCATATAATTTCCTTTCCTTTTACGTGTTACTTTTAACCCTGTATCTTTTATTCAATGAACACGTGGGCTAACTATTTGTCCGTTTACAGCAAATAAAGGATGACCTAGACGCCCACCAGCGGCCGGTAGCCTCTTGTCTGGACCAGATACGTCAGGTGGTGGCCACGGGAGGGGATGTACTGTCCGGTGAAGAGGTGTCCACCCTAGAGAAGAATGGACGCTCGCTCAAGTCTAGATATGAACGCTCCAATGACCGAACAGACAGGCTGCTCAAACGCTTGATTGCTGCGAGGGAAGAGCTCAGCAAATTCAGGTAAACACCGTTCACACTTATTACTGAGGGCTCCGTGAGTACACAACAGTGTCACTTAAAATTGGTCTGATTGGTCTGACAAGCACTTAATGGTCTGAAGAATTCTTTTTGCTCTCCATCATAAATGTCCTGGCTACGCACATTTTTTTTTAGCACAGCATCCTACTTTCTGTTCATGCTATACACACATGTACTAATTACTACTACTAATGAGCTAGGAATAATGAAGGCTATATTTAGAAGAAATGTACCAGCATTTCTTTGAAGCAGTGGAAACATTTGAGGTAAAACCAACCTCGGTACACCCGACCGGAATTTGAATCCCGGTCTCCCTGTTATCTGCAGTCCAGTCTATTATGTGAGTGACGCCTTATACAATGAAGCCATTGAAGTGAGTCCAAACACATTCAAACACAATAATAGATTAAGGATGGGAAAAGTAGAGTTAAGAGGAGTTATGTTCATATTTGATAGGAGGGAGAGCGAGAGAAGTTGGGAGAGAGGCTTTATGAATAAAAAATAATTCCACCTCACCTGTGAACATGAAAATATTGATTGTGTTCAGGAGTGAACTTGCATCCTTTGTGACATGGCTGGACAAGGCCCGGCGCGCGCTGGAGGAAAAGGAGCGTGCTCTGTCCAACCTCAACAAGTTGCACGCCAATGCTGACAGCACTCGAGAGTTTGTAAGTGATGTCATTGCTCATCAAGCAGATCTTCGTTTCATCACTATGGCGGCGCAGAAGTTTGTTGATGAATCAAAGGTAAGCTCGGCATATTTACTCACAAAGGTCTCCTTCAAACTTTTTTTTTTTACATACAAAGTAAAATAATATATTTTTAAACATTGAAAGGTTTTAAATCAGTCAATCAATAAATCTCGTAAATTCCCATACTGTATAAATACCACTTTATGAGGGTAAACCCATGTTATGAATGTAGTTTTAGTGTTTTTTGAATCTGTCGACTCTTTTTTTTTATTCCC